>OY997272.1:100365708-101565708 GCA_963921465.1 Triticum timopheevii | reverse complement strand
TCTGCAGCAAAGTGTTTAGTAGCAAAGTAATATGATAGTGGTGGTGACGGTAACATAAGTAAAGACAGCAAAGTAATGTTTTTGGTATTTTGTAGTGACTGTAACAGTAGCAACGGAAAAGTAAATAAGCGAGAACCAGTATATGGAAAACTCGTAGGCACCGGATTAGCGATGGATAATTATGCCGGATGCGGTTCGTCATGTAACAGTTATAACATAGGGTGACACAGAACTAGCTCCAGTTCATCAATGTAATGTAGGCATGTATTCCGTATATAGTCATACATGCTTATGGAAAAGAACTTGCATGACATCTTTTGTCCTACCCTCCCGTGGCAGTGGGGTCCTATTGGAAACTAAGGGATATTAAGGCCTCCTTTTAATAGAGAACCGGAACAAAGCATTAGCACATAGTGAATACATGAACTCCTCAAACTATGGTCATCACCGGAGTGTTCCCGATTATTGTCACTTCGGGGTTGTCGGATCATAACACATGGTAGGTGACTATAGACTTGCAAGATAGGATCAAGAACACACATATATTCATGAAAACATAATAGGTTCAAAGCTGAAATCATGGCACTCGGGCCCTAGTGACAAGCATTAAGCATAGAAAAGTCATAGCAACATCAATCTCAGAACATAATGGATACTAGGGATCAAACCCTAACAAAGCTAACTCGATTACATGATAAATCTCATCCAACCCATCACCGTCCAGCAAGCCTACGATGCAATTACTCACGCAAGGCGGTGAGCATCATGAAATTGGTGATGGAGGATGGTTGATGATGAAGACGGTGATGAATCCCCCTCTCCGGAGCCCCGAACGGACTCCAGATCAGCCCTCCCGAGAGAGACTAGGGCTTGGCGGCGGCTCCATATCGTAAAACGCGATGATTTCTTCTCCCTGATTTTTTTCTCCCCGAAAGCCAATATATGGAGTTGGAGTTGGCGTCGGAGGGCCGCCAGCGGGCCCACGAGGTAGGGGGGCGCGCCCAAGGGGCGCCCCCCACCCTCGTGGACAGGGTGTGGGGCCCCTGGTCTTCATCTTTGGCGAGGATTTTTTATTGTTTTTTCTATGGTGTTCCGTGGAGTTTCAGGTCATTCCGAGAACTTTTATTTTCTGCACATAAAATAACACCATGGCAATTCTGCTGAAAACAACGTCAGTCCGGGTTAGTTCCATTCAAATCATACAAGTTAGAGTCCAAAACAAGGGCAAAAGTGTTTGGAAAAGTCGATACGACGGAGACGTATCAACTCCCCCAAGCTTAAACCCTTGCTTGTCCTCAAGGAATTCAGTTGACAAACTGAAAGAGGAAAAGAAAAACTTTTACAAACTCTGATTGCATTTGTTGTTATAAACATGAAAAGCCAGCATTCAAGTTTCAGCAAATATTATGAACTAACCATACTAACAATAACATGTAGGTCTCACAATTACTCATATCAATAGCATAAGCAGCTAGCGAGCCATAATAATAAAACTCGGATGACAACACTTTCTCAAAATAATCATAACATGATATAACAAAATGGTATCTCACTAGCCCTTTCTGAGACCGCAAAACATAAATGCAGAGCACCTTTAAAGATCAAGGACTGACTAAATATTGTAATTCATGGTAAAAGAGATCCAGTCAAGTCATACCCAATATAAATCAATTATAATGAATGCAAACGACAGTGTGCTCTCTAGCGGGTGCTTTTTAATAAGAAGGGTGATGACTCAACATAAAAGTAAATAGATAGGCCATTCGCAGAGGGAAGCAGGGATTTGTAGAGGTAACAGAGGTCGGTTTTGAAATAGAGATAAATTATATTTTGAGCGGCATACTCTCTTTGTCAACATAACAACTAAAAGACGATGATATCTTCCATGCTAAACAGATTATAGGCGGTTCCCAAACAAAATGGTAAAGTTTATACTCCCCCTCCTCCACAAGCATCAATCCATGGCTTGCTCGAAACAACGAGTGCCCCCAACATTCAACGGGTCCCAGGGGGAGTTTTGTTTGCAGTTATTTTGATTTAGTTTGCATGAAGCATGGGACTGGGCATCCCGGATACCAGCCATTTTCTCGTGAATGAGGAGCGGAGTCCACTCCTCTTGAGAATAACCCGCCTAACACGGAAGATAAGGGCAGCTCTAGTTGACATATGAGCTATTCAAGCATGCAAAACAGAATGTTTATTTGAAGGTTTAGAGTTTGGCACATACAAATTTACTTGGAATGGCAGGTAAATACCGCATATAGGTAGGTATAGTGGACTCATATGGAACAACTTTGGGGTTTAAGGAGTTTGGATGCACAAGCAGTATTCCCGCTTAGTACAGGTGAAGGCTAGAAAAAGACTGGGAAGCGACCAACTGAGAGAGCTACAACAGTCGTAAACATGCATTAAAATTAATTTACACCGAATACAAGCATGAGTAGGATATAATCCACCATGAACATAAATATCATGAAGGCTATGTTGATTTGATTCAACTACATGCGTGAACATGTGCAAAGTCGAGTCACTCAATTCATTTAAAGGAGGATACCATCCCATCATACCACATCATAATCATTCTAATAGCATATTAGCACACAAGGTAAACCATTATAACTCATAGCTAATCAAGCATGGCACAAGAAACTATAATCTCTAAATGTCATTGCAAATGTGTTTACTTCATAATAGCTGACTCAGGAATGATGAATCATCATATTTACAAAAACAAGAGAGGTCAAGTTCATACCAGCTTTTCTCATCCCAATAAGTCCATCATATATCATCATTATTGCCTTTCACTTGCACGACTGAACGATGTGTATAATAATAATAGGAGTGCACGTGCATTGGACTAAGCTGGAATCTGCAAGCATTCAACTCAAGAGAGAAGACAAGTATTATGGGCTCTAAGTTAAATTAACAATCATGCATATGAGAGCCACTAAGCATTTTCAATATGGTCTTCTCGACCCCCAAAGAAAGGAAAATAAATAAAACTATTTACACGGGAAAGATCCCAACAAGCAAAAGAAGAACGGGAAATATTTTTGGGTTTTCTTTTTAATTACTACAGCAAAGAAATAAACTACTACTAATTTTTTTTTGGTTTTTTCTTAAGGTTTATTGATCACACAAAAAGAAAGCAGGAAAAAGGAAATAAACTAGCATGGATATTACAGTGAAAGAGTATGAGCACCGACATCTAGCAATGAGTGTGTGTGAACATGAATGTCATGTCGGTGGGAAATACGTACTCCCCTAAGCTTAGGATTTTGGCCTAAGTTGGTCTAGTGCCAGGGATAGCCTGGTGGATACCCGTAGGTGAAGCTGGGGTCGTACTGTGACGAAGAAGGCTCCGTCTGCCACTGACTGGCAGCCTCCTCTGGATCCCAAGAATAAACAAATAATCGTGGAGGCTCATCTTGTGGTTCCGGTTCCGGGGCTGGTGCAGGATTCCGATAGGCTTGAACAGCCGACCACGGAACGATGTGAGGACCTGCAGACAAGTTAAACAAAGAAGGAGCAGGCAAAGTAATAGTCTCAGGGGTATGTTTATCAAAGTATAATTTGTATTTGAGCTCTCCTTCGCGACTCTTAACAAGAAAATCATGCGCTATCATACTCTTATAATATAAATAAGCACAGGGCAGCACTGTTTCTTCTTTCTCCTCATGCCTAATAGGCATTTCAAAATGTTCAGCAAGGCATGAAGCATAAATGCCTCCAAAGATGGGGCCCTTAGCACGGTTCAGATTTAACTGTCTAGCAACAATTCCACCCATACTAACAGAGTTATTGCGATATAAGCCATGGAACAGAATAATAATATTAGGAATACTAAGGTTCCCACAGTTCCCACGTCCAATCAAGCAACGACTAGCAAATAAGGCAAAGTAGCGTAAAACAGGAAAATGTATGCTAGTGATCCTTGCATCAGAAACCTACCTGGTTTCTCCCACCTTGATGGTGTTAATAAAAGCTTCTACTTCATTACAGTGGGGTTCATCTAAGGTGCCCTCAAAGGGTATTCTGCAAACCACGCAGAATTCAGCTAATGTCATCTCTTTAACAACGTCATATGACTGAAACTCTACTGTTGGAGGTGATTTCTTAGGGAAAATGTAGAAGTTTTGCACAAAAGTATTTGTGAGTAAGAGATACTGATGACGTTGGTCGTGGAGGAAGTCGGTGAGGCTAGCATTCTCAATCAATAAATAGAAATCTTCATAAATCCCGTCTCTACTCAAGAAGTCACCGGAAGGCCATTCACACGGCCGGACCTCCGCGGTGCGAGGCAAATTAAATTTGGGCTTCTGCTCTTCTTCCTTTTGTTTTTCCTTAGAGCTTCGGCTCGACGAGCCCCTCAAACATTTCTTCATTATTTCTGAAACAATCTGAAATTTTTAGTAACTTCAAATAAAAGTGAACCAACTTCAATAAAATTGATAACAACAACTCCCACAAGTGCCTAGGGCCTATATCAATCATTAGAACTACTTGGAACCATATAAATTTGATATGCAAGCTCAAGAACATGGTCACCTATACAGCACAAATTTGCAACGAATAAAGCACTAGAACAAAAACTAATTGGACCAATGGAGGAGTCACATACCAAGGAACAATCTCCCCAAGTAGTTTTGCGAGAGGTGCTTTGAGAAAGGAGATCGAAAATCACAGCAACGGGGGCTGGAACTCGTGCTTGAGTTGGTTTTTCGTGTTTGTGTGAAGCAGAGGAAGAAGATGGGTGCAGGAATAAGTGGAGGAGGGCCACCGTGGGCCCACGAGGTAGGGGGGCGCGCCCAGGGGGGTAGGGCGCGCCCTCCACCCTCGTGGCCAGGTGGCAGCTCCCCCCGTGGTAATTTTTGCATAGTAAATCCTCAAATATTCCTGAAAAATCATATTAAATTGGCATGGCATTCTGAGGAATTTATTTTCGGGATATTTTTATATTGCACGGATAAGTCAGGAAACAGACAGAAAAATATTATTTTACTTTATTTCTACTAAATAACATGAAATATAAAAAGGGGTACAAAAGGTTGTGCTTCTAGTTTCATCCATCTCGTGATCATCAAAATGAACCCACTAACAAGGTTGATCAAGTCTTGTTAACAAACTCATTCCGAATAATCACGGAATCGGAGAAATTTCGAATAACACTAGGTTACCTCAACAGGGATATGAAAATCCCCAACAATAAGAATATCATACTTTTTCTTGACAGTAGGGAGAGGAAATTGAAAACCTCCAAATATAATCGATGGAATTTTTCCAATAGAGTTGATACTATAAACTTGAGGTTGTTTTCTCGGAAAGTGTACCGTGTGCTCATTGCCATTAACATGAAAAGTGACATTGCCTTTGTTGCAATCAATAACAGCCCCTGCAGTATTAAGGAAAGGTCTTCCAAGAATAATAGACATACTATCATCCTCGGGAATATCAAGAATAACAAAGTCCGTTAAAATAGTAACGTTCGCAACCACAACAGGCATATCCTCACAAATACCGACAGGTATAGCAGTTGATTTATCAGCCATTTGCAAAGATATTTCTGTAGGTGTCAACTTATTCAAGTCAAGTCTATGATATAAAGAGAGAGGCATGGGTTTAAAACTGCTTTATAAAGATATTTCTGTAGGTGTCAACTTTATAAAGATAAGTTTTAACATAAACTGATTTATCAGCCATTTGCAAAGATATTTCTGTAGGTGTCAACTTATTCAAGTCAAGTCTATGATATAACACTGACACCGGCTCCAAGATCACATAAAGCAGTTTTAACATAATTTCTCTTAATGGAGCATGGTATAGTAGGTACTCCTGGATCTCCAAGTTTCTTTGGTATTCCACCCTTAAAAGTATAATTAGCAAGCATGGTGGAAATTTCAGCTTTAGGTATCTTTCTTTTATTAGTAATGATATCCTTCATATACTTAGCATAAGGATTTGTTTTGAGCACATCAGTTAATCGCATATGCAAAAAGATGGGTCTAATCATTTCAGCAAAGCACGCAAAATCCTCATCATCCTTTTTCTTGGATGGTTTCGGAGGAAGAGGCATGGGTTTCTGAACCCATGGTTCCCTTTCTTTACAATGTTTCCTAGCAACAAAATCTCTTTTATCATAACGTTGATTCCTTGATTGTGCATTATCAAGATGAACAGCAGGTTCAACTTCTAAATCATTATCATTACTAGGTTGAGCATCAACATGAACATTATCATTAACCTGATCATTAGGTTCATGTTCATCATCTGATTGTGTTTCAGCATCAGAAACAGAGATATCATTCGGATTCTCAGGTGGTTCAGCAATAGGATCACTAGAAGTTTGCAAGGTCCGATCATTTTTCTTTTTCTTCCTCTTAGAAGAACTAGGTACATCAATATTATTTCTCTAAGAATCTTGCTCGATTCTCTTAGGGTGGCCTTCAGGATACAAAGGTTCCTGAGTCATTCTACCAGTTCTAGTGGCCACTCTAACAGCATAATCATTTTTCTTACTATTCATTTCATCAAGCACTTCTTTCTGAGCTTTAAGTACTTGTTCTACTTGAGTGGTGACCATAGAAGCATGTTTGCTAACAAGTTTAAGTTCACCTCTAATATCAGCCATATAATCACCCAAGTGTTTAATCATAAAGGTATTCTGTTTTAATTGTCTACCAAAATAGGCATTAAAGTCATCTTTCTTAAACATAAAATCATCAAACTCATCCAAGCACTGACTAGCAATTTTAGTAGGAGGAACTTCAGCTTTATCATATCTATAGAGAGAATTTACCTTTACTACCTGTGTCGGGATATCGGGAGGTTCTTCAGTAAATAAGTATTTGAGATCATATACTTCTTCAATAGGTGGTAAATCAAGACCATGTATTTCTTCAATAGGAGGTAAATTCTTGACATCTTCAGCTTTAATACCTTTTTCTTTCATAGATTTCTTTGCCTCTTGCTTATCTTCGAGACTGAGAAATACAACACCTCTGTTCTTCGGAGTTGGTTTTGGAATAGGCTCGGTAATTAGCTCTGGAGCTGGCTCAGGAGGTGCCCAATTATTTTCATTTTCGAACATATTATTCAATAGAATTTCAGCTTCATCCGGTGTTCTTTTCCTGAAAAGAGAACCAACACAACTATCCAGGTAATCTCTGGAAGCATCAGTTCGTCCATTATAAAAGATATCAAATATTTCAGGTTTCTTGAGAGGATGATCAGGCAAAGCATTAAGTAGCTTGAGAATCCTCCCCCAAGCTTGTGGGAGACTCTCTTCTTCAATTTGCACAAAGTTGTATATTTCCCTCAAAGCAGCTTGTTTCTTATGAGCAGGGAAATATTTAGCAGAGAACTAATAAATCATATCCAGGGGACTTTGCACACAACCAGGATCAAGAGAATTAAACCATATCTTAGCATCACACTTTAATGAGAACAGAAATATTTTGAGTAAATAAAGGTAGCGCGATCTCTCATTATTAGTAAATATGGCAGCTATATCATTTAACTTAGTAAGATGTGCCACAACAGTTTCAGATTCATAGCCATAAAAAGGATCAGATTCAACCAAAGTAATTATATCTGGATCAACAGAAAAATCATAACAAACCGTATCGGGAACACAAATAGGTGAAGTGGCCAAAGCAGGGCCGGGTCTCATTCTATCTCTAAAAGATTATTTACTCCATTTAACTAGCAACCTCTTAAGTTCATTTCTATCCTGGAAAGCAAGAATAGATGCAGAAGATTCTGCATCAAAAAGATAAGCCTCAGGAATAGGAGGCATATTCTCATCATCACTAACATCATCGTGTTCAGGTTCAATTATTTCTCTTTCTCTAGACCTAGCAATTTTCTCATCAAGAAATTCACCAAGGGGCACAATAGTATCAAGCATAGAAGTAGTTTCATCATAGGTATCATGCATAGCAGAAGTGGCATCATCAATAACATGCGCATATTAGAATGAATAGCAGTAACAGGTTTAGGTGTCGCAAGCTTACTTATAACAGAAGGAGAATCTAGTGCAAGGCTAGATGGCAGTTCCTTACCTCCCCTCATAGTTGAGGGCCAAATAGTAGTTCGATCATCTTTCAAGTTCTTCATAATGTCCAGCAGATATAAATCCCAAGTGACTCAAAGAATAGAGCTATGCTCCTCGGCAACGGCGCCGGAAAAAGGTCTTGATAACCCACAAGTATAGGGGATCACAACAGTTTTCGAGGGTAGAGTATTCAAAACAAATTTATTGATTCGACACAAGGGGAGCCAAAGAATATTCTCAAGTATTAGCAGCTGAGTTGTCAATTCAACCACACCTGGAAACTTAGTATCTGTAGCAAAGTGTTTAGTAGCAAAGTAATATGATAGTGGTGGTAACGGTAACAAAAGTAAAGACAGCAAAAGTAATGTTTTTGGTATTTTGTAGTGATTGTAACAGTAGCAATGGAAAAGTAAATAAGCGAGAACCAGTATATGGAAAACTCGTAGGCACTGGATTAGCGATGGATAATTATGCCGGATGCGGTTCGTCATGTAATAGTTATAACATAGGGTGACACAGAACTAGCTCGAGTTCATCAACGTAATGTAGGCATGTATTCCGTATATAGTCATACATGCTTATGGAAAAGAACTTGCATGACATCTTTTGTCCTACCCTCCCGTGGCAGTGGGGTCCTATTGGAAACTAAGGGATATTAAGGCCTCCTTTTAATAGAGAACCGGAACAAAGCATTAGCACATAGTGAATACATGAACTCCTCGAACTATGGTCATCACCGGGAGTGCTCCCGATTATTGTCACTTCGGGGTTACCGGATCATAACACATAGTAGGTGACTATAGACTTGCAAGATAGGATCAAGAACACACATATATTCATGATAACATAATAGGTTCAGATCTGAAATCATGGCACTCGGGCCCAAGTGACAAGCATTAAGCATAGCAAAGTCATAGCAACATTAATCTCAGAACATAATGGATACTAGGGATCAAACCCTAACAAAACTAACTCGATTACATGATAAATCTCATCCAACCCATCACCGTCCAGCAAGCCTATGATGCAATTACTCACGCACGGCGGTAAGCATCATGAAATTGGTGATGAAATTACTCACGCACGGCGGTATGATGCAATTACTCACGCACGGCGGTATGCAGCAAAAATTTGCAATGAATAAAGAACTAGAACAAAAACTAATTGCACCAATGGAGGAGTCACATACCAAGCAACAATCTCCCAAAGCAGTTTTGTGAATGGAGCTTTGAGCAAGGAGATCAAAAATCGCAGCAAACTGAGCTAGAACTCATGCTTGAGCTGGATGAGGATTTTTCTGGGAAGAAGATGGAGTGTGTGGGTGCAGGAATAAGTGGAGGGGGGCCACCATGGGCCACGAGACAGGGGGGCCCGCCCTCCACCCTCGTGGCCTGGTGCTTGCCCCTCCTGCAGTGTTTTCAGTGCCTAAAATCCTCAAATATTCCATAAAAAATCATACTAAATTGCAGGGCATTTGGAGCACTTTTATTTTCGGAATATTTTTTTATTTCACGGATAATTCAGAAAACAGACAGATAATACTATTTTTGCTTTATTAATTCTAAATAACAGAAAGTAAAAAAGAGGGTACAAAAGGTTGTGCCTTCTAGTTTCATCCATCTCGTGATCATCAAAATGAATCTACTGTAACAACCCCAGTGTCATTCTACAGTAATCCCCTGTTAATGGTGCCAGGTCACCATGCTTAATGAGTTATTTATCACTTGATGAAAAATCAAAGTCAAATTCAAATTCAAATTATGAGTGAAATTAAAAATTTCTCAAACATGCAAACTAAAATGTTCACTAAATATAAAATAATTCAGAACTAATTATCTTAAGAAAAAGAACACCACCTAAATTCATTATGTGACTCAAACAACATGAAACAACATCAAAACAGAAATTTAAAGTGCCATATCTTTTATTAAAAATTCAAATGAAATCATTTTGGCTTCAAACCATTTTTTGGCAGTGATAGATATTGCACTATAGTTGTTGAGCTAAGTCACATATTTTACAAAACTCTAATGGTGGCTAAGCAATTAGCAAAACAGGAATAAATCAAAAAAAAGAAAAGGAAAGGAAAGTGGAGGGAAGAGAGAGAAAGCCCCTGCCCCACTGGGCCAAACGGCCCAGCTGGCCGTCGGCCCACGCCAGCCAGCCCACTCCCCCTCCCCTGTCGTCTTCCCCTTTTTCCTGTTCGACCGACAGGGCGCCTCGGCGCCACCCGACCACCTCGCCGGCCTCGCGGGAGAGGATAAGGGTGACGCCTCGGCCTCCCCCTGCCACCTCTCCCACTCGCCTCTCCTACATCCACTTCCCCTCTCCTCCCTCTCCCTCACGCGCCCGCTCCCTTCTTCCCTCTCTATTCGGGCGTGGCCGACGTCGCACCACCGTCGATCTCGCGGCCGTCGGTGCTCTTTGGTTCCTCCGACGAGTCTAGAAGGCCAGCCGGCCTCTGCCCCTTCCTCCTCGACCGGCGGTTGGAGCTGGGAAACTCTACGCGTGCCGGATCGACCCTTCGTTAACCTCGGGCCACCAGCGACCTCCTCCCTCACCGTCCGGCCACTACTGCCCCTAAGCCCCTCGAAGGCCTCCTTGCGCCGCGGCGGTGAGCTCCGCTCCTCCTCCCTCCTTCTGCCGCTCTTTTCTGCACCCGTAACTGCCATCGCCATGGATGGCCGCGCTGAGCTCCGTGGTGCAGCAAGTCGCCATTGTTATAGTCGTTGCCAAGGCCGGGCAAGCACGTCAACATGCTCAGGGCGCCTCCCTGGTGCCGCCCAAGCCTCCAGCTTGTCTCCTCGTGTCCTCTGTCGCCGTTGGCGGAGATGGCCGACCTCCGGCGTCCGCCTCGTCGCGTGTCGTCATCGTTTTAGGCCTTCCCGAGGCCAACCGTTAGCACCACGCGACGCCGCCTCGCTCCCCTCTTTCGAACGCCACCTCGCGCGGGCAAAATGGTGGCTGGTGCGTGTTTTCCGATGAGTTCCGAGGCCACACCGCTGCAGGTTTGGTCGCCAGCGTGATTCCGGCGCCGACGCCGATGAGGCTGACCTGGCGCTGACGTATGGGGCCCGCTGAGCCACTAACGGGTGGGCCCAATTGACTCATTGACTGGGTCAACCCACTAACATGTGAGGCCGAGTCAATAAAACAATTTAGATAAATAGAAAATCTGTAAATTAAATTGATTAATTAATCTATTCACCGATTAGACACTGAAAGTGGGCCCTGTTTGATAATTAGTATTAGATTAGCACAATTAACCCTGTTTAGTTAGTCCAGTCATTGACCAGTGGGTCCCACTGGACCCATGGGTCAGGTTTGACCCCAGTCATCTCATCCATCATCTCATCCACCATCTCTACATCATGCTGACGTCATATTCCATTTCTGTTAAAATAAATAAATCCAGAAAATGGTTTAATGTTTGAAAAATCATGGTAATTAAACCGTAACTCGGATGAAAATGTTTTCTACATGAAAGTTGCTCAGATCGACAAGGCGAATCCGAATACACAGTCCGTTTACCTGTCAGATGCCTCTAACTATGTGAACATGGAACATTCCCCCTCCAGCCATCTGTCTGACACAGGTCCAGAACAGGGAATACATTCCCGGTTGAATTCCCCCTTCACGTATATCGTGTAGCCATATGTTAGGTCACACCTGGCATAGCATATTGCCACATTATGCTTTGTGATGCTATGTTTGCTTTATATTTACTATTTCATCCCCCTCTTCTCTCCGGTAGACCCCGAGACCGATGCTGCCCCTACGATCGACTACATCAACGACAATCCCTTCTTGACGGATCTTCCAGGAAAGCCCCCCCCCCCTTTGATCATCCCGATATCGCCCTTTCCATTCTCTCATGCTTGCATTAGATTTTGGTACTGTTATAGTTGGCTCATATTCTGATGCATAGCCTGCTTTTGTAACCTGCTCATTGTACCTTACCTGCTTATCCTAAACTGCTTAGTATAGGTTGGTTAGTGATCCATCAGTGAACCCCACCTTGTCCTTGTTGCCCCTACTTCATCATCGAAGACACGATCAATAGGATCGAGGACCACACCCCGGCACCGCACATCACTTTCCCCTTAGTTACTCGACACTACTAGGTTACTATCGAGTGCCGAGGGTGAGACCTCTACAACACTTCTGATGTTAACCCTGTAGTGTAGCTATTCGGTCATGGTCATCGAGGGTGATTCCGCCTTAACCACTTCCGATACGACTCTGTCGTGCAACCCCTCAAGTGTGAACCTCGGGGGTTGTCGTGGAATTAAAACGTCAGATGTCCTAGCAGAAGGACTTAGTCGTGGAGCCATCGCAATGAGATTATCTTAAAGGGGTTAAGCTGGACAAGGGACACGAGAGTTTTATACTAGTTCGGCCCCTTACGATGAAGGTAAAAGCCTACGTCTAGTTATGATGGAATTACTGGGGTTTCGATAACCAGGGAGCGAATACGCTTTGCTTGAGTCTCGAGTTGTTGTTTCTTGTCCTTGAACCGCCGCCGGATCATGCCTTTATATACACAGGTGACGCCCAGCCATTTTATAGAGTCCCAAGGCCAGCTCATACAAGTGTCCGGCTCGGTCTCTCCCTTTCCCTAACTTACAATACAATTTATACAACTATGGCAGTTTACAACTATGGGCCCTAATCCGCCTTTGGGCTCTGGGCCTCTAAGCTTTAACAGTAAAGCGCCATCTTCTTTGTCGTCATGGGCTTTCAATATAGATGAGCGTGAACCGGCCCCTCCTGGGCGGTTTACACTCAGTAGTTATATCCTCAACATTAGGCCCTAGATTGATTTGAACCTGTTCATGTCAATCTTCGATACTTAGAAAAATTTCGTGAACATCTTCTTACGATCCTCGTAAACCGCCATGATGTCTTCTCCCTATAAACTTTGTTGAACCGCCATGATGTCATCTTCTGAAATTGCAGTAAATCGTCATGACGTCATCTCTGTATAAAAAGATTATAAAGATTCCCTTCATTAATTAACTTCCAAGGATCGAGGTGACAGCTGCGCCCCATTTTACCGCTTCGGCTCCTCGATTCTCGCGATTGCCTACTTTATCCATTCACCTTATAAATAGGCTCATGGGTCCTTCACTTTTCCTCATCCGCACTTCTTCTTCCTCTCAATGCTCAAGCCCGACAGCCCTGCCGCCGCCGTCGACCTTCAAGCTTCTGCATCATCCTTGGCCGCTGCATCAACCTGAACGCACCAGAGATCTGCGGTTCTCCTCCGCTACTCCTGTGAATCCGGTAAATCTTCTTCCCTCAACCCTAGATCTGCCTTAGGGTTTCGGTGCTCATCTGTGTTCATCAGTGTTCATCCATGCTCATTGCTTTGCCTTTACTGTCTCACTGAATATAGATCAATTTGACCTTTTCCTTCTGCGGCCGGAGCTATAACTTATTTTGCCTCACCATAGTATCTTTAGAACCACGAACAGATTCCATCTGGATCCTTTCTATTCTGCTATCGCCATTTTAGGGCTTTGATTATTTTCCTTTTCATGAACTATGTTAGATCCAAAATAACAATCCTTATCTTATGAAACATGTTTATGTAGTACTTAGTAATTTTCAGATCTGTTACCCTTCGTGCCACAGTAGGCGGCTTAACCTGTAGAAAACAGTAATCTGGCAGGTATCATTAGCCCTCTCGTAAACCGCCATGTGTACTTGAACATCCATCTCCGGTCTAATGTACACACACGCTTTGATTAATTTCTCCAGTTTGATATCAGTTTGTGCATATCAATCTTGAACCGTGAACCGGCGTTTGCACTTCCTTTACAGTTTGTCCTCCAAAATGGCCAGCAATTCTCCTCTTGCAACTAGGTTCCTTCTCGGACCACAAAAACACAACTCAATGGATATGTTCTAACTGGCGCTTTGGCAAAGAAGGAAGTCATTCATTGGAGAGTCCCTGGTGCCAAAAACCCTCCTGAACCTCAAGATGGAGAAGTGGTTGTGTTTATGCAGCATCTGGACCGAGGGTTTAGCCCTCCCGGATCAAATTTTTTTCGTGATGTAATTGCCAGCTTCCAACTCCATCCTCAAGACATTGGACCGAACTCTATGTCGAACATCTGCAATTTCCAAGTATTCTGCGAAGTTTATTTACAAGAAGAACCGACTGTTGAACTCTTCAGAGACTTCTTCCACTTAAACCACCGTACTGAATTTTCTGACGGCCCCAATACTAATCTTGGAGGAGTGTCGATTCAGAAAAGGAAAGAAGTCGATTTTCCTCATGCCAAACATCACAGCCACCCCAAGGATTGGAATCAAACATGGTTCTACTGTCAGAACACCGCTCCTGCTGATGAAAACCCTTTGCCGGGTTACCGTGCTCACTGTCTCAGCAATGGCCATCCACTGCCTCATCGCCTCACTTCCAAAGAATGACAAACATATGCACCACAACTTGCTAAACTCTGGGCGCTTCTAGCAAACGGCTTAACCGGTATTGACCTCGTCCATTGCTGGGTTTCATGGGGTATCCTGCCCTTAAGACGCCGCACCAGGTTGATGCATGAGTATACCGGGGATGCCAAGGACCCTCAACGGCACACTAAAATACAGATGAATGATGATGAAGTCACTGAGTCTGTAAAGAAAATGCTAGATGAACCGATTGTTGAGTGCAGCATGACTTGGCTGCTTCCCTTTTATGCCTCCAACAAACTGCCAGCTGTAAGACTTTATCTTTCTGCCTTTTAATCCGTCTCCGCTTTAACATTTTGTCTGGTAAACTTTTGTTTATTCTTACAGGCCAAAGATCCTTTCTGGAAGAGGAAAACTCAAGACAAACCGGCAAAAGCTCAAGACAAACCGGCGAAAGACAAACCGGCAAGGGCTCCTTGTGGCAAGAGCAAGGCCACAAAGAGGCCAGCCAAGAAGAAAACAGCCGAGTCCTCTGATCCGCCCGAAGATTTTGATGATTCGGAACAAGAGGTAGAACAAGAGGGCTCCTCGGGACATTTTTCATACATCTTATTGACAACAACCATTACCAGGATGATGCGGAAGCTAGCCGTGCTGACCATGTAGAGGTAATCTCTCTTTCCTCCAATTCAGATCTTGTGCCAGTAAGAAAAATCCATCGTGCAGTCCGGAAAGTGAAACGTTCACATCCTTTCACTCATTTGGATCCACAGCATCGTGAAGCTCGTCGCACAACCCGGCATAGTGGCCAGCAAGTCACTTCCTCCGGTTTACCAGACACCCCAATCCGGAAGCGCTGTGTCGAGGTCTCTTGTAATTCTAACAAGTCTTATCCCTTGGCGGGTTACTTCCGATACCCTCTTAATCCGTCTGACTCAAATTATCAGGTACCTTCCAATTCATCCTCTGGCGATTCATCAACCACGCAAATGCCTCCCATCAAGACCGTCCCTGGGTAAGTATAATAATTTTAGCTTTGCCTTCTTGCGCCGGTTTACCATATTAACCTCTTTTTGCCTTTTTGTAGCGCCAAAGCCCGACTCAGCAAGAAAGCAAAAACCAATGCCAACACTGATGAGATTGAACCGGAGAGGGCATCAGAAGGGGCTGGTGGAGATGCTGATATCGCTATGGATGATCCTGTCCCACAAGGTCAGAACACTAATGTTGATCCGCCGGAAATTAACCCGGCTAGTCCTCATGTTGATCCACCAAGCCCAACTGCCAATCCTCCAAGTCCAGCTGTTGATCCGCCGAGCCCAGTAAATGCCTCGGATAAACCGGCGAGCCAATACAAATCAACTGATGATGTTGTGATTACTGGGTTTGGCCATACTTCTCCTGGTAATCCTGTCGCTTTGTCAAAGCATAGTGCCAAGGTGGAATCTGCTGCTGAAGAGAAAGGCAAATGGAAGACTGATCTGTCAAGCTATGCTCATCTTCCCGCTCAAGAACTTCACTCTGGATACCTAAACCGCCTATATACAAGCCGTGACTATGAGGCCGGTTTAGTCAACATGATGAAGGAGCGCTATGAGGTAACTCCCAAACACTTTAAATTTTCTTGTACTGTATGTCAATTCCATTGTAGCCCCAAGGTCCGGTTTATCTCTTCACGATGAACCGGGACTTTGGATAAAAAGGACTTCAACTGTGTAGCCCCCAAGGGCCGGTTTACCTCTGCAAGATGAACCGGGACATTCTATTCAAAACCTGTCCTTGGTTAATTCCTTCACCTTTGATTTGTCCGATCAAGTACACATTAGCCCCCAGGTGCCAAGTGTATAACTTGTTATGTGCTTGGGACTTTGAGAAAATATCTTAATATCTTCATCACCTGTCTTTTGCAGGCTGACTTGGGCAACAAAGATTCCTAGATTGCTGATCTTCAAGAAAACATTAAGTCCCAGCAAGCAGAAACCTCCAAGGCCAAAGATGAACTAAAGGGCGCTTTAACTGCCATGGAGCAATTAAAGGATGGTTTCAAAAGTGAGCGGGCGGATTGGGAAACAGAGAAAGCTGCTCTATTAAAGCGGGCTGAAGATGCCGAAGCAGCTCTTAAACCGGTGGCAGAGGAGCTAACTGGGCTAAAGCATCAAGTCAATGCTATGACCTCAGCTATATTTGGTAAGTACTCTTTGTAAGAACCTTGCTTAAACATCTTTGAAGTTGTCGGTTTAACAGCAAACTCTTAAACCGTTGCAGGTAGTCGTATTGCTCATCTGGGCTCGGATATGCGGATGAAGTTGAAAGCAGCCTATACGTTGATAGAACAATTGTATACTGGTGCTCAACGAGTCATCGGTGTGGCTTCCTTCAACAAACCGGCACCATCTTTGATCAAGGATACGTTGGCCAAATTATCTATGACCCCAACCCAGATGGAAGAGGTAAAGCGGTCTGCCGCAAGAGTTGGCGCTTTAACAGCCCTAACTCGGGCCAGAGCTTGGATTGCTGATCTTGATCCGGAAGATATCGCAAAGGGCTATCCCCGTCAACAAGAAGAGGGATCAGACTTTGATAATGAAGCCCTCAAAGCCCTGACAAAAGAGATGCACCCACTGGCAAGCCAATTGGCTGAAGAAGTTAACTTTTCTGTCTATCGGTCCAGCTATGATGCAGACAACAAGCGGGTTAACGCAGCTGTGAAAGAAGCACATAATCTTATCCCTCCAATCCCTAAGCACACCTATGCCCCTGACGTTGAACCGTCGAATCTTATATGCAATGAAGTTGTCTTCCAAGCCTTAACCAGGATTGATTGGACCACCTTGACTTCCAGCCACTGGGTGAGGAGGAACAAGTTGAACCGACGCGAGATGATCCTTCAACTTCACGTCAGCCTGGTGATGAATCATAATCCGGCAGCCGGTTTGATTTTCACAGATAGTGTTGTGGGTAATAAAAAATTATTGTTTTGGGCATCAAAGCGCCTTGTAATAGGCTAGTTGAAATACTTTGATCTTCTGCCATCGTGCACTGCTACCTGATATTGTAATCCAGCATGATTGTTGCTATGCTTGCTTTATTTGCCTTAGTGTTTCTTATAAAATCCTGCCTTCTGCATTTGAAAAACTTAGACATGTCCTAGTGGTTTACCGTCGGACGGGTTATGATACCCAATACAGAACCAGATTTCACATAACCAAGGTGATAGAATAATGAAATATGAAATATATCATACCTGTGATATTAAATCACCATTGTTCGTTTACCAACTTGTGTAGTAAGGGTGATAACCCAAATTTGAGTATTTGAAAACTCCTACCATGTTATGTTGCTGCATAATAAGCCATGTCGGGTTATGATAAACACCGGATGATCATCCTGGCGACTTATAGTCAATGCCAGACCGGATTAAGAGATGCCGGTTCACCATTGATTATGTGCTAACAGCTGATAACTGTAAGCCACGCCGGGTTTAAGAAACACCGGGTTGATGTAATGACATATAGTCTGGCTGGGTCAATAGACACCGGTTTAACTTAGAACTTTATCAGAAGAGATGAAACTTTGCAAAAAAAATTCAAATAAAACATGTAGTCGAGGCTTTTCAAGGGCTGCCAAGCCCAAATTCGAGGCTTTTCATGGGCTGCCAGGCCGCTGAGTTAAACCATTTGACAAAGCCTTTTAAGATGGGCCTCCAACTAACCAATCATCATTTTAACTTTGACAAGTTCAGGGTCTGTATAAGATTGACTTGTCAAACGTTCGGCGGGTCATGCTAGGATTACCTGGATAGGAGTGGCTTACTTGATGAAGGCAGGTTAACCCGGGGTTTTAGGTGAATACACCAGGATTCCAAGCCGTGGCTTGGTAGCCAATTACAAGGGTCCTTTCAAACTCTTTGTTGCTTTGCACAAAGAGCCCCCAAGTAACTTTGTGAGTTGTGCTCAATGGGTGCCTATGTTTGAGTTGTGCTTTTAGCAACAATACTCTCTTTGGCCCCTTGGGTGTGAAGCTCCCAAGCTTTATTGTGGCATGATAGTCGGTTTAATGGACAAACAAGACGTTGCTTTGTAAGCAGAAGCCCCCTTGTAACCAAAAAATATTGGAAGAACAGCAGAGGCCCTGCTTGTAGCAAGGATGCCGGTTTATTATATTGATCATAATATATACATTGTCAAAATATGTACATAACGAGAGCCTATGGCTCAGGTGTAGTAAGGCCACAGAAGAGCGATATTCCATGGCCGACGGGTCTCCTCCTCTGATTTTCTTGAGTCTTTGTGCTCGCGAACGTCAATGAGGTAGTATGATTCGCTGTGCAGATTCTTGCTGACCGCAAAGGGCCCTTCCCAAGGTGGGGATAACTTGTGCATATCGGTCTGATCCTGGATGTGCCGGAGCACTAAATCCCCTTCTTGAAAGGTTCTTGTTTTAACCCGGCGGCTGTGATAACGCCGCAGGTCTTGCTGATAAACCGCCGAACGAGCCAACGCCATGTCCCATTTTTCATCTAACAGGTCCAATGCTTCTTGACGTGCTTGCTCGTTGTCCTCTTCAACATAATTGGCAACCCTGGGCGAGTCATGATGAATATCACTTGGGAGTACCGCCTCTGCCCTGTAGACCATGAAGAAAGGTGTATAACCTGTAGATCGGTTTGGGGTGGTGTTTATGCTCCATAACACAGATGGTAGCTGTCATGCCCAATATGCGATACTATACTAAAAAGACTCGAAGGTCCCACCAAGGATAGAACCACATATTGAAACACTTTTGCAAGGTGGATATCATTACATCAACATTACATAATAAACGGGGATACATACAAAAGGCATACAAAGCCACATGAATACAACATCACAATACAAGATCAACATCCGACTACGGATGAAACATAAATAGAAACTCAAACGACATCCACCCTGCTAGCCCAGGCTGCCGACCTGGAACCTATCCCCTGATCGAAGAAGAAGTAGAAGAAGAACTCCAAAACAATCAAATATCACTCTCGTGTCATGATCATCGCATAAACCTGTACCTGCAACTATTGTTGTAGTAATCTGTGAGCCACGAGGACTCAGCAATCCCATTACCATGGGTATCAAGACTAGCAAAGCTTAATGGGAAAGGAAGGGGTAAAGTGGTGAGGTTGCAGCAGCGACTAAGCATGATATGGTGGCTAACATACGCAAATAAGAGCGAGAAGAGAGCAAGCGGAACGGTCGTCAACTAGTAACGATCAAGAGGTGATCCTGAACACCTACTTACGTCAAACATAACCCAAAGACCGTGTTCACTTCCCGGACTCCGCCGAGAAGAGACCATCACGGCTACACACTCGGTTGATGCGTTTTAATTCGGATCAGGTGTCAAGTTGTCTACAACCGGACATTAACAAATTCCCATCTGCCACATAACCGCGGGCAGGGCTCTCAAAAGTTTATACCTTGCAGGGGTGTCCCAACTTAGCCCATGATAAGCTCTCGCGATCAATGAACGATATACCTTCTCCCAGGAAGACCCGATCAGTCTCGGAATCGCGGTTTACAAGACATTTCGATAATGGTAAAACAAGGCCAGCAAAGCCGCCTGAGGTGCCGACAAATCCCGATAGGAGCTGCACATATCTCGTTCTCAGGGCACACTAGATGAGCCAGACGTCGGGTTGGCATAGACCCGGGTTGCCCATGGGGCACCGGACATCGCTCAGGTTGGACCAACACTCGTAGGAGCACTGGCCCGGGGGGGGGGGGGGGGGTAAATAAAGATGACCCTCGGGCTCCGGAAACCCAAGGGGAAAAGGGCTAGGTGAGGCAAATGGTAAAACGGGCCTTGCTGGAGGAGTTTTATTCAAAGCGAACTGTCAAGGGGGTCCCATAAATCACCCAACCACGTGAGGAACGCAAAATCTGGGAACATAACACCGGTATGACGGAAACTAGGGCGGCAAGAGTGGAACAAAACAGCAGGCATAAGGCCGAGCCTTCCACCCTTTACCAAGTATATAGATGCATTAATTAAATAAGAGATATTGTGATATCCCAACATAATCCTGTCCATCATGGGGCAATCTTCAACTTCACCTGCAATTAACAACGCTATAAGAGGGGCTGAGCAAAAGCGGTAACATAGCCAAGCAACGGTTTGCTAGGAAGGGTGAAAAGGTTAGAGGCTGACATGGCAATTTGGGAGGCTTGATCAACAAGAGATAGGTAGCGCAGCAAAGCGATAGAACGAAGCAACTAGCATAGCAATGATAGTAATGAGATCCAGGGTGACGGTCATCTTGCCTGAAACCCCGCTAGGAAGAAGAACGAGTCCATGAAGAAGATGAACGGGAGTAGTCGAAGGAATCCTCACAATCACAACATTACCGGAACTAAGAAGCAACACCGGAAAGAAACAAACAACATGGTAAATGCACAAGCATAAACATGGCATGATGCACAAACAAGTATGATGCATGTCCGGTTTAATGAGGCATGGCATGGCAAAGTGCATGAAACAATGCTACAAGTTAAGTGGAGCTCAATATACAACGAGTTGCATATTGTCGAAACACCACATCTGAGTTATTTAGTTCGCTCTCGTTTAGGTACACAACAATGTTAAATGTTGTTAAACATGGCAAGGGGTGAAACATATGAAAACTACCTATCTAGGCAAGTTTAAATGAGGCCGGAACAACAAACAACAATTCCGGAAAATCCTCATGTGCAATTTATGAATTGTGTACTGTTCTGCCCTAAAACATATTTTATTGTTGTTAAATAGGAAAATAAAGTGCACCATGTTAAACTAGGCATTTTTCCACCCCATTTACATATAAAGTTTATTAAAATCGAAGCTGCGGTTAATTAGTTATGAATTAAAACATTTTAACATGGCATTTTAGTAAATTAAAGCAAACAGCAAGTTAAACATTTTAAACATGGATGAAAGTGGCATATTATTAATCTATACAAAATTCTAAGCATTTTACATGTTTACACTAATTTAATTCGATGCACAGTTTTGAGATATTAAATGCATGAACATGAGGGTGTAATCTGTAAAACAGGTTTTCTCTGGATAATTAGCAAATTCGCAGACAAGTAAAAAAACATCTACAGGCCGAAACTGGTTGGGCCAACAGGAGCAGGGGTGCTGGAGGAGCTCACCCTTGGGCCAGGGCCCAGGCTGATGGAGAGACCGAGCGAGGCCGTGGGGCAAGAAGTGGCCCACGCGGGAGGAGGCAGGGCACGGTCAACGGGAGGTGTCGAGGCAGAGGCATCGCCCTCCTCTGCATGAACTGATGCTGCTTGATGCAGCGAAGGAGACCGGCGGCTGGAGGGGGGGCTTGGCGCGGCGGGACTTGAAGGGGAGCAGCGGCGGGCTGTAGAGAAGGCCCGGCGACGTGGGGACGGGGCGGATCCAGCTGGCCGGCGCCGGATCCGGGCAACGACGGCGCGGGCGGAGCTCAGGGGCGCCCATGGCGTTTTCCTATGCAGAGAGAGTCGAGAGGGAGATCGTGAGACGGAGAGGGAGCAACGAAGGGAGCAAGATGGAGAGAGAGGCAGGGGCACGCGACCGGAGGCATGATGGCGCTCGCAGGCGGTGGCGGGCTGTCCGAAGATGCTGCAACGCCGGGGATGGCCGTCGTGAGGGAGACGAGGTCCCGTGCTGGCAACGGTGATGCAACAGGAACTCGCCGGCGTTGAGGATGATGGCCGGGCGCGACGCGAAGCACCAAGGGGCGGCCATGGCATTCCTTTTGCTGCGGACCATGAAAGGGCAAGAGCGATCAGGAGGGAGGGGGCATGGGGAAGGAAAAGAAAGAGAGCAGGGTGCAGGGACGGCCTGGTGGTGCTTGCTCCGACGAGCTCCATCGTGGAGGCGGCGGGGTCCAGCAGGTCAGGTGAGGCGAAGTGCGCTCGAGCGCTGCGCTGTTGCTGCGGTCTCGAGGAAAAAGCAGAGAAGGAGCTCCTCTCTTGTTGGCTAGATCGAGGCAGGGAGGAGGATTTGGTGGTGGCTGGTGGAGAACGAGAGAGGAATTTTTTGGATCAGGGAGGAAGCTGCTGGTTGGTCTGGGAGGGATCCCGAGGAAACCAGGTGGAGTGGCGGCGCGGTGGGATCGATGGGACAAGACCCCTAGGATCTAGGGTTGGACGTTATATTTATAACCGATGAACACATTTTAGGGCGGTTAGGTCCCTCTGATCATAATCGGACGGTCGCGAATAAAATAGCTAGGGAGTCCAAAAGAGAAACCGATGATGATTTAGAGAAGTTTGGTGATGATGCGGACCCATCGGTCGTGACCGTGCGGTTCGGGTTAGGGGCAGTTTCGGACACGCACAAAGGGTTTGAGTATTGTGCAAAGGGGGTCAAACGGTCGGGCAAAAACAGAATGGTCAATCTGAGAAAGGTCAGCAGAGACGAGGAAGAAGCGACAACTAACAACGGATGCACGTTTTAAGAAAACATGCAGATGCAATGCGCATGATGCTATGAGATGAAATGCAAGACATGAACAAAATGCAAAACAAAAGACAAAACCCAACCACGGAGGAAATAACATATCGCATCTCCGGAAAAGGCAAGAGTTGGAGTTACGAATATGGAAAGTTGTATCCGGGGCGTTACAGTAGCTCCTCCACCCAACAACCCGGCGTCCTCTTCAAAGGAACCATAAGCCGGGGCTTGATACCCTTCAAGATTTCCTGATTGGCTCTCTCAGCTTGACCATTAGATTGGGGGTGAGCCACAGATGACACATCAAGCCGGATGTGCTCTCGTTGACAAAAGTCCTCCATCTCGCCATTGGAGAGGTTCGTGCCATTATCTGTGATAATGCTGTGTGGAAAACCTAAAGGGAACATCACCTTTTTGATGAATTGAACCATCGTGGCTGCATCACACTTGCTTACTGGCTCCGCTTCAACCCGTTTAGTAAACTTGTCAACCGCCACCAACAGGTGGGTCTTCTTATCTTTGGATCGCTTGAAAGGCCCTACCATGTCAAGCCCCCAAGTAGCAAACGGCCAGGTGATGGGAATCATCCGTAGCTCCTAAGCCTGAACATGAGCTCGTCATGAAAATTTCTGACAACCGTCGCACCGCCTCACCAAGTCCTCAATATCTGCATGAGCCGTCAGCCAATAGAAACCATGAAGAAAAGCTTTAGCGACAAAGGATTTTGAACCGGCATGATGACCACAGTCTCCTTCCTAGATCTCTCGTAGAATCTCACGACCTTCTTCAGGATAAACACAGCACTGGAATACACCAGAGACACGGGAATGGTGTAACTCCCCATTGTGAACCACCATGGACTTGGATCGCCGGACTATCTGTCTGGCCAAAACTGCATCCTCTGGAAACTTGCCCGGGTTCATATACGCCAAGTATGGAACCGTCCAATCCAGAATAATATGTAAAGTAGCCACCAATTGTGCCTCCGGATCAGGAATAGCGAGGTCCTCCTCTGTAGGCAACTAAACTGACGGGTTGTTTAAGACATCCAGAAAGGTATTGGGTGGCACCGGTTTACGCTGAGATCACAGCCTGCTTAAAGCATCAGGTACCTCATTTCTGCGCTGATCAATGTGCTCCACTTGATAACCCTTGAAGTGACCAGCGACAATATCCACCTCTCGTCGGTAAGCCATCATGAGTGGATCCTTGGAATCCCAAGTACCTGAAACTTGCTGGGCTACCAGATCCGAGTCTCCAAAGCATCATACCCGGCTTAAGTTCATCTCCTTAGCCACTCGAAGACCATGGAGTAAGGCTTCGTACTCAGCTGCATTGTTAGTACAAGGGAACATTAAGTGAAGAACATAGTGAATTTTATCACCTCGAGGGGAAGTAAGGACAACTCCAACCCCCAAGCCCTCCAATTGCCTGGACCCATCAAAATGGATAGTCTAGTATGTGTTGTCCGGTTTATCTTAAGGTGTCTGCAACTCTGTCCAATCATTGATGAAATCCACAAGAGCCTTGGACTTGATAGTTGTTTGAGGCATATACTTCAAACCGTGTGGTCCAAGCTCAATAGCCCACTTAGCAACCCGGCCAGTTACCTCCCTGTTCTGGATTATATCCCCCAGAGGAGCAGAACTGACCACTCTGATGGGATGACCTTGAAAGTACTGTTTAAGTTTCTGACTTGCCATGAAAACCCCATACACCAGTTTCTGCCAATGCGGATATCTTTGCTTTGACTCAATGAGCACTTCGCTAATATAATAAACCGGCCTTTGAACCGGGTACTCCTTCCCAGCCTCCTTGCGCTCCACCACAATAGCTACGTTGACAGCCTGGTCATCAGTAGCCACGTATAATAATAGTGGCTCCTTATCAACTGGAGCAGCAAGAACCGGCAGTTCAGCCAACTACTTCTTCAAGTCCTCAAACGCCGCATCAGCAGCATCATTCCAGACAAAACTATCTGTCTTCTTCAACATCTGATACAGAGGGATCACCTTTTCTCCCCACCTGCTGATAAACCGGCTCAAAGCCGCGATACGACCCGCCAAACGTTGAACATCATTGATACATGCCGGTTTAGCCAAGGATGTAATAGCCTTGATTTTGTCCGGATTAGCTTCAATGCCCCGGTTGAACACCAGAAAACCCAAGAGTTTGCCAGCCGATACACCAAAGACACACTTAGCAGGATTGAGCATCATTTTATAAACTCTCAGATTATCAAAAGTCTCCTTGAGGTCATCTATCAGTGTCTCCTATTTCCTGGATTTTACCACAATATCATCCACATAAGCATGAACATTGCGCCCAATCTGAGTATGAAGACAATTCTGCACACAGCGCTAATAAGTTGCCTGGGCACTCTTGAGCCCAAAGGGCATAGATACATAACAAAAGGCTCCAAAGGGAGTGATGAAGGTTGCCTTCTCCTGGTCCTTAACTGCCATCTTGATCTGATGATAACCAGAATAAGCATCCAAGAAACTCAAACGCTCGCAACCTGCCATAGCATCAATGATTTGATCAATACGAGGGAGGGTAAAGGGATCAGCTGGACAAGCTTTGTTCAAATCTGTGTAATCCACACACATGCGCCAAGTGCCGTTTTTCTTAAGTACCAACACCGGATTGCCCAACCACTCTGGGTGAAACACCTCCACAATAAAACATGCTGCCAACAGCCGGGCTACCTCTTCACCAATGGCCTTGCGCCGCTCTTCATTAAAACAGCGAAGAAACTATTTGACCGGTTTGAACTTCGGATCAATATTAAGAATGTGCTGAGCGAGTTCCCTCGGTACACCTGGCATGTCAGCAGGCTTCCATGCAAAGATGTCCCGGTTCTCACAGATGAACTCGATGAGCGCGCTTTCCTATATCGGATCCAAGTTGACGCTGATGTTGAACTGCTTGGATGAATCGCCAGGAACAAAATCAATCAATTTAGTCTCATCAGCCGATTTAAACTTCAAAGCCGGATCATGCTCTGTAGTGGGCTTCTTTAGAGAAGTCATATCTGCCGGATCAACATTGTCCTTATAGAACAAAAACTGCCCCGTTGCACAAACCGATTCAGTATAAGCCGCATCACCTTCCTCGCACTCCAGCGCAATCTTATGGCTACTGTCGGTGTTAAAACCGGCGGATCTCGGGTAGGGGGTCCCGAACTATGCGTCTAGGCGGATGGTAACAGGAGACAAGGGACATGATGTTTTTACCCAGGTTCGGGCCCTCTCGGTGGAGGTAAAACCCTACTCCTGCTTGATTAATATTGATGGTATAGGTATTACAAGAGTTAATCTACCACGAGATCAGAGAGGCTAAACCCTAGAAGCTAGCCTATGGTATGATTGTTGTTCGTCCTACGGACTAAAACTCCCCGGTTTATATAGACACCGGAGAGGGCTAGGGTTACACAGAGTCGGTTACAATGGGAGGAGATCTTCATATCGTATCGCCAAGCTTGCCTTCCACGCCAAGGAAAGTCCCTATCGGGACACGGGACGGAGTCTTCAATCTTGTATCTTCATAGTCCGGGAGTCCGGCCAAAGGTCATAGTCCGGACATCCGGACACCCCCTAATCCAGGACTCCCTCAATAGCCCCTGAACCAGGCTTCAATGACGACGAGTCCGGCGTGCAAGTTGTCTTCGGCATTGCAAGGCGGGTTCCTCCTCCGAATACTTCATAGAAGATGTTGAACACCAGGATAGTGTCCGGCTCTGCAAAATAATTTCCACATGCCACCATAGAGAGAATAACATTTGCACCAATCTAATCTGCTAAAGTATTCCGTAGCGTGACCTCATGCCACGGCCGGGCTTTTATTCATTTTATTGTAACACCTCAACGCGTTTAGAGAGGCGGTTTCCTTGGCACGTCTTGTCAAAGCAGAGATCGTGTCCCCTTATTCCGGGATTCTCATCAATACAGGCTGGTGGGGGCCCGTAGTTTCGGCCGCCCATATAAGGGGATAAGGATCTACCCTTTCCATTTACGCCTTCTTCCTCCTTTGCTTATCCCTCCCTGCGTACTCGAGCTCCAGCGCCCAAGCCCGAACATCTCGCCTCGACCTACTCCAACCATGTCCGGAGCGGGAGTCAAGTGGATGGCCTCCTCCGTCACGGAGGGGCACATCAAAAGGTTGCGGAAAGCCGGATACCTGCACAACGACATTGCGCACCGGCTTCCGAACGAGGGGCAGCTCATCCCCACTCCTAGGCCCCATGAGAGGGTCGTTTTCCTTCCCCATTTCCTCCACGGACTAGGTTTTCCTCTCCACCCGTTTGTTCGGGGGCTCATGTTCTACTACGGCCTGGACTTCCATGATCTGGCCCCGAACTTCATCCTCAACATCTCGGCGTTCATCGTCGTGTGTGAGGCCTTCCTCCACATCCAGCCTCAGTTTGGCCTGTGGCTAAAGATGTTCAGCGTCAAGCCGAAAGTCGTGGGCGGACGCCAAGCGGAGTGCGGAGGCACCATGGTGGGCAAGATGCCCAACGTTACATGGCTCGAGGGCGCCTTCGTAGAGACCATCAAAGGGTGGCAATCAGGGTGGTTCTACATCACCGAGCCGCGTGACCCTGAATGGGCAGCGGCCCCTGAATTCCAATCTGGCATTCCCACACGGCTCACGTCTTGGAAAGAGACGGGCCTGTCATGGGGTAATTCGGCAGAAGTGACCACACTTCAAACTTGCATCAAAGACCTGATTAGCAGGAAGGTTAAACTTGTCATCGTAGTCCAGGTCATGCTCTTCCGCCGGATTCTCTCATGTCAACGACGGGCTTTCAACTTGTGGGAGTTCGACCCGGCCCAGCACCAGACTCTATCCCGGCTCTTCGACACAAAGCACGAGGATGCATGGAAGGTGCTATTCAAGAGCTCCGAGGTCTCGCCTCCCGTCACTGAGGATCGCGGATTCTGCGCCAAGCGCCAAGCCAGCGCGGTGAGCTAATTTTTCCATTACGGGTATCTGTTTTCCATAGATTTGATTTTATGCGGGATCTAAACCCCCATCCCTTTGACACGGCTGGCAGAAGAGGGCCGGACAGATTAACTGTCCAGCTCCTTTGCCCGAAGACCCAGCGGATGCTCGTTTAACGAAGCTGCTGGTTCCGGCACCTCACGTGGTGCTGGAGAAGAAGGCCACGGGGACTCGAAAGAGCTCCCGGCGCCCGGTGGTGTTGGATTCATCGCCCGACGACCCCGATGCACCCTCCGCCTTGGAAGACGAGGAGGTGGAAGAAGAAGAAGGAGAAGCCTCTCCCCCTCCAACGGGGGGAGGAAAGAAAAGGAAGGCTGCCCCAACTGGGGAGGCCGAGGGGGCCAAGAAGGGGAAGACCCTTCTGCTGGACTATGCCTCTGATGCCGAAGACGGTGGGGAGGAATGGCCGGCCAAGGTCAAGCCCCTGGCAAAATCGTAAGTGTCCGGCTACCCGAATGACTCATGGCGCCCCTCTATTATTCGATAGCTTCTGATGCCGAATTTTATTTATGCAGTCCACCCAGAGTTTAGCTCGGTGATTCGTCGAGCGGCTCTGTAAATTCATCAGATGTGAATAGCGCCTCACTTCCGACGGCTTCCTCCCCGCTCCCTGCGAATGACGCCGAGGCGGAGTCCCAAAAGGGACCGAACCAGGAGGAGCTGGTCTTGGAGGCGCCCCAAGGCGACCTCCCGGACTCCAGGCCCAAAGGGGGCAACGCCCCAGAGGGATCAAAGTCCGACCTAGGGCCGGACACTGCTCCGGAACTACCAACGGTTCCAGAGTCCGACAGGCAGCGCCTTCATAAGAAGGGCGAGCCTACGCGGCCGGCAACCTCCGTCCATCCGGAGGCGCCGGACAATTTGCTGGAGGTGCTTAACGGCGCCTCCATCAATGAGGAACACCGCACTATTATGAGTGCGGTGATTCAAAAGGTTCAGTCCGCCAAAAGCGGGCTGACAGGAGCCTGTACAAGTCTATTAACAGGATTTGAGGTATGTGTTCAAAACATATAAAAATGTTACCGCATAGACAGTAGCCCCTGATGCTCGGTTCGGCGTTCCGAAAAGAAAAGCCGAGTTGAGGATCTAAAAAGATATACGCAGGAGTCTAATAAAAATATGTCGATATGGGAATGCAGGCTGCGGTGCTGACCTCTGTCGCACTGACTGTGGAGGTCAATGCTTTGAAGGGAAGCCTCGAGCGGTCCGAGAGCGAGCTCGGCCGTACCAAGAAGCAGCTCGAGGACAAGGAGCGTATGTAATACCGTATGTAAATGTATATAGAGATACTTGGTTGCAAATAATGACAGGACCAAATTAAATGTTGCAGGGGCCACGGCCGAGGTGGCGACCTGAAGGAGGCGGTCTCCAAGGCCAAAAACAGTGCGGCCCTGGAGCACGCCGAGCGAGAGAAGTAGGAGGCACGGGTGGCGGAGGTGCGGCAAGAGCTCCAGGCTCTCGTGGAAAAACATGAGAGTTTGGAGCGTGACTCGAACACTCGAGAGTCCGAGCTCGCCTTGGCTCTTGAGAGTGCCAAAACCGCGAAGGCCGAAGCCCAGAAGGCCCTCCAGGAGATCGAGGTGATGAAGAAGATAGCGGCGGGTAAGGCATTCTTTATGCAAAGCAAGAATGTAAAAGTAAATTGTCTGTTACTTACCCGGATCCGGAGCTCTCCAGGAGCGTTCACCGATCTGCCCCGTAGTGTAATTGATGCTACCACGTTCTACCGAGCCGAGGAGGGGAGCTCGACGGAAAAGGTGTTCTGGTCTCAGTATGCTGAGGGCGAACATCCGGTGCCCCTGAGCAACCAGCTGAAGATGCTGGTCGAGCTCCACAAAGTGGCCGAACAGGCCATGAAGGGCCTCATAGTTCGGCTGTGGCCTGGAGAGGCCATGCCTAGGAGCTACTTCGGTCTGGTGCGGCGGCTGGTGGATGCGTGTCCGTGGATTGAAGTCATCAAGCGCTCCGTCTGTATTGAAGGTGCCTGTCGGGCCCTTGCCCGTGCTAAAGTGCACTGGGGCAAGCTGGACGCGGAGAAGCTTTTGACGGACGCGCGACCACCGAGCAAGGAGTATCGTACGCCCGAGATGTATTATAAGGGTTTCCTGAAGGGTGCACGCCTTATAGCGGAAGAGTGCTCCAAAGATGTAATTTTTTAGTAGACTCGCATTTGTTATCCTGTACGCTGAAAACTTTGTTCATATGCGCTAAGCAACGCTTGTTAATTTAAAATATTACCTTCTGTGCGGCCGTTTATTAAATCTGAGAGATGCAAGTCGTCGGCTTGGACCCCCATGCCACGAGTGCTGGGGTGTTCGGGATAAACCTGAGCGCTCTTGTTCCCATTCTTGGGTCCATCTAGGGAGGCGCTCAGCACAACGAACCAGGCCGTCGGACTTATAATGCTTTATCACTCTCACTTAGCCATCGAATTCTATAATTTTAAATTTCGGCGAAGCCCCTAGTATTCGGAAGACCGAGTTCGGGGCGCTATCCGCGCCTAGGCCGGATAATTTCCTTGCTCTAAGCGGCATAGGTCTTTAAGGACTCGAAAAACCTCGCGAACAGAGACCGGTCTCTCGCACTATCATGACAGTCAGTTTTAGCTTTCTCTACTGAGGTGCTAACCCAGCTCAACTGGGGCACAATTGCAGTAGTTCTCCCAGCGCTACCTTAGCCAACATTGCGGAACGTAAGGTACCAAAACATGGGATCCAGGCAAACCCAACTATTGACCAAAGACATGATTCGGAGCCGATGCATATAGTGCTATAAGTTCGGGGTGCCGCACTTATAAGAGTGTTCGGTCTTCTCACACCATGTTGTGGGGTGCTTTAGCCCCTAGTGTACTGGCCGTACCAAAGTGTACGGTTGGATAATGTCGTGACTGAACATATTTGTATAAAAATAGATGAATACAATAATAGAGAAGAGCTATGTATTGTTTATTAAAAAAGAGCTACTATGAAAGCAGAACGATACAAATAGTGCGATAAGCAGGGGATGGGATTATTTGACATGTCCCCCTCCAGGGGCAAGCTGCGTAAATTTAAGCAAAACGGGTATTTAGCTAATTATAGAGACCACCTAGACATATGATGCAGCTTGTTCGCGCCCTGGCTGTTGCATCGTGTGTTCGGCGAGTTTATTGCCGGACAGGACTTCCGAATAGTTGGGTCCTGAATGTATACAAAAAAAAGAAAATGGTGGAATAGGGAGCCCCTAAGTGCGGTTGAGCCGCATTCTGGGCGTGCCGTAGTTGTGCCCCTCCCCTTATGCCCATGGTATTTTCAAAGCGTAATTATGTACGCGTGGTACCGATATCACCGTCTGGCGAGGGCTGGGGTTGGGGCCGCACTGCTATGCTCGCTCGGAACGTGCCAGCTGGCTTTGTTGGAGGTTGCTTCGGGCGCGCTTGACGTTGTCGGGACGTTTAACACCCGGATTGGGGAGATGCCTTGAGAGGCTGCTCTGTACTTCCGCCGCCAGGGCCGCTGTGTGCTCCTCCGTTCAGAGAGAGCATTCAGTGTTTTCATTTACCGTAATGACTCCGCAAGGACCTGGCATCTTGAGCTTCAGATATGCGTAGTGCGGAACTGCATTGAATTTTGCAAATGCGGTTCGTCCGAGCAGGGCGTGATAGCCACTGCGGAATGGGACTATGTCGAATATTAACTCTTCGCTTCGGAAATTATCCGGGGATCCGAAGACCACTTCGAGTGTAACCGAGCCTGTACAGCTGGCTTCTACACTTGGTATGACGCCTTTAAAGGTTGTCTTTGTGGGTTTAATCCGTGAGGGATCTATACCCATTTTTCGCACTGTATCCTGATAAAGCAGGTTTAGGCTGCTGCCGCCGTCCATCAGGACTCTAGGGAGGTGAAATCCGTCAATGATTGGGTCTAGGACCAATGCGGCGAATCCACTGTGACGGATGCTAGTGGGGTGGTCCCGTCGATCAAAGGTGATCGGTCAGGAGGACCCTGGGTTGAACTTTGGGGCGACTAGCTCCAACGCATAGACGTCCTGGAGGGCACGCTTCCGCTCCCTTTTGGGGATGTGGGTTGCGTATATCATGTTCACCGTCCGCACTTGCGGGGGGAAGCCCTTCTGTTCTCTATTTTTCGGCGGCCGAGGCTCCTCCTTGTCATTGCTACGCAGCCCCTTGTCTCTGGTTTCGGCACTTAACTTGCCTTCCTGCTTGAACACCCAACAGTCCCTGTTGGTGTGGTTGGCTGGTTGTTCGGGGGTGCCGTGTATCTGGCACAAGCGATCGAGTATCCGGTATAAGTTGGATGGGCCCGAAGGGTTTCTTTTGAATGGCTTCTTCCGCTGACCGGGTTTAGAGCCTCTAAATCTGGCATTGACTGCCGTATCCACAGTAGTGTCGCCATTAATGCGGCGCTTGTGCTTGTTGCGACATGACCTGCCATTGTTGTCCTTGGTATTCGAATTACCAGGGCTCTTGGTTATGTTATTGCTACAAGCTAGCCCGCTGTCTTCGCCCGCGCAGAAGCGGGTCATGAGTGTCGTGAGGGCTGCCATAGATTTCGGCTTTTCCTGTCCTAGGTGTCGGGCAAGCCAATCATCTCGGATGTTGTGCCTAAAGGCAGCAAGGGCCTCGACGTCCAGACAGTCGACTATTTGATTTTTCTTGGTTAGGAACCGTGTCCAGAATTGCCTGGCCGATTCCTCTGGCTGCTGGATTATGTGGCTTAGGTCATCGGCGTCTGGTGGTCGCACGTAAGTGCCCTGGAAGTTGTCAAGGAATGCGGATTCCAGGTCCTCCCAGCAACTAATTCACTCTGCTAGCAGGCTATTAAGCCAATGTCGAGATGGTCCTTTAAGATTGAGCGGGACGTATTTGATGGCGTGTAGATCATCACCACGGGCCATGTGGATATGAAGGAGGTAATCCTCGATCCATAGCACGGGATCAGTTGTGCCGTCATATGATTCAATGTTTACGGGATTGAAACCCTCGGGGATTTGATGATCCATTACTTCGTCTGTGAAGCATAGTGGGTGTGCGGCGCCCCTGTACTGGGCTATATCACGGCGCAGCTCGGATGAGCTTGGTCTGTTGTATTCGGCCTGGCCGTATTTATCATATGTGATGTGACGGTTATCATCACATGATGTGAGGCACCCACGCGATCCGTAGATCGATCTTGTTTGCCTTGCCTTGTCCTCCAGTATGTCTTGCAGGTCTGTTGCGTCTCCCCGTACTCTGTTATGTTTTGAGCGGTGCTGGGGTGCAGCTTGGGTCGAGGGCCCGAAGGTCTCTCTTTCGTAGCCACGGGGTGGCCGATCGGGCGCATCGTACGCTGGTAATGTAGGTCTAGTTGCTTCCTCCTCAAGTTGGGGTAGCAGCCTGCGCTTTGGGTAGCTCTTGGAGGGGCGCTCGAGTTTATACTCTTCGGCCGCCAGGACTTCGGTCCATCTGTCAGCTAGCAAGTCTTGGTCAGCTCTAAGCTGCTGCTGTCTTTCCTTGAAGCTGTGTGTCGTAGCCATAAGCCTGCGTTTGAAACGCTCTTGTTCGACGAGATCCTCTGGCACGAAGAATTAGTCGTCGTCGAGGCTTGCCTCGTCTTCGGAGGGAGGCATATAGTTGTCGTCCTCAACCTCTCTGTCGGACGCTCTCTCATGAGGGCTGGCTCCTTTGTCCTCCTGCACTAAATCCTTCTGCAGGGGGTTATCTTTGGCACTGTCCGGCGTGTTGTTATCTCCGGTGCCGGATTCGCCGTTCTTGCTTTGGCGGGATTTAGAGCGGCGCCGCTGACATCGGTGCTTGGGTTGCTTCTTGGAGGGGTCATCCTCCATTTTTTCCTCGCCATCCCCTGCTTTGGGGGTGTCCACCATGTATATATCATATGACGAGGTGGCTTTCCAGTTCCCGATAGGTGCTGGTTCTTGGTCGTCTCCTTCATCGGTGTCCATACCGCCGATGTCTTCGGAGTCAAAGTCGAGCATGTCGGTTAGATCGTCGACAGTGGCTATAAAGTGGGTGGTGGGTGGGTTTCGAATTTCTTCGTCGTCCATATCCCAACCCTGCTGACCATAATCCGGCCAGGGCTCTCCTGACAAAGAGAGAGACTTTAGGGAGTTCAGGATATCGCCAAAGGGCGAGTGCTGAAAAATGTCCGTGGCGGTGAACTCCATGATCGGAGCCCAATCGGGTTCGATCGGAGGTGGTGCGGAAGATTCGGAGTCCGGAACATAGTCCGACACCTTGGAGTCACGGGCCTTGCAAAGGACTTGGCTGGTATTCGGCTCTATCGCCGTAGAGATTGCGGCTCCTAGGGCCGCATCCAACCGTCCGTCCCTGATTAGCGCAGTCGGCTCCGAACTAATGGTCGGAGCGGACTCCTGAGTGGCGCCCTGGTCGCTGTCTGGCGGCAGAGCTAGGTCATGCTCATTGAGAAAGTGCGGCACACTCGACCGTGGCTCGAATCCGTCGAAGATCAAGTCCCCGCAAATGTCGGCCGTGTAGTTTAAGCTTCCAAACCTGACCTGGTGGCCAGGGGCGTAGCTTTCGATCTGCTCCAGATGACCAAACTAGTTGGCCCGCAGTGCAAAGCCGCCGAATATGAAGATCTGTCCGGGGAGAAAAGTCTCGCCCTGGACCGCATCATGATTGATGATCGAAGAAGCCATCGGGCCTAAAGGCGAAGACACAGAGGAACTCTCAAAGAAAGCACCAATGTCGATGTCAGAACCGGCGGATCTCGGGTAGGGGGTCCCGAACTGTGCGTCTAGGCGGATGGTAACAGGAGACAAGGGACACGGTGTTTTTAACCAAGTTCGGGCCCTCTCGGTGGAGGTAAAACCCTAATCCTGCTTGATTAATATTGATGGTATAGGTATTACAAGAGTTGATCTACCACGAGATCAGAGAGGCTAAACCCTAGAAGCTAGCCTATGGTATGATTGTTGTTCGTCCTACAGACTAAAACTCCCCGGTTTATATAGACACCGGAGAGGGCTAGGGTTACACAGAGTCGGTTACAATGGGAGGAGATCTTCATATCGTATCGCCAAGCTTGCCTTCCATGCCAAGGAAAGTCCCTATCCGGACACGGGACGGAGTCTTCAATCTTGTATCTTCATAGTCCGGGAGTCCAGCCAAAGGTCACAGTCCGGCCATCCGGACACCCCCTAATCCAGGACCCCCTCAGCTACCGTGAACTGTGATGGTCCCCTTATGACCCGGCATCTTTAGATGCAGATAAACATAACACGGCCGTGCCATGAATTTAGCATAAATCGGCCACCCGAACAAGGCATGGTACGGACTTCTGATTTCGACTACCTCGAAGGTCACCATCTCGGATCTTGAATCATGATCGTCTCCAAAAACCACCTCCAGAGCTATCTTACCAACTGGGTAAGCCGATTTACCAGGCACCACACCGTGAAAAACGGTGTTTGACGGTCTAAGATTCTTATCTGTCAACCCCATATGCTGGAAGGTTTCATAATACAAGATATTGATACTACTCCCTCCGTCCATGAGCACCTTGGTGAACTTATAACCTCCAACCTGCGGTGCAACCACCAAAGCTAGGTAGCCTGGATTGTCAACCCGAGGCTGATGATCCTCCCGACTCCAAACAATAGGCTGCTCAGACCAGCGTAGATAATGGGGCACTGCCGGTTCAACAGAATTTACTGCCCTTGTATGGAGCTTCTGATCACGCTTGCACAAACTAGTAGTGAAGACATGGTACTGCCCACCATTTAGCTGCTTCGGGTTTCTTTGGTAACCCGATTGCTACTGATTCCCCTAATTACTCTATTGATTGTGACCACCTTGGTTGTTCTGATTGCCCTGATTATTCTGAAATCCTGAGTTTGAACCGCCACCACCGTAACCTGGCCCGTGAAACCATGGACCGGAACCACTGTATGGACCCTGATCATACCGGAAGAGATCAGAGTTTTTGAATTCCTTCATGATGTGACAATTCTTCCAGAGGTGCGTGGCCCGAACCTCCTTTATCCCGTGCTTTGGGTAGGGCTGGTTTGACAAGTGTTCCAGATTCATGCCTCCACTGTGTTGGGGCAGTTTACCCTTACAGTGCTGCATATTGCCCTGCATATTGGTGTTAGCCACAAAATCTGAATTGTCTGCTTTACGCTTACCATTGTTCCCATGGCTCGACTAGTTATGTTGTCCTTTTGTACCGTCATTTTTCTTTCCCTTCTCCTGCCTTTCAACATCAGAATCGGGGTCCTTGGTATTATCAGAATCAGCATACTTAACCATAGCTGCCATGAGCATTCCTATATCATTGCAGTGACGCTTGAGCCATCCCAACTTCATCTTCAGTGACTTAAATCGGCAATTACCTTCCAAGGTCACGATTGCCGTGTCAGGATTGATGCGGCCTGACGAGTGCAAGATTTCTGAAACCCGGCGCACCCAATGAGTTGTTGATTTGTTTTTGCCTTGGACACAAGCCGCCAGATCCACAATGGACATGGGTTGCTTGCAGGTATCCTTGAAGTTCGCTATAAACTTGCCCTTCAACTCATCCCATGAACTGATCGAGTTAACAGGCAGGCTCTTCAGCCAGGTTCGAGCCATTCCTTCTAACATCATGGTGAAGTATTTTGCACACGCCGCTTCATCCATATCTAGCATCTCCACTGCCATCTCATAACTTCCAACCCACGCCCCAGGGGGCTGATCGGCGGTATAATTAGGCACTTTACACGGACCCTTGAAATCCTTGGGCAGTCGCACATTACGCAAAGACGGGGTGAGGCACGGTACTCCCCAAGAGCTAAAGGCCAAACCACGTTCAACTGATGCCGCTGGCTGAACCGGAGCGGGTTGATTCTGGTACTGTGTTGCCAACTATGCTGCTAACTCTGCTTCGTGTTGTGCTCTGCCATTGTTCACCACATCCTGAGCATTCAAACCGCTGTGCGCCGGATTAGGCCCTCGAGGGGCATCACGACACCGCGCACTGCTTGACACGGCCGGTTCATCCATGTGTCTGCTATAACTCTTGCTCGGACGGGGGGTCGAATGTACTCTGTCTCGGCTGTAGGAATAAGCCTGCTGTTGCACAACAGTGGTTTGAAGAAGATCCCTGGCTCGTCGTTTCTCAACCGCCGCCAGTGAATCAGCCTCCATCCGAATAGCTGCCAAACGCGACGCTGCAGCAATCATGTTATCCAAAGGGCTAGAGAAGTGACCTGGTGGCATTGTTACGTATTATGGCGGGTTGTCCGTCCATTGAGGCGGGTCCATCCCCTGTGGCTGATCCGGCGCCGCCCTAGGTGCTTCGGTCCGGTTTACCGCTGCCGAATTACTAGGCCCGGCTCCTGGCATATTGAAAAGATTCATTCCTTCGTAAACCGGCGGCAGACGAGACTAGTACTTCCTCCTCATTACTTTATTTGATGTGTTCTGATCCAACATAAGCCGGTAATTCTGCGCCTGGATCTGCTGTGATTGGGCATCTAAAGCGGCGCACTCTTCAGCCATCCTAGCCTCCTCAGCCGCCAAGTCCGCCTTGGCCTGAGTTATCTCATCCTTTAGTTTGGTAACATCCGCATTATGTTGATCTTCAGTCTCCGGGGTGACTGCCGTGGTCAACAATGTCATTAAAGTGTAAAGCAAACCAGCAAGAACTTGAGCCGGCCGGCGCGCCGGGCCTCCTGCCATGGCTGCCGATCCGGAGATCATTGCTGCTGTAGATGAAGATTGCACAGTGGGCTGCATACCGGCCATGAAGATTGCAACCCGGTTTAGCGGTTCAAAGGGGCCTGGAATACTATCGCCATCGGAATATACTCCAATCCAGCCATTTTGCAATTGGTACAGCGACTTGGTTTCGCCTATGGATGATTCACCATCTGAGTAGATGGCCGTCTCACCGTTGGACACCGGTTCAGATTCCGCACCATGGATGAACCCTACGAACGCACGCTTCTTGGCAGGCTAAACCCAGGAAGGACTCGCACGATGAGCCATTTCGATGAGGTTGGTGGAGATGTCTGGCTCAGGGCCCGGTTCACCGATCTTGCCGATGAAAACATGAATTTCGCCAAAGGGGACCCGCTACCCGTACTCGATTGAGCCGGCCTCGGGGCCCCAGCCTACGTCGTTGATGTAGAGCTTGCCGCGACGACTCTTGGTCATCCGTCCAACCGCATACCCTTTGAGTCTTTCAAAGCTGCCCTTTAAGAACTCGAAACCATCGTTCGATAGCCCCACGGTGGGCGCCAACTGTCATGGAATTAACACGTCAGATGTCCTAGCAGAAGGACTTAGTCGTGGAGCCATCACAACTACATTAGATTAAAGGGGTTAAACCGGACAAGGGACACGAGAGTTTTATACTAGTTCAGCCCCTTATGATGAAGGTAAAAGCCTATGTCTAGTTGTGATGGAATTACTGGGGTTTCGATGACCAGGGAGCGAATACACTTTGCCCGAGTCTCGAGTTGTGTTTCTTGTCCTTGAACCACCGCCGGGTCGTCCCTTTATATACACAGGTTGACGCCCGGCCGGTTTACAGAGTCCCGAGGCCAGCTCATACAAGTGTCCAGCATGGTCTCTCCCTTTCCCTAACTCACAATACAAGTTATACAACTATGTCGGTTTACAACTATGGGCCCTAATCCGCCTTTGGGCAATGTGCCTCTAAGCTTTAACAGTAAAGCGCCATCTTCTTTGTCATCATGGGCTTTCAATATAGATGAGCGTGAACCGGCCCCTCCTGGGCGGTTTACACTCAGTAGTTATATCCTCAACAGGGGTGGTTCCTCTTACGTTCACCTTGATGATTACATCGAGTGGAATTCACCCAGGGTGATTCCTCGGGCTTTCCCCTTGATGTTTGGACACACGGGTAATTGGACTTTACCACTGTTACTTGAAAAGGTGGGCCGACCCTGAGGGGTACCCGTGAGTGATGTGGAGACGGGTTGACCTGGAGGGTGCCCGCGAGATAATTACGAGGCGTGGCCGGGCATTCCTAGCCCTTGCAGCAAGTCCTCGAGACGGGGCAACGGGGTCACATCTTTTGTGAGTCTCTGCTTGTTACCGCGCGTTCCTAATCCACTATGATTTGGATATTTGATCCAAGGGGCCTTGGGCCTGATAGCACTAACCATCATGTGGGCATATTATGGGCGTTTTGTGTCATAGACATTAGCCGAAGCTTAATAGACGTCAGCGACTGAGCAGCGCGCGCCGGGTTGGACTGCGTAAGCACCTGCCTTTTTGAAGGAGGTAGCTAGGTCTGCTCATCGGCCGCCCTCGCAACGTGCAGGAGTTCCTAGCGAGATGTCCCATGACCCATGGGGGCATAGGTTTAGTCCGGCGTGCTGCCCTCTCTATTAAGCCTAGGTCGGGTTACGGCGTATTATTTGGTCGAGGCAGGGCATGATCCAGGAAAGTGTGTCCGGCCGGAGTTAATCGAGCGTGGTGGGTAAGTTGGCGCAGCCCTGCAGGGAAGAAAACATCTATCGATATCCTGTCCTGCGGTAACGGACACTTGGAGTTGTATCTCGATCGATACAACTAGAACTGGATACTTGTGATGAGAATTGGATTGTGATGAGAAATGGATAGTATGGCTCTGGGATTACTTTCTCGCAGGGAGTCAAGAAAGTATCTCTGGCCGAGGTTGATAACACTACTACTACTTTACTTTATGCTACTCTACTCCCTCCTGTTTGCTGCAAGATGGTGGTTTCCAGAAGATGCTAGTCTTCGATAGGACTAGGCCTTCTCTCCATTCTGACATTTATGCAGCCCAATCCACTTATACAGCCTTCCTTTGATAATGTTGCATATGTAGTGTAGATCCTTGCTTGTGAGTACTTTGGATGAGTACTCACTATTGCTTTGCTCCCCCTTTTCCCCCTTTCTTTTTCTTTTCGGTTGGTGCAACCAGATGTCGGAGCCCAGGAGCCAGATGCCATCGTCGATGCCTACTACTAGGTGGAGACCGCCGACAACCAGGAGTAGTTAGGAGGTTCCCAGTCAGGAGCCCTTGCCTTTTCGATCGTTGATGCTTTTGTGCTGGCCTTCTTAAGGCAAACTTGTTTAACTTATGTCTGTGCTCATATATTATTGCTTCCGCTGACTCTTGAGTATTCGAGCTTATGTATTCGAGCCCTCGAGGCCCCTGGCTTGTAATATAAAGCTTGATTTATTTTATTTTGTTTCTAGAGTTGTGTTGTGATATCTTCCTGTGAGTCCTTGATCTTGATTGTACACATTTGCGCGTATGATTAGTGTATGATTGAATCGAGGGCGTCAAGTTGGTATCAGAGCCGAATGCCTGTAGGTAGCTGAGGGAGTCCTGGATTAGGGGGTATCCGGACAGCCGGACTATGTACAACGTCCGGACTATTGAAGCGTGAAGATACAAGACTCAAGACTTCGGCCCGTGTCCGGATGGGACTCTCCTTTGCGTGGAAAGCAAGCTTGGCGATCCAGATATTATGTTTCCTTCCTTGTAACCGAATCCATGTAAACCCTAGCCCTCCTCGGTGTCTATATAAACCGGAGTGGTTGGTCCTTAGAAGGCCGATCAGAATTACAATCATACCATCATAGGATAGCTCTTAGGGTTTAGCCTTTACGATCTCGTGGTAGATCTACTCTAGTACTACCCATATCATCAATATTAATCAAGCAGGAAGTAGGGGTTTACCTCCATCGAGAGGGCCCAAACCTGGGTAAACATCTGTGTCCCTTGCTTCCTGTTACCATCATCCTTGATGCACAGATCGGGACCCCCTACCCGAGATTCGCCGGTTTTGACACCGACATTGGTGCTTTCATTGAGAGTTCCTCTATGTCGTCGCTGTCGGGCTCGATGGCTCCTTCAATCATCATCAACGACGCGGTCCAGGGCGAGACTTTCCTCCCCGGACAGATCTTCGTGTTCGGCGGCTTCGTACTGCGGGCTAATTCGCTTGGCCACCTGGAGCAGATCAACAGCTATACCTCCGGCCACCAGGTCAGGTTTGGAAACTTTAACTACACGGCAGATATTCGCGGGGACTTGATCTTCGATGGATTCGGGCCAGCGTCAGGAGCGCCGAACAGTCACAATGAGCACGGCTTAGACCTGCTATCAGACGATCTCGGGATATCACCCCGGCAGAAGCCTCGGATCTAAATCCGAGGCAAGTTGCGTTGCCTAAGGACGGAAGGATGGACCCCGCCCTACAGGTCGTACCCTCATCGGCGATGGAGCTGAACACATGCCTCACTTCTGAGGGAACATGTGACTCCGGACCCCCGGATTCATATCCGGTAGAAGGTTCCAGTTCGCGCATCCCTGAGCCCGCCAAGCCTGGTTGGGCTCCGGTGATGGAGTTCACCGTGGCGAACGTCTTTCAGCACTTGCCCTTTGGCAACATACTGAACTTATTGAAGTCTCTCTCTTTGTCAGAAGACTCTAGGCCAAACTATGTCCGGCTTGAGTGGGAAGCAGACGATGACAGAATTCGTTGCCCACCCACCACCCACTTCATTGCCACGATCGATGACCAAACCGACGTGCTTGACTTCCACTCCGAAGACATCGACGGTATGGACGATGATGTAGGAGAATTACAGGAGCCACCGCTCACAGGGCGGTGGACGGCCACCTCCTCATACGATATATATATGGTGGACACTCCGAAGAAACCAATGGTGATGAGGGAACGCAGGATAACCCCTCGGGAAGAAAAACAAAGCATGGGCGTCGTTGGCGCCGCTCCAAGCCCCGCCACAGCAATACCGGCCCCGAAGATGAAAATAATCTGGATGGCGCCGAAGAAGAATATGACCCTGGTCAGCCCGCCTTCGAGCAGGCCAAACAGGAAGATGAGCAGGTCAGCCCAGAAGAACAGGCGACGGACGGATACCCGAAGGAGGACAACTACATGCCCCCTCCGAAGACGAGATTAGCCTTGGCGACGACAAATTCGGCGTACCCGAGGATCCCGTGGAGCAGGAAGGCTTCAAGCTTAGGCTTATAGACACTGCAAGGAGCCTGAAGAAGAAGCAGCAACAACTCCAAGCTGAACAAGACCTGCTCACAGATAGATGGACTGAAGTCCTGACAGCCGAGGAATATGGACTCGAGCGCCAAACAGCTGACTGGCCACCCCATGGCTGGGATAAAACGGCATATCAGCCCGAATACCAGCCCGCACCCCCATGCCGATACACTAGGGCCCAGGGAAATAGGCAAGACCTGCAAGATATTCTGGAAAACAAAGCAAGACAACCAAGATCGATCTATGGATCGCGGGGGCGTGCCCCAGCGCGCGACGATGATCGTTGCGCCGGATACATCATCAACAAGTCCAGTCAGGCCGAACACAGCAACCCAGACCAATTCGAGCTGCGTAGCCACATAGCCCGGCACAGAGGTGCCGCACACCCCCTCTGCCTCACTAACGAAGTGATGGATCATGAATTCCCAGAAGGATTCAAACCCGTAAACATCGAATCATACGATGGCACAACAGACCCCGTAGTATGGATCGAAGATTTCCTTCTCCACATTCACATGGCCCACGGAGATGATCTACACGCCATCAAGTATCTCCCCCTTAAGCTCAAAGGACCAGGGTGGCACTGGTTAAACAACCTGCCAGCAAATTCCGTTGGCAGTTGGGAAAACCTGGAAGACGCATTCCTCGATAACTTCCAGGGCACATATGTGCGACCACCAGACGCCGACGACCTGAGACACATTACTCAACAGCTCGGAGAGTCAGCCCGGAAATTCTGGACTCGGTTCCTTACTAAAAAGAACCAAATAGTCGACTGTCCGGACGCCTCAGCCAGTGGCGACTTTCAAGCATAATATCCGTGACGAGTGGCTCGCTCGACACCTCGGCCAGGAAAAACCCAAGTCTATGGCAGCTCTCATAACCCTAATGACCCGCTTTTGTGTGGGTGAGGATAGCTGGTTGGCTCGCAGCGGCACCACGCCACATTCCGGCAGTACGGACGGCCGTGATGCTAACGGCAAGCCACGGCGTAACAGACATCAGAGACGGAACAACGATGACAGCACTAAAGACACGGCGGTAAACGCTGGATTCAGCGGATCTAAGCCCAATCAGCGGAAAAAGCCATTCAAAAGAAACAATCAGGGACCGTCCAACCTGGACCGCATACTGGAGTGCTCGTTCCAAATTCATGGCACCCCGGACAAGCCATCCAACCACACCAATAGAGAATATTGGGTGTTCAAACAGGCCAGTAAGATAAACGCCGAAAACAAGGACAAGGGGCTGCACAACGACGATGACGAAGAGCCCCGGCGTCCAAATACGAGGAGACAAAAGAAATCCCTCCCCCCCAGGTGAAAACGGTCAATATGATCTACGCCACTCACATCCCCAAGCGGGAACGGAAGCGGGCACTACGGGATGTCTATGCAATGGAGCCAGTCGCCCCCAAGTTCAACCCATAGTCAGCTTGTCCGATCACCTTTGACCGTAGGGATCACCCTACTAGCATCCGTCACGGCGGCTCAGCCGCATTGGTCTTACACCCAATCATAGATGGATTCCACCTCATGCGTGTTCTTATGGACGGCGGCAGCAGCCTGAAGCTGCTTTATCAGGACACAGTGGAAGATGGCACTGACCCTTCAAGGATCAAGCCCACCAAAACTACCTTCAAAGGTGTAATTCCAGGAGTAGAGGCCCACTGTACGGGCTCTATCACGTTGGAAGTGGTATTCGGATCCCCGGACAACTTCCAGAGCGAAGAGTTAATCTTCAACATTGTCCCTTTCCGCAGTGGCTACCACGCACTACTCGGACGAACCGCATTCGCTAGATTCAATGCAACACCACATTATGCATACCTCAAGCTCAAGATGCCAGGACCGCGCGGGGTCATCACTGTCAATGGAAATATGGACCGCTCCCTTCGAACAGAAGAGCATACGGCAGCCCTCGCGGCAAAAGTACAATGCGGCCTACTCCGACAAACCAATCCGGCGACAACTTCGAGCATAGTCAAGCGAGTCCGAAGCACCCCGCAACAGGATCATCAGGAACGCCAAGAGCGTGATTAGCAGTCCGGCCTCCGCTCAAGCCCCTTAAAAGAAGCATTTGTGCCACGCGTACACAATTACGCACTCAAGATACCATGGGCATAGGCGGAGGCGCATCAACGACTCAGTCAATAGTGCGGGTAACCGCAAAATACCTTCATACTCTTTCCCTCTTATATTTCAGGACACCGCTTTAGTGCAGCATCCTCAGAAGAGCCGAATTGCCGGACTTATATGGGAGAGACATCCAAGGAGGCAACAGACGTTGTGCATAGAAGGAAATACCCAGGTGGAATCTATTTACGATCATTATACCTGCTTTATCTATCTGTACACAGCCTGCCCTTGGATAGGACATGTCAAATAGTCCTATTTTATCTCTGCTTAAAGCATCTATTGTAAACATACGCTTAAACGAATTTTTTGTCAATGGGAGATTATGTATAGCGTCAGCTTATTAAATTTATTTGAGCATATTCTTCTCTTATAAATGATTTATTTGGTTTTGCATCCGTACACCTTGGTACGGTCAGTTTGCCAGGGGCTTCTCACGGCGCCCCGTAATATGGCAAATAAAGTCCGAACACTTTCGACAGTGCGGCACCCCGAACTTATAGCACTATATGCATCAGCTCCGAATCATGTCTTGGGTCTACAGTTGGAATAGCCCAGCTCCCTTGTTTTGGTGCCTTATATTCCATTATATCGTCTAAGGTAGCGCAGGGAGAACTACTGCGATTGTGTCCCGGTTCTTTCGGACGAGCACCACAGTAGAGAAAGTCGAAAACTGACCGGCATGATGTGGCGAGAGCTGGTCGCTGTTCGAGAGGTCTTAAAATCCTTAAAGATTTTCTGCTTTAGGCGATAAATCAGCTTCGTCCGATCTAGGCGTGTATAGCGCCCCGATTCAACCTTCCGGATTCTAGGGGCTTCACTGAAATTTAAAATTGTAGACTTCTATGGCTAAGTGAAAGTTATAAAGCCGCAAAGTTTGATTGCCTTGTTCGCTGCGCCGGACACCTCCTTAAGGGACCAAACATTTGGATAAAGAGTGTGCGGGTTTTCCATGAACACCCCAGTACTAGTTACGTGGGGGTGGAAGCCGACGACTGGCCTACTTTCAGAATTTTATAAACAGCCGCACAGAAGGTAATATTTTAAATAACAAAATCACTACATAGCGGAAGTAACTTCGTCCTTAAAATATAAACATGACCGAAGTGAATTCATTCAAAATTGGTGTCCTTGGTACATTCGTCAGCCACGAGACGAGCACCCTTCATAACGCCATCATAGTACATCTCGGGATGGCGATGCGCCTTGCCCTCCGGCGGCCCGTCCTTGACCAGCTTCTCCGCATCCAGCTTGCCCCAATGCACCTTGACGCAGGCAAAGGCCCGGCGGGCACCTTCGATACAAACGGATTGCTTGATCAACTCCAGCCAGGCATCCACCATCCGCTTGATCAGGCCAAAGTAGCTACTGGGCATGAGCTCACCATGCCACATCCAGACTATGAAACCTTTCATAGCCAGTTCGGCCATCCTGTGGAGTTCGACCAACTGCTTCAGTTGGTCACTCAGAGGCATCGGGTGTTCGGCCCCAACATACTGGGACCAGAACAACTTCTCCGTTGAGTTCCCCTCCTGGGCACGGTAGAACTCCGCAGCATCTGATATGTTGTGTGGTAGATCTGCGAATGCCCCTGGAGAGCTCCGAATTCGAGTAAGTAAAAGAAACGCTTCCTCCACATGTTTACTTTGCATAAAGAACTTCTTACCCGCTACTATCTTTTTGGCCTCTTGGATCTCCTGCTATGCTTTCTCGGCTTCGGCCTTGGCTTCTTTCAAATTCACAAGGGCCTTTGTAAGCTCGGCCTCTTTCGCCTTCAGATCATGCTCCACGGACTCACACTTCTTGCCGAGGTCCCGGAGCTCTTGCTGTACCTCGCCCACTCTGGCACTTTGATTTTCGCGCTCCTTACATTCCAAGGCCGCCTTGTCTTCGGCCTCGGACAGCGCCTTCTTCAGTGACACCACTTCGGCGGTGGCCCCTGGTACACAGTTATGACACGTAGGTGTTAGACTCACCAATTTTGCCTATCCATAAATGCACAAGAGCGGGAATCACTTACCCTTGTTCTCTTCGAGCTACCTCTTCATGAGGTCGAGCTCTCCCTGCGCCTGCTCCAGGTCCCGTTTCAGTTCGGCAACATCGGTAGTACGGGCAGCAGCAGTAAGCAGCACAGCCTGCTTATTCACAACAATACTTATTATTAGACTCCTGCGGATTTTAATTGACCCTCCATTTGGCTTTTCTTTTCAAACACCAAATAGAGTATCCGGGGCTACTACCTATCGGGTGGTAATTTCGCACATATTTATTACTTACCTCAAAGCCTGTCAGGAGGCTGGTGCAAGCTTCGGTTAGTCCACTTTTGGCGGACGAAACCTTCCGAATCACCGTGCTCATGAGAGTACGGTACTCTTCATCCATGGAAGCGCTGCGAAGCGCTTCCAGCAGACAGTCCGATGCCTCATGCGCAACGGAAGTCCTAGATACAGACGGCTCACCCTCCCTAACGAGGGGTCGCCCGCCTGAGTCCGGAACCATCGAAGGTTCCAGAATTGTGTTCGGCTGAGAGCCCGGCTGGCCATGGCTCTCGTCGACACGATATGCGGGAATCTTGAACCCCGCATGTCCGACACCTGGATCCCACCATGGGGCGTCTCCAGAGTCACCTCCCCCCGCTCTGGGAGCCTTCGGGACAACACCTCCGTGTCACCCACGTGTTGAGGGGTAGTGGCCGTCAGAAGCGAATTTATCGCCGAATCGCTCAGGGACCCGGAGGAAGATACCTCGGGGTGAGCCCTGGCCAGACTACATGTATGTTCGGCATTATAAGTATAAAAACTCTGAAGTGAAACCATGGTAGAATGCGGACACTTACGACCGCACTGGGGGCTTCCCCCGGGGCAGCCACCCCTCCTCGCTCTGAGCGGCCGTGGTAGAATAGTCCGAAAGGGATACCTTTCCCTTCTTGGACGCCCCAGCCGCCCCCTCCGGGGCGGCTTTTCTCTTTCTCTCCTCCCCAGTGCGAGGAGGTAGAGTTTCTTCTTTGTTCCTCCTGCCTTCGCAGGAAGAATTTGTCTCGTCGTCATCAGACGACAAGGGTATGATGGCCTTGCGCCGGGGGCCTTTTCTGGCCCTCTGGTCCGCCTCCCCGGGCCCCTCATCGTTTCCGGATGGGGCGTCTTCTTCTTCTTCCTCCTCCCCTTCGTGGGAAGAGTGTGCCTCGTCATCTTCGGACGAGGCCTCTCGCACAACCTTACGACGGAGACCCTTTCGGGTCCCCGGGGCCTTCTTTTCGACCTTCTTCTCTGGCACCTTGTACGGTGCCGGGACCAGCATCTCCGTCGGGAGAGCATCGACCGGGCCTTGTGGCAGCAGAGCCGGGCTGTAAACCTGCTCCGCTATCTCCACATAACTGTGAACAAATGTGCATAACTGCTTAAAATTCTCCCGTGAATATGTTGGGAAGAACCGAATCCGGTGGTAGTTTGAAAACTCACCGGACTAGGAGCCCGCGCGGTCCTCGGATGTGGGAGGAGGTACTTCGGAGGCCTTGAACAACACCGTCCATGCGCCTTTGTGCGTCATGTCATAGAGCTTCCGGAGCGTCTGGTGTTCGGCCGGGACGAACTCCCACAGATTGACTACTCGCCTTTGGCAGGGCAGGATCCGGCGAACGAGCATGACCTGGATCACATTGACAAGCTTGATGTTCTTGTCCTTCATGCTTTTGATGCATGTGTGGAGTCCGGTCAGCTCCGTAGAATTGCCCCAGGATAGGCCCTTCTTTTCCCAGGAGGTGAGCTGCATGGGGGCTCCGGACCGAAACTCGGGGGCCGCGGCCTAGTTGGCGTCGCGCGGCTCGGTGATGTAAAACCACCCCGATTGCCATCCTTTGACGGTCTCTGCAAAGGAGCCGTCGAGCCATGTGACATTGGGCATTCTGCCCACCATGGCCCCTCCGCACTCCGCTTGTTGTCCGCTTACAACCTTCGGCTTCACGCAGAAGGTTTGCAACCATAGGCCAAAGTGAGGCCGGATGCGGAGGAAGGCCTCGCATACGATGATGAATGCCGAGATGTTGAGGACAAAATTCGGGGCTAGATCATGGAAATCTAGCACGTAGTAGAACATGAGCCCGCGGACGAAGGGGTGAAGTGGGAACCCCAGTCCACGGACGAAGTGGGCGACAAAAACGACCCTCTCGTGGGGTTCTGGGGTCGGGATGACCTGCCCAGCGTCCGGTAGACGGTGCGCCATGTCTACGGCCAAGTATCCGGCCGCCCGAAGATTTGTGATATGCTTCTCCTTGACAGTGGAAGCCACCCACTTGCCTCCTGTTCCGGACATGTTTAGCTGTGTAGAGAAGACTTGGGCTTGGGCGCTGGAGCTCGAGGGAGCAAGGGTGAGCAAGGAAGAAAGAAGGCGTGGGTAAAAATGTGTAAATCTTATCCCTTTATAGAGGTGACGAAAGCGGTGCACCTCCCCACTTGCCCGTTGGAATCGCTTGCTTCCAAAGCGCCACGATTGATGGCGTGGTGGGATTACCCTTACACGATCTCTGCTTTGACAAGACGTGTCACAGAAACTACCTCGTAATATGCGCTGTAGCTGGTTGTGGGAAAATGGTTCGAGTAACGATCCGACCATAATAACATGTCACGTCATCAAAAAAGTTGTCAGCAGATTGCATTTGTGAAAATATCATTCTCTCTACGGTGGTGTATAAATATCATCTTGCAGATCCGGACACGGTCTACATGTTCGATAATTACTTTGGAGTATTCGGAGAGGGAACCCGCCTTGCAATGCCGAAGATAATACTGCGCGCCCGACTCATCGTCATTGAAGCCTGGTTCAGGGGCTACTGTGGGAGTCCTGGATTAGGGGGTATCCGGATAGCCGGACTATGTACAACGTCTGGACTATTGAAGCGTGAAGATACAAGACTCAAGACTTCAGCCCGTGACCGGATGGGACTCTCCTTTGCGTGGAAAGCAAGCTTGGTGATCCGGATATTATGTTTCCTTCCTTGTAACTGACTCCATGTAAACCCTAGCCCTCTCCAGTGTCTATATAAACCGGAGAGGTTGGTCCTTAGAAGGCCGATCACAATTACAATCATACCATCATAGGCTAGCTCTTAGGGTTTAGCCTCTACGATCTCGTGGTAGATCTACTCTTGTACTACCCATATCATCAATATTAATCAAGCAGGAAGTAGGGTTTTACCTCCATCGAGAGGGCCCGAACCTGGGTAAACATCTGTGTCCCTTGCTTCCTATTACCATCAGCCTTGACGCACAGATCGGGACCCCCTACCCGAGATCCGCCGGTTTTGAGACCGACAGTAGCCCCCTTTCCAACTCCTTGGCCGAAGTTGAGTCTAGAAACCAAAAACTGTTTTTCTAACTTGGCTGTGTGTCTTACGGGCCCACGTCGCCATATGGGTGGTATAAGGATCTTTTACTCCTCGTCTATACTTTGGGACTCTGATCTCTCTTCCATCCGGGTTAAACTATTTTGCTTACTCTAACTCTAGGTTCTCATAACTAATTCCTCCCGGAGAGACCCTTTTTACAAATGATCGCATGCTTCACTAGAAGATTCCGAAGATACTCTACGATGTTCTCTTGAGAGTTTGTTCCTGTCGCTTTTGAAATTCCCTACCACCGATATATCTTTATACGATCATTCCCTGTTGCTCTTTTTATTACAAGATTCCTGAAATACTCTTCGTTACCTTGAGAACCCTTTGAGCTTACTGCTTTGCAGTTCTTTACCACATGAATACCCCTACGGATAAATCCTTGCACTTGTCGAGTATCCATTCATCCCCAGTTGTTTGAATGCTTCATAAGATTCTTTCAAATACTATTCGATCTTCCGAGAATCCTCTTCAAACTATTGCTCTGCAAATACTTGTCTGCTTGCATTATGGATGCTTCCCATACGTCTAGCAATATTCATCAATATCCTTTGACACCATCATTTTGTTCCTATTGATTCAACATGTGAGCGAATGTGCGCAATCATTAGTTGATCCTTTTAAATGATCTTTCCGGCTGAGACGTATTTGGAACATTAGCTGGTTCTCGACCAATCAATTGTCGATGATTGTAACCCTAAGTCTATACAACTTATCCGTCCTTTATCAGAGTGTTTGCTTCTGATCCCTTGATTTAGAAATCATAATTTCTTTGCATTTAAGCATCGAATTATTCAGATGCTTCTATAATCCAATGCCTTTGCATTCGTTCCTTCTTCTGATTGAGTACTGATACTCACATCAGATCCTCTGAGCACCTCCAAATCCTTTGTTGGATTATTATCCGGCAGTGTCCTTCATATGCAAAATTTTGTGCTCTCTTCCCCTGATACATATTGCCTTTGGTTAATTGTATTCTCTGCTTTGTCAACCATGCTCTGCTTCCGAGCTTGAGTTAATTCCCTCTAAAGTTTTTGCAAATGTTCCAAAGATGCCCCGACGGGTTGAACTAATGCTTTCCCTAATTTGTGTGAACCTAGAAATTCCTATGGGTCATGCTCTACTGGTGTTACACCGGATAAAAATTTCTACACTACAACTTCAACTTCGTCAAAAGAGGGAAGTAAATGAGAGGTTATGCATTGAAGAAGTGGGAGTCGACCTTGAACTTTGTGTTCATGCCCATAGAAACGATGTAGATCTTATCATGGAAGCTTCTATTATAATCAAATGTTCCCTTGGTATAAGCTCATCTTGCATCTGTAAATTGATTCTTTGCAATCGTGGTTTCGACCATATTTTCTCTTTGATTCCATTTCCGGGACGAGTTAAAATACTTGTCTTATGTAGATCATTTCATCTGTCCAACCTCCATTTTGATCTACCTCCAGTATTGCCCCCTGTTATCTCGAGGATATTGTGTCATTGCACTACCTCTCGTTAGTTCTTAGTGGAATGATACTCCATCACATCATTCCTAGCGTGATCGGCTATATCATCATCGAGCTAATTTTAATTGTGCTACCTAGTCCTTCTTCCCAGAGCACAACTTCCGACGACGAGCTAAGCTTACATTGATCTTCCTCATCTGATCATTTCACCTGAAACAACAAGCTTGATTTCGATCTTGTGTCCCATCCGTGGTTCCAATAACCTTTCGCTGCATCATTCCTTTTGCTTGATTTCGTCGTTGTTCGATGGCCTCTTCATAGTACCTCGACAAAATCTTTCATGATCCCCATCAATATAATGGCCTGTTTTAGGATATCAATCAAATTCATGATGAGAAATACCATCCTCGGCCCTCGATGATTGTGTTATCATCGACAATATCCTTACCTTCCTTTGAACACAGACTTGTTCACATAATTTTGGAAATACATCCTTTTTGACATGTCGATAGATTGCCACTGCACCCATTGGCCACATCCTCATCTTTTCCTTGCTGAAATTATATAACTTATTTTATAAGTTGTTTCCAGTGAATCCTTTATGTACCCAAAGTCTGACCTTTATCTGATGACCATGTCATTGTTATCCCGAAACATGTCTGTGGTACCCCGTTCGTCAACAAGAACATTGGGAGCGCAATGCTAAATGTTTCTTGAACAATTATCCAAACACTGTTGTATGGGTAACGTCATGAATTTCCTCTCCCCTTACCTAAATGGTTATACTTACTATCCTGTCATGTATACCATATACCATACTCTACTTTTCCTTGGGAAAAGATAGACCCCTCATATTTGGGTTTAAACACATTTCCCTTTCCAATATTCTGGTTAATCTAATGATCACCTTTTCCTTTCCACTGTTTTTGTTTAACCTTTCTTGTGAATTATGAGATCTAAGGAATAACAGTTCCCTGCTTATGTAAACACCTCGGTGCACAATTTGGCAGTGAGACCCTGTTATTATTGCTGTTAACATTCCGGTAACCACCGATGGATGAGAACTTTGCCTATTGGTCCGCCTCGTTTCAACGAGCAGGAAAATGGTTCTCTTCGTCCCTCGCCCTTGGTACCAATGTTGTTGACAACATAACTGATAGTCTATCATCTGACATACCTTGATATCGGCCCCCTTTCTACTTTTAACCCACATGGTGGGCTCATAACCCACAGTTCCATAGGATCGGAACCTGACTCTCCTGTATATCTTTGATTCCGAAATATTCTTGCATTTGGCTTCGTATCATGTCATGAGCCACCTTTCGAGAGATGATATGTTCCCGATGCTCTGAACCCCTTCCTCACACTTTGTTCAGGTATCAATCATTTGTCCATTCACTTGAAACTTCCTATTGTACCTTCATACTTTGTTCTCGACGTTAATTAAATTTCAGCTCGAGATATACTTCTGCCTCATTCCCTGAATTGTTCACCAGATAATTAACCCTATAAGGGTCAGTTCTCCCAAAGTTACTCTTTACTTCACCACTTAAATCTCAGGACGAGATTTCTTGTAGTGGAGGAGATTTGTAACACACCCAGTGTCATGCTACAGTGATCCCATGTTAATGGTGCCAGGTCACCATCCTTATTGAGCTATTTATCACTTGATGAAAAATCAAAGTCAAATTCAAATTCAAATTCAAATTATGAGTGAAATTCAAAATTTCTCAAACATGCAAACTAAAATGTTCACTAAATATAAAATAATTCATAACTAATTATCTTCAGAAAAACAACACCACCTAAATTCATTATGTGACTCAAACAACATGAAACAGCATCAAAACAGAAATTTAAAGTGCCATATCATTTATTAAAAATTCAAATGAAATCATTTTGGCACCAAACCATTTTTTGGCAGTGGTAGATATTGCACTATAATTGTTGAGCTAAGTCATATATTTTACAAAACTCTAATGGTGGCTAAGAAATTTTCCAAATAGGAATAAATAAAAAAGAAAAGAAAAGGAAAGCAGAGGGAGGAGAGAGAAAGCCCCTGCCCCACTGGGCCAAACGGCCCAGCTGGCCATCGGCCCACGCCAGCCGGCCCACTCCCCCTCCCCTGTCGTCTTCCCCTTTCTCCTGTTCGACCGACCGGGCGCCTCGGCGCCACCCGACCACCTTGCAGGCCTCGCCGAGAAAGGATAAGGGTGACGCCTCCCACTGCCACGTCTCCCACTCGCCTCTCCCAGATCCACTTCCCCTCTCCTCCCTCTCCCTCACGCGCCCGCTCCCTTCTTCCCTCTCTGTTCGGGAGTGGCCGATGTCGCACCACCGTCGATCTCGCGGCTGCCGGTGCTCTTTGGTTCCTCCGATGAGTCTAGAAGGCCAGCCGGCCTCTGCCCCTTCCTCCTCGACCGGCGGTTGGAGCTGGGAAACTCTACGCGTGCCGGATCGACCCTTCGTCAACCTCGGGCCGCCAGCGACCTCCTCCCTCACCGGCCGGCCACTACTGCTCCTAAGCCCCTCGAAGGCCTCCTTGCGCCGCGGTAGTGAGCTCTGCTCCTCCTCCCACCTTCTGTCGCTCTTTTCCGGACCCATAACCGCCATCGCCATGGATGGCCGTGCTGAGCTCCGTCGTGCAGCTAGTCGTCGTCGCTATAGTCGTTGCCAAGGCCGGGCAAGCACGTTAACCTGCTCAGGGCGCCTCCCTGGTGCCGCTCGAACCTCCATCTCGTCTCCTCGTGTTCTCTGTCGCCGTTGGCGGAGATGGCCGAACTCCGGCATCCGCCTTGCCGCGTGCCGTCGTCGTTTTAGGCATTCCCGACGCTAACCGTTAGCGCCATGCAACGCGCCTCGCTCCCTTCTTTCGAGCGACACCTCGCGCGTGCAAAACGGCGGCCGGAGCGTGTTTTCCGACGAGTTCAGAGGCCACGCCGCTGCAGGTCTGGTCGCCGGCGTGAATCTAGCGCCGGCACCGGCGAGGCTGACCTGGCGCTGACATAAGGGGCCCGCTGAGCCACTGACGGGTGGGCCCAATTGACTCGTTGACTGGGTCAACCCACTAACATGTGGGGGCAAGTCAATAAAATGATTTAGATAAATAGAAAATCTGTTAATTAAATTGATTAATTAATCTATTCACTGATTAGACACTGACAGTGGGCCCCGCTTGATAATTAGTATTATATTAGTCCAATTAACCCTCTTTAGTTAGTCCAGTCACTGACCAGTGGGTCCCACTAGACCCACAGGTTAGGTTTGACCCCAGTCAATCGTCCTATTGACTGCTGACATCACCTCTACATCATGCTGACGTCATATTCCATTTTTGTTAATATAAATAAATCCAGAAAATGGTTTAATCTTTTAAAAATCATGGTAATTAAACCGTAACTCGGATGAAAATGTTTCCTACATGAAAGTTGCTCAGAATGACGAGGTTAATCCAAATGCGTTGTCCGTTTGCCTATAAGATGCCTCTAAATATCTGAACATGGAACATTCCCCCTCCGGTCATCAGTCTGACACAGGTCCGGAACCAGGAATACATTCCGGGTTGAATTCCCCCTTCACGTATATCGTGTGGCCATATGTTAGGTCACACCCGGCATAGCATATTGCCACGTTATGCTTTGTGATGCTATGTTTTCTTTATATTTACTTTTTCTTCCCCCTCTTCTCTTCGGTAGACACCGAGACCGATGCTGCCCCTGTGATCGACTACGTCGACGACGACCCCTCCTTGTCGGAGCTTCCAAGCAAGCCCCCCCCCTCTTTGATGATCCCGATATCGCCCTTTCCATTCTCTCATGCTTGCATTAAATTTTGGTACTCTTATAGTTGGCTCCTATTCTGATGCATAGCCTGCTTTTGTAACCTGCTCATTATACCTTACCTGCTTATCCTAAATTGCTTAGTATAGGTTGGTTAGTAACCCATCAGTGACCCCCACCTTGTCCTTGTTGCCTCTGCTTCATCATCGAAGACCCAATCAACGGGATTGAAGACCAGACCCCGGCACCGCGCATCACTTTCCCCCTAGTTGCTCGACACTACTGGGTTACCATCGACTGCCGACGGTGAGATCTCTACAACACTTCTGATGTTAACCCTATAGTGTAGCTATTCGGTCGTGGTCATCGAGCGCGATTCCGCCTTAACCACTTCCGATACGACTCTGTCGTGCAACCCCTCAAGTGTGAACCTCGGGGGTGGTTCCTCATACGTTCACCTTGATGATTACATCGAGTGGAATTCACCGGGGGTGATTCCTCGGTTTTTCCCCTTGATGTTTGGACACACGGATACTTGGACCATACCACTATTACTTGAAAAGGTGGGTCGATCCTGAGGGGTACCCGCGAGTGATGTGGAGACGGCTTGACCTGGAGGGTGCCCGCGAGATAATTACGAGGCGTCGGCGGACATTCCTAGCCCTTGCTGCAAGTCCTCAAGACAGGGCAACGGGGTCACATCTGTCGTGAGTCATCTCTGCTTGTTACCGTGCGTTCCTAATCCACTACAATTTGGATATTTGATCCGAGCGGCCTCTAGCCTGATAGCATGAACCATCACGTGGGCATGCTATGGGCGTTCTGCGTCGTATACATCAGCCGAAGCTTAATAGACGTTAGCAACTGAGCGGCGCGCGCGCGGGTTGGACTGCGTAAGCACCTGCCTTTTTTAAGGAGGTAGCTAGGTCTGCTCACCGGCCACCCTCGCAACGTGCTGGAGTTCCTGGGGAGATGGCCCATGACCCCTGGGGGCATAGGTTTAGTCCGGCGTGCTGGCCTCTCTATTAAGCCTAGGTAGGGTTACAACATATTGTTTGGCCGAGGCCGGGCATGACCCAGGAAAGTGTGTACGGCCGGAGTTAATCGAGCGTGGTGGGTAAGTTGGTGCACCCCTGCAGGGAAGAAAACATCTATCAATATCCTGTCCTACGGTAACGGACACTTGGAGTTGTATCCCGATCGATACAACTAGAACTGGATACTTGTGATAAGAATTGGATTGTGATGAGAAATGGATAGTATGGCTCTGGGATTACTTTCTCGCAGGGAGTCAAGAAAGGATCTCTGGCCAAGGTTGATAACACTACTACTAGTTTACTTTATGCTACTCTACTCCCTCCTTTTTGCTGCAAGATGGTGGTTTCCAGAAGATGCTAGTCTTTGATAGGACTAGGCCTTCTCTCTATTCTGGCATTTCTGCAGCTCAATCCACATATACAGCATTCCTTTGATAATGTTGCATATGTAGTGTAGATCCTTGCTTGCGAGTACTTTATTTCCGGTTGATGCAACCAGATGTCGGAGCCCAGGAGCCAGATGCCATCGTTGATGCCTACTACTACGTGGAGACCGCCGACGACCAGTTGTAGTTAGGAGGCTCCCAGGCAGGAGGCCTTGCCTTTTGGATCGTAGATGCTTTTGTGCTGGCCTTCTTAAGGAAAACTTGTTTAACTTATGTATATACTGAGATATTATTGCTTCCGCTGACTCTTGAGTATTCGAGCTTATGTATTCGAGCCCTCGAGGCCCCTGGCATGTAATATAAAGCTCGATTTATTTTGTTTTGTGTCTAGAGTTGTGTTGTGATATCTTCCCATGAGTCCTTGATCTTGATCATACACATTTGCGTGTATGATTAGTGTACGATTGAATCGAGGGCGTCACATCTTCTAACAAAGTTGATCAAGTCTTGTTAACAAACTCATTCCGAATAACATGAAACCGGAGAAATTTCGAATACCACTAGGTTACCTCGACGGGAATATGAACATCCCCAACAATAAGAATATAAAACTTTTTCTTGACACTAGGAAGAGGAAATTCAAAACCTCCAATAATGATAGTTGGAACATTTCCAATAGAATTGATGCTATGAACGTGAGATTGTTTACTCGGAAAGTGTATCGTATGCACATTACCATTAACATGAAAAGTGACATTGCCTTTGTTGCAATCAATAACAGCCCCTGCAGTATTCAAGAAGGGTCTACCAAGGATAATCGACATACTATCGTCCTCGGGAATATCAAGAATAACAAAGTCTGTTAAAATAGTGACATTTGGAACCACAACAGGCACATCCTCACAAATGCCGACAGGTATAGCAGTTGATTTATCAACCATTTGCAAAGATATTTCAGTAGGTGTGAACTTATTCAATTCAAGTCTACGATATAAAGAGAGAGGCATAACACTAACACCGGCTCCAAGATCACATAAAGCAGTTTTAACTTAATTTCTTTTAATGGAGCATGGTATAGTTGGTACCCCCGGGGTCTCCAAGTTTCTTTGGTATTCCACCCTTAAAAGTATAATTAGCAAGCATGGTGGAAATTTCAGCTTCCGGTATCTTTCTTTTATTTGTAATGATATCCTTCATATACTTAGCATACGGATTTACTTTAAGCATATCAGTCAAGCGCATACGTAAGAAGATAGGTCTAATCATTTCAGCAAAGCGCTCAAAATCCTCATCATCCTTTGTCTTGGATGGTTTAGCAGGAAAGGGCATGGGTTTCTGAACCCATGTTTCTCTTTCTCTACCGTGCTTCCTAGCAACAAAATCTCTCTTATCATAATGTTGATTCTTTGATTGTGGGTTATCAAGATCAACAGCAGGTTCAATCTCTACATCATTGTTATTGCTAGGTTGAGCATCAACATGAACATTATTACTAACATTATCACTAGGTTCATGTTCATCACCTGATTGTGTTTCAGCATCAGAACTAGAAATATTATTGGGATTCTTAGGTGTGTCTACAACAGGTTCACTAGAAGCATGCAAAGTCCTATTGTTTTTCTTTTTCTTCTTTTTAGAAGAACTAGGTGCCTCTAAATTATTTCTCTGAGAATCTTGCTCGATTCTCTTAGGGTGGCCTTCATGATACAAAGGTTCCTGAGTCATTCTACCGGTTCTAGTAGCCACTCTAACAGCAAAGTCATATTTATTATTTAATTCATCGTGCAATTCACTTTGAGCTTTAAGTATTTGCTCAGCTTGAGTGGTAACCATAGAATCATATTTGCTAACGAGTTTAAGTTCACCTTTAACTCTAGCCATATAATCACTCAAGCGTCCTATTTCGAAAGCATTATTCTTTAATTCTCTACCAACATAAGGATTTAAACTTTCTTGTCTAGCCATAAAGCCATCAAATTCATCTAAGCATGGGCTATGAAATTTAGTAGAGGTAATTTCAACTTTATCATATCTATAGAGAGAATTTACCTTTACTACCTGTGATGGGTTATCAAGACAATGTGGTTCTTCAACAGGCGGTATATTAAGACCATGTATTTCTTCAATAGGAGGTAAATTCTTAACATCTTCAGCTTTTATACCTTTTTCTTTCATTGATTTCTTTGCCTCTTGCATATCTTCAGGACTGAGAAATAGAACACCCCTCTTCTTCGGAGTTGGTTTAGGAATAGGCTCAGGAGTTTGCTCAATTGGTTCAGGAATTGCCTCAGGAATTGGCTCAGGGAGAGTCCAATTATTTTCATTAGTCAACATATTATTCAATAGCAATTCAGCTTGGTCGACTGTCCTTTCCCTGAAAACACAACCAACACAACTATCCAAGTAGTCCTTGGAAGCATCGATTAGTCCATTATAAAAGATATCAACTATTTCATTTTTCTTAAGAGGATGATCAGGCAAAGCATTAAGTCATCGGAGAAGCCTCCCCCAAGCTTGTGGGAGACTCTCTTCTTTGATTTGCACCAAATTATATATTTCCCGCAAGGCAGCTTGTTTCTTATGAGCAGGGAAATATTTAGCAGAGAAGTAATAAATCATATCACGGGGACTACGCACACAACCAGGATCAAGGGAATTAAACCAAGTTTTAGCATCACCCTTTAATGAGAATGGAAATATTTTAAGGATATAATAATAGCGAGACTTCTCATCATTAGTAAACAGGGTGGCTATATCATTCAACTTGGTAAGATGTGCCACAACAGTTTCAGATTCAAGGCCATAAAAAGGATCAGATTCAACTAAAGTAATAATTTCAGGATCAACAGAGAATTCATAATCCTTATCAGTAAAATAGATAGGTGAAGTAGCAAAAGGAAGGTCAGGTTTCATTCAAGCATTAAGAGATTGCTGCTTCCATTTAGCTAACAACTTCTTAAGATCATATCCATCTTTGCAAGCAAAAATAGCTCTAGAAGCTTCCTCATTCATAACATAACCCTTAGGAACAACAGGTAATTCATAATCAGGGGGAGAACTTTCATCATCACTATCATCAATAATAGCATCTTCCATAATTTCATTCTCTCTAACCCTAGCAAGTTGTTCATCAAGAAATTCAACTAATGGCAAAGTAGTATCACGCACAGAAGTAGTTTCATCAAAAGCATCATGCATAGCAGAAGTCGCATCATCAATAACATGCGACATAGCAGTAGCAAGTTTAGGTGTCGCAAGCTTACTAATAATAGAAGGAGAATCTAGTGCAGAGCTAGATGGCAGTTCCTTACCTCCCCTCGTAGTTGAGGGCAAAATCTTGGTTCTTTCGTCTTTCAAGTTCCTCATAGTGATCAACAGATATAAATCCCAAGTGACTCAATGAATAGAGCTATCCTCCCCGGCAACAGGGCTAGAAATTAGTCTTGATAACCCACAAGTGTAGGGGATCGCAACAGCTTTCGAGGGTAGACTATTCAACCCAAATTTATTGATTCGACACAAGGGGAGCCAAAGAATATTCTTAAGTATTAGCAGTTGAGTTGTCAATTCAACCACACCTTGATAACTTAGTATCTGCAGCAAAGTAGTATGATAGTAATGGTAACAGGGGCAACAGTAAAGATGATAGTTTTGTAGTGATTGTAACAATAGCAACGGAAAAGTAAATAAGTGAAGCACAATATGTTAAAAGCTCGTAGGCATTGGATCGGTGATGGATAATTATGTCGGATGCGATTCCTCATGTAATAGCTATAACATAGGGTGACACAGAACTAGCTCCAGTTCATCAATGTAATGTAGGCATGTATTCTGAATATAGTCATACGTGCTTATGGAAAAGAACTTGCATGCCATCTTTTGTCCTACCCTCCCGTGGGTCCTAGTGGAAACTAAGGGATATTAAGGCCTCCTTTTCATAGAGAACCGGAACAAAGCATTAGCACATAGTGAATACATGAACTCCTCAAACTATGGTCATCCCCGAGAAGTATCCCGATTATTGTCACTTCGGGGTTGTCAGATCATAACACATAATAGGTTACTATATACTTGCAAGATAGGATCAAGAACACACATATATTCATGAATACATAATAGGTTCAGATCTGAAATCATGGCACTCGGGCCCTAGTGACAAGCATTAAGCATAGTAAAGTCATAGCAACATCAATCTCAGAACATAGTGGATACTAGGGATCAAACCCTAACAAAACTAACTCGATTACATGGTAAATCTCATCCAACCCATCACCGTCCAGCAAGCCTACGATGAAATTACTCACGCACGGAGGTGAGCATCATGAAATTGGTGATGGAGGATGGTTGATGATGATGACGGCGACGAATCCCCCTCTCCGAAGCCCCGAACGGACTCCAGATTAGCCCTCTCGAGAGACATTAGGGCTTGGCGGCGGCTCCGTATCGTAAAACATGATGAAACTTTCTCTCTGATTTTTTTTCTCCGCGAAACGGGATATATGAAGCTGGAGTTGAGGTTGGTGGAGCATCAGGGGACCCACGAGACGGGGGGGGGGGGGGCGCTTAGGGGGGAGGGCGCGCCCCCATCCTCGTGGACAGGGTGTGGGCCCCCTGGCCTTGATTCTTTCGGCAGTATTTTTTATATTTTCCAAAACTTATCTCCGTGGATTTTCAGGTCATTCCGAGAACTTTTGTTTTCTGCACAATAAACAACATGATGGCAGTTCTGCAGAAAACAGTGTCAGCACGGGTTAGTTTCATTCAAATCATGGAAGTTAGAGTCCAAAACAAGGGGAAAAGTGTTTGGAAAAGTAGATACGTTGGAGACGTATCAGAAGATCCCAACTCTGTTGGGCGAGACGTGTTCAACTGGAGGCGGGTTTACAGCCTCGGAAACCACTCCATGTTCCTGGGCTCAATTGTCCGATCATCCAACCAATCATAGATCATATCACCGGTGATGATTACCGTGCTATGCAACTTCCATTCGCCAGGGGGACTGTGTTTACACATCATACCATGGGTTTCATGAATCACCATATCCAGAGATTCGTCGACACAGCTTGTTGCCAGATAATCTTCAGTGTGTGAAAGGCATCAAGCTTCCATGCGATGGACGGCTTTTGCAAACTGACATGCGACGATGTGGTTCATGCCAACAGCAAATATGCACAACTTGATTCATACTGATATCCAGACTGAGCCATGTATTCTACTGCTGTAGCACGACCTTCTTTTGTTGGATATTATGTAAGGTTGTTAGTTTGAAGCACTCCTCTGGTTTGAAGGATAGATACCTTTCTGGGATCAAGTGCATCCTAACTCACCTGCGTAGGATGTACTGATAATGATGATGGAGATGTTGTGCAAAAAAAAAACCATATATATCAATTATTCAAGTGCGTACTTGTTAGTTAAACCTATGGTTAAAATGTGGCTCTAAATACGACTAGTAAGTAGTACAGTAGCAGTACTAGTATACGTCGGTCTAATTATTCATCATGTCCACACATTGGATTGACGTGACAACACGCTGCGCGTGAGGTGACACGAGAAGCCCGGCAGCCTGTTCGAGTATTCTGGACTTCAGATTTGGAGTACCACTTATTTGTCAAAATCTTTCATCATACACTTGAAACAGTCGGTTGACCATACATTGAGTACCATATAACTGGAATTAACCGATGCAAGTCCAAAAGGGATTGGCCGATGCTGCCGGCTGGCGTCAAGTTCGATCCCACAGATCAGGAGCTGATCGAGCACCTTGAGGCCAAAGTGAGTGTTGACAGCACGAGATCTCACCCTCTCATCGATTTGTTCATACCAATCATCGATAGCAAGCACGACATATGCTACACCCATGCTGAGAAACTTCCAGGTAAGACACCGATCGGCCGACTACTTGCACAAACATATTGCTTTGTTTATAGCTCTATTTTTCTTTTGACCTAGTGAAGCAATTACAATTTGACAGTTAATCAAAAGGGAAACAAGTGACTGCAACATGACAAAGATGTTATGAAAATGCCAACTACGTACACTAAAACATTTATTCAACAATACTGCAGGTATCACACTGAGTGGCCTAAGCAAGCACTTCTTCCAGGGCAATTCTAGGGCTTTCAAAAGGGGCACGTGGACACGTCGCAAGATATAGTCGGAGTGCGGCATGCACGCGATGTGGCACAAGACTGGCAATACCTTGCCGGTGATGGTCAACGGCCGGCAAACGGGCATCAAAAAGGTTCTAGTGCTGCACACCACCAAGAACTTCGACCAACAGAGGACCAACTGGGTGATGCACCAGTACCACCTCGGTGATCTAGAGCAAGAGAAGGAGCAGGAGCTGGTCCTCTACAAGATTTTCTACCAGACGAACACTAGGGCTAGGAGTAAAAAGATTATAAGTTAGTTTGGTATTGGTACTTGTACTACCTTGTCGTCCGCAAGTTGGTATTGTTGTTAACAATCTTTTGGTATGAACTTGGCATTTGCTTCCAACCATCATGCCAAGGGTCGACGTGGATATAAAGTTGAATCATTTGTTTTGAAACGAATTTTCAGGCACCTGATTTTTATTTGATGGGTAGCATAAACACCTGTCGTTCGAATTCCTAGTTCTCCAAATTATTCGAAACAAGTGCATGCAATTATTATCACGATGAAAAAACAATATCCCTGATGCATCCCAGTTATCAGTCTGTACTTGCAGAATTCTCTCATTTATTGAGTAGGTATGTTGTTTTTTCAAGTCGAGCAAGTTTCAACTGGGCTATAGACTGCCCATGCTTGGTTTTGTTTTTAACAGGCCCAGCCCATGATGACAACGGGGCACAAAGATCCAGCAGGTATCTACTGGCCTCTAGCCCGCCAGCATTAGTTATATTTTGTCTTACAACATCCGCAGGCAGTTTTTTTACTGAATCAAACACAGAACCCAGTTCTATTTTCCTTTTGAAATGCATGTCCTACATCTGTTTTCTAATCTCTACCTATAGTTTTACTAGTTCACATACACGTATCACTATATTGAAAATATATAAAATTCCCTATTCATATTTACATCCTTATTTTTGTTGTTGTTTTCCCTCCTAGAGCTGATTTTTTCACCACTGGTTTTCCCTTAAACCAACTCAATTGTCCCACGTCTTATTTGCGTACAAAAACAAAACGATTTTTTTGGCAAATCAATAAGCTCTTAAAAAATGTTTATCATTTCGGGATTACAACAGTTCAGACTCCACAGAAATATGCAAAATAAGGTTGAACTTTTTGACCGTGGTCCTGGGCAGAAAATGGGCTGTAATAAATTACTTAAGAATTAGCAAATGGGATGCAAATTATTAAAAAAATAGCAAATGGGCTCTATGTTGTCTGCCACAGATTTGGAGGTTGACTTGTGGGACTACTAAGTTCATGCGTACACAAGGTTTCTCAAAAAAGAAACTTAGTCAACAATCGACTCTACCAGCGTCAGACCGTTAGATGTCAATCTAATGGCAATCGTGCTTCTTTAGTCTCTGATCTTCTTGCTCCAGCCGTCCAAACCAGCAGCGGTGAAACCGCCTTCTCCCGCCTCCCGTGGCGGGCTGTGCTGCCTGGCAGGCCTCACGGCCCCACCATACTTGCATCCCTAGCCTGTCTATCCCTCTACTCACCCAACCTCCTGTTATTTTCTAGCGATGGCGGTCGAATCAGTCAACCCTTGTACCCTCCACCGCGTGGGCAGCCACTGTCGTGTCTTCCCCGGCTCCATGGCATTCCCTTCATAGGCCTCGTCGTCGTCCACCACCCTAGTGCTCTTGGCACGACATGGTCAACATGGTCAACGAACGACATCCATCGGAAGTGGACTTTACGTGGAGAGGCTGACAGCTGGCGGCCGCACACAAGGAAATGCCTCCTTATTAAGCGCAAAATAATGATTCCTCCACCTGACATCTGGGACCCATCGGAAGGGCCTCTTTATTTCATGAAAAAAACATTCCCTTCGCTGACAGGTCGGACCCACCAGCTATATCTTCGCACGCAAGGAAGTGCCTCCTTATTCTGCACAAAAAAATCAATACCCCCCTGCCAGCTGGGACCCACCATAGTGGGAGGCTGACTTGTGGGCCTACTAAGTTGACGGGGACAGAGGGCTTTGTCAACTTAGTCAATATATGAATGATTCTAGCTCCAGTAATCGTATGATGTCCATCCAACGGTTGTAGTGCTTCTTCAACCTCTGGTCTTCTTGCTCCAGCCGCCCAAACTAGCACCGGTCGTGCCACGTGCACCTGCCTCCCGTGGCCGGCTGTGATGCCGCGGAGGCCTCACCGCCCCCTACTACTCCCACCGCTGGCCAGGCCATCCCTCTACTCACCCACACCCCATGTTATTCTGAAGTGATGGCAGCCTCACACCGCAGCCGAACCAGTGAACCCTCGTACTCCTCTTTGGTGGGCATCCACTTCCGCATCTTCCCTGGCTCCACATCGTCCCCTTCCTAGGCCTCGCCTTTGTCTACCACCCGGGTGCTCTCGGCGCGGTTTGGTCAACGTGGTCAAGGAACAACTCCCATTGGAAGAGTATTGTACGTTGATAGGCTGACAGCTGGGTCCACGGCAGCCGCAAGGAATTGGCTCCTTATTACGCGCAAAATAATTATTCTTCCACCTGACAGCAGGGACTCACAGGACGGGCAACCGTATTTCGCCTAAGAAACGTTTCCCCCCTGACTGCTGGGACCTACCAGCTACATCTTCGCATGCAAGGAAGTGCGTCCATAGTACAGGCAAAAAAATGATTCGCCACCTGACTGCTGGGACCCACCAGCTACATCTCCGCACGCAAGGAAGTGCCTGGCAGTCGGGACCCATCTGGTTGAAGCGTACGTAGCATTGTCATTCTGGTCGTGGACGTGTGCGTACATACTGGTCGATGTAGAGGCGCGCACGTGTCATAGTATAGGCGCGCACGTAGCATGTACACGTACATATAGCGGCCAGGGTGCAAGAAAGAAAATATAGCCACATACGTACATACGGGTGGGGTCTCGAACGCCTACTCGCGCATATGTACGGCCTGGGCTCGTGTACATGGCTGGGTCGGAACGGAGAAACTGCGTCATCGTCGTGTTCATGGGGAGCCAACCGGCTGGGTCAGAACGGATTGTGTCGTCGTGTTCATCGGGAGGGCTTGGACGAACAACCGATGGAAATGAGGCCTGGCGTACCGCAGAATAGAGGAAACAGCCTTGTGTTCGACCGGCCACGTTCGAAACAGGGTCCTGTTCATCGAGAGGGGTCTGGCGTACCGCAAAATAGAGGAAACATACTTCTGTTGGACCTCCTACGGTCGAAATGGGGTCTTGTTGATCGGGAGGGGTTGGCGTACCGCAAAACGGAGGAAACGAACTTGTGTTGGAGCGCTACGGTCGAAACAGGGGTCCTGTTCATCGGGAGGGGTGTGGCGTACCGCAAAACGGGACTCCACAGGATAATGTTCATCTCCACCGTCGACCTCTTCCAACCTCCATGGGCTACTGTTCATCCATCGTCGACCTCCTCCAGCCTCCACCTTCGACTGTTCATCCATGGGCTCCTGTTCACCCACCGTCGACCTCCTCCAGCCTCCACCTACGACTATTCATCCATGGGCTCCTGTTCATCCAGCCTCCACCGTGCGCTACTCCACCGGCTACTGTTCAACCAGCCCTCTCCACGGGGTCCTGTTCAACCACCCCTCCAGGGGCTAATGTTCATCTAGCCCTCCACCAGCTACTATTCAACCAGCCCTCCACGGGGTCCTATTCATCCAGCCCTCCACGGGGTCCTGTTCATCCAGCCCTCCACGGGGTCCTGTTCATCCAGCCCCAACCGGCTCGATCGGGGTCCTGTTCATCCAGAGGCAACACCATGGGGTCCTATTCATCCAGCCCCACTGGGAACTGTTCATCCAACCCCCCCCCCCCAACCAGCAACACTCACTGTTCATCCAGAGGCAACATCGATCGGCTTCAGTTAGTAGCAGTAGCGAAGGAATCGCTCGATCGCTCAGGTCCAGTAATGCGTACCCTGCAGTGCAATCGCTCTGGTTCAGTTAGGTGATGCCTCGCTCGGGTTCAGTGAGCCCAACGCCTCGCACCCACGCGCGTACATGTACGAGAGAAACGCCATCGCTCGGCCCCCGACCACCCACCGTAACCGGGATCTCCCCGAAATTTTCCCCGCCCTCGCTTCTACCATGGTTTTTTCTGTCACAGACGGCCCAAACAATGTCATGCAGCTGCATCTTCGGCTCGCCCAGGACAAAAAAACCATTTTCTGTCAGGATTTTTGTCATAGAAGTAGGATCCCACCACATCTATGATGATACCGGGTTTTGTCACAATTATCGTCATAGAAGTGTCATAAGTATGACAGAAAAAAAATTGTTTGGCCCAAAATGTCACGGATGTGTCTTTTTGTACTGAATTTTGGGTACCGTTTAGTTTGTGTTGTTCTTCTAGGAACATTTGGAGATGCATTGGATGCTCGGCTCACTCACAAGGAAGGTGTTGTCACCATGTGCTTATTGGAGTCAAGATAGGATGATGAATGAACTACTATCTACCTTCAATTGGTATCTACATCCTTCCAATGGTCTCTCGGTAACAAGTATCATCATCTACTTCATGCACTCCTTTCTCAAAGCATCCCAACAATGATCTCTTGTTGCTAGTTGTGATGTCTTTGATGCTCGTGTGGTTGGAACTCGTTTATATACAATAAGGCCATATCTAGCTATGTGCTATGCCTCCAAGCAAATATATTATTGGTATATTTATGACTTCCATGGATATCTTATTCCTTCCTTTTTGTAACTATTTCGTGTGTGCATCCTTCTTTCTGGATTGATATCATCATGATGTTCATCTACCTGGAATCTTATACACTTGAGAGAAGTTACATCTGTAGTTCATACCCATATTCTTTCACGTCCACCTTTCCTTGGTGGTTATGTGAAAGGATTTATCTTGAGTGCGGATCTTATATCGTTACATCTTGATGCACTCTATTGTGGTGAAGATATTTTTTATCTTGCTTATCTTGATGAGGCTTTTGCCATAGGTATCCCTCCTCTTGACAAAGCTATCATTTCCTTTCTTCACCATGGGTTGTCACAAGTCTTGGTTATTCATTTTGCATTTTTAGTGTGCTTGTGAACCCATTTGCTTGTTGTGTGTGTGTGGGAAGGACATGTCTTGCACCTTGTATCTCATTTATCCAAGACTATGTTGATGCTTAATGCTCATCCTTATATTAGTCTCCTCAAGTTCTTTGCCATGACTCACACACATCTTTTTGGTTGAGCCTATTCTTAAGTTGCCTCTTTTACATGTTGTTCAACCATGTGTTTGTTGCAAGTTCTACGATTTGTTTCCTATATGCTAACTTGCACTTGTTGTAAGTTTCTGTTGATTTTGGGGGAGCTATGATCCTATTTTGTGCACTTTGTATCCAAATACAAATATTCTTATGTGTGCACAAATCATGGGGAGCTTCTCTAGTTTATTTAGAACATTCCTTTGCTCATATAATAATATCTTTTTCATGTGGCTCACAGGAGCATTGGTCTTGTTAGTTCAACTGGTATATTTTGATAGCTTGTTTGAATTGGTATCTTTTGATTTCCTGATTGCTTGTTTCTCTCTTTGTTATGTCTTTGTGGCATATCATTCTTTAGCATTCTTTGAGCCTCAATATATTTTGTCTTCCTCCAAGTATTTATCTTGGGATATGTGTAGTGCATTCCACTCTATTATTGAGAAACACACAATTTATTGAGGAACACAATTTATATTGTCCTTCTTAGCTTTTCGCCCATTTTGGCAATCAATGCCAATAGGGGAGAAGTTTCAGAGAGATTTTCGGAGAAGTTTAGAGAGTCATCTCTTCTTGCTTTGGTTTTGTTCCTAAGCTTTTGCATCTCATACGCATGCATCATTGGTTGTTGCATTGCATGGTGATGCATAATTCCTTGAAAGTGATTGTCATCAATTACCAAAATGGGGGAGATTGGAAGGACGTGCGGTGCCCCCATGTGTGGTTTTGGTAATTGATGACATTCTCTATGGACTAATGGTTGCATTGAGTTACATCTGAAGGATTTGTCCATAGGGTTTTCTTGAAGTCCATGTGTTGGTTTCAAGGAGTTTATGAGTTGACCAAGGTGCTATTAGGGAATTATCCAAAGATTGGTCATGTGAGTGTTGAGCTTATTGCAAGCATGTCTTGAAGAAGAAGATTGTGTGATCATTCATGTCTACCTTCAGGACATCATCCAAATGTAGAGAGTTGGAAAGATTCAAGGTCGATCAAGACTAAGTCAAGAGTGAATCAAGTTGATCAACGTACAAAGTGTACAAGATGTACTGAGGGATCAAGTGATCCCACCGTATGGTAAGCATTGTTCATTACGCTTTGTGTACTAACCCATGGTCTTCGTGAGAGTTCTTGGTGGGGTTAGGTTGCGGTGTGCATGTTCAAGTGATGCATCATGAAGAGATTAAGTGCTTGAAGATTTCCGTCCATTGTGGTGACAATGGACTTCTGAAAATGTTCCAAAGAGTGGCTCACCCATAGTGGAGTATGGGGGAGCACTCAACTAGTCTTCATCGAGCAAACGCAATCAAGAAAGGTGGTCCAACTTGAGGGAGTCAAGATCGTCATCATCTAGCTCAAGTGTACTTCGTGCAAGGCAAAGGTTTGCCCTTGATAGGTTTTATATTTTACCGGTCTCATGGTGAAAGTTTGGAGACTGTGTTATAGGATCGTTAGCCGTACTATCAAGGAGGGCTCTCAAGTGAGTAGCGTGATCGTATCATTTGTCGAGAGCTCAAACCATTGCATCCTTGCATCATCTTTCTTGATTCTTATTTTTATTTTCTTTTTAGGTCTCAGAGCTTGTGGTTATCTTCATGACAAGCTCTAGTACATCGAAAACGGATTTCATATGCTTCTTCTTTCGCGTTTTCAGTGTTGGAGGTTTTACCTGTCTTTTTCGATGAAGTTGTGGCAGTTTTGGTGTTTTGAAAAGGCTGCAGCGGTACTACCACGGATTAAAGCGGATTTAATTTTTTACTACCGCTCCAGAGCGGTACTACCGTGGCTACTACAGCGGTAGTACCACTCCAGACCAAAATATCGTATTAGGTCCAGTGGTGGTAGGCATGGATGTAATTTTTTAGTATCGCTCGCAAGCAGTAGTACCGCTACCCTTTGCGGTAGTACCGTGAGGACGAGCGTTAGTACCGCTCCGGCGGTTCTACTGGCCTGTTGCCTCCTCGCTGTTGTTTTTCAAAAGGGCTACTACCGCCCTAGCGGTTGTACCACTCTATGCAGGCTGTGAGGATAACTGTTGGATTTTTCCCCGCCTATAAAATGGGGTCTTCTTACCCAATGGACCTCATCCATTCAGCTCGTGTTCTTCCCCCATTGTTGACTTTCTTCGAACTTGCTAACTCTCAATCTCTCCAATGATTCTTGCTAATTCTTGAGGGAAAAGAGAGAGGAGATCTAGATCCAAGTTTCCACCAATCACTTTCTCCTCTAAGTGAGGGGAACCCCTTGGATCTAGATCTTGGAGTTCTTCGTGTTCTTCTTTCGTTCTTCCTCTCATTTTCCTCCCTAGCATTAGTTACTTTGGTGGGATTTGGGAGAGAAGACTTGGGCACTCTGTGTGCCGTTGCCATTGCATTTGGTGCATCAATTTGAGTTCTACATGGTGATACGTGGAAGTGAATTTTGAGAAGCTTATTACACTTGGTGTTTGGGCACTCTTGAGCTTGTTCCTCTTAGGTGCCTTGGCGCCCAAGATGGTTGGTGGAGTTCGGAGCTCAATCATTATGGTGTAAAGATCCGGGAAAGCGTCAGGGACTCCAATTAGGTTGTGGAGATCGCCCCGAGCAATTTGACGGGTACCGGTGACCGCCCCCCAAGGGTTTCCAAAGTGTACGTGTTCAGTGACCGCCCCCAAGGGTTGCCATTTGTACGGGTTCGGTGACCGCCCTCAAGGGTCCCTTAGTGGAATCACGACATCTTGCATTGTGCGAGGGCATGAGGAGATTACGGTGGCCCTAGTGGCTTTTTGGGGAGCATTGTGCCTCCACACCACTCCAAACAGAGATTAGTATCTGCAAGGGTGTGAACTTTGGGATACATCATCGTCTCCGCGTGCCTCAGTTATCTCTTACCCGAGCCCTGTACTTATGCACTTTACTTGGTGATAGCCATAGTGGTTCATGTTATATATCTTGCTATCACCTAGTTGTTTATCTTGCTTAGCATAAGTTGTTGGTGCCCCTAGGTGAGCCTAGTTATTGTAGGTTTTGTGCTTGACAAATTAACCGCTAGGTTTATTCTGCATTTGTTCAAGCCTAAACCGTAATTATTTTAAAGCGCCTATTCACCCCCCTCTAGTCAACATCCACGATATTTAACAATCTTCTAGTGAAATTGATATTAAAGAAATCTATTTTATTTGCTCAATCTGGACAAACACGTACAAAAGAGAGGGATTGCTAGAAAGCTGCTACTACAAACCCATAGTCTTGGGTAGACTAATCACGCCTTACTGATGAGAAGATCGACAATTTTTATTGATTAAGATAGGTGGTGAATTCCCTCTAGCAGGCTACCATGGAAACCATTTGAAAAAGCCTCATCTTGGATCGCTAATATCTTTGTGTGGTGACATTGATTTAAGTTATAAAATAAGTTATGATCAAGTGATTTAATTCTCTCTAGCATTCCCACATGGTAGGTGGCCCTGGCTCCTCCTCGATGTATGTGTGCTGCATGTTTAGGTTTTTATCGATTGAATTGCCGATTCGTCGGGTTTGATAGGTAGAAAAAAACATAGAGAAAGAGGTTAAAGAAGATGATTTCCTTCTGCTTAGCCTACAACTAATCCCGTGATGAGTTCGATTAGTGTGGCATGTTGGCTCTCCAATCCGCAACCATGTTACCTTGGTTGGAATCCCATCAATCTAGCATGAGCATACAAACCTTAATTTATACCGGTTTAATTGCTCCAGTTTGTATGAAAAGCGGATAAGACCATCCAATTTGGTTATTGTTTTTCTGGGGGTCGGTGGCAGGGTTGTCCATTGAGCTTAACAAAACAGCATGGTCGCCAATTCCAGATTGTTATGATCAGATAAAGACTGGTCCGGTTTATGGCTTTATCCGACAACCAATGAAATAGTGATAGATCAAAACAACTAAAAAGAAACGTATGAACAACAACAAAAACCTAGATAAAACTAAAAGTTATTAAAAAAACTCTTTCAAATTCAGTGTCTCACATCCTTGGTGGGGGTTGTGAAACTGCTCATTCCTCATGGAACTACCGCAAAATATTAAAAAAGGCGAGCCATGTGAGCTAATTTTTCGACAGAGTCAAAGGTTGAACCTGAAAAGATTTAAGGCATCTCTTGCTCATCCAAACAGATTACATAGTGAAGTGGGTGTGAGCGTGAGCACCTCCTCCCCCAAGCCCGCGCCGCTGGACACTCCGGCCACGGCGGCCACCTGCCGTAGCTGCCCCCATCCCCAGGGCTGCCGCCCCCTTCCATGCCTTCCCCCGCCTCTCCCCGGGATCTCGGGTCACCACCGGCCGGACTTCAATGCCTCTCCCCTGCCGGTCTGGATCTATCCGTCGGGCCATTCGAGGTGGCTGCCACCCCCTCTCCCATGGTCGCGCGGGAGAAGGGTTCGCCGCTACAAATCCTGCAACGTAGGGTGGTCCCCGAGGACGCACCCCCTCAGACCGGGAGGCCGTGCACGCCACCCACCGTTTGAGCAACAACGCCTTCGATCCATGATAGTAGCGCCGTCTCCCTTGCCAGATCTAGGCCTCAATGACATTGATGAACCCATGGACGACAATCAAGAGGGATAGGAGCTGCACCATTCCCGCAAGAGCAAGCAGGACCTCACAGCCTTAGCGGTCCATGCGCCGCCCTGCCGCGGGCCTCCCCTCGGACTATGGTCCGGACGTGGCTCCTCCCCAGGGCGTGAGGCCTTCCTGAGCAGATTTAAAGGGCTTTGTTTCCGCTGCCTGAGCTCCAGCGACCGCTGTTTCGATTGCCACGATCCACTCCACTTCATCATCTGTAGAAGGCTCGGCCACTATGGTACAGAGTACCCCAAGAACATTAGGAATGGGAGAGGCGACGGCTTGGTGCGCAACCGCCTGGGCTCGGGCGCCGCCTCGTGTCCTGTTCGCAAGCGACTCGTCTTCCCCGATTGAGGGAGTCCTGGATTAGGGGGTGTCCGGATAGCCGGATTACCATCATCGGTCGTACTATCATCGGCCGGACTATCATCATTGATCGGACTCCAAGAATATGAAGATACAAGATTGAAGACTTCGTCTCGTGTCCGGCTGGGACTTTCCTTGGCGTGGAAGGCAAGCTTGGCGATACGGATATGTAGATCTCCTACCATTGTAACCGACTCTATGTAACCCTAGCCCTCTCCGGTGTCTATATAAACCGGATGGCTTTAGTCCATAGGACACAACATCAACCCTTACAATCATACCATAGGCTAGCTTCTAGGGTTTAGCCTCCTTGATCTCGTGGTAGATCCACTCTTGTGAACATCCACAATATCAATATCAATCAAGCAGGACGTAGGGTTTTACCTCCATCAAGAGGGCCTGAACCTGGGTAAAACATCGTGTCCCTTGTCTCCTGTTACCATCCGCCTAGACGCACAGTTCGGGACCCCCTACCCGAGATCCGCCGGTTTTGACACCGACATTGGTGCTTTCATTGAGAGTTCCTCTATGTTGTCACCGATAGGTTCGATGGCCTCTTCAATCAACAACGACGCGGTCCTGGGTGAGACTTTTCTCCCCAGACAGATCTTCGTATTCGGCGGCTTCGCACTGCGGGCCAACTCACTTGGCCATCTGGAGCAGATCGAAAGCTACGCCCCTGGCCGTCAGGTCAGGTTTGGAAGCCTAAACTTCACGGCCGACATCCGAGGGGACTTGATCCTCGATGGATCAGAGCCACAGCCGAGCGTGCCGCGCTGTCACGATGGGCATGACCTAACTGTGCCGCCGGACAGTACCTTGGAGGCCGCACACGAATCCGGTCCGACCCATAGTCCGGAGCCGATCGCGTAGATCGAGGACGGGTGGCTGGACACCGCCTCGGGAGCTGCAACTTCCACGGCGATGGAGCCGAACACTGACCTTGTCCCGCATAAAGCTCATGACTCCGAGGTGCCGGACTCCCTACCGGACTCCGAACCTCCTGCGCCCCTGCCAGTCAAATCCGATTGGGCGCCGATCATGGAATTCACCGCTGCGGACATCTTTCAGCACTCACCCTTCGGCGACATCTTAAATTCGCTGAAGCATATCTCGCTATCCGGAGAGCCATGGCCGGACTATGGCCAGGATGGTTGGGACGCGGACGATGAAGAAATTCAGAGCCCACCCACCACCCACTTCGTAGCCACCGTCGACGATCTAACCGACGTACTCGACTATGACTCCAAAGACATCAACGGTATGGACGACGATACCGGAGACTATCAAGAACCAGTGCCTATGGGACACTGGAAGACCACCTTGTCATACGACATATACATGGTGGACACCCCAAAAGATGGGGACGGCAAAGAAGTAGCGGAGGCAGATTCCTTAAAGAAACACCGCAAGCGCCGACGTCAGCGGCGCCGCTCTAAATCCCGCCACAGCAAGAATGGAGATTCTGGCACAGGAGATAATAACAACCCTGAAAGTGCCGAAGATAACCCCCTCCAGCAAGATTCAGCGCAGGAGGAGGCAGAAGCAAGTCCTCACGAGAGGGCGGCAGACGAAGAGGTCGAGGATAATAATTACATACCTCCCTCCGGAGACGAGGCAAGCCTCGATGACGACGAATTCGTCGTGCCTGAGGATCTCTTCGAACAAGAGCATTTCAGACGCAGGCTAATGGCCACAGCAAACAGTCTAAAGAAAAAGCAGCAACAGCTTCAAGCTGATCAAGACCTGCTGGCCGACAGATGGACCGAGGTCCTCGCGCCCGAAGAGTATGAACTCGAACGCCCCTCGAAAAGCTACCCAAAACGCAAGTTGCTCCCCGACTAGAGGAGGAAGCATACAAACCGGCAACACTAGCGCACAATACGGCAGACCGACCACCTCGTGGCCGCGACAGAAAGGCATGTAAGCCCTCCACCAAAACCGTACCCCGGCACCGCTCAAAAAGCGCGAGGCCACGGGGGAACGCGCCGGACTTGCGGGACATATTGGAGGACAAGGCAAGACAATCCAGATCTATCTATGGATCACGTGGGCGCCCCAAGACCCACGACGAATACCGTCGCGCCGGATACAACTACTCCGGCCGGGCCGAACACAGCAGACAACGCTCTCTTGAGCTACATCGCGACATTGCACAATACAGAGGTGCCGCACACCCCACTATGCTTCACTGATGAAGTAATGGATCATCAAATCCCTGAAGGGTTTAAACCCGTTAACATCAAATCCTACGATGGCACAACAGACCCCGCGGTTTGGATTGAGGATTATCTCCTTCACATACATATGGCCCGCGGCGACGATCTTCACGCCATCAAATATCTCCCACTCAAGCTTAAAGGACCAGCTCGGCATTGGCTTAACAGCCTGCCCGCAGAGTCAATTGGATGCTGGGAAGACCTGGAAGCCGCATTCCTTGACAACTTCCAGGGCACGTATGTGCAACCACCGGACGCAGATGACCTAAGCCACATAATCCAGCAGCCAGATGAATCGGCCAGGCAATTCTGGACTCGATTCTTAACAAAGAAAAATCAAATCGTTGACTGTCCGGATGCGGAGGCCCTCGCTGCCTTCAAACATAACATCCGCGACGAGTGGCTGGCCCGGCACCTAGGACAGGAGAAGCCGAAATCCATGGCAGCCCTCACATCACTCATGACCCGCTTCTGTGCGGGAAAGATAGCTGGCTAGCTCGCAGCAACAACCTCAGCAAAAATGCTGGCGGTCCGGATACCAAGGACCGCAATGGCAGGTCGCATTGAAACAAAAACAAGCGCCGCATTATCGGCGACAGCAATGAGGATACGGCAGTCAACGCCGGATTCTGAGGCTCCAAACCCGGTCAACGGAAGAAGCCATTTAAAAGAACTACTCCAGGCCTGTCCAATTTGGACCGAATACTCGACCGCTCTTGTCAAATACATGGAACCCCCGAAAGGCCAGCTAACCACACCAACAGAGATTGTTGGGTATTCCAGCAGGCAGGCAAATTAATTGCCGAAAACAATGACAAGGGGCTACACAGCGATGACGAGGAAGAGACCCGGCCGCCGAACAACAAAGGACAGAAGGGATTTCCCCCTCAAGTTCGGACGGTAAATATGATATACGCAACGCATATACCCAAGAGGGAGTGGAAGCGTGCACTAAGGGACGTATATGCGATGGAGCCAGTCGCCCCAAAATTCAACCCATGGTCCTCTTGCCCGATCACTTTCAATCGAAGAGACCATCCGACAAGTGTCCGCCATGGCGGATTCGCCGCATTGGTTTTAGACCCAATCGTTGATGGTTTTCACCTCACGAGAGTCCTGATGGACGACGGCAGTAGCCTGAACCTACTTTATCAGGATACAATGCGCAAGATGGGCATAGACCCTTCAAGGATTAAACCTACAAAGACGACCTTCAAAGGCATCATACCAGGAGATGAGGCCAATTGTACAGGCTCACTCACACTGGAAGAGGTCTTCGGATCCCCGGATAATTTCTGAAGCGAGGAGTTAATCTTCGATATAGTCCCGTTCCGCAGTGTCTATCACGCTCTGCTCGGACGAACCACGTTCGCAAAATTCAACGCGGTGCCGCATTATGCATACCTTAAGCTCAAGATGCCGGGCCCTCGTGGGGTCATCATGGTCAATGGAAACACGGAACGCTCCCTCCGAACGGAGGAACATACAGCGGCTCTCGTGGCAGAAGTACAGAGCAGCCTTTTAAGGCAATTCTCGAGTCCGGCCGTTAAACGACCGGACACAGCCAAACGCGCCCGGAGCAACATCAACCAAGACCACCTGGCACTTTCCGAGCACGTGTAGCAGTGCGGCCCCAACCCCAGCCCTCGCGCAATTGCAAGACAAACTCTCCGCGTACATAATTACGCCCTGGAGATACCATGGGCCTAGGGGAAGGGGCACGACCAACCCAGAGTGCGGTTCGACCACACTAGGGGCTCCCAAGTGTCTCGCTCTTTCCTTTTATTTTTCTCCTTTTTTTAGAGGACTCTGTCCGGCGGTGAACCTGCCGAACTCATGATACAACAGCCAGGGAGGGACAAAGGCCGCGACGAACACTCAGGTGGTCTGCATTACGAGCATTAAATTTGTTAAATACACCATTCCGCGGCCTACCCCTGGAGGGAGACGCCTTTAATTCGTCCAATCCCTTTCTTTCCGTACTATTTGTATCATTCCGCACTCATAGCAGATCTTCTTGAATAAAATGCAGCACTTTTCGCCCATAATTGCATTACTTTCTATATATATGTTCATTTACGACATGTTGCATACGTATATTTTGGTACGGCCGAATACACCAGGGGCTTATGTTCCCCGCATTATGGTGTGATAAGTCTGAACACTTTCACAAGTGCGGCACCCCGAACTTATAGCATTATATGAATCGGCTATGAATCATGTCTTGGGTCAATAGTTGGGTTTGCCCGGCTCCCATGTTTGGCACCTTACGTTTCCGTTCTATCGGCTAAGGTAGCACTGGGAGAACCACTGCGATTGCGCCCCGGTTGAGCCGGGTTAACGCCTCAGTGGAGAAAGCTAAAACTGACTGTCATGATAAGGCGAGAGACTGGTCGCTGTTCGAGAGGTTTTTTCGGGTCCTTAAAGACCTACACCGCTTCGAGCGAAGTTCCGGATAATGTCCGACGAAGGCGTGGATAGCGCCCCGAATTCGGTCTTCCGAATACTAGGGGCTTCGCCGAAATTTAAAATTATAGAATTCTATGGCTAAGTGAGAGTGTTCAAGCATTACAAGTCCAGTTGCCTTGTTCGTTATGTTGAGCGCCTCCCTAGATGGACCCAACAATGGGAACAAGAGTGCTCAAGTTTATCCCGAACACCCCAGCACTCGCGGCATGGGGGCTGAAGTCGACGACTTGCCATCTCTCAGATTTAACAAACGGCCGCACAGAAGGTAATATTTTAAATTCAACAAGCGTTGCTTAGCGCATATGAACAAAGTTTTTAGCGCACAGGATAATACATAGCGAGTTCACTCAATAATTACATCTCGGGGGCACTCATCCGCAATCTTGCGGGCACCCTTCAGGACAGTCCTATAGTACATCTCGGGCGTACGATATTCCTTGCCCGCTGGTGGCGCGTGAGTGATTAGCTTCTCCGCATCCAACTTGCCCCAATGTACCTTTGCGCGGGCAAGGGCCCGACGAGCACCTTCAATACAGGCGGAGCGCTTGATGACCTCCACCCAGGGGCATGCATCCACCAGCCGCCGCACGAGGCCGAAGTAGCTCCCAGGCATGGCCTCTCCAGGCCACACCCGGACTATGAGGCCCTTCATGGCCTCCTCAGCTACCTTGTGGAGTTCGACCAGCTGCTTCAGCTAGTCGCTAGGGGGCACCGGATGGCCGGCCTCAGCATACTGAGACCAGAAGACCTTCTCCGTTGAGCTTCCCTCCTCACCACGATAAAATGCGGCGGCATCGGATACACTACGAGGCAAATCTGCAAACGCCCCTGGAGAGCTCCGAATTCGGGTAAGTATCAGGTAGTTTACATTAACATGCTTGCTTTGCATGAAAAATGCCTTACCCGCCGCTATTTTCTTCACATCTTCCACCTCCAGAAGGGCCTTATGGGCCTCGGCCTTGGCGGCTTTGGCACTTTAGATAGTCGAGGCAAGCTCGGACTCTCGAGTCTTTGAGTCACGCTCCAAACTCTCATGCTTTTTCATGAGAGCCTGGAGCTCTTGCCGAACCGCCGGCACCTGCGCCTCCTGCTTTTCTCACTATGTCCGTTCCGCGGCCGCACTGCGTTCGGCCGCGGACACGGCCTCCTTCAGGGTTGCCACCTTGTTCGTGGTCCCTGCAGTACCCATATTATCCTTGTTATTCTTTTATTGCAACCCAAATCCTTTTCTGTAAGGTAACTATTCAAAGTGGTGTTACTCACCTTCTTTTTCCTCGTGCTGCTTCTTGGCACGGCCGAGCTCTTGCTCGGACCGCTCGAGATCTTGCTTTAATGCACCGACCTCCGCAGTCAGTGCGGCAGAGGTCAGCAGCGCAGCCTGCAACCCATATTGACATACTTTTTTAGCAACCCTGCGTCTATCTTTTTTTCAGATCCTCAGTCCAGCTTTTCTTTCCGAACACCGAACCGAGCATCAGGGGCTACTGTCTATGCGGTATTACATTACATAATTTTAACTTCTTCCCTCAAAGCCTATTAGAAGGCTACTGCAGGCTTCGGGCAGCCCGCTCTTGGCGAGCTGTACCTTCTGAATCACCGCACTCATGATAGTGCGGTGTTCTTCCTTGATGGAAACGCCTTGGAGCGCCTCCAACAAATTGTTCGGGGCCTCCGGTTGGACGGAAGCCGCCGGCGTCACGGTCTTGCCCTTCTTGCGAAGGGGCCGCCGGCCAGACTCCGGAACCACTGCGGGTTCCGATGTGGAGTCCGACGCAAAGTCCGGGAGGCCGCCTTGTGGCGCCTCCGGAGCCTCCCCCTGATGGGTCACTTCTTGGGATCCCATCTCGGCGTCCTTAGTAGCGCAAGGGGTAGAGGCCGTCGGGATGGAATCCACATCCGACGGAGCCAACGACCCGCTCGATGAAGCAGGGAGATCATCATCGGCCAGACTACATGCAGTATGCGGCATTAGAAGGACGCTATGTGACATAAAAAGAAATTATAAATCAATCAAGAATCCGGATACTTACGATCTCGCCGGAGGCCTGGCCCTTGAAGGCCATTCTTCCTCGCCAACGTTGATGTTGGCGGAGCTGTCCGGGGGAATAGTCCTTCCCCCTTTGGACCCTTTGGCCTCCCCTATTGGGGAAGCCTTCCTCTTCCTCTCTCCCTCCTCTGGGGGAGAGTCCTCTTTCTCCTCCTTGTTTTCGGGGGAGGAGTCCTCCTCGGAGTCGTCGGACACCTGAAAACGGGAACTCTTTCGAGTACCCGTGGCCTCCTTCTTGACATTCTTCTCCGGCACCACGTGCGGTGCCGGAACCAGCAGCCCCGCTAGACGGGCGTCTACTGGGTTTTCTAGCATAGGAGCCGGGAAGATGATCTGCTCCGCCTTCCTCATCCAGTCCTATTAAAGGAAAGGGGGAAATTAAAACCCACATAGAGTCAAACTATGGAAAGCAAGTGTCTCGTAAAGGGGTAGAACCACTTACCTCGTCAGCTTGGCGCTGCGAGCGAAATCCACGATCTTCAGTTGCGGATGTGGGGGCTTCGGTGCCCTTAAACAGCACCCTCCAGGAGCCTTCGTACGTCGTGTCGAAGACCCCGCTCAACGCTTGGTGCTGTTCCGGATCGAACTCCCATAGATTGAATGCCCGCTCTTGGCATGGGAGAATCCGGCGGACAAGCATGACTTGGACCACGTTAACCAGCCTGAGCTTCTTCACCAGCTTCTGGATACAGGCTTGGAGTCCCGTCACCTCCTCCGAACTACCCCACAACAAGCCCTTCTTTTTCCAGGAGGTGAGCTGCATGGGGATACCAGATCTGAACTCGGGGGCCGCCGCCCACATAGGTTCGCGCGGCTCGGTGATATAGAACCACCCCGATTGCCACCCCTTGACAGATTCCACGAAGGCCCCTTCAAACCAAAGGATGTTGGGCATCTTGCCCAACATGGCACCTCCGCACTCCGCTTGAGTGCCCTTCACTACCTTCGGCTTGACATTGAAGGTCTTGAGCCACAAGCCGAAGTGGGGCCGGATGCAGAGGAAGGCTTCGCACACGATGATAAACACCGAGATGTTGAGGATGAAGTTCGTCGCCAGATCATGGAAATCCAGGCCACAATAGAACATGAGCCCCCGGACAAAGGGGTGAAGTGGAAAGCCCAGTCCGCGGAGGAAATGGGGAAGAAAAACGACCCTCTCATGGGGCCTGGGAGTGGGAATGAGCTGCCCCTCGTCGGGCAGCCGGTGCGCGATGTCGCCGGACAGATAACCGGCGATGCGCAGTCTTTCGATGTGCTCCTCCGTAACGGAGGAGGTCATCCACTTGCCTCCCGCTCCGGACATGGTCGGAGAAGGTCGAGACGAGATGCACGAACTTGGGCGCTGGATCTCGGGTGCGCGGAGATGAATAAGCAAAGAAGGAAGAAGGCGTAGGTGAAAAGGTAAATCCTTATCCCTTATATATAGGATGACGAAGTCTATGCGTCCCCGCCAGCCTGGTAAAACTCTCTTATCTCCCAAGCGCCACCATCAATGGTGCAGTTGGGTTACCCACGTCCGTATTGATGAGAATCCCGGATTACGGGGGAACACGATCTCTGCTTCGACAAGACGTGCCAAGGAAACCACTTCGCTAAATGCGCTGAGGTGGTAAAATAAAAAACGATTCAAGTAATGGCTTGGTAGTGGTGTGATGTCATGCCGCAAAAAACGTCAGCAGATTGAACTTGTGTATATATTATTCTCTCTACGGTGGAATGTGGAATTTATTTTGCAGAGTCGGACACTATCCTGGTGTTCACAATCTTCTATGAATTATTTGGAGGAGGAACCCGCCTTGCAATGCCGAACAATATGCACGCCGGACTCATCATCATTGAAGCCTGGTTCAGGGGCTACTGAGGGAGTCCTGGATTAGGGGGTGTCCGGATAGCCGGATTACCATCATCGGCCGGACTATCATTGGCCGGACTATCATCATCAACCGGACTCCAAGACTATGAAGATACAAGATTGAAGACTTCGTCCCGTGTCTGGATGGGACTTTCCTTGGCGTGGAAGGCAAGCTTGGCGATACAGATATGTAGATCTCCTACCATTGTAACCGACTCTATGTAACCCTAGCCCTCTCCGGTGTCTATATAAACCGGATGGCTTTAGTCTGTAGGACACAACATCAACCCTTACAATCATACCATAGGCTAGCTTCTAGGGTTTAGCATCCTTGATCTCGTGGTAGATCCACTCTTGTGAACATCCACAATATCAATATCAATCAAGCAGGACGTAGGGTTTTACCTCCATCAAGAGGGCCCGAACCTGGGTAAAAGATCATGTCCCTTGTCTCCTGTTACCATCCGCCTAGACGTACAGTTCGGGACCCCCTACACGAGATTCGCCGGTTTTGACACCGACACCGACCGTTCCGCCATGCCACCCGTGGCCTCCGGCGATGCCCCCGGCATCGACCACGGGCGCCGGCCCTGATCCAGCCACAAGGTGATCGCTTCCACGCCGTCCCTGGAGCAGCAAGTCTTCCTCCTCCAGCATCATGCGATGGTGGTCACCGCCATCAGCAAGGTCCATGCCGCCAGCCCTTTCTCCATCGGCAGAGCCATCAAGAAGAAGTTCCAGATCCCTGCGCACCTCCTCCGCGTCACCAGCCACGAGCCAGAAGAATTCTTCGTCCACTTCCACCTGCCTGCCCACAAGGATCTAGTCGTGCACCGGGGCGCGATCTCGGTGGATGGCATTCAATTCCTCCTGGAGCCTTGGCGGGAAGAAACGCACGCGATGCACGCCACCTGGATGATGCACGTGCGCGTCATCCTTGAGAACCTACCCACGTAGCTCTGGACCCTAGAGGGGGCTGCCGACGCGCTCGGCGACCAGGTCATCATCGACCGGCTTGACAGCCGCACTTTCTAGTGGGCTGACACGAAGACGTTCGCCGTCTGGGTGTGGGTGTGGGAGCTGCAACACATCCCCACCAAGCAGACACTCTGGAAGCACGCTGATACGTCTCTAACATATCTATAATTTTTTATTGTTCCATGCTATTATATTACCACTTTTGGATGTTTATGGGCTTTATTTTACACATTTATATCATTTTTGGGACTAACCTACTAACCGGAGGCCTAGCCCGTATTGCTGTTTTTTGCCTATTTCAGTATTTCGAAGAAAAGGAATATCAAACGGAGTCCAAACGGAATGAAACCTTCGGGAGCGTGATTTTTGGAACGAACATGATCCAGAGGACTTGGAGTGCAAGCCAAGAAGCAGCCGAGGCGGCCACGGGATAGGAGGGCGCGCCTGAGGGAGTACTGGATTAGGGGGTATCCGGACAACCGGACTATATACTTTGGCCGGACTATTGGACCACGAAGATACAAGACTCAAGACTTCGTCCTGTGTCTGGATAGGACTCTCCTTTGCGTGGAAGACAAGCTTGGTGATCCGGACATTACATTTCCTTCTTTGTAACCGACTCTGTGTAAACCCTAGCCCCCTCTGGTGTCTATATAAACTGGAGGGTTTGGTCCGTATAGGGACGATCAAGACAATCATAATCATCATAGGCTAGCTCCTAGGGTTTAGCCTCTACGATCTCGTTGTAGATCAACTCTTGTAATACTCATATCATCAATATCAATCAAGCAGGATGTAGGGTTTTACCTCCATCAAGAGGGCCCGAACCTGGATAAAACATTGTGTCCCTTGCATCCCGTTACCATCAGCCTTAGACGCACAGATCGGGAACCCCTACCCGAGATCCGCCGGTTTTGACACCGACATTGGTGCTTTCATCGAGAGTTCCTCTGTGTCGCTGCTGCAAGGCTCGATAACTCCTACAGTCATCAACAACAATGCGGTCCAGGGCGAGACTTTTCTCCCCAGACAGATTTTCATGTTCGGCGGCTTCGTACTACGGGCCAATTCGCTTGGCCATCTGGAGCAGATCGACAGCTACAACCCTGGCCATCAGGTCAGGTTCGGAAACTTGAACTACACGACCGATATCTGTGGAGACTTGATCTTCAACCGATTCGGGCCTGCCCCAGGAGTGCCGGACAGTCACGATGAGCATGGCTTAGACCTGCTATCGGACAACCCTCGGGATATCGCACCTGCTGTCGGTGTCAAAACCGGCGGATCTTGGGTCAGGGGTCCCGATCTGTGCGTCTTAGGCTGATGGTAACAGGAAGCAAGGGAATCAATGTTTACCCAGGTTTGGGCCCTCTCGATGGAGGTAAAACCCTTCTTCCTGCTTGATTAATATGGACGATATGAGTAGTACAAGAGTAGATCTACCACGAGATCGTAGAGGCTAAACCCTAGAAGCTAGCCTATGATGATTATGATTGTAGCTGTGATCGGCCTTCTAAGGACCAACCTCTCCAATTTATATAGACACCGGAGAGGGCTAGGGTTTACATGGAGTCGGTTACAAGGAAGGAAATACAATATCTGGATCGTCAAGCTTGTCTTCCACGCAAAGGAGAGTCCCATCCGGACACGAGACGGAGTCTTGAGTCTTGTATCTTCACGCTCCAATAGTTCGGACGATGTATATAGTCTGGCTGTCCGGATACCCCCTCATCTAGGACTCCCTCAGTAGCCCCTGAACCAGGCTTCAATGACGATGAGTCCGGCGCGTAGTCTTGTCTTCAGCATTGCAAGGCGGGTTCCATCGCTGAATACTCCAAAGTATTTATCGAACACTTAGACTGTGTCCGGATCTGCAAAATGATCTCCACATACGATCGTAGAGAAAATGATATTTCACAAACGTAATCTGCTGACCACGTGACATGTCATTACGGTCGGGTCATTATTCGAACCGTTTTCCCACAACCAGCCATAGCACATATCGCGAGGCGGTTTCTTCTGCACGTTTAGCCAAAGCAGAGATCGTGTCCCCTTATTATGGCATTCTCATCAATACGGGTATGGATAGTCCAACTGCACCGCAAATCGCGGCGAGTGGGGAGCGAGCGGGTTCCACCAGGCAAGTGGGGAGGCGCAAAAAGCTTTTACCGTCTCTATAAAGAGATAAGGTCTCTTCCTCTTTACCCACGCCTTCTCCTTTCGCTAGCCCATTCCCCTCTGTTCGAGCCCTAACGCCCAGGCATTCTCCTTTTCCATCAAAGAGAGGTTTTCCAAAGATGTCCGGATCCGGAGCAGGAGGCAGATGGATGGCCTCTACCGTCCAGGAGAAGGATATCAAGAAGCTCCGGGAAGCCGAGTATCTGGCCAAGAAGATCGGCCACGGTCTCCCACTGGCGAGACAGGTCGTCCCTACTCCGGAGCCTCACGAGAGAGTCGTGTTCCTTCAACATTTTGTCCGCGGGCTCGGGTTTCCCCTTCACCCATTTGTTCGTGGAGTCATGTATTACTATGGGATTGATTTTCATGATCTTTCCCCCAATTCTTTCCTCAATATCTCGACGTTCATCGTCATGTGCGAGGCTTTTCTCTGGATTTCGCCTCACTTCGGCTTGTGGCTGAAGATTTTCAATGTGAAGCCCAAGGTGGTGAGTGGCGAGCACGCCGAGTGCGGCGGCGCCATGGTGAGCAAGATGCCCAAGGCCATATGGCCGAAGGGTGCCTTCAACGACTCCGTCAAGGAGTGGCAGCAGAAGTGGTTCTATGTCACCAAACCATGCGGCAAAAAATGGGCTGCAGGCCCTGAGCTCACATCCTGGCCCAAGAAGGGCCTGAACTGGTCCTCGTCCGATGAGCTTTCACTGCTCCAGGCGTGTGTTCAGAGTGTGGTCGACAAGGACGTCAAACTCGTCGACGTAGTCCAGGTGATGCTAGTTCACCTGGTTCTCCCTTGCCAGCGCCGAGCCTGCAATTTGTGGGAGTTCGACCCAACCGAGCACCAAACCCTTCGGGAGCTCTATGATTCCTCCCACAAGGATATCTGGAAGGTGCTCTTTAAGTCCAGCAAATCGTGGCCGGGCCCCACCAAGGATCGCGGGTATCAATTTTCCCATTCTGCAAGCCTGGTAAGTTACAGCCACGCTCTGTCCATTCATGCTTCAGTTGGCATGTCCTGAGGGAGACATTTTTATCGTGTTTTCATCGTGACCCCAGGGATGGATAAAGAAGGTGGAGTGGATACATTGTGTGGCCCCGCTGCCAGAGGAATCAGCCGGACCTCTTCCGACGAAGATGTTGGTCCCCGCGCCTTATGAGGCGCCAAAGAAAGAGGCCTCCAAGAAGGTCAAAAACACCCGGAGTGGCCTCCGTCACCGCGAGGCTTCGGACGCAAAATCCGAAGACTCCAGCAAGGCTCCTTCTTCCGAAGACGAAGAGGAGGACCAGCCTCACTCTGGAGGTGGGAAGAAAAGGGCGGCTTCCTCGTCCCTGGAGGCCGAATCGCCCAAGAGGGGAGAGGTTCCCACCTAGAGGCATCCACCACGGCTGCCGATAACAGCCCGGAGTGGGATCCCAGGGCCCAGCCCCTAGAAAAGTCGTCAGTATCCGAAATCCGAAGGCGCATATGCATCCAGGGTCATTTGGGCACAGTAGTTTTAACTGTCGCCATATTTTGTACAGCCCAGCAAGGTCTCGCGCCTCACAATACTCATCAGAGGATTCGCCTAACTCGGACGCTTTGGCGAGCGAGACACCTCCGGAGGCTCCTTCCCCGAAGTCCAGGCGCGACATCAAGGTGTCATCTCAAAGGGACCCAGACCAGGGGAGACATGTCTCTAGAGCCGGACACACAGGGGCGGCGGTCCTTCGGCGCGTCAACGATGGGGGCGATCTCGGGTTCGGACCACAGCCGGATAAGGTCCTGGAGACCTCTAAGGCTCCAGGATCAGGCGAGCAGCCACCTTCGGTGGTGGGAGGCTTGCCTACTCCGCCGGCAACCTTTGTCCAAGCAGAGCTACCGGGCGGTCTATCGACAGCGTTAAAGAGCGTGTCTATCGTCGATGAACATCGAATCCTCATGGGTACGGTGGTTGAAAAGATTCAGTCCGCCGAGAGCGGGCTGAATGAGTCCTGCCTTGGCCATATAAAGGCTTTTGAGGTATGTTTTCTAAGAAACCTTTGAGGAGTCGTCATGATATGAGTAGTAGCCCCTGATACACTGTCCGGTGAAAGAGAGAGAGCCGGGCAGGGGATCAAATCCTCTGCTTTTGCAGGTGCCTTTGTTAATGACGTATACCCCTTTGTGTGAAAACAGGCGTCTGCAGAGAAGACGGTCGCTCATAATGCGGAAGTGTTCGGATTGAAGCAGATCCTGGAACGGGCCGAGGAGGAACTTGGCTGTTTGAAGAAAGAATTGGAGGACAAGCAAGGTATGTTGAAACATTGTCTTGAATTTGGCACGAGTGAGTAATTGTGCTGAGGGAATAGTATTTGTATTTTATGCTTTTAGGAGAAAGTGCCAAATATGAGGCACTAAAGAAGGTTGTGGCTGATGCCAACGAGAAGGCTGCCACCAAACAGGCACTTCATGAAAAACACGAGGCCAGGGTCATCGCAGCTGAGCGAGAGCTCCAGCAGGCTATAAAGAAAAGTGAGGGCTTGGAGCAGAGTCTAGTAGGGAAAGACTTCGAACTCGCCCAAGCTCTCCAAGCCGCGGAAGATGCTCGGGAAGAAGCCCGAGGTGCTATGCGGGACATTCAGGAGGCCCAGAAAGTTGCGGCTGGTAAGGCCTTTTGTATTCATGACCATTTTTACATGATAGTGGGAAGAATTCTAAGCGAAAAGCTGAATTCTTGTTTTTCCAGGGGCGTTTGCGGATCTGCCGCGCAGCATATCAGATGCCTCCCAATTCTACCGGACCGATGAGAAGAAGTCTGCGGAGAGGAATTTCTGGTCATAGTATTTGGCGCCGAACTATCTGGTGCCCTTTATTGATTAGCTGAAGCAGCTAGTCAAATTGCACCAGGCGGCCGAACTAGCCATGAAGGACTTGGTTGTCCGGCTGTGGCCCGCGGAGCCTATTCCAAGCAGTTACTTCGGGCTTGTTAAGCGGATTGTTGCCGCCTGTCCTCGGCTTGATGCTGTTAAGCGATCGGTATGTATAGAGGGTGCATGCATGGTGTTTGCCCATGCAAAAGTGCATTGGGGGAAGCTTGACTTGGAGAAGATGATGACTGAGGGGCCGCCAGAGGGTAAGGAGCACCGCAAGCCCGAGATGAACTATGAAGGTGTACTGAAGGGAGCCCGCCTTGTGGCGGATAAGTGTACCAAAGACATTATATTTCCCTGAGGGCATTCGTGCCGTTCTTTGTAATGTGGGATAATGGCACTTTTATTAGTTATTGCCTATTTTGTTTGAACATTTGTTCTTCCTGTGTGGCTGTTTAGTGTATGTAAATCCTGAGAGTTGGCCAGTCGTCGGCTTCTGCCCCCTCGAAAGAAATGCCGGGGTGTTCGGGACGTACCTGAACACTCTTTATCACATGGATGGGTCCTTTTAAGGAGGTGTTCCTCACCACGAACAAGGCAATCGGACTATAGGGCTTTACCACTCTCACTTAGCCATAGGAATTCGAGTATGGTCGGCGCAGCCCCTAGTGTTCGGAAGGCCGAACTAGGGGCTCTATTAGCGCCTGATCGGAAGACCGATCCGTCGCACTCTGCATTTATAATGGCGTTATGCGGAATAAATCTTTAAGGATTTTACAACCCCTCGAATAGATGACCAGCTCTCGCTATATCATGGCAGTCAGGTTTTGGCTTTCTCTACTAAGGTGCTCGTCCGGCAGAACCGGGACACAATCACAGTAGTTCTCCCAGCGCTACCTTAGCCGATGGGGCGGAACGTAAGGTTCCAAAACATGGGAGCCGGGCAAACCCAACCAATGACCAAAGACATGATTAGGAGCTGATGCATATAGTGCTATAAGTTCGGGGTGCCGAGCGACCGAAAAGGTGGTCGAACTTTATTGCCGTACTGTGAAGCCCCTGGCATAATCGGACGTAACACGAGGCATGGCTTCCGTCTTTTACAAAGAGGCGTCGACGAGAAATGACGGTCGGTAAGTGTTATTGAAGTCTACGCATTGTAGTAGGATGATATGTCTATGCATATGAGTACGATTTATGATTATGAAAAGAGGTGTATTTGGCGGAACCTGTGTTGGCCGGACTGGAGGGGGCTGTGAGTGGATCTGAAGTGAATCCGGACTGCCTTCTTTGGAGGGGGGGGGGGTTTACATGCATGTTCCTGCCCTTGTGTGTCCGACCCGATTCCACGTCGTCAATCATGTTCTGCGTCAAAGTTAGTTTGTAAAGGCAAATACTTGGAGGTAGCTGAACGTCCTCTTGTGGTTGGTCCAAGGGTTCCTGGTCGGACCCTGGTTAACCCAGCCGTTATACCGTAAAGTAGCGTGGGCTTCCACAGTTGGCGTCCAGATAGTTGGCTATCATATCAAAATTTTGATAGGCATGCACGACTCGCTACTCCGTCAGCTGTATGATTTCCGCTCTAAGGGCGGGGTTCGGCCTTGCCCATAGGTGTGATTATATCACACGGTGTTGGCCTAATGGTTTACCACGTGGAATCTTGTTGACATGGTTCATCCCGTTAACATATGGTAAATCACCATATGAGGGGAAGGCGCCAAAGAATTATTCTTTGGCGTGGCATTTTTTGGTGATCCGAAGACAACCGTTAGAGTGGTGGGCCAATAAAACTTGGCCTTTGCACCTGTCATCTTTGAGAAGATGTTGTTTGCAGTTTCATACCCGTGGGGGCTTAATGTATTATGGAGCCCCCGGACTACTTGGTCTAAAGGTACTGCAATTGAATTGCCGTGGTTGATGTTGTCTGGACGGCTGATGTGATCGGGGGCGATCGACCCTATTTTTATGCTCTAGGGGATCTCTTGACTAGACACCTCCCCTCATTGTTTCCAGCACACTACCGGCCGCTTTGTTTTGAGGATCCGGCATTCTCTATTGGTATGCTTTGCCGTCCTTCTAGGTGTACCATGAATTTCACATGGTTGATCGAGTATGTGGCTCGGGCCGGATAGGCTTGACCTATTCTTTGTCCGTTGACCGGACTGGGATGTCAAGACCCTGACTCAGGGTCACATCGATCTAGCCTGTAACACCTCATATCACTTTGCGGCCTCATGCACGGTATCCCCACGGGTGTCGCCTTACCTTTGCCCGGGACCGTTTGCGCCTTTTGGCTCACGTATATGATAGTGTCGCTAGCATCCATATGATAAGGAGCCCGGGCTGACATGACTAGTCGTAAACCCAAAGTGGCACAGAATTACAGGGACAGGCATCCATGACCCAGCATTGAACGTGTCGGTCATCAGCAAGTGGGTCCGAGCTGTAGCACTGGGCTAGCAGGACTCTGGTAAACCGGGCTGTAGCGGGCTAACAGGACTCCAGTACTCAATGCGTGACATTTCCCCGAAGGGACAGACACTGGAACGAAGAAGGACACATGCCGGCCAGCGTAAGTGTTCCGGAGCAGTAGCAAGCTACCATGGCTCAATGGAAACACTAGGAGACATTTCCCGGTAAGAGAGGCTACTAAAGATAAACAACTAGATAGTCAGATCCCAGCAGATGTTTGGCAGATGTTTGGCTTTATTAAAAATACTAAAACGTTTCCAAAAATCCTGCAAATAATTGTGGGCTCTGTTGGGATTATTCCTAATAGCCCACACTTAAGTTCAGAATTATTTGAGCATTTAACATATTTACTAGCATTTAAATGCCCAAATGCAAAGTACATATGATTTAATGCAGTGATCCAAATATGTCATGAAAAAATGTGCAACACCTCTGGTTATGGTTCTAGCATTTTCCAGAAATGATGAACATTTTTGAAAGCCATTTGGATTCACTAAAAATATTTTTAGGTTGAACCTATTTGAATTCCATTTGGTGCTAGGGTTTGAACATCCCCATTTCAAATTCATTTGAAAAGTTAAACATGATGCACACATGAAGGGCTAGCCTACTGCATACCAGGACCAGGGATGTGACAACTCGCCCCCACTAAACAAGAATCTCGTCCCGAGATTCAAGCATAGGGTAGAATGAAGGGGAAACGCAACTAACGCAATCTTCACGACCCAGGTTGCACTTCAAATGAATGTTGATTCAATCACCATCATTGACTCAATGTCTTGCTCCGAGAACTCCAACCGACATGACAACGAGAGGAGAAAGAAAACTCTAGAAGGATCGATCTTCTCAAAGGTCGAACAACTTAGGATTAACTCACGAAATGAGACATAGCAACATCTCTCAAGCTGAGAGACGAAGCATACCTCTAGAGGAATGGAGTGGAACAGATGACGGAGGTTTACCAGGTAGACTACAATTCCACCTTTAGGAGGGTGTTGAACAGTTGTCAACGTAGCGAGCAGTTGAGTTGCCATGATACCATAATGATGCACTTTAGGGAAAGTGACTCGTAGAAATATCCCCTTAAGTGGCAAAAAGAATTACCTTTGATTCAGAGATCATTGAAACTCTTTATACCAGCCTAAGGCAATTCTCGAGCGATCGTTTAGAGGGGTTCGGTAGAATGGCATACCCGGATTAGAATGGATGATGTGGATTACCTTGTTGAAAACCACACAAGGGATGATTTTAGTAATTGGGGAGAAACTCAACAGTAGAGAGTGAGTCCACTGTTTGAAAAATTATAGCATAACCGAGGGAACTGAGAGCACTATGCAATTAATGCCGACAACAAAACCTAGAGCTTGCGCATGCTCTCAAGAACTTGAGCATTTCCATAATCATCAAGGTTTTACCAACATCCATGTCAAGGGTCCTGACAACACAACATACTACCATGATGAATAGCGATGGACGATGCAGATGCAAAGGAGGATAACACTTTCTCAGATTTCACCTTAGCGAGGCCAAGGGGACGAAATTTGGATGATCAACTGAGAGACATTTAGCACTCCGCTTCTAATGTTCTCCTTGATGTACTAGCATATCCCATTCCTTGAAATGGTCTGGTATCTAGAACATCAAGTAAAGGTCGTACTTCGGAAACACAAAAATCATAAGGCATAGCTAGGGAGTAAATCCTACGAAGTCCTTATGGGGAGGTGGCCAACTTCCTCAATCAAGATACTACAATAATAGGTCTTCCGGCTGGGTGTGTTGGCCACGACATCCACTTTACCGGTTATCGAGAGACCAATATTATAGTTCTTGGGAAATGTTCCAACCATCATATCTGCCTGAGATTGAGATCTGGCTAGTGTCAGGATATTCCAGACTCATCGAGTTTAGGAAGAAAAATGAAAGTTTGCAACACAAACCGACAAGATGACGTTGCGAGATTCTCGGGAAATGAACTACGATAGCAAGCTCCAAAACATGAGCTGGTTCTGCTACAAACATGTGAACACGTTGTCCCAGACAAACATGATCCCATGGTAGTCTTACAATAAAACACTACCGAGTTCTGGTGGGGAACCATCATCGAGGATATCGAAGTCCTTGCATAAGGTATACTCTTAGGAAGGAGCTTCTTCTCCTTGAACAAATCAATCAGTGGCTTGATGTGCTACGGAGTTCATATGGAACGAAGATGATCAGTCTAACGGACCACATAATACTTTGCACGTGCATGACTGACTTGGGATGATTCCGGAGGAGGTAAAATAAGACTTCTCAAATTCATGGCGGCAACTTGCATCGAATGCACATGAATTAGAGGGACTCACTTCTTTCGTCCAAACATATGCTTCATGAACGGGTCATGAAGATAACACTTATAAAAGTTTCCAATACCAGCTGGATGTTCAACACAGATCATGAGGAAGAAAACAATGTTGCTGATGGGCTCAACAACAATTCATCCAGGTTTCCATATAGTTGGAGTTCCACAATTTGTGTGAACACGGTGATAACATTGGTCAGACCAAAGGATGTAATGGTGTATGCTCGAGGATTCAACCACGAGTAAGACAGCATTACGAATATCATTGGTTCTGATTTGATTTGACGATAGCCCACACTCAAATCGAGGTTTTGATGAGACAATAGGTCCAACAACTGATCACAGGGACCAACCTATGAACATGTCATCTTTCTTCAACATACACACAAGATATCCCTTAAAATGAACTAAGTCGGACAAGCTTTTATCTTCCAACTGTCCAAGTTGTTGTCCAGCTTAGCCAACTAGCTCAGGGGTATCCAGCACAGATTCTTGGAGAAGGGGTGGTTAGAAGAAACCAACTTGATCACGAGCTCAACATAGTAGCCAGGTGACAACCTGGTAATACTTCCGAGAATATATTCGGAAAATTACGAACCACCAATATGTTATTTAGCTCGAAAACAATCTTGTTTCCGAAGCAAGATGATGTGGTCAATTAAGCAAGGGATTGAAACCGTAACTCATTGATCGAAGAGTGCACCAGAAGTAAGGACTAGGTAGCACGAACAGTCTTAGAATGATGATTCAAGAACCAACACGCTAAGAATGAAATTATTGTCCTTTAACTACCAAGCAACAAGGTCACACATCACGATTCACTTGTCGACATTCCGGTTTCAACAACACGGGAACCAAGAAATGAATAATGATGGAGAGAAGTATCACTGTGTCAAGAGTTCATAGGATGGTGTGCAATTCCTATAATAATCCCAATATAAAAGATGGCAATACTCCAAGGTAGAACAGAGCAAAAGCTGGATTGGCATTTTGATCTGCGGAGTACAATTGTTTTTGACCCAATCCTGGAAATGGACAAGGTACTGGAGTTTGTTTCTCCAAGTCATTCCGGATAGAATGGCTTGACGGACCACAAGAGTAATAGGTATCGATAATCGAATGCACGCATACTCTTGACTATCAAATGATAGACGAGGGTCAGAAGACAACTAAGTGGGACAACTCAAAGAACATATAATTTTCTGAGTTGTGGATGCATATATTACTATGTCGAACCAAGTTCAACATGTTTCTTCCGGATAACCCATGCAGAGAGGTAGGACTGGCAGAGTCACGATTTATGAATGGAGAACTTCTCAAGAGTACTCTGATTGTGATCTTTTGGTTCAAATAACTTCTGCCTGAATGGTTCATGGTATTTGGAAGAAGGAAATACCACGGACCTCGAGGACTATCGCAAGGTTACTAATAACCTAAAGGAACTAGCAAACACTATCAACATGAAGTAAGTAGAGTGAATCTCGGGTTCAAGAACCCAGGAATAGAATATCTACTACTAAGTAGCATCACGGGATGCTTTCGAGAATAAAGGCCGCAATCATCACACTGGGAACAAAAACATGGCTAAATTACTAGGTGATACTCTAGACACCTAGGGTCATAACAATAGCTCCAACATAAATGCTGAGGCAATGAAATACCTTAACACACTAGTTAGTGTGGTTGGTCTGGCACAAAGGATCTTCAGAATGGTAAAAAGGAATTTGCAAATGCATCAGACTATTTAGAAACCTGGGATGACTCGGACAGCATAACGGCTGTAAATGCTCAGAAAAGATTTAAGACATTCACAAAAATGGTGGCATAACCATTCAGAAGCACAATATCAAGGTTTCGAGATCAATAGTTAACATATAGAGGTAAAAACTGAATTGGGGCTTGAATCTATCAATCCTATAAGTCTCTAACATAGTAACTCGTCATCCTAGTAGGTAGATGAGAAGCCTAGTTCTTAATCCCCGTAGAAGAGAAGAGGTTGAATCAGATCAGAAGGCCATGAGGTATAAGGAGTAAAAAGAGCCTTACGTTCCATCCCACAATCAATTCCCTTACATAACTAAAGCATTTCTAGACACAACTTCGACCAGTTTGGCTTGGTAATCCTACAGGTAGTCAGGCTCTGATACCAAAGCTGTCAGGACCCCGACTCAATGTCACATCGATCTAGCCTGTAACACCTCATATCACTTTGCGGCCTCATGCACAGTATCCCCACGGGTGTCGCCTTACCTTTTGTCACATCCCTAGCTTCTGGTGCTGCCTAGTGTTTGCATCATGTTTAAATTTTGAAAACTTGAACTGAGGAAATTTGGAAAGCCTTCAAAACTTAAATAAAAGAAGGGCAAAAACCCTAAAATCTCATTCATTGTTCCAAAATGCTCTTCGTAAATGTTTGATAATTTTTGGCAAGGGTTCTGGTCCCAACCAAAATATTGAACATTTTTAAGGATTTATTTTTGGGACTTTGAATTTAAATCATTAGCTATTTGAATTTGAATTATATTCATATAATTAGAATATAATTTCAAATACCCCTGAAATATTTTATGAGCTTTTGGAAAAGTCCATCTAGCAAAATAAAAATATTCAGAGGAGTTTTGGCATTGTTTGAATTTGCTTAAACTTCAAAACAATGGCAAAAGATATTAATAAAAGAAAACAGAACAATAAAAATAAAAGGGAGAAGCTTACCTGGGCTCCTCCACTGTGCAGCCCATCCAGCTGGCCGGCCCAGCCAGCAGGCGGCCCAGCCCGTCTCCCTCCTCTGTCGTCTTCGTCCCGACAGAGGGAGGGGAGTGTGGCCGGCGCGCGCGCGCGCCACCGCGCCACGCCACCTCTCTCCCTGCCTGCCTGCCCTCCCCTCCTCGCCTCGATGCCCTGGACGACGCCACGCCTCCCCCCCTGCTCTCTCTCACTCGCCCTCGGCTCTTCCCTCCTCTCCCTCGCTCTCTCTCTCACGGCCGAACACCACCGTCGCCGCCATTCGTCTTAGCAGCCGTCTCCGGCCACTCCTCGCTCCCCCGACTAGCTCAGAAGCTCCGCCACAACCCCCTCTTCCTCCCCACCGCTCCACGGGCCTCCGGAAGCCCTGCATCGCCGCCACGTCGCTGTTCCCCTCTTCGGGCTCCGACCATCATCGCCGTCGAATTCGCCGTCTCCAGCGCGTCCCCGAGCCCGCTTCGACGCCCACTGCAACCGCGGTGAGCTACGCCACCGTTTCCCCCTCTTCTCCCCCTCGTTCCCTCACCGTAGCCTCCTCCCCACCACGGCCGAACCTCCGCCGTCGCCGAGCTCGCCGTCGACGCAGCTCCGGTGACCATTTGGTCACCCCGGCGAGTCCAACGAGTTCGTAAGGCTCCATAGAGCATCCCTAGCGCCTCGCTTCGCTCGCCTTCGAGCTCTAACCCCGTTTCCGTGCACGACCGAACTCCGGCGGCCGCAGCCGAGCTCGCCGCCGTCGACTCCGGCCACCTCAGGCACGGCCACCACCACCGTTCGACGCGCGGGAGCAAGGGCTCTCCAACGAGCCCACGCACAGCCTCGCCCGTGCCCTGTAGCGCGATCCCGCTTCACGCCGCCGTCTCGGACCTCGCCGGCGTCATGTCGCCGGTGGGGTTTGACTTGTCCGACCTGGGGTTTGACCCCCCAGGGTCACTGACGCATGGGCCCCGTCGGCCAGGTGGACATCATCAGCGCTAACCACTGTTAGTTAACCCCCTGACACTGACCAGTGGGCCCCAGCGCCACTAATTAGTAATTAGGATTAATTTAACCCTGTTTAACCCCTCTGTCACTGACGTGTGGGCCCCACACGTCAGGTTTGACCTCAGCCAGCCGCAGTTGACCACTGACGTCATGCTGACGTCGTGCTGGCGCAATAATTATATTTCTGGATTTAAATTAAATCAGGAAATTCCAGAAAATGTTTCAAATTTCAAAAATTTATAACTTTTAATCTGTAACTCCAAATCAGACAAGTTATATATGAAAAATTATCAGAAAAATTCAAGGAATCCATCTGTACCATTTTCATGCATGTTAGAACAACTTATAGCCGCTGTTTAGCACAAATCAATTGAATGGCATTTGAATAATCACATATGGAGTTTGAATTTGAATCTTGTATTCAAACCAACTTCATTTAATCTGTTGCTAGTTGCATTAGCTCAAAAACACCAGCATGTTGCCATGTCATAGCATGCATCATATTGTGCATTGCATTGATCGTGTATCTTCTGTGTTTGCCGGTGTTGTTCCCCCTCGGTAGACGCTGTACCGATGATGTGATCGTTGACACTGATGAAGACTCAATGTTATCTTCAGAAGTGCCAGGCAAGCAAAACCCCCTTGTTCACTCCGATAAAATCCTACTCTCTCGCTCCTGCTCTATTTTACTGCATTAGGACAACAACGATTCATCTGTTACTTGCTGCGGTAGCTGAACCCCTTTATCCTCTGCATGACCTGTCATTGCCACAGTAAATAGATGAAACCCACTAGTATGAGTAGGAGTTGTTTGAGCCCTGTTGTGCCTACTCATTCATGCTTGTTTGTCATGCCTGCTACTGCTTAGAGTTGAGTCAGGTCTGATTCATCCGGGATGAATCAGAGGTGTATGAACATGTCCTACTGTGGTAAGCTAAGTGTGTGAACACGATTTGGTAAAGGTAGCGGTGAGAGGCCATGTAGGAGTACATGGTGGGTTGTCTCATTGTAGCCGTCCTCAGGAACTAAGTTCTGTGTTTGTGATCCATGATTCAGCTACTACCACGCATTGGGCCCGAAACCAATGGACCCTCTCGGCTTCTTAATCACCCTTGTCCTCTGTCCAGGAGTTGCAAGTAGTTTCTGGTGTTTGTAGTATGCTGGAGGCCGTGCGCAGCGCTGACCGTAGGGGTGGGCTGTGATGCGGTAGGCACGTGGCCGGGTAAACCGGGCGCCCGTTTGGTGTCACGGAACCCTGTTCACATCGTTTGGGGCTGTGAGCGAAACCCCGGCCGGATCTCCTCATGGATGGAACCCAAATAGGCGATAAACCTGGACTAGGGACTTGAGTGTTTAGGTAGGTCGTGGCCGACACCCACGTTGGGCTTCCGCTTGAAGGTTGCCGAGTACATGTCGTGTAAACGGCGGTAAGTGGTGAGAGCGTGTGTGAAGAAGTACACCCCTGCAGGGTTAACATCATCTATTCGAATAGCCGTGTCCGCGGAAAAGGACTTCTGGGTTGCCTATAACAGTTCATAGACAAGTGAAAGTGGATACTCTAAAATACGCAAGATAAGTGTGAGTGCTATGGATGGCGTTCTCGTAGGGAGACGGGAGCGGATCCATAGTGGTGTATTGATATGGTGAATATGTGGACTCGTGTGCGCCACCTCAAAGAGTTACTTGCAGTCGTAGTTCAGGATAGCCACCGAGTCAAAGCTGGCTTGCTGCAGTTAAACCCCACCATCCCCTTGTTGATAATGATGCATATGTAGTTAGTTCTGATGTAAGTCTTGCTGGGTACATTTGTACTCACGTTTGCCTATTTTATGTTTTTTGCAGAGAGACGTCAGTCTCGCTAGTAGTTCCACGTGGACTTCGACGTTTAGCTTGTTACCTCAGCTACGATCTTGTGCCCTCGGCAGGATCTGGTAGATAGTCAGGCTTCTAAGCCTTTTTCATTTGTAGATGTCTGTACTCAGACATGTTAGCTTCCGCATGTGTTTGATTTGTATGCTCTGAATGTTGGGTCATGAGACCCCTGCTTGTAATATCTCGCTCCTTGGAGCCTAATGAATAAATACTTGAGTCGTAGAGTCATGATGTGATGCCATGTTGTATTTGCACATATCGAGCATATTGTGTGTATGTTATTGAAATGCTTGGTATGTGTGGGATCTGACTATCTAGTTGTTTATCTTTAGTAGCCTCTCTTACCGGGAAATGTCTCCTAGTGTCTCCACTGAGCCATGGTAGCTTGCTACTGCTCCGGAACACTTAGGCTGGCCGGCATGTGTCCTTCTTTGTTCCTGTGTCTGTCCCTTCGGGGAAATGTCACGCGTTGAGTACCGGAGTCCTGTTAGCCCGCTACAGCCCGGTCTACCGGAGTCCTGCTAGCCCAGTGCTATAGCCCGGAACTTACTCGCTGATGACCGACACGTTCGATGCTGGGTCATGGATGCCTGTCCCCGTAAGTCTGTGCCACTTTGGGTTTACGACTAGCCATGTCAGCCCGGGCTCCTTATCATATGGATGCTAGCGACACTATCATATACGTGTGCCAAAAGGCGCAAACGGTCCCGGGCAAAGGTAAGGCGACACCCGTGGGAATACCGTGCGTGAGGCCGCAAAGTGATATGAGGTGTTACAGGCTAGATCAATGTGACCTTGAGTCGGGGTCCTGACAGCGTTGGTATCAGAGCTTGACTGCCTGTAGGATTACCAAGCCAACTGGTCGAAGTTGTGTCTAGAAATGCTTTAGTTATGTAAGGGAATTGATTGTGGGTTGGAACGTAAGGCTCTTTTTACTCCTTATACCTCATGGCCTTCTGATCTGAGTCATCCTCTTCTCTTCTACGGGGATTAAGAACTAGGCCTTCTCATCTATCTATCAGGATGACGTATTACTAATCCTTAGACTTATAGAATTGATAGTTCAAATCTCAGCTCAGTTTTACTACTTCCGTATGTTCATAACTGTTGATCTCGAAACCTTGATATTGTGCTTCGGAGTGACTATGCCACCATTTTTGCAGGATGTCTCAAATCTTTTTGAGCATTTACAGCCGTTATGCTGTCCGAGTCATCCCAGGTCTCTAAATAGTCTGATGCATTTGCAAAATCCCTTCCTTCCGTTCCGATGTTCCTTTGGACCAGAGTAACCACACTAATCGGTAAGTTGAGGTATTCTATTGCCTCGACATATACGTTGGAGCTATATTATGACCCTAGGTGTTTTAGGGGATCATCTAGTGGTCTAGCCATGAATCTGTGTTTCCAGTGTGATGATTCTGGCCATCATTCTCGAAAGCATCTCGTGATGCCATTTAGTAGTAGGTATTCTATCTCTGGGATTTGAACCCAAGACTCACTCTACTTACCTCATGTTGATAGTGCTTGCTCATTCCTTTAGGTTATTAGTAACCTTTGCATTAGTCCTCGAGGTCCGTGGTATTTCCTTCTTCCAAATACTATGAACCACTTATGGCAGAAGTTCCTCGCTGAACCGAAAGATCACAACAAGAGTGCTCTCGAAGAGTTCTCCATGTTATATTGTGACTCTGCCAGTTCTACCTTTTTGCATGGGTTATCTGGAAGAAACATGTTGAACTTGGTTCGACATACTAATCTATGCATCCACAACTCAGAAAATCATATGTTCCTTTGAGTTGTCCCCCCCTTTTAGTTGTATACTGACCTTCGTCTATCGATTGATAGTCAGGAGTATTCGTGCATTCGTGTTCATCGGTGCCTATTATTCTTGTGGTTCGTCAAGCCATTCTATCCGGAATGACTAGGAGAAGCAAACTCCAGTACCTCATCCATATCCAGGATTGGGTCAAAGAAGTTGCGCTCCGCAGATCAAATTGCTAATCTAGCCTTTGCTCTGTTCTACCTTGAAGTATTGCCCTCTTTATGTCAGGACTGTCATGAGAATTGCACCATTTCTCACGAATTCTTGACATAGTGATACTTCTCGCTATCATTTTTCATTCCTCGGCCCCGTGTTATTGTAACCGGAATGCCGACAAGTGAATTGTGATGTGTGAAATCGATACTTCCAGCAACCTCGTTGCTTGGTAGTAAATGGACAATATTCTCATTCTTAGCGTGTTGGTTATTGAATCATCATCCTAGGATTGATCGTGCCACCTAGTCCATTTTCCCTGGTGCACTCCTCTATCGATGAGTTAGGTTTATTTCAAATTTTTGCTCTATTGATCATATCGTCTTGCCCTGAAAAGCAAGATTGCTCTCGAGCTTAGTAACATACCGGTGGTTCGTGATTTTCCGTATATCTTCTCGGAAGTATTACCAGGTTGTCACCTGACCGCTATGCTGAGTTCGTGATCAAGTTGGTTTCTTGTAACCACCCCTTCTCCAAGAATCTGTGTTGTATACCCCTGAGCTAGTTGGTTAAGCTAAACAACAACTTGGAGAGTTGGAAGATAAAAGCTTGTCCGACTTAGCTCATGTTAAGGGATATCCTGTATATGTGTTGAAGAAAGATGATATCCCCATTGATCGGTCCTCGCGATCAGTTGTTGGATCTATTGCGTTGTCAAAACTTTGACTTGAGTATGGGCTATTCTCAAATCAAATCAGTACCAACGATGTTCGTAATGTTGTCTTACTCGTGGATTTTCCTCGAGCATACACCATTATATCTTTTAGGTCTGACCAATGCTATCACTTGTTCACATAATTATGGAATTCCATCTTCATGGGAATCTTGATGAATTGTTGTTGAGCCCATCGACAACATCCTTGTCTTCTCCATAATTTTGTTGAACATTAAGCTAGTGTTGGAAACTTTTTAAAGCATTTGTTCATGCTAGCTCATGAAGCATATGCTCGGATGTAAGAAGTGACTTCCTCTAATTCATGTGCACTTGGAGCAAGTTGCCGCCGTGGATTCGAGAAAGTCAATGTTGCTTCCTCTGGAATCATCCCAAGTCAGTCATGCATACGTGCGAAGTATTCTGTGGTCTGGAGACTTGCAACCTTCATTCCATATGTGTCCCGAGCACACCAAGCCACCGATTGATTTGTCAAGGAGAAGAAGTTCCTTCTTAAGAGCATGCCTTATGCAAGGACTTCGACATCCTTGTTGATGGTTCCCCCACCTGAACTCGGTAGTGTTTTATTATAAGACTACCACGTGGTCATGCTTGTCTGAGGCAGCGTGTTCACATGTGTGTAGCAGAACCAGCTCATGTTTTGGAGCTTACTACCATAGTCCATTTCCCGAGAATCTCGCAACGTCTTTTCGTCGACTTGTGTTGCAAACTTTCATTTTACTTTCTAAACTTGATGAGTCTGGAATACTCTGACGCCAACCAGATCTGAATCTCAGGCAGATATGATGGATGGAACATCTCCCAAGAACTATAATATTGGTCTCTCGATAACTGGTAAAGAGGATGTCATGGCCAACAGACCCCGCCGGAAGACCTATTATTGTAGTATCTTGATTGAAGAAGTTGGCCACCTCCCCATAAGGATTTCGTAGGATTTACTCCATAGTTATTCCTTGTGGATTCTTGTGCTCCCGAAGTCCGACCTTTACTTGATGTTCTAGATACCAAGCCATATCTATGAATGGGATACGCTAGTACATCAAGGAGAACATTAGAAGCGGAGTGCTAAATGTCTCTCGGTCGATCATCCAGATTTTGTTCCCTTGGCCCCGCTAAGGTGAAATCTGAGAAGGTTATCTTCCTTTGCATCTGCATCGTCCATCGCAACTCGTCATGGTAGTATGTTGTGTTGCCAGGATCCTTGACACGAATGTTGGTAGAACCTTGATGATTATGGAAATGCTCAAGTTCTTGAGAGCACGCACAAGCATTAGGTGCTATCCTAGTTACAAACCGGGATTGTTCTCAGTTTCCTCGGTTATGCTATAACCATTTCAATAGTGGAATCACTCTCTGCTGTTGGGTTTCTCCCTAGTTACCAGAATCATTCCTAGCATTTGCATTTTGTTCCCAGCTTGCACTGCCAATGTACCATTCTACCATGGGTCCCCTCCATTTCCGGTGGTAAGCAAAATCATCTATGACATTGTCTTCAACAAGGTAATCCACATCATCCATTCTGGCCCGAGAATGTCATTCTTTCGGACTCCTTCAAATGATCGATGGTGAATTGCCTTAGGCTGGTATAAAGAATTTCAATGATCTCTGAATCAAAGGTAATTCTTTTTGCCACTTAAGGGGATATCTCTACGAGTCACCTTCCCTAAGGTGCCCCGTTATGGTATCATGGCAACTCAAACTCTCGCTACGTTGAAAACCGTTCACCACCCTCTTAGGTGTGGAATTGTTGTCTACCTAGTGAACCCTCGTCATCTGTTCCACTCCATTCCTCTAGATGTGTGCTTTGTATCTCAGCTTGCGAGATGTTTTTATGACTCACCCCGTGAGCTGATCCTACATTGTTCGATCTTCGAGAAGATCGATCCTTCTAGAGTTTTCCCTTTTTACTCGTTGTCATGTTGGATGTAGTTCTCAGAGCAAGACTTCGAGACAATGATGGTGATCGAATCAACGTTCATTTGAAGTGCAACCTGGATCGTGAAGATTATATTAGTTTTGCACTTCCCTTTTATCTTACCCTACGCTTGAATCTCGGGACGAGATTATTGTTTTAGTGGGGGTGAGCTGTCACATCCCTAGCTTCTGGTGCTGCCTAGTGTTTGCATCATGTTTAAATTTTGAAAACTTGAACTGAGGAAATTTGGAAAGCCTCAAAAACTTAAATAAAAGAAGGGCAAAAACCCTAAAATCTCATTCATTGTTCCAAAATGCTCTTCGTAAATGTTTGATAATTTTTGGCAAGGGTTCTGGTCCCAACCAAAATATTGAACATTTTTAAGGATTTATTTTTGGGACTTTGAATTTAAATCATTAGCTATTTGAATTTGAATTATATTCATATAATTAGAATATAATTTCAAATACCCCTGAAATATTTTATGAGCTTTTGGAAAAGTCCATCTAGCAAAATAAAAATATTCAGAGGAGTTTTGGCATTGTTTGAATTTGCTTAAACTTCAAAATAATGGCAAAAGATATTAATAAAAGAAAACAGAACAATAAAAATAAAAGGGAGAAGCTTACCTGGGCTCCTCCACGGTGCAGCCCATCCAGCTGGCCGGCCCAGCCAGCAGGCGGCCCAGCCCGTCTCCCTCCTCTGTCGTCTTCGTCCCGACAGAGGGAGGGGAGTGTGGCCGGCGCGCGCGCGCGCCACCGCGCCACGCCACCTCTCTCCCTGCCTGCCTGCCCTCCCCTCCTCGCCTCGATGCCCTGGACGACGCCACGCCTCCCCCCCTGCTCTCTCTCACTCGCCCTCGGCTCTTCCCTCCTCTCCCTCGCTCTCTCTCTCACGGCCGAACACCACCGTCGCCGCCGTTCGTCTTAGCAGCCGTCTCCGGCCACCCCTCGCTCCCCCGACTAGCTCAGAAGCTCCGCCACAACCCCCTCTTCCTCCCCACCGCTCCACGGGCCTCCGGAAGCCCTGCATCGCCGCCACGTCGCCGTTCCCCTCTTCGGGCTCCGACCATCATCGCCGTCGAATTCGCCGTCTCCAGCGCGTCCCCGAGCCCGCTTCGACGCCCACTGCAACCGCGGTGAGCTACGCCACCGTTTCCCCCTCTTCTCCCCCTCGTTCCCTCACCGTAGCCTCCTCCCCACCACGGCCGAACCTCCGCCGTCGCCGAGCTCGCCGTCGACGCAGCTCCGGTGACCATTTGGTCACCCCGGCGAGTCCAACGAGTTCGTAAGGCTCCATAGAGCATCCCTAGCGCCTCGCTTCGCTCGCCTTCGAGCTCTAACCCCGTTTCCGTGCACGACCGAACTCCGGCGGCCGCAGCCGAGCTCGCCGCCATCGACTCCGGCCACCTCAGGCACGGCCACCACCACCGTTCGACGCGCGGGAGCAAGGGCTCTCCAACGAGCCCAAGCACAGCCTCGCCCGTGCCCTGTAGCGCGATCCCGCTTCACGCCGCCATCTCGGACCTCGCCGGCGTCATGTCGCCGGTGGGGTTTGACTTGTCCGACCTGGGGTTTGACCCCCCAGGGTCACTGACGCATGGGCCCCGTCGGCCAGGTGGACATCATCAGCGCTAACCACTGTTAGTTAACCCCCTGACACTGACCAGTGGGCCCCAGCGCCACTAATTAGTAATTAGGATTCATTTAACCCTGTTTAACCCCTCTGTCACTGACGTGTGGGCCCCACACGTCAGGTTTGACCTCAGCCAGCCGCAGTTGACCACTGACGTCATGCTGACGTCGTGCTGGCGCAATAATTATATTTCTGGATTTAAATTAAATCAGGAAATTCCAGAAAATGTTTCAAATTTCAAAAATTTATAACTTTTAATCTGTAACTCCAAATCAGACAAGTTATATATGAAAAATTATCAGAAAAATTCAAGGAATCCATCTGTACCATTTTCATGCATGTTAGAACAACTTATAGCCGCTGTTTAGCACAAATCAATTAAATGGCATTTGAATAATCACATATGGAGTTTGAATTTGAATCTTGTATTCAAACCAACTTCATTTAATCTGTTGCTAGTTGCATTAGCTCAAAAACACCAGCATGTTGCCATGTCATAGCATGCATCATATTGTGCATTGCATTGATCGTGTATCTTCTGTGTTTGCCGGTGTTGTTCCCCCTCGGTAGACGCTGTACCGATGATGTGATCGTTGACACTGATGAAGACTCAATGTTATCCTCAGAAGTGCCAGGCAAGCAAAAACCCCTTGTTCACTCCGATAAAATCCTACTCTCTCGCTCCTGCTCTATTTTACTGCATTAGGACAACAACGATTCATCTGTTACTTGCTGCGGTAGCTGAACCCCTTTATCCTCTGCATGACCTGTCATTGCCACAGTAAATAGATGAAACCCACTAGTATGAGTAGGAGTTGTTTGAGCCCTGTTGTGCCTACTCATTCATGCTTGTTTGTCATGCCTGCTACTGCTTAGAGTTGAGTCAGGTCTGATTCATCCGGGATGAATCAGAGGTGTATGAACATGTCCTACTGTGGTAAGCTAAGTGTGTGAACACGATTTGGTAAAGGTAGCGGTGAGAGGCCATGTAGGAGTACATGGTGGGTTGTCTCATTGTAGCCGTCCTCAGGAACTGAGTTCTGTGTTTGTGATCCATGATTCAGCTACTACCACGCATTGGGCCCGAAACCAGTGGACCCTCTCGGCTTCTTAATCACCCTTGTCCTCTGTCCAGGAGTTGCAAGTAGTTTCTGGTGTTTGTAGTATGCTGGAGGCCGTGCGCAGCGCTGACCGTAGGGGTGGGCTGTGATGCGGTAGGCATGTGGCCGGGTAAACCGGGCGCCCGTTTGGTGTCACGGAACCCTGTTCACATCGTTTGGGGCTGTGAGCGAAACCCCGGCCGGATCTCCTCATGGATGGAACCCAAATAGGCGATAAACCTGGACTAGGGACTTGAGTGTTTAGGTAGGTCGTGGCCGACACCCACGTTGGGCTTCCGCTTGAAGGTTGCCGAGTACATGTCGTGTAAACGGCGGTAAGTGGTGAGAGCGTGTGTGAAGAAGTACACCCCTGCAGGGTTAACATCATCTATTCGAATAGCCGTGTCCGCGGAAAAGGACTTCTGGGTTGCCTATAACAGTTCGTAGACAAGTGAAAGTGGATACTCTAAAATACGCAAGATAAGTGTGAGTGCTATGGATGGCGTTCTCGTAGGGAGACGGGAGCGGATCCATAGTGGTGTATTGATATGGTGAATATGTGGACTCGTGTGCGCCACCTCAAAGAGTTACTTGCAGTCGTAGTTCAGGATAGCCACCGAGTCAAAGCTGGCTTGCTGCAGTTAAACCCCACCATCCCCTTGTTGATAATGATGCATATGTATTTAGTTCTGATGTAAGTCTTGCTGGGTACATTTGTACTCACGTTTGCCTATTTTATGTTTTTTGCAGAGAGACGTCAGACTCGCTAGTAGTTCCACGTGGACTTCGACGTTTAGCTTGTTACCTCAGCTACGATCTTGTGCCCACGGCAGGATCTGGTAGATAGTCAGGCTTCTAAGCCTTTTTCATTTGTAGATGTCTGTACTCAGACATGTTAGCTTCCGCATGTGTTTGATTTGTATGCTCTGAATGTTGGGTCATGAGACCCCTGCTTGTAATATCTCGCTCCTCGGAGCCTAATGAATAAATACTTGAGTCGTAGAGTCATGATGTGATGCCATGTTGTATTTGCACATATCGAGCATATTTTGTGTATGTTATTGAAATCCTTGGTATGTGTGGGATCTGACTATCTAGTTGTTTATCTTTAGTAGCCTCTCTTACCGGGAAATGTCTCCTAGTGTCTCCACTGAGCCATGGTAGCTTGCTACTGCTCCGGAACACTTAGGCTGGCCGGCATGTGTCCTTCTTCGTTCCTGTGTCTGTCCCTTCGGGGAAATGTCACGCGTTGAGTACCGGAGTCCTGTTAGCCCGCTACAGCCCGGTCTACCGGAGTCCTGCTAGCCCAGTGCTATAGCCCGGAACTTACTCGCTGATGACCGACACGTTCGATGCTGGGTCATGGATGCCTGTCCCCGTAAGTCTGTGCCACTTTGGGTTTACGACTAGCCATGTCAGCCCGGGCTCCTTATCATATGGATGCTAGCGACACTATCATATACGTGTGCCAAAAGGCGCAAACGGTCCCGGGCAAAGGTAAGGCGACACCCGTGGGAATACCGTGCGTGAGGCCGCAAAGTGATATGAGGTGTTACAGGCTAGATCAATGTGACCTTGAGTCGGGGTCCTGACACCTTTGCCCGGGACCGTTTGCGCCTTTTGGCTCACGTATATGATAGTGTCGCTAGCATCCATATGATAAGGAGCCCGAGCTGACATGACTAGTTGTAAACCCAAAGTGGCACAGACTTACAGGAACAGGCATCCATGACCCAGCATCGAATGTGTCGGTCATCAGCAAGTGGGTCCGGGCTGTAGCACTGGGCTAGCAGGACTCCGGTAAACCGGGCTGTAGCGGGCTAACAGGACTCCGGTACTCAATGCGTGACATTTCCCCGAAGGGACAGACACTGGAACGAAGAAGGACACATGCCGGCCATCCTAAGTGTTCTGGAGCAGTAGCAAGCTACCATGGCTCAATGGAAACACTAGGAGATATTTCCCGGTAAGAGAGGCTACTAAAGATAAACAACTAGATAGTCAGATCCCACACATACCAAGCATTTCAATCATACACACAATATGCTCAATATGTGCAAATACAACAAGGCATCACAACATGACTCTACGACTCAAGTATTTATTCATTGGGCTCTGAGGAGCGAGATAATACAATCATGGGTCTCACGACCCAACATTCAGAGCATACAAGTCAAAGCACAAACGGAAGCTAACATGTCTGAGTAGAGACATCTACAAATGAAAAAGGCTGAGAAGCCTGACTGGCTACCAGATCCTGCCGAGGGCACAAGATCGTAGCTGAGGTGTCAAGCTAAACGTCAAAGTCCACGTGGAACTACTAGTGAGACTGAAGTCTCTCTGCAAAAACCTAAAATAGTCAAACGTGAGTACAAATGTACCCAGCAAGACTTACATCAGAACTAGCTACATATGCATCATTATCAACAAAGGGGGATGGTGGGGTTTAACTACAGCAAGCCAGCTTTGACTCGGTGGCTATCCTGAACTACGACTGCAAGTAACTCTTTTGAGGTGGCGCACACGAGTCCACATATTCACCATATCAATACACCACTATGGATCCGCTCCCATTTCCCCACGAGAACGCCATCCATAGCACTCACGCTTATCTTGCGCATTTTAAAGTATCCACTTTCACTTGTCTATGAAGTGTACAGGCAACCCAGAAGTCCTTTACCGCGGACACGGCTATTCGAATAGATGATGTTAACCCTGCAGGGGTGTACTTCTTCATACATGTTTCCACCACTTAGCGTCTGCACACGACATGTGCTCGGCAGACTTCAAGCGAAAGCCGACGTGGGTGTAGACCATGACCTACCTAAACACTCAAGTCTCTAGTCCAGGTTTATTGCCTATTCGGGTTCCATCCATGAGGAGATCCGGCCGGAGTTTCGCTCACAGCCCCAAACGATGTGTGCAGGGTTCCCGAGACACCAAACGGGCGCCCGGTACACCGTGCCACGTGCCTACCGCATCACAGCCCACCCCTACGGTCAGTGCTGCGCACGGCCTCCAGCATACTACAAACACCAGAAACTACTTGCAACTCCTGGACAGAGGACAAGGGTGAATAAGAAGTCGAGCGGGGTCATATTTCAGGGCCCAATGCATGGTAGTAGCTGAATCATGGATCACAAACACAGAACTCAGTTCCTAAGGACGGCTTCAATGAGACAACCCACCATGTACTCCTACATGGCCTCTCACCGCTACCTTTACCAAATCGTGTTCACACACTTAGCTCACACCCAGTAGGACATGTTCACACACCTCTGATTCATCCCCGATGAATCAGACCTGACTCAACTCTAAGCAGTAGCAGGCATGACAAACAAACATGAATGAGTAGGCACAACAGGGCTCAAACAACTCCTACTCATACTAGTGGGTTTCATCTATTTACTGTGGCAATGACAGGTCATGCAGAGGATAAAGGGGTTCAGCTACCGCAGCAAGTAACAGATGAATCGTTGTTGTCCTAATGCAGTAAGAGGGAGCAGGGAGAGAGAGTAGGATTGTATCGGAATGAACAAGGGGGTTTTGCTTGCCTGGCACTTCTGAAGATAATATAGCTCTTCATCGGTGTCATCGATCTCATCGTCGAAACCACGTCTATCGAGAGGCGACAATTACCGGCAAACAAAGGGGGACACAATCAATGCAATGCAACAAATATGATGCGTGATAATGTCATGGCAATATGCTGTTGATTGAGCTAATGCAACTAGCAACCATATTAAATGAAGTTGGTTTGAATCCAAGATCAAAATTCAAACTCCATATGTGATTATTCAAATGCCCTTTATATGATTTGTGCTAAACAGCAGCTATACGTTGTTCTAACATGCATGAAAATGGTACAGATGGATAGATTGGATTTTTCTGATCATTTTTCATATATAATTTATTTCATTTGGAGTTATGGTTGAATTTCTATGAATTTTAGAAGTTTTGGACATTTTTTGAAAATAATAAATCATTTAAGATTTATTTAAATTCCAGAAAGGAATTATTGCGTCAGCATGACCTCATGGTGACGTCAGCAGGTCAACGGGCTAGTCCAGGTCAAACTGACCTGTGGGTCCCGCGTGTCAGGTCATTAGTCTAACTAATATTTAGTTAACACTAATCCTAACCTAATTAGCAGGCCGGCCCCACCTGTCATTGACTCATGGGGGAAGGTCAACCTGGGCCCACTCGGTCAAGGTCAACGGTCTAACCCGCCGATGACATGACGCCGGCGAGGCCAGACGCGGCGGTGCGCTGCGGAATCCGCCTACGGGGCGCCGTTTGGCGCGCGGAGCACAGCTACGGGATGCGGACGCTCGTCCGCATCCAACCGTGGTGGTGGCGCGGCCGGGGAGTGGCCGGAGTAGCGCCGGCGACGAGGTTTGCGGCGGCCGAAGCACGGGAGCAGTCGGGTTCGGCGCTACTGCGTACGAGAGGAGGATCTGGTGGGTGTGCTCGGCGTCTGGGAGTGTAATGAGCGCACTGATGGGCTCGGACGCGAGCGGCAGCGGCTGTGGCCGTGGTGGCGCCATGGCCAGCGGCAGTGAGGTCTCGGGCTTGACGGAAGCGACAGCCAGAGGGGGCAAACGAGCACGGGGAGAGAGGGGTTCGGCATAGTGGCTCACTTCGGTTGTAGGGGGCGTCGAAGTGGGCTCGAGGAAGCACGGACGACGTCATGGCGTTGCCGGTGATCTCGGCGACCCGAGGAGGAAGAAGACGATGCAGACGGCGATGCAGGGCGGCCGAGCTCGCGTGACTCATCGAGGAGGAAGAGGGCGTGTTGGCGGAGCTTCTTGGCGCGTCGATGGGGCATGGGGTGGCCGGTGGCCGCGGTGGTGACGAACGGCGGCGACGGACGCGTTCGGTGGCGGAAAGAACAGAGGAGGGGAGAGCGTTTGGGGGGGGGAGTGAGGTGTCGGATGGACCGGGGCGACACCGGGGTGGCGTTCGCGGCGTTGAAGCGGTGACCAGGCGATGCAGATGAGCAGGGTGGTGGCGTGGCGAGCTCGGGCGCGTGTGCCGTGTCCCTCCTCTGCCTATTGGCAGAGGTAGGCAATGACTGGCACCGGGCCAGTGGGCTGGGCTGGCCAGGTGGGGCGCTAGGTGGGCTGCAGGTAGGTGGCCCAAGTAGGCTTCCTCTCTCTCTTTCTTTCTTTTGTTTCAGTTTTTCTATTTTTCTGCAGATGTTTGGCTTTATTAAAAATACTAAAACGTTTCCAAAAATCCTACAAATAATTGTGGGCTCTGTTGGGATTATTCCTAATAGCCCACAATTAAGTTCAAAATTATTTGAGCATTTAACATATTTACTAGCATTTAAATGCCCAAATGCAAAGTACATATGATTTAATGCAGTGATCCAAATATGTCATGAAAAATGTGCAACACCTCTGGTTATGGTTCTAGCATTTTCCAGAAATGATGAACATTTTTGAAAGCCATTTGGATTCACTAAAAATATTTTTAGGTTGAACCTATTTGAATTCCATTTGGTGCTAGGGTTTGAACATCCCCATTTCAAATTCATTTGAAAAGTTAAACATGATGCACACATGAAGGGCTAGCCTACTGCATACCAGGACCAGGGATGTGACATGGGAGTTGCTGGACTTGGCACCACCTTCCCTAACTTGACGTTTATGACCATTGCGCCGAGGCTTGAGGGTGCCTCTTCATGTATCCTTTGTATTGTCTTGGACCATAGTGATGTGTTGATGTTGGGATATGTTCCTTGGGCTCTCCTGCTTAGGTTGAGGTAGCCAGTTGTGCCGTGTGTGCCCTTTGTACGGGCGGTCGAGTCCGTATTTTTCGATGGCCAGGACCTTGGTCCACCTGTCCACGAGCAAATCTTGGTCATCTTTAAGTTGTTGTTGCTTCCTTTGCAGGCTCCTTGCCGTGGCCATGAGCCGTCGCTTGAAGCGAACTTGTTCCACTGGATCTTCAGGCACGCCGAATTTGTCATTGTCGAGGATTACCTCATCTTCAGAGAGGGGTGTATTGTTGTCCCTCTCCAAGTATCCCACCGTGGCCAGTCCGGCCTGCTTGAAGGTAGGCTGATCAGGGTTGTATTCATCTTTGGCACCATTCGGATTGTTTACGTCTCCTGGGCCGGTATTTCTGTGGCAGGGCTTGGAGCGGCGCCGACAACACCCATGCTTTATTTTTCTCCCTGAGGGGTTACCCTCCGTTGCCTCATCGCCATTTGTTTCTTTCAGAGTGTCCACCATATATATATATCATATGAGGAGGTGGCTGTCCACCGCCCTGTGAGCGGTGGTTCCTGTACTTCTCCTGCATCGTCATCCATACCGTCGATGTCTTCGGAGTCGAAGTCAAGCATGTTGGTTTGATCATTGACCGTGGCAATGAAGTGGGTGGTGGGTGGGTAGCAAATTCCTTCGTCGCCTGCTTCCCCCTCGAGCCGGACATAGTTCGGCCAAGAGCCTTCTGACAAAGAGAGAGACTTTAATGAGTTCAGCATGTCGCCAAAGGGCGAGTGCTGGAAGATATCTGCAGCGGTAAACTCCATTACCGGAGCCCAACCAGGCTCGGCGGGCTTGGGAGTGCACGGACTGGAACCTACAACCGGCTACGAGTCCGGGGGTCCGGAGTCACAGGCTTCCTCAGAAGTGAGGCCTGTGTTCGGCTCTACCGCCGATGAGTATGCGGCCTGCGGGGCGGGGTCCATCCCCCCGTCCTTAGGGAGCGCAACCTGCTCCAGATTAAGTCCGGGGCTACTGCGGGGGCGATGCCCCGGGCATTGTCTGATAGCAGGTCTAAGCCGTGCTCATTGTGACTTTCCGATGCTCCTGTCATAGGCCCGAATCCGTCGAAGATCCAGTCTTTGCGAATATCCGCTGTGTAGTTCAAGTTTCCGAACCTGACCTGGTGGCCATGGGCGTAGCTGTCGATCTGCTCCACATGGCCAAGCGAATTGGCCCGCAGTGCGAAGCCGCCGAACACGAGTATCTGTCCGGGGAGAAAAGTCTCGCCCTAGACCGTGTTGTTGACGATTGAAGGCGCCATCAAGCCTTGTAGCGACAACAAAGAGGAACTCTCAATGAAAGCACCAATGTCGGTGTAAAAATCGGTGGATCTCTGGTAGGGGGACCCGATCTATGCGTCTTAGGCTGATGGTAACAGGAAGCAAGGGACTCAATGTTTACCCAGGTTCGGGCCCTCTCGATGGAGGTAAAACCCTACTTCCTGCTTGATTAATATTGACGATATGAGTAGTACAAGAGTAGATCTACCACGAGATCATAGAGGCTAAACCCTAGAAGCTAGCCTATGATGATTATGATTGTAGTTGTGATCGGCCTTCTAAGGACCAACCTCTCCAGTTTATATAGACACCAGAGAGGGCTAGGGTTTACACGGAGTCGGTTACAAGGAAGGAAATACAATATCCGGATCGCCAAGCTTGTCTTCCACGCAAAGGAGAGTCCCATCCGGACACGGGACAAAGTCTTGATTCTTGTATCTTCACGCTCCAATAGTCCGGACGATGTATATAGTCCAGCTGTCCGGATACCCCCTAATCCAGGACTCTCTCACCTGCAGGGACCCCGGACCTAAATCTAGGGCAGCTTGCGTCGCCCGAGGATGGGTGGATGGACCCTGCCCCGGAGGCCGCATGCTCATCAACGGTAGAGCCGAACACAGACTTCATCCCCAAGGAAGCCTGTGACACCGGACCCCCGGACTCGTGTCCGGCTGTAGGTTCGAGTCTGTGCATCCCTGAGCCCGTCGAATCTGGTTGGGCTCCGGTAATGGAGTTCACCGCTGCGGATATCTTCCAGCGCTCGCCCTTTGGCGACATGCTGAACTCGTTAAAGTCTCTCTCTTTGTTAGGAGACTCCAGGCCGAACTATGTCTGGCTCTAGTGGGAAGAAGGCGACGAGGGAATTCGTTGCCCATCAACCACCCACTTCATAGCCACGGTCGATGATTTGACCGACGTACTTGATTTCGACTCTGAAGACATCAACGGTGTGGACGACGATGTAGGAGAAGAACAAGAACCACCGCCCACGGGGCACTGGACAGCCACCTCCTCATATGATATATATATGGTGGACACTCCGAAAGAAACCAATGGCGATGAGGCAATGGAGGATAACCCATCAAGGAAGAAAGCAAAGCATGGGCGTCGTCGGCGCCACTCCATGCCCCGCCATAGCAATACCAGCACAGGAGACGAAAACAATCCGGATGGTGCCGAAGATGAATACAACCCCGATCAGCCTGCCTTCGAGCCGGCCAAACAGGAAGACGGGCATGTCAGCCCAGACGAACAAGCAACATATGCATACCCGCAGGAGGACAACTACATGCCCCCCCATCGAAGACGAGATTAGCCTCCACGACGACAAGTTTGGCGTGCCTGAGGACCCCGTAGAGCAGGAGCGCTTCAAGCGCCGGCTTTTGGCCACTGCGAGGAGCCTGAAAAAGAAGCAACGACAGCTCCAAGCTGATCAAGACCTGCTCACAAACAGATGGACTGAAGTCCTGGCAGCCGAAGAATATGGACTCGAGCGCCACGCGGCTGATCGGCCACCTCGTGGCCGGGATAAAACGGCGTATCAGCCCGAATACCAGCCCGCACCCCTATGCCAACACACTACGGCCTGGGGCAATAGGCAGGACCTACAAGCTACACTAAAGGCAGGTCAGCCAAGATCGATCTATGGATCGCGGGGGCGCGCCCCAACATGAGACGATGATCGTCACGCCAGACATACCATTGACAAGTCCGGCTGGGCCGAACATAGCCAACCAGACTCATTCAAACTGCGTAGCCACATAGCCCGACATAGAGGCGCCGCACACCCCCTCTGCTTCACTGACGAAGTGATGGATCATGAATTCCCAAAAGGGTTTAAACCCGTAAACATCGAATCATACGATGGCACAACAGACCCCGCAGTATGGCTCGAAGATTTCCTTTTCCACATTCACATGGCCCGCGGTGATGATCTACACGCCATCAAGTACCTTCCCCTTAAGCTCAAAGGACCGGCCCGGCACTGGCTAAACAGCCTGCCGATAAATTCCATTGACAGTTGGGAAAACCTGGAGGACACGTTCCTCGACAACTTCCAGGGCACATACGTGCGACCACCGGATGCCGATGACTTCAGTCACATTACCCAACAGCCCGGAGAGTGAGAAATTCTAGACTCGGTTCCTAACCAAAAAGAACCAAATAGTCGACTGTCCAGACGCCGAAGCCCTGGCGCCCTTTAAGCATAATTTCTACGACGAGTGGCTCGCCCGACACCTCGGTCAGGAAAAACCAAAGTCCATGGCGACCCTCACGACACTCATGACCCGCTTCTGCGCGGGCAAGGAGAGCTGGTTGGCTCGCAGTAGCACCACGCCAATAGACTACGGCACTTCAGACGTCCGCGACAATAACGGCAAGCCACGGAGCAACAGACATAAGCGACGGAGCAACGGCGACAACACTGAAGACACGACAGTCAATGCCACATTCAGTGGCTCGAAATCCGGTTAGCGAAAAAAGCCGTTCAAGAGAAACAATCAGGGACCGACCAGTCTGGACCGCATACTTGATCGCTCGTGCCAAATTCATGGCACCCCGGATAAGCCAGCAAACCACACTAATAGAGACTGCTGGGTGTTCAAACAGGCCAGAAAAATAAACGCCGAAAACAATGGTAAGGGGCTGCACAGCAATGATGACGAGGAGCCCTGGCGTCCGAACACGGGGGGACACAAGAAATTTCCTCCCCAGGTGAAAACGGTCAATATGATCTACGTCACCCACATCCCCAAACGGGAACGGAAGCGAGCACTACGAGACGTCTATGCGATGGAGCCAGTCGCCCCAAAATTTAACCCATGGTCAGCCTGTTCGATCACCTTTGATCGTAGGGATCACCCTACCAGCATCCGTCACGGTAGTTCAGACGCATTAGTCCTAGACCCAATCATCGATGGATTTCACCTTACGCGAGTCCTCATGGATGGCGGCAGCAACCTGAACCTGCTTTATCAGGACACAGTGCGCAAAATGGGCATCGACCATTCAAGGATCAAGCCCACCAAAACCAACTTCAAAGGTGTAATTCCAGGAGTAGAGGCCTATTGCACGGGCCCCATAACACTGGAAGTGGTCTTTGGATCTCTGGATTACTTCCGAAGCAAGGAATTAATCTTCAACATCATCCCTTTCCGTAGTGGTTATCATGCACTACTTGGACGAACCGCATTCATTCGATTCAACGTGGTACCACACTATGCATACCTCAAGCTCAAGATGCCATGACCTCACGGGATCATAACAGTCAACGGAAAAATGGACCACTCTCTCCGTACAGAAGAGCATACTGCAGCCCTCGCAGCAGAAGTACAATGCAGCCTTCTCCGGCAAACCACCAATCCGGCAACAACAACCCCGAGCACCGTCAAGCGAGCCCTGAGTACCCCGCAACAGGATCGCCAGGCATGTCAAGAGCGCAACTAGCAGTCCGGCCTCCGCTCCAGCCCCATCAAGGCAGCATTCGTGCCGTGCGTACACAATTACGCACTCAAAATACCATGGGCATAGGCGGAGGCGCAAATAGTGACTCAGTCAACAGTGCGGTACAGCCGCAACATACTTTAATAACCCCCCTTAATCTTTCAGGGCACTGCTTTTGGGCAGCCTCTTCCGAAGAGCCGGATTGTCGGACTTGTACAGGAGAGAAAACCAAGGAGGCAAAAGGCTTTGTGCACAAAGGGAATATCCAGGTGGAATCTGTTCCCGATTGTTATACCTGTTTTATATACCTACATGCGGCCCACCCTTGGATAGGACATTTTAAATAGTCCTATTTACTTCTGCTTAACGCATTCATTGTAAACATACGCCTAGACGTATTATTCATCAATGGGAGATAATATATAGCGTCAGCTTATTATTCCTATCTATACATTTTTCCTATAAATGTTTGTTTAATAGTGCATCCGTACACCTTGGTACGTTCAGTTTGCCAAGGGCTTCTTACGGCGCCCCTTAATACGGCAAGATAAGTCCGAACACTTTCGACAGTGCGGCACCCTAAACTTATAGCATTATATGCATCAGCTCCGAATCATGTCTTGGGTCAATAGTTGGGTTAGCCCGGCTCCCTTGTTTTGGTATCTTACATTCCATTATATCGGCTAAGGTAGCGCAAGGAAAACTACTGCGATTGTGTCCCGGTTCTCCCGGAGGAGCACCTCAGTAGAGAAAGCCAAAACTGACCGGCATGATGCGGCGAGGGCTGGTCGCTGTTCGAGAGGTCTTAAAATCCCTAAAGATTTTTTCCCGCTTTAGGCGAGGAATCGGCCTCGTCCGATTTAGGCGTATATAGCGCCCCAATTCGGCTTTCCGAATTCCAGGGGCTTCGCCGAAATTTAAAATTGGAGACTTCTATGGCTAAGTGAAAGTTATAAAGCCACATAGTCCGATTGCCTTGTTCGCTGTGCCAAACACCTCATTTAGGGACCAAATATTTGGATAAAGAGTGTCTGGGTTTTCCATGGACACCCCAGTACTAGTTACGTGGGGGCGGAAGCCGACGACTGGCCTACGTCCAGGATTTTATAAACAGCCGCACAGAAGGTAATATTTAAATCAACAAAGCGCTATATAGCGCAAATAACTTCGTCTTTATATTACAAAAACGATAGAAGTACATTCACTGAAAGATCGTGTCCTTCATACATTCATCGGCCACGAGACGAGCGCCTTTCATAACGCCATCATAATATTTTTCGGGACAGCAATGCGCCTTGCCCTCTGGCGGTCCATCCTTCACCAGCTTCTCTGCATCCAGCTTGCCCCAATGCACCTTCGCACGGGCAAAGGCTCGGCGGGCACCCTCAATGCAAACGGATCGCTTGATCACTTCAAGCCGCGGACATGCATCTACCATCTGCTTTATCAGGCCAAAGTAGCTTGCAGGCAGGGGCTCACCAGGCCACATCCGGACTATGAAATCTTTCATAGCCACTTCAGCCGCCCGGTGGAGTTCAACCAATTACTTCAATTGGTCACTCAGAGGCATCGGGTATTCGCTCCAGGATACTGGGACCAGAACAACTTCTCCATTGAGCTCCCCTCCTCGGCATGGTAGAACTCCACAGCATCTGATACGCTGCGTGGCAGATCGTTGAATGCCCCTGGAGAGCTCCAAATTTGGGTAAGTAAAAGAAACGCCTCCTCCACATGCTTACTTTGCAAAAAGAATGTCTTACCCGCCGCTATCTTCTTGGCCGCCTGGATTTCCTACTAGGCCTTTTCGGCTTCGGCCTTGGCGTCTTTCATGCTGAAAAGGGCCTTCGCAAGCACAGACTCCTTCGTCTTGTGGTCACGCTCCAAGGACTCAAACTTATTGCCGAGCTCCTGGAGCTCTTGATGTACCTCGCCCACCGTAGCATTTTTCTTTTCACACTCAACGCGCTCCATGGCCGCCTTGTTTTCGGCCTCGGACAGCGCTTTCTTCAGGGACGCCACTTCAGTCGTGGCCCCTATTACACAATCATGATGCTTTTCGTTAGCATCACCAATTTTGCCTATTCTTTGTAATATGAGAAAGGGGTATCTCTCACCTTTGTTATCTCCGAGCCGTGGATTAGAATTGACCCTCCGTTTGGCTTTTCTTTCTGAACACCAAACGGAGTATCAGGGGCTACTGTCTATCGGGTGATAATTTCACACACTTTCGATTACTTACCTCAAAGCCTGTTAGGAGGCTAGTGCAGGCTTCGGTCAATCCGCTTTTGACGGACCGAACCCTCTGAATCACCACAGTCATAAGAGTACGGTGCTCTTCATCCATGGAAGCGCCGCGAAGCGCTTCCAGCAGACCATCCGACACCTCTGGCGTAACGGAAGATATCGGCACGGACGGCTCGCCCTCCTTGGCGAGGGGCTGCCTGCCCGAATCCGGAACCTTTGGGGGTTCCGGCATAGTGTCCGGCTGGGAGCCCGGCGTGCTGTGGCTCCCATCGGCACAATCCGCGGGGATCTTACGCCCCATGTGCCCGGCGTCTGGAATTTCGCCTTGAGGCGTCTCCAGAGTCGCCTCCCCCTGCTCTGGGAGCCTTTGGGACAACACCTCCGTATCATTCGTAGGCCGAGGGGAAGTGGCCGTTGGGAGCGAGTTCATCGCCGAATCGCTCAAGGACCCATCCGAAGAAGATACCTCGGGATGGACCCTGGCCGGACTGCATATGCGTGTTCGTCGTTATAACAAACTATGAAGAATAACAGAAGTGCGGATACTTATGATCTTACTAGGGTCTTCCCCCTAGGCAGCCACTCCTCCTCGCTGTAGGCGGCCGTGGTGGAGTAATCCGGAAGGGACGCCTTTCCCTTCTTGGGCGTCCTGGCCTCTGCTACGTCTCGAGCTTGCATTGGCTTTCCCCGAAAAGGAGCGGATGATGTCGGATTTCGGGTTCCGGCAGACCCTCTAGATTCGAACACTGGGGTGCGTGCGGAGATTTCGCCCTCTGCCTACCTGCACCTCACCGCCTCGCTATGATCTAAGCAATCAAAGGAACAACACAAGAGACACAGAGTTTATACTGGTTCAGGCCACCATTGTGGTGTAATACCCTACTCCAGTGTGTGGTGTGGTGGATTGCCTCTTGGGATGATGATGAACAATACAAGTAAGAACAGCCTCGCGAGTGTCTGTTCTTGGCTGCTGCGATGAACTACTGGGGGAGTTCAGTCGCTCTCTTGATCGATCGGTCCATTGTGATCCAATCTCCCCTCTACCTTGTGGTGGCTTGTCCTATTTATAGGCAAAGGCCCTGGGCCTCTTCCCAAATATTGAGCGGGAAGGGCGCCAACAATTGGCCATTTTGAAGGGGAACATCTAGTACACTTATCCTGACTAAAGTTGGTCCTCGCCTGCCAAAGGCTCTGGTGGTGACGCCGGCTTGGGCTCCACGTTGACCTCCATCCTGCCGTTCTGCTGGTCTTGGTCTTGTTGCATAGAAATGGATGCCTTTGCTTGATGCTCTCGCCTGCGCTTGTTCCCTTTGCACCAAAGAGGAAAGAAGGACACTGCGTGGGCTGGCGCCCACCTGGCGCCCTTGTTCGTCATGGCTTGCATCATGGGCACCTCGTGAGGTACCCCGCCTTGATCTCTCCGCCTCCTTGCGAGCAAGCCTAATGAGGTCGTGCCTGAGGAAGCCTCCTGTCGTCCGCGCCGCGAGGCTTGGCCCATCGCCAGGGTCTTGAGCTCGTGCTGATGGAGATGGGCCATGTCGGGCCGCCCCTTGAGCCACGCCACAGGCCGCAGGCAGGCAAGTCTGGGACCCCCATTCCCAGAACGCCGACAGTAGCCCCCGGGCGCAAGGCGCGCCCGGACTTGGCTGAGTAGAGAGGCGAAGAGGCAAGTGCGAAGCGTCGCGTGCCCTAACAGCCTGCGGCCTCGGGTGCCGCGTGGCGGTTGATTGGACGTGGGCGGCTCCGCTCCCCCATGACGCCTCGGCAACTGCACGAACTGACAAGTCCCTGCATGCAAAAACTGGTCACGATAACCTGTGATCGTGGAAGCCGACGGTTGGCCTCCCCTGGCTATAAGTACGGAACAACGCGAGCCATTCCAGTTAATCTTCCTCTGCTACTTCTCCTCTTCTTCATCTTCGCCACTGCTCCGCTTGCCGCAATGGCTATGATATGCCGGTTCTCCGCAGAAGAGAAGGGAAAGGCCCCCCGAGAGGGCCCCGGCCCGCTGCCGCCAAAGAAGCGGTTGGTCCTCTGCTGCCGAGATGAGGGCGTGCGGCAGGAGGTGTCGAGGCCTTGGTGCGAGCGGCCGCCGCCAGGGTTTCCGCTGCCCTTGTACGCCCACCTTGAGGGCCCTGCAGGAGCTGATGCCGAGTGCCATGGACGACGCCGCCGTCGGCGCCGGCGGGTCACGGCGGTGTGCGTTGTCCCTCCTGGAGTCCACGCTGAGGGCTCCTCCTGAGAGTTTGTGCTCCACGCCGCCATGCCTCCTCAATCTTGGATTCGCCTTCCTCCTTCCATCGCCTTCGAGATTCCGCCGAGGGGGCCTTTCAGGCTCTAGCTACAGCACGCCGATTGCCAGACTCCTGCGACCGATGTGGATGTCAAGGTCATCGCTCCAGGTAAGGTCTTCTTGACCAGGGGCTGGGGCGAGATCGCCCGGGTTTGCAGGACGAGGGGCGCCCTCGTGATCCACCTGGAGTTCGACGGTGCTTCCATGATGCTCTTCAAGGTCTTCGATGAAGATGGGCGTCGGCTGGAGTGCTGTCCCAGAGGCAGTGGCAGAAGCCCCGGAGCGGCAAGGACCAGGCCTGCTGTCGCACGTTCTTCCAGCAGCTCCTCAAGCGGTGAGGGTGCTGGAGGATCCAGCGACTCTGGAGACGAGCGATGACAGCTACGAGCCCCCGAGCCTGCGCCGCTCTCAGAGTAGGACGGGCTCGTTAGGCCGCCGCCGTCTCTGATCTAGCGGAAGTTGGCGCCGGTGCCTGGCGGCCCACTGTTGATGATGGCGTCTGCCGCGACGGTTACTATAGTTAGGACTCCTTAGGATACGCGTCTTTTTTCCCTGCGAGGAGCCAAGAATACACCCTATGGGGGCTTGTAAGGTGTCTATAGCTCCGTTTGTCAATATGATCCTTATCGTGAAGCAGTGCGAGATGCGTATTCTGTCCTAGGTTAGTTTCTTCCTTTCGGACCTCACGAGGGCTTGGCTCTTTGCACCGACAAGTCCCGGCCCCAAGGCGGCTTCAGCCGTCGCTGGTATGCCAGGTCGCGATGGCGTGGTCAAGGCCAGGAGGTGAGCGGCCCGGGGTCCAGTAAGAGCCCCTGAGTCGCGATGCTCAGGAGGTCCCCTTTAGCGCTCAAGCAACTATTGTTCGGTGAGAAAGGAATGTGACGTTGCTAACACGGGATTGCATTGGATGCGGTGACGGTGCTGCGATAGCTAGTCTTTCCGGAGACTGACTTATCTCGAGAGTCAGGAAACGCTTCCTGGTGCAGCGCTAGGTCCGTGCCTTGGCTGGCGCGGGGTTGCCTGGCGAGGTCTCCGCGTGCCTCTTTCCGCTCGCCTCTGCTCCCCTTCATGGTCCGTGCTCTTGAAGATGTCACCCTTGGCCTTGGCCCTACGGCTGAGGCCGAGGCGCGCATCCTGTCTTCTGCAGCGCTGACACGGGTCCTTACCCACGTCTACCTTCACGACCCCAACGTCGACCTCGACAGCCTGCTGGAGCCAGCGAGCGGCGAGCTTGCCGCTGCCGCTGCTGAAGCCGTGAAGGGTCGTGCGGAGGCTCTGCTGTCGAAGTTCCGGGCCTTCAGCACCAATCCGAAGCGAGGCGCTGCCGGTCCTATGGCTTCACGAGGTGAACCCACTCCGCGCAGCTCCGCCGCGAACAAATGACTCCGTCGTGGCTCTTGTCCTGCTTTCAGCTTCTGCAACATGCATCATGCCTTGGGGAGGCATTTAAACTTGTGTTTCGTGTCGTGATAACAGTTATGGACTGTAATATTTGCTTTTGAATTCCTTGAAATTTGCACTCTTCCTACTTGCTTATGTTCTACGCCGGCAGAGCCCGGCCCCGCGCATACCTCAGCCGCCGTTAGCCCCGAACGGAAACCAGGACGGGACCAAGGAGTGAGGGGCTACGTGACAAGTTAGGCTCCTGAGTCGCGATGCTCAGGAGTCCCCCTTGGCGCACGAACAACAAGTAGGGAGGTGAGATGTGTGGGTGAATCTACCATTCTACGTCTGCAGAGCCCGGCCCTGCGCATACCTCAACCGCCGTTCGCCTTTCGGAACTAAGGAGGGAGGGGCTACGTGATTGGTTAGGCTCCTGAGTCGCGATTCTTAGGAGTCCCCCTTGACGCTCAAATGGCCTTCGTACCTTGGCTCCGCTCGGGGAGAGACGCGCGACGAACCAGGACCGAGGGGCCTAGCTGGGTGGCGTACGTCTGGGCGTGACCCAAGCGCAGCCCCCGTGCCCAGCCCCCTCGCGCGGCACTCCCGAGGGGAGGCGTTGCGAAGAGACCAGACACTAAGCTCTGGGCTCCCTGAGGTTGATGCGGCCAAGGGCCACCCTTAGTTGTTTATCACCAGCGCGGAGCATAGCGCTTCCGTATGTGTACGGGCATAGCCGCTCTTCGGTAGTGTCATCAGCCAGCACGGAGCATGGTGCTTCCACTGGTGCGTGGGAGGGGGCTCCCCTCTGGGAGGAGCCCCCGGGGCGCATACAGCCCCGCCCTGACACGTGGCCGACACGGTAGGGCATGAGGAGGTGTATCTGGGCACCCGTGAGCCAGCGCGGGACTCACGGGGCCCTACCTCAAGGCGGGTTGCGCCTGACACTGGGCCTTAACTTGTGATGTGTTCCTGGAAATTTGGCCAGATGACGATGCTCTACGTCCTCGGGTCCCAGCCCTCGAGCTAGTCTCAGTCGTCGCTGGTTTGCCGGGGTGCGATGTCGTGGACAAAGCCAGAGAGTGAGGGATGGAGAGACGGTAGGAGCCCTGAGTCGCGATGCTCAGGTACCCCCCCCCTTTAACGCGCAAGCTTGGTTACATGTCGACGCTCTACGTCCTCGGGTCCCGGCCCTTGAGCTAGTCTCAGCCGTCGCTGGTTTGCCGGGGCGCGATGCCATGGACAAAGACAGAGGGTGAGGGCTGGAGAGCCGGTAGGAGCCCTGACTCGCGATGCTCAGGTACCCCCCCTTTGACGCACAAGCTTGGTTAGATGTCGACGCTCTACGTCCTCAGGTCCCGTGTCACGCCCAATATGCGACCCTATCCAAAAGGAACTCGAAGGTCCCACCAAGGATAGACCCGCATATTGGAACGCTTTTGCAAGGTGGATATCATTACATCAACCTTACATAATAGATGGGGATACATACATAAGGCATAAAATGCCACACGAATACAACGTCACAATATATCATAGCATCATCCGACTACGGATGAAACACAAACAAAATCTCAAACGACATCCACCCTGCTAGCCCAGGCTGCCGACCTGGAACCTATCCCCTGATCGAACAAGCAGAGAAGAACTCAACGCAAGCAAGCATCGCTCTCGCGTCATGATCATCGCACAACCTGTACCTGCAACTGTTGTTGTAGTAATTTGTTAGCCACGAGGACTCAGCAATCCCATTACCATGGGTATCAATACTAGCAAAGCTTAATGGTAAAGGAAGGGGTAGAGTGATGAGGCTGCAGCAGCGACTAAGCATGATATGGTGGCTAACATACGCAAATAAGAGCGAGAAGAGAACAAGCGGAACGGTCGTCAACTAGTAATGATCAAGAAGTGATCCTGAACTCCTACTTACGTCAAACATAACACAGAAACTGTGTTCACTTCCTGGACTCCGCCGAGAAGAGACCATCACGGCTACACACACGGTTGATGCGTTTTAATTCGGATGTGGTGTCAAGTTATCTACAACCGGACATTAACAAATTCCCATCTACCAATAACCGCAAGCACGGCTTTCGAAAGATTATACCCTGCAGGGGTGTCCCAACTTAGCCCATGATAAGCTCTCGCGATCAACGAAGGATAAACCTTCTCCCAGGAAGACCCGATCAAACTCGGAATTCCGGTTTACAAGACATTTCGACAATGGTAAAACAAGACCAGCAAGACCTCCCGGTGTGCTGACATCCTGATAGTAGCCGCGCGTATCTCGTCTCTGGCCACGACCGGATGAGCAGTACGTACAACTAGAACCAACCATCAAGTTTCCCCGAGGTGGCGCTGCAAGTGGCTCTAGTTTGGACCAACACTTAGACAAGCACTGGCCTGGGGGGGATAAGATAAAGATGACCCTTGGGATGCGCGACTCCCAAGGGAAAAAAGGTAATAGGTGAGGCAATTGGTAAAACCAATGTTGGGCCTTGCTGGAGGAGTTTTATTCAAAGCGAACTGTCAAGGAGGTCCCATAAATCACCCAACCGCGTAAGGAACGCAAAATCTGGGAACATAACACCGGTATGACGGAACCTAGGGCGGCAAGAGTGGAACAAAACACCAGGCATAAGGCCGAGCCTTCCACCCTTTACCAAATATATAGATGCATTAACAATATAAGAGATATTGTGATATCCCAACCAAAATCCTGTCCACCATGGAGCAATCTTCAACTTCACCTGCAACTTGGGAGGGTTCATGGCAATTTGGGAGGCTTGAAGAGCAAATGATAGGTAACGCGGCAAAGCGATAGAACGAAGCAACTAGCATAGCAATGATAGTAGTGAGATCCAGGGTAGCGGTCATCTTGCCTGAAATCCCGCGAGGAAGAAGAACGAGTCCATGAAGAAGACGAACGGATGAAGCCACGAAGACGAACCAAGCGTAGGAACGAATCCTCACGATCGCAACGAAATAGGAACTATCGAGAAGAAGCACACAACATGGTAAACACACCACACATGAACAAGGCATGATGCACAACAAGCATGATGCATGACGAAGCTACATGAAGCTACTCATGGCAAGAGATGATGCAAACAAGAGCAACACATCAAGACAAGTTTAAATGAGGTCGGGAACAACATATAACAATTCCGGTAAGTCCTCATATGTAAATTTCGAAGTTGGTCCAGATCTGATTATACCATATGTTAAAGTTGTTAAATAGCAAGTTAAAGAGCACCAAGAGGATCTAAGCGAAATTCTAGTCAAGGTACATATAAAGTTCATTAGATTCGGAGCTACGGCCTAGAAGATATGAGCATAACAAGTTAAGCATGGCATAGATGCAAAATGCATACAAACATCAAGCAAACACCTCAAAACAAGGATGCAACATGAGAATATGAAACTACATGCAAAAACAAGCAAGTTTCATATAGAGCACACTCAAAACGGAGCAACGGTTCAACACATACACTCTATACAAGTCATAGCAACAATCTGTCCAAAACAGCAACTAGGCATATTGCAAGCATCAAAACAACAAGCTACAGGTCCTCAACACAATAACAAAAGGCATGGGCATGAAGTACAGGTAAAGCATAACAAAACATGAACACTGAGCTATCTCCAGAAATCACTAGAACATGCTCAAACACACATGGAAAGATTGCAAATAATAACAGTTTCAGACTCTAGCAGAAATAACATCAGGTTGCAATGTTTAGAGCTATCAAACAACATGTTACAAGAACTTATCATGGCAAACAAAGGCATGGCATGAATCTACTAATTGCATAGATCAAAAGTCCCTTACTGACCATGAGCCAAAAACGAACAGAAAATATGATGGCACCCATGTAAACATAGCAAGTTATATGACAGATTCATACATGGCAGGAACAACAATAAGTAGGCATGTTGGTGAGCTTGAACCACTCACCACAGAGAAATACATGGCATGGCAAGGCAACCAACAGTAATAAGACATGTGTACAAAGCCAAGCATGGCAAGAGCAATATCATAGGGTACATGGATCACTAGAAAAACACATGGGAACAACTGAACTAAATGTTGACAGGCTGACAGCAACATCATTTAGCAACTTTGGAGCAAGATATGAACAATCTACAGCAAGCTATAAATCCAACCAAGGGCATGGATAGATAGAGCATAACCATATGTTCAAAACATCCTTACTGAAGTATCTCAAAATAAGCATGGATCTCTCTGTAGCATCAAGTTTACATGGCATAAAAATATTAGCAGAACAGGGACTGAAATCAGCAACAACAAGTACCCTACTTAGCAAGCTCGATGCACTCAGCACGCACATCACAAAAATACATGGCATACACCCTGGAAAGATGGCATGGCATAGATCAAAACACATGTAGACATCAACCTCATAGGATGCACACATCAATCATGGCAAAAATGACAAATGTAAATGATGCAATGGAATGAAATGATGTACTCGTCGAGGCGAACAATTTGACATATTATACGCACGAAACGGAGCTACGGATGCAGAGATACGATGCAACGAACATGGCATGATTATGCAAAATATACGGGACTTGGACGAATTTTTGGGGAAGGGGAAAGTCAACCTCGGATCTGGATCGGGCTCGCCGGAGAAGAAGAGGGTCGTGGTGGCCGGAGCAGAGGGGCGGCGAGCTCGCTGGTGGGATGGCGGAGGGTGGCGCCGGCAAAGGGCTGCGGGGTGCGGCCGGGCACGAACAGCGGCGGCCGGCGAAGGGCGCGGGCGAATCCGGGAGCTCGGGCACACGGCGTGCCGGCCGGCGGCGAGACAGGAGCTGGACGGCGGCGGCGGATGGCGACCGGGGAGGCGCGGTCTCGGGCGGCGCCAACGTGAGGTGAGGCGCGGTGGTGGAGATCCGGCCGGCAGGCGGCGGCGGAGGGCGGCGCCGGCGCGGGGCGGCACCCTTGGCGACGGCCAGCGACGGGCGGCCGGGCGGTGGAGTGGGCAGACGGGCCGGCGGCCGCAGCGCGCGGGCTCGCGCGGTCCCGCTTCGGGCCCGCGGGCCGTGGCGGAGGAGAGAGATGGCGGCGCCCACGTGGCAGCGCGCCACTGGCTGCGGGCGGCGGTGGGGTGACGTGGCGTCCTCCGATTCGTCGGAGCGACGTGGCGGCGGCGGTGGACACGTCCGGTGCGGAGGCGGACATGTCCGGCGGTGGCGGGGAAGTTTGCTAGGGTTGCACCGCGAATTTCGGAGGGGGAGGTGTTTATATAGGTAGCGGGAGCTAGGAGAGTCCAAATGAGGTGTGATTTTCGGCCACGCGATCGCGATCGAACGACCGAGAGCATGGAGGAGAGTTTGCTGGGTTTTGGGCCACTTTGTAAGGGGTGTTGGGCTGCAAGGAGAAGGGGCTTTTACGGTTACCCGGTTAACCGTTGGAGTACCAAACAAACTCCAAATTGCACGAAACTTGACAGGCAGTCTACCGGTGCTATACCAAGGCCACTTGACAAGCCTCGGTCCATTCCGAGAACGTTTGACACCCGCTCACAACGAGAGACGAAAGGGGAACGCCGGAGGGCATAGGAGCGCCGGATTGCAAAACGGACAACGGGGAAAAGGCTCGGATGCATGAGATGAACACGTATGCAAAATGAGATGCACATGATGACATGATAGAATGCAACATGCAAGCAAATGACATGGCAACAACAATGAATAACTAGCAGACACCTGGCGCATCGAATCCGGGGCGTTACAACACTCCTCCACTAACAAGAGATCTCGTCCCGAGATCTTAGGACCGAGACGGAAGGGAAAAGGGTTGAGGTGAAACAAGAACTCAAGAGAATAATCAAATAATTGAGAGCACTCGAGAAGAAGAGAGGAATGACAAGAATGACGAGAATCGAAAGCTCACGGAATCCGATAGACTATGAAACCACTCGTTCTAATCGGAGTGGTTAGAATGAGAAAAGAAACGAATAAGACTGAAAGGATTTAGGCAGAACTCCGACAGAACATGGAAAGAATAGAACATGAGCTTCACGCAAAGAGATGGCACTTGAGGAGATGAAGCCTCCGGGAGAATTGAAAGAATGAGCACCTCGGGAAGCAATAAGAAGAAGATACTTGAGCTCTTTCAACAAAATGTTGATGAACTCTTGAAGAATGAATTAAATCATGAAGAACCACCATGAAGAACTCCGTAGGCAAAAGGATGACGAGATAAAATGAAGGATGAAAGAATAGATGAGCGTTGCGATGATTTAGCTGGAGGTTCCGACGAGACGTCCGAGGAAAAATTGAACTCCAGAAAAGAAAAGATGAAACACTTGGAACTAGAATTTATTCATCAAGAACAAACTCCGAAGAATGGGATTACTCACTTGGAGGAAATAAGAATAAGTTTAATTGTATTCTCATCCTTCATCAAATTAAACTGATGAAAAGCAATGGATTTTGCATACTACTTATTCTTCTTGAAAAATGATTGAGAAGTGACATATCACAAACTTGAGAAAGTCTTCATGAACCACCGGCAGGATTGAAAGAACGAATGAATTAAAATGATAATCAAGGAAAAGGAATCCGAAGGAAGCACCGTAAGAATTCGGAAATGACTGGTGAAAGTGAATGAATCACCGGGAAGAATTAGGAGAACAAATATGCTAGAGGGGATTCAAATGCAAGATAACGGGAAGAAGTCGAGCTGATTAAAGAACTCTTGAACGAAGCACTCGGATAATTAGAGGACGGTAAATGGAATGCTGGCCTCCGGTGAAAAGAAATGGAAAAACAACTTCTGAAATACTCCGGATGGGAAAGAAAAGAATATCTGACAAATGGAATAATTCGAGAGGATAACATGAAGCTAGAACCACGACACTTTGAGAGAACGGGCAAGATTTAGAGGAAAACCTCTTCTTCGGTCTTCAAATGATGACGAGAAACACCACCAAAATTACTGAGGTACTCCGGGAGAATTAAAAGCGAAGAGGTTGAGCCAACAATGAAAAAAATTTGAAAACGATCTTGGAGAAGGCATGTGACTGATGGAATCCATTCTTACGTCACACTTGAAAAGAATTCGGGATTGACTCTGGAATAATTAGAAGTGTCAGGTAAGATCCTGGGAAAAGACCTGTGGGTTAGGGCCCACTAAAATAGAACACCGTTGGAAAGGGATGTTGAAGAGATAGATGATGCATCGGAACAATTGAAATATTTGAATGAGGTGACAACCTTGAATTAATTCAAACACAGACAAATCTCTTGAGATGTCTTGAACACTCCGGAAGGATAAACTGGCGAGAGGCGAACGAGCAAGGGGAAAACACTTGATCCAAGGAACAGAATGTGATCAACCCGAAAAACTTGAATTGAGTGCACCGGAAAAGAGTTGAAGAATGTCCATCGAGACGAGAATTCACCAGTTGAAATGATTGAGGGAAGACTGAAAAGGCTCCGCACGAAAGAAATAGCTTCTCGGATAGATGCTCAGACTCCGGGAAGAAAAGGGGTGGGAGGGCGGGAAAAACACAGGCAACTGGAAGGGAGAACCAACAAATATCTTGAAGAGAAAACACCGGTTGCAATCATTGAGGAAAGAAAGCAAAGACTTCGCACGAGTAGGATGGATACTCGATTATGGACTCTTGTTCCGAGAAGAAGAAGGGTGGGTGGGTGGGAAAAGAAAACAACTGAGGATTGAACTCAAAGATGAAGAGGCTCGAGTCAACTTGACGAGAAATGCACCGGATGAAAAGAGCTGAGGAACAACGATCGGAAAACCAACTGCATGAACCTAAAGAAAATTTGAAAGGGAAGAGGAGTAATTCAAAACACCTACGTCAAGATTCCTCACCAGAGCGACGAAGAGGCAGAGGAGTAAAAAGAATTCCTACTCTCCAATATAACTAGACTCAGAAAACAGTTTTCTTCTAGACTCAACAACGGCCAAACTACATGATCAATCAAGGGGGCTCCTATGGTCGGTCGAGGCTCTGATACCAACTTGTCACGCCCAATATGCGACCCTATCCAAAAGGAACTCGAAGGTCCCACCAAGGATAGACCCGCATATTGGAAAACTTTTGCAAGGTGGATATCATTACATCAACATTACATAATAGATGGGGATACATACATAAGGCATAAAATGCCACACGAATACAACGTCACAATACATCATAGCATCATCCGACTACGGATGAAACAAAAACAAAAGCCCAAACGACATCCACCCTGCTAGCCCAGGCTGCCGACCTGGAACCAATTCCCTGATCGAAGAAGCAGAGAAGAACTCAACGCAAGCAAGCATCGCTCTCGCGTCATGATCATCGCACAACCTGTACCTGCAACTGTTGTTGTAGTAATCTGTGAGCCACGAGGACTCAGCAATCCCATTATCATGGGTATCAATACTAGCAAAGTTTAATGGTAAAGGAAGGGGTAGAGTGGTGAGGCTGCCGCAGCGACTAAGCATGATATGGTGGCTAACATACGCAAATAAGAGCGAGAAGAGAACAAGCGGAACGGTCGTCAACTAGTAATGATCAAGAAGTGATCCTGAACTCCTACTTACGTCAAACATAACACAGAAACTGTGTTCACTTCCCGGACTCCGCCGAGAAGAGACCATCACGGCTACACACACGGTTGATGCGTTTTAATTCGGATCTGGTGTCAAGTTATCTACAACCGGACATTAACAAATTCCCATCTGCCAATAACCGCAGGCACGGCTATCGAAAGATTATACCCTGCAGGGGTGTCCCAACTTAGCCCATGATAAGCTCTCGCGATCAACGAAGGATAAACCTTCTCCCAGGAAGACCCGATCAGACTCGGAATCCCGGTTTACAAGACATTTCGACAATGGTAAAACAAGACCAGCAAGACCTCCCGGTGTGCCGACATCCTAATAGTAGCCGCGCGTATCTCGTCTCAGGCCACGACCGGATGAGCAGTACGTACAACTAGAACCGGCCCTCAAGTTTCCCCGAGGTGGCGCTGCAAGTGGCTCTAGTTTGGACCAACACTTAGACAAGCATTGGCCCGGGGGGGGGGGGCTAAGATAAAGATGACCCTTGGGATGCGCGACTCCCAAGGGAAAAAAGGTAATAGGTGAGGTAAATGGTAAAACCAATGTTGGGCCTTGTTGGAGGAGTTTTATTCAAAGCGAACTGTCAAGGGGGTCCCATAAATCACCCAACCGTGTAAGGAACGCAAAATCCGGGAACATAACACCGGTATGACGGAAACTAGGGCGGCAAGAGTGGAACAAAACACCAGGCATAAGGCCGAGCCTTCCACCCTTTACCAAATATATAGATGCATTAATAATATAAGAGATATTGTGATATCCCAACCAAAATCCTGTCCACCATGGAGCAATCTTCAACTTCACCTGCAACTAACAACGCTATAAGAGGGGCTGATCAAAGCGGTAACATAGCCAAGCAATGGTTTGCTAGGAAGGGTTCCAAAGGTGAGAGGTTCATCGCAATTTGGGAGGCTTGAAGAGCAAATGATAGGTAACGCAGCAAAGCGATAGAACGAAGCAACTAGCATAGCAATGATAGTAGTGAGATCCAGGGTAGCGGTCATCTTGCCTGAAATCCCGTAAGGAAGAAGAACGAGTCCATGAAGAAGACGAACGGATGAAGCCACGAAGACGAACCAAGCGTAGATGAACGAATCCTCACGATCGCAACAAAACAGGAACTATCGAGAAGAAGCACACAACATGGTAAACACACCACACATGAACAAGGCATGATGCACAACAAGCATGATGCATGACTAAGCTACATGAAGCTACTCATGGCAAGAGATGATGCAAACAAGAGCAACACATCAAGACAAGTTTAAATGAGGCCGGGAACAACATATAACGATTCCGGTAAGTCCTCATATGTAAATTTCGAAGTTGGTCCATATCTGATTATACCATATGTTCAAGTTGTTAAACAGAAAGTTAAAGAGCACCAAGAGGATCTACACGAAATTCTAGTCAAGTTACATATAAAGTTCAATAGATTCGGAGCTACGGCCTAGAAGATATGAGCATAACAAGTTAAGCATGGCATAGATGCAAAATGCATACAAACATCAAGAAAACACCTCAAAACAAGGATGCAACATGATAATATGAAACTACATACAAAAACAAGCAAGTTTCATATAGAGCACACTCAAAACGGAGCAACGGTTCAACACATACACTCTATACAAGTCATAGCAACAATCTGTCCAAAACAGCAACTAGGCATATTGCAAGCATTAAAACAACAAGCTACAGGACATCAACACGATAACAAAAGGCATGGGCATGATGTACAGGTAAAGCATAACAAAACATGAACACTGAGCTATCTCCAGAAATCACTGGAACATGCTCAAACACACATGGAAAGATTGCAAATAATAACAGTTTCAGACTCTAGCAGAAATAACATCAGGTTGCAATGTTTAGAGCTATCAAACAACATGTTACAAGAACTTATCATGGCAAACAAAGGCATGGAATGAATCTACTAATTGCATAGATCAAAAGTCCCTTACTGACCATGAGCCAAAAAGGAACGGAAAATATGATGGCACCCATGTAAACATAGCAAGTTATATGACAGATTCATACAGGGCAGGAAGAACTATAAGTAGGCATGTTGGTGAGCTTGAACCACTCACCACAGAGCAATACATGGCATGGCAAGGCAACCAACAGTAATAAGACATGTTTATGAAGCCAAGCATGGCAAGATCAAGATCATAGGGTGCATGGATCACTAGAAAAACACATGGGAACAACTGAACTTAATGTTGACAGGCTGACAGCAACATCATTTAGCAACTTTGGAGCAAGATATGAACAATCTACAGCAAGCTATAAATCCAACCAAGGGCATGGATGGATAGATCATAACCATATATTCAAAACATCCTTACTGAAGTAACTCAAAATAAGCATGGATCTCTCTGTAGCATCAAGTTTACGTGGCATAAAAATATCAGCAGAACAGGGACTGAAATCAGCAACAGCAAGTACCCTACTTAGCAAGCTCGATGCACTCAGCACACATATCACAAAAATACATGGCATACACCCCTAGAAAGATGGAATGGCATAGATCAAAACACATGTAGACATCAACCTCATAGGATGCACACATCAATCATGGCAAAAATGACAAATAGGCATATTATAACAGTTTCAGCAGATTAACATCACATAGCACTCTTCCAACAGAATTTCGGGCATCAAGATGAGCTCAAATGTAAATGACGCAATGGAATGAAATGATGTACTCGTCGAGACGAACAATTTGACATATTACACGCACGAAACGGAGCTACGGATGCAGAGATACGATGCAACGAATATGGCATGATTATGCAAAATATATGGGACTTGGACGAATTTTTGGGGAAGGGGAAAGTCAACCTCGGATCTGGATCGGGCTCGCCGGAGAAGAAGAGGGTCATGGTGGCCAGAGCAGAGGGGCGGCGAGCTCGCTGGCGGGATGGCGGAGGGCGGCGCCGGCAAAGGGCGGCGGGGTGCGGCCGGGCACGAACGGCGGCGGCCGGCGAAGGGCACGGGCGAATCCGGGAGCTCGGGCGCGCGGCGTGCCGGCCGGCGGCGAGACAGGAGCTGGACGGCGGCGGCGGATGGCGACCGGGGAGGCGCGGTCTCGGGCGGTGCCGGCGGGAGGTGAGGCGCGGTGGTGGAGATCCGGCCGGCAGGCGGCGGCGGAGGGCGGCGCCGGCGCGGGGCGGCACCCTCGGCGATGGCCGGCGACGGGCAGCCTGGCGGCAGAGTGGGCAGACGGGCCAGCGGCGGCAGCGCGCGGGCTCGCACGGTCCCGCTTCGGGCCCGCGGGCCGCGGTGGAGGAGAGAGATGGCGGCGCCCGCGTGGCAGCGCGCCACTGGCTGCGGGCGGCGGCGGGGTGACGTGGCGTCCTCCGATTCGTCGGAGCGACGTGGCGGCGGCGGTGGACACGTCCGGTGCGGAGGCGGACATGTCCGGCGATGGCGGGGAAATTTGCTAGGGTTGCACCGCGAATTTCGGAGGGGGAGGTGTTTATATAGGTAGAGGGAGCTAGGAGAGTCCAAATAAGGTGCAATTTTCGGCCACGTGATCGTGATCGAACGACCGAGAGCATGGTGGAGAGTTTGCTGGGTTTTAGGCCACTTTGGAAGGGGTGTTGGGCTGCAAGGAGAAGGGGCTTTTACGGTTACCCGGTTAACCGTTGGAGTACCAAACGAACTCCAAATTGCACGAAACTTGACAGGCGGTCTACCGGTGCTATACCAAGGCCACTTGACAAGCCTTGGTCCATTCCGAGAACGTTTGACACCCGCTCACAACGAGAGACAAAATGGGAACGCCGTAGGGCATAGGAGCGCCAGATTGCAAAACAGACAACGGGGAAAAGGCTCGGATGCATGAGACGAACACGTATGCAAAATGAGATGCACATGATGACATGATAGAATGCAACACGCAAGCAAATGACATGGCAACAACAATGAATAAGTAGCAGACACCTGGCGCATCGAATCCGGGGCGTTACAACACTCCTCCACTAACAAGAGATCTCGTCCCGAGATCTTAGGACCGAGACGGAAGGGAAAAGGGTTGAGGTGAAACAAGAACTCAAGAGAATAATCAAATAATTGAGAGCACTCGAGAAGAAGAGAGGAACGACAAGAATGACGAGAATCGAAAGCTCACGGAATCCGATAGACTATGAAACCACTCGTTCTAACCGGAGTGGTTAGAATGAGAAAAGAAACAAATAAGACTGAAAGTATTTAGGCAGAACTCCGACTGAACATGGAAAGAATAGAACATGAGCTTCACCCAAAGAGATGGCACTTGAGGAGATGAAGCCTCCGGGAGAATTGAAAGAATGAGCACCTCGGGAAGCAATAAGAAGAAGATACTTGAGCTCTTTCAACAAAATGTTGCTGAACTCTTGAAGAATGAATTAAATCATGAAGAACCACCATGAAGAACTCCGTAGGCAAAAGGATGACGAGATAAAATGAAGGATGAAAGAATAGATGAGCGTTGCGATGATTTAGCTGGAGGTTCCGACGAGACGTCCGAGGAAAAATTGAACTCCAGAAAAGAAAAGATGAAACACTTGGAACTAGAATTTATTCATCAAGAACAAACTCCGAAGAATGGGATTACTCACTTGGAGGAAATAAGAATAAGTTTTATTGTATGCTCATCCTTCATCAAATTAAATTGATGATAAGCAATGGATTTTGCATAGTACTTATTCTTCTTGAAAAATGATTGAGAAGTGACATATCACAAACTTGAGAAAGTCTTCATGAACCACCGGTAGGATTGAAAGAACGAATGAATTAAAATGATAATCAAGGAAAAGGAATCCGAAGGAAGCACCGTAAGAATTCAGAAATGACTGGTGAAAGTGAATGAATCACCGGGAAGAATTAGGAGAACAAATATGCTAGAGGGGATTCAGATGCAAGATAACAGGAAGAAGTCGAGCTGATTAAAGAACACTTGAACGAAGCACTGGGATAATTAGAGGACGGTAAATGGAATGCTGGCCTCCGGTGAAAAGAAATGGAAAAACAACTTCTGAAATACTCCGGATGGGAAAGAAAAGAATATCTGACAAATGGAATAATTCGAGAGGATAACATGAAGCTAGAACCACGACACTTCGAGAGAACGGGCAAGATTTAGAGGAAAACCTCTTCTTCGGTCTTCAAATGATGACGAGAAACACCACCAAAATTACTGAGATACTCCGGGAGAATTAAAAGCGAAGAGGTTGAGCCAACAATGAAAAAAATTTGAAAACGATCTTGGAGAAGGCATGTGACTGATGGAATCCATTCTTACATCACACTTGAAAAGAATTCGGGATTGACTCCGGAATAATTAGAAGTGTCAGGTAAGATCCTGGGAAAAGACCTGTGGGTTAGGGCCCACTAAAATAGAACACCGTTGGAAAGGGATGTTGAAGAGATAGATGATGCATCGGAACAATTGAAATATTTGAATGAGGTGACAACCTCGAATTAATTCAAACACAGACAAATCTCTTGAGATGTCTTGAACACTCCGGAAGGATAAACTGGCGAGAGGCGAACGAGCAAGGGGAAAACACTTGATCCAAGGAACAGAATGTGATCAACCCGAAAAACTTGAATTGAGTGCACCGGAAAAGAGTTGAAGAATGTCCATCGAGACGAGAATTCACCAGTTAAAATGATTGAGGGAAGACTGAAAAGGATCCGCACGAAAGAAATAGCTTCTCGGATAGATTCTCAGACTCCGGGAAGAAAAGGGGTGGGAGGGCGGGAAAAACACAGGCAACTGGAAGGGAGAACCAACAAATATCTTGAAGAGAAAACACCGGTTGCAATCATTGAGGAAAGAAAGCAAAGACTTCGCACGAGTAGGATGGATACTCGATTACGGACTCTGGTTCCGAGAAGAAGAAGGGTGGGTCGGTGGGAAAAGAAAACAACTGAGGATTTAACTCAAAGATGAAGAGGCTCGAGTCAACTTGACGAGAAATGCACCGGATGAAAAGAGCTGAGGAACAACGATCGGAAAACCAACTGCGTGAACCTAAAGAAAATTTGAAAGGGAAGAGGAGTAATTCAAAACACCTACATCAAGATTCCTCACCAGAGCGACGAAGAGGCAGAGGAGTAAAAAGAATTCCTACTCTCCGATATAACTAGACTCAGAAAACAGTTTTCTTCTAGACTCAACAACGGCCAAACTACACGATCAATCAAGGGGGCTCCTATGGTCGGTCGAGGCTCTGATACCAACTTGACACGCCCAATATGTGACCCTATCCAAAAGGAAATTGAAGGTCCCACCAAGGATAGACCCGCATATTGGAACACTTTTGCAAGGTGGATATCATTACATCAACATTACATAATAGATGGGGATACATACATAAGGCATAAAATGCCACACGAATACAACGTCACAATACATCATAGCATCATCCGACTACGGATGAAACACAAACAAAAGCTCAAACGACATCCACCCTGCTAGCCCAGGCTGCCGACCTGGAACCTATCCCCTGATCGAAGAAGCAGAGAAGAACTCAACGCAAGCAAGCATCGCTCTCGCGTCATGATCATCGCACAACCTGTACCTGCAACTGTTGTTGTAGTAATCTATGAGCCACGAGGACTCAGCAATCCCATTATCATGGGTATCAATACTAGCGAAGCTTAATGGTAAAGGAAGGGGTAGAGTGGTGAGGCTGCAGCAGCGACTAAGCATGATATGGTGGCTAACATACGCAAATAAGAGCGAGAAGAGAACAAGCGGAACGGTCGTCAACTAGTAATGATCAAGAAGTGATCCAGAACTCCTACTTACGTCAAACATAACACAGAAACTGTGTTCACTTCCCGGACTCCGCCGAGAAGAGACCATCACGGCTACACACACGGTTGATGCGTTTTAATTCGGATCTGGTGTCAAGTTATCTACAACCGGACATTAACAAATTCCCATCTGCCAACAACCGCAGGCACGGCTATCGAAAGTTTATACCCTGCAGGGGTGTCCCAACTTAGCCCATGATAAGCTCTCGCGATCAACGAAGGATAAACCTTCTCCCAGGAAGACCCGATCAGACTCGGAATCCCGGTTTACAAGACATTTCGACAATGGTAAAACAAGACCAGCAAGACCTCCCGGTGTGCCGACATCCTAATAGAACCCACGCGTATCTCGTCTCAGGCCACGACCGGATGAGCAGTACGTACAACTAGAACCGGCCCTCAAGTTTCCCCGAGGTGGCGCTGCAAGTGGCTCTAGTTTGGACCAACACTTAGACAAGCATTGGCCCGGGGGGGCTAAGATAAAGATGACCCTTGGGATGCACGACTCCCAAGGGAAAAAAGGTAATAGGTGAGGCAAATGGTAAAACCAATGTTGGGCCTTGCTGGAGGAGTTTTATTCAAAGAGATCTGTCAAGGGGGTCCCATAAATCACCCAACCGTGTAAGGAACGCAAAATCTGGGAACATAACACCGGTATGACGGAAACTAGGGCGGCAAGAGTGGAACAAAACACCAGGCATAAGGCCGAGCCTTCCACCCTTTACCAAATATATAGATGCATTAATAATATAAGAGATATTGTGATATCCCAACCAAAATCCTGTCCACCATGGAGCAATCTTCAACTTCACCTGCAACTAACAACGCTATAAGAGGGGCTGAGCAAAGCGGTAACATAGCCAAGCAATGGTTTGCTAGGAAGGGTTCCAAAGGTTAGAGGTTCATCGCAATTTGGGAGGCTTGAAGAGCAAATGATAGGTAACGCAGCAAAGCGATAGAACGAAGCAACTAGCATAGCAATGATAGTAGTGAGATCCAGGGTAGCAGTCATCTTGCCTGAAATCCCACAAGGAAGAAGAACGAGTCCATGAAGAAGACGAACGGATGAAGCCACGAAGACGAACGAAGCGTACATGAACGAATCCTCACGATCGCAACAAAACAGGAACTATCGAGAAGAAGCACACAACATGGTAAACACACCACACATGAACAAGGCATGATGCACAACAAGCATGATGCATGACTAAGCTACATGAAGCTACTCATGGAAAGAGATGATGCAAACAAGAGCAACACATCAAGACAAGTTTAAATGAGGCCGGGAACAACATATAACAATTCCGGTAAGTCCTCATATGTAAATTTCGAAGTTGGTCCATATCTGATTATACCATATGTTCAAGTTGTTAAACAGCAAGTTAAAGAGCACCAAGAGGATCTACACGAAATTCTAGTCAAGTTACATATAAAGTTCATTAGATTCGGAGCTACGGCCTAGAATATATGAGCATAACAAGTTAAGCATGGCATAGATGCAAAATGCATACAAACATCAAGAAAACACCTCAAAACAAGGATGCAACATGATAGTATGAAACTACATGCAAAAACAAGCAAGTTTCATATAGAGCACACTCAAAACGGAGCAACGGTTCAACACATACACTCTATACAAGTCATAGCAACAATCTGTCCAAAACAGCAACTAGGCATATTGCAAGCATTAAAACAACAAGCTACAGGACATCAACACAATAACAAAAGGCATGGGCATGAAGTACAGGTAAAGCATAACAAAACATGAACACTGAGCTATCTCCAAAAATCACTGGAACATGCTCAAACACACATGGAAAGATTGCAAATAATAACAGTTTCAGACTCTAGCAGAAATAACATCAGGTTGCAATGTTTAGAGCTATCAAACAACATGTTACAAGAACTTATCATGGCAAACAAAGGCATGGAATGAATCTACTAATTGCATAGCTCAAAAGTCCCTTACTGACCATGAGCCAAAAAGGAACAGAAAATATGATGGCACTCATGTAAACATAGCAAGTTATATGACAGATTCATACATGGCAGGAACAACTATAAGTAGGCATGTTGGTGAGCTTGAACCACTCACCACAGAGCAATACGTGGCATGGCAAGGCAACCAACAGTAATAAGACATGTTTATGAAGCCAAGCATGGCAAGATCAAGATCATAGGGTGCATGGATCACTAGAAAAACACATGGGAACAACTGAACTTAATGTTGACAGGCTGACAGCAACATCATTTAGCAACTTTGGAGCAAGATATGAACAATCTACAGCAAGCTATAAATCCAACCAAGGGCATGGATGGATAGATCATAACCATATATTCAAAATATCCTTACTGAAGTAACTCAAAATAAGCATGGATCTCTCTGTAGCATCAAGTTTACGTGGCATAAAAATATCAGCAGAACAGGGACTGAAATCAGCAACAGCAAGTACCCTACTTAGCAAGCTCGATGCACTCAGCACACATATCACAAAAATATATGGCATACACCCCTAGAAAGATGGCATGGCATAGATCAAAACACATGTAGACATCAACCTCATAGGATCCACACATCAATCATGGCAAAAATGACAAATAGGCATGTTATAACAGTTTCAGTAGATTAACATCACATAGCACTCTTCCAACAGCATTTCGGGCATCAAGATGAGCTCAAATGTAAATGACGCAATGGAATGAAATGATGTACTCGTCGAGGCGAACAATTTGACGTATTACACGCATCAAACGGAGCTACATATGCAGAGATACGATGCAACGAAGATAGCATGATTATGCAAAATATATGGGACTTGGACGAATTTTTGGGGAAGGGGAAAGTCAACCTCAGGTCGGGATCAGGCTCGCCGGAGAACAAGAGGGTCACGGTGGCCGGAGCAGAGGGGCGGCGAGCTCGCTGGCGGGATGGCGGAGGGCGGCGCCGGCCAAGGGCGGCGGAGCGCGGCCGGGCACGAATGGCGCCGGCCGGCGAAGGGCGCGGGAGGATCCGGGAGCTCGGGCGCGCGGCGTGCCGGCCGGCGGCGAGACATGAGCTGGATGGCGGCGGCGGATGGCGACCGGGGAGGAGCGGTCTCGGGCGGCGCCGGCGGGAGGTGAGGCGCGGTGGCGGAGATCCGGCCGGCAGGCGGCGGCCGAGGGCGGCGCCGGCGCGGGGCGGCACCCGCGGCGGCGGCCGGCGACGGGCGGCCGGGCGGCGGAGCGGGCAGACGGGCCGGTGCCGGCGGCGCGCGGGCTCGCGCGTGCCCGCTTCTGGCCCCGCGGGCCGCGGCGGAGGAGAGAGATGGCGGCGCCCACGTGGCAGCGCGCCACTGGCTGCGGGCGGCGGCGGGGTGATGTGGCGTCCTCCGATTCGTCAGAGCGACATGGCGGCAGTGGTGGACATGTCCAGTGCGGAGGCGGACATGTCCGGCGGCGGCGGGGAAGTTTGCTAGGGTTGCACCGCGAATTTCGGAGGGGGAGGTGTTTATATAGGTAGAGGGAGCTAGGAGAGTCCAAATGAGGTGCGGTTTTTGGCCACGCGATCGTGATCGAACGACCGAGAGCATGGAGGAGAGTTTGCTGGGTTTTGGGCCACTTTGGAAGGGGTGTTGGGCTGCAAGGAGAAGGGGCTTTTACGGTTACCCGGTTAACCGTTGGAGTACCAAACGAACTCCAAATTGCACGAAACTTGACAGGCGGTCTACCGGTGCTATACCAAGGCCACTTGACAAGCCTCGGTTCATTCCGAGAATGTTTGACACCTGCTCACAACGAGAGATGAAAGGGGAACGCCGGAGGGCATAGGAGCGCCGGATTGCAAAACGGACAACGGGGAAAAGGCTCGGATGCATGAGACGAACACGTGTGCAAAATGAGATGCACATGATGACATGATAGAATGCAACACGCAAGCAAATGACATGGCAACGACGATGAATAACTAGCAGACACCTGGCGCATCGAATCCGGGGCGTTACATCCCGGCCCTCGAGCTAGTCTCAGTCGTCGCTGGTTTGCCGGGGCGCGATGCCATGGACAAAGCCAGAGGGTGAGGGCTAGAGAGCCGGTAGGAGCCCTGAGTCGTGATGCTCAGGTACCCCCCCTTTAACGCGCAAGCTTTCCGACATCAAGGAAGAAGAGGTGCCACGGACAGGCACCAAATAACAAGCATGATGGGTCAAATGTGTGGCCCGAAAATAAACGCAAGAGGGGTACACGCGGCTGGGTCTGACCCGAGCGACTTGGGGATGATGCAGCCCGAGGGGCGCCCCCAACAAAGTAAGCTAAAAACACGAGCAAAAGGGATACACGCCGCAGGGACGGACCCAAGCGGCCTGGGAATGATGCAGCCCTAAGGGCGCTCCCAGCTGGAAATGAAACTTGAAAGATGTCACCTGATAGTGTTGACGACGAAGGGGTGTTGAAGTAGCAGACAGAGCAGGCTGCAGGAGCCGATCTTCACAAGCCCCCAGGCCCAGGAGCCTCGGGAGGCTCCGGAGGCACTGGTGGCTCCTTGCGAACCATCTCCATCTCCGCCAGGACTGCAGAACGCCTGGCCTCCTGAGCCTCCAGGATGCTCCTCATGAGGCGCTGGCGCACCGCAGCTGCGTTCGGCAAGCCGTAGGGCATGCGAACATAGATGTGGGGTGGGCCTTCGCAGCGCCCCACATGTGAGGGCCAGAAGCGCTCCTAAGAGGCGACTCGGTTGAGCCCTGGGATGTCGATGCAGACGCGTAGCCCGCCATCATCACCTGGGTGGGGAGCTACGGTGGGCAAGCGGCGGCTGCCACTCATGACTCTTGACTCCTACAACTCCTGTGTGATCTGACTGATGAACTCCTGAGGGTTTGGCCCTCCTTGCTTTGCTCCTTCCTAAGGGAAACGTGTTCTAAAACACGCCTCCAAGTGGTGCCCAAGCGCCTCCCTCGTGACCTTAGCAAGGTCGGTGGCCCTCCAGGTGGGAGCCCTCGAGCCCTGCTTGAGGAGGGGGCCGGGCGTGCCTCCCTATGCGACAGAAGGAGGTACCCCCTGAGCAGGAGCAGACCCTGAGGGGCCTGCCTCCTGAGGGGTCGGGCCTGGCGATGTCTTCTTCTTCTTGGGGGCGGTCTCAGGGAGCCTCCCGGTCCCGCGATCTGGGTCTTCAAGTGATGCGGCCTGAAAAGCTCGTTCCTGGGAGCACACCGCGTCTCTTTCTTCGCAAGGCACCGTGATAACTCCACTGCTTCCTCGCATCTTGAGGATGTTGTAGCCGTGATGAGTCATGGCCATGAACTTGGCAAGAGCTGGGTAGCCGAGGATGGCGTTGTATGGTAGGAGAATGCGGGCGACGTCGAAGTCGATGAGCTCGGTGCGGTAGTTGTTGCGCGCCCCGAAGGTGACGGGGAGGTGGACCTGCCCAATTGGAACTGTGGAGCCGTCGGTGACTCCGGAGAAAGGCTTGGTTGGCTGAAGCTGATCGTAAGGCACTTGGAGATTGTTGAACATCTCTACGGACAGGACATTGAGCCCTGCCCCGCCATCGATGAGGGTCCTGGTGACTTGCACGTTGCTGATGACTGGGGAGCAAAGCATTGGGAGGACTCCGGCTGTGGCCGCACACTTGAGCTGATCCGCTGAGCTAAACGTGATGGCGCACGCCGACCACCTGAGGGGGCGCGTGGCTTCAAGCTTTGGGAGGACTGCATTCACTTCGTGGGCGAACTGCTTGAAGATGCGTTGAGAGGCTGGGGCTTGAGCTCCGCCCAGGATGCAGGCGATCGCGCGCGGCTCCTGGAAGCCCCCAGCCCCCTCGTCTTGATGATGGTTCTCATTTCTCCTTGGCTGCGGCGGCAGTGGAGGGAGGCCTGCATTTCCTTGCGGGCGATCCTCGCGAGGCTGATCCTGCCAGCGATCCTTGCGAGGTCGGTCGCACCACCATTGGTGAGGGCCGCGGTCTTCCCAGCGTCCCGTGTTCCTTCCTCCTCCTCGGCCATAGCCGCGATCATTGCGGTCGGGGTGTCGGCCGACCCTTCCTTCTCGCACGGCTCAGAGCTCTTGGTATTCGTTGGTTGTGTGGGTGTGGAGGTCGTGGTACACACAGTACCAGCTGCCCTTGAAAGACTTGGGCTAATCTCTGCCCCGCTTGGTGTCTGGTTCTGCCGCAAGCACGGCAGCCCCCTTGCGCTTCACGTCCTTGGCCTTGGATTTCTTCTCTTCTGGGTCGGCGGCTGGCAGCTCGAGGAGGGAAAGGCGCCCTTCCTCAGCCCTGGCACACTTGGTTGCCAAGTTGAACAGCTCCAAGGAAGTGCACAGATCTTCATGCATCGCCAGCTCCTCCTTCATCTTGACGTCGCGCACGCCGTCGGAGAAGGCTGAGATGATGGCCTCCTCGGTCACCTTGGGAATCTTGAGACGTGCGTTGTTGAAGCGTTGGATGTACTTCTGCAGGGTCTCCCCTGGTTGCTGCTTGATGCGGTGCATGTCGCTCACAGCATGTGGCCAGTCGCGAGTACCTTGGAAGTTGGCGATGAAACGGGTGCGCATCTTGTCCTAGGAGGAGATCGTGCCTGGTGCCAGGTTCAGGAGCCAGGTGCGGGCCCCATCCTTGAGTGCCATGGGAAACCAGTTCGCCATGACCTTCTCGTCCCCGTTGGAGGCTTCGACGCCCAGCTCGTAGAGCTGGAGGAACTCCGCAGGGTCGGCCGTGCCGTCGTAGCGAGGAGGCAGGCCTGGCTTGAACTTGCAGGGCCACACGACGCTGCGCACCTCGGTGGTGAAGGTGCGGCATCCTGCCGTGGCCACGGGAGGCCTCTGGTGACGAGGAGCTTGGTCTTGCGGGCCCCCATGCGCTGCAGCTGGGAGCAGCGCGGGGTCTTGGCGCACTGGGACAGGAGCGTGGTCGTGACGGACCGGAGCAGGGAGCAATCGGGAAGCTTCTTGGGGGTGAGGAACCTCTTGGCAGCTCCGCTCTTGCTGCGCTGGCGCCAGACGGGGTGGGTTCCGGCCAGGGGCCACGCGCCTTGGGGCCAGGGCGCCTTCTTGAGGGGAAGGCAGCTGAGGCGCCCCCGGAGCTTCATTGCCCACGCAGGGTGGGGCGCGGTGCAGCGAGAAGGACGGCGTGGGGGAGCCCCCTGCGATGCGGGGGAGCTCGGCGACGCGGTCGAGCCACTCTTCATAGACGTCGTTGATTGGGCGGTAGCGCTGGAGCTCGCTCGCCGCGATGAGCGCAGCTCGAGCCTCCATGGCCGCGCAGGGCGCGCGGGACGAAGAACCAGCCGGTGCGAGCGAGGGAGTGTGTCAGGACCCCGACTCAATGCCACATCGATCTAGCATGTAACACCTCATATCACTTTGGGGCCTCACGCACGGTATTCCCATGGGTGTCGCCTTACCTTTGCCCAGGAACGTTTGCGCCTTTTGGCACACGTATATGATAGTGTCGATAGCATCCATATGATAAGGAGCCCGGGCTGACATGGCTAGTCGTAAACCCAAAGTGGCACAAACTTACAGGGACAGGCATCCATGACCCAGCATCGAACGTGTCGGTCATCAGCGAGTGAATCCAGGCTGTAGCACTGGGCTAGCAGGACTCCGGTGAACCGGGCTGTAGCGGGCTAACAGGACTCCGGTATTCATCGCGTGACATTTCCCCGAGGGGACAAACACAGGAACGAAGAACGACACATGCCGGCCAGCCTAACTGTTCCGGAGCAGTAGCAAGCTACCATGGCTCAGTGGAAGCACTAGGAGACATTTCCCGGTAAGAGAGACAACTAAGGATAACAACTAGATAGTCAGATCCCACATATACCAAGCATTTCAATAACATACACACAATATGCTCGATATGTGAAAATACAACATGGCATCACAACATGACTCTACAACTCAGTATTTATTCAATAGGCTCCGAGGAGCGAGATATTACAAACATGGGTCTCTCGACCCAGCATTCAGATCATACAAGTCAAAGCACAAGCGGAAGCTAACATGTCTGAGTACAGACTGAAGGAAATATGCCCTAGAGGCAATAATAAAGTTATTATTTATTTCCTTATATCATGATAAATGTTTATTATTCATGCTAGAATTGTATTAACCAGAAACATAATACATGTGTGAATACATAGACAAACATAGTGTCACTAGTATGCCTCTACTTGACTAGCTCGTTTATCAAAGATGGTTATGTTTCCTAGCCATGGACAAAAGAGTTGTCATTTGATTAACGGGATCACATCATTAGGAGAATGATGTGATTGACATGACCCATTCCGTTAGCCTAGCACTTGATCGTTTAGTATATTGCTATTGCTTTCTTCATGACTTATACATGTTCCTGTAACTATGAGAATTATGCAACTCCCATTTACAGGAGGAACACTTTGGGTACTACCAAACGTCACAACATAACTGGGTGATTATAAAGGAGTACTACAGGTTTCTCCGAAGGTACATGTTGAGTTGGTGTATTTCGAGATTAGGTTTTGTCACTCCGATTATCAGAGAGGTATCTCTGGGCCCTCTCGGTAATGCACATCATTATAAGCCTTGCAAGCAATGTGACCAAATGAGTTGGTTACGGGATGATGCATTACGGAACGAGTAAAGAGACTTGCCAGTAACGAGATTGAACTAGGTATTGGATACCGACGATCGAATCTCGGGCAAGTAACATACCGATGACAAAGGGAACAACGTATGTTGTTATGCGGTTTGACCGATAAAGATCTTCGTAGAATATGTAGGAGCCAACATGGGCATCCAGGTTCCGCTATTGGTTATTGACCGAGAATAGTTCTAGGTCATGTCTACATAGTTCTCGAACCCATAGGGTCTGCACGCTTAACGTTACGATGACAGTTTTATTATGAGTTTATGAGTTTTGATGTACCGAACGAGTTTGGAGTCCCGGATGAGATCGGGGACATGACGAGGAGTCTCGAAATGGTCGAGACGTAAAGATCGATATATTGGACGACTATATTCGGAGATCGGAAAGGTTCCGAGTGATTCGGGTATTTTTCGGAGTACCGGGGAGTTACGGGAATTCGCCGGGAGAAGTATTGGGCCTTATTGGGCCATACGGGAAAGAGAGAGGGGCTGCCTAGGGCAGGCCGTGCCCCCCCCATGGCCTAGTCCGAATTGGACTAGGAGGAGGGGCTGCACCCCCTCCTTCCTTCCGTTCTCTCTTCCCCTTCCTTGTCTCCTACTCCTAATACTTGGAAGGATTCCTAGTTGGACTAGGAAAGGGGGAATCCTACTCCCGGCGGGAGTAGGACTCCCCTAGGGCGCACCATAGAGAGGGCCGGCCCTCCCCTCCTCCACTCCTTTATATACGGGGGCAGGGGGCACCCCATAGACACACAAGTTGATCTACAGATCGTTCCTTAGCCGTGTGCGGTGCCCCCTTCAACCATATTCCACCTCCGTCATATCGTCGCAGAGTTTAGGCGAAGCCCTGCGCCGGTAGAACATCATCATCATCACCACGCCGTCGTGCTGACGGAACTCATCTCCGGAGCCTTTGCTGGATCGGCGGTCCGGAGATCGTCATCGAGCTGAACGTGTGCTGAACTCGGAGGCCCCGTACGTTCGGTGCTTGGATCGGTCGGATCGTGAAGACGTACGACTACATGAACCGCGTTGTGATAACGCTTCCGCTTACGGTCTACGAGGGTACGTAGACGAACACTCTCCCCTCTCGTTGCTATATCATCACCATGATCTTGCGTGTGCGTAGGAATTTTTTTGAAATTACTACGTTCCCCAACAGTGGCATCTGAGCCTAGGTTTTATGCGTTGATGTTATATGCATGAGTAGAACACAAGTGAGTTGTGGGCGATACAAGTCATACTGCTTACCAGCATGTCATACTTTGGTTCGGCGGTATTGTGAGATGAAGCGGCCCGGACCGACATTACGCGTACGCTTACGCGAGACTGGTTTCACCGTTGCGAGCACTCGTGCTTAAAGGTGGCTGGCGGGTGTCTGTCTCTCTCACTTTAGCTGAATCGAGTGTGGCTACGCCCGGTCCTTGCGAAGGTTAAAACAATAGTAACTTGACGAACTATCGTTGTGGTTTTTGATGCGTAGGTAAGAACGGTTCTTGCTAAGCCCGTAGCAGCCACGTAAAATTTGCAACAACAAAGTAGAGGACGTCTAACTTATTTTTGCAGGGCATGTTGTGATGTGATATGGTCAAGACGTGATGCTATATTTTATTGTATGAGATGATCATGTTTTGTAACCGAAGTTATCGGCAACTGGCAGGAGCCATATGGTTGTCGCTTTATTGTATGAAATGCAAACGCCCTGTAATTGCTTTACTTTATCACTAAGCGGTAGCGATAGTCGTAGAAGCAATAGATGGCGTAACCACAACGATGCTACGATGAAGATCAAGGTGTCGCGCCGGTGACGATGGTGATCACGACGGTGCTTCGAAGATGGAGATCACAAGCACAAGATGATGATGGCCATATCATATCACTTATATTGATTGCATGTGATGTTTATCCTTTATGCATCTTATCTTTCTTTGAATGACGGTAGCATTTTAAGATGATCTCTCACTAATAATCAAGAAGTGTTCTCCCTGAGTATGCACCGTTGCGAAAGTTCTTCGTGCTGAGACACCACGTGATGATCGGGTGTGATAGGCTCGACGTTCAAATACAACGGGTGCAAAACAGTTGCACACGCGGAATACTCAGGTCATACTTGACGAGCCTAGCATATAAAGATATGGCCTCGGAACACGGAGACCGAAAGGTCGAGCGTGAATCATATAGTAGATATGATCAACATAATGATGTTCACCATTGAAAACTACTCCATCTCACGTGATGATTGGACATGGTTTAGTTGATTTGGATCACGTGATCACTTAGATGACTAGAGAGATGTCTATCTAAGTGGGAGTTCTTAAGTAATATGATTAATTGAACTTAAATTTATCATGAACTTAGTCCTGGTAGTATTTTGCAAATTATGTTGTAGATCAATAGCTCGCGTTGTTGCTTTCATATGTTTATTTTGATATGTTCCTAGAGAAAATTGTGTTGAAAGATGTTAGTAGCAATGATGCGGATTGGATCCGTGATTTGAGGTTTATCCTCATTGCTGCACAGAAGAATTATGTCCTTGATGCACCGCTAGGTGACAGACCTATTGCAGGAGCAGATGCAGACGTTATGAACGTTTGGATAGCTCAATATGATGACTACTTGATAGTTTTGTGCACCATGCTTTATGGCTGAGAATCGGGACTTCAAAGACGTTTTGAACGTCATGGACCATATGAGATGTTCCAGAAGTTGAAGTTAATATTTCAAGCAAATCCCCGAGTTGAGAGATATGAAGTCTCCAACAAGTTCTATAGCTAAAAGGTGGAGGAGAATCGCTCAACTAGTGAGCATGTGCTCAGATTGTTTGGGTACTACAATCGCTTGAATCAAGTGGGAGTTAATCTTCCAGATAAGATAGTGATTGACAGAATTCTCTAGTCACCACCACCAAGTTAGTAGAACTTCGTGATGAACTATAGTATGCAAGGGATGACGAGAACGATTCCCAAGCTCTTCGTGATGTTGAAATCGACGAAGGTAGAAATCAAGAAAAACATCAAGTGTTGATGGTAGACAAGACCACTAGTTTCAAGAAAAGGGCAAAGGGAAGTAGGGGAACTTCAAGAAGAACGGCAAGCGAGTTGCTGCTCAAGTAAAGAAGCCCAATTCTGGTCCTAAGCCTGAGACTAAGTGCTTCTACTGCAAAGGGATTGGTCACTAGAAGCGGAACTACCCCAAGTGATTGGCGGATAAGAAGGATGGCAAAGTGAACATAAGTATAATTGATATACATGTTATTGATGTGTACTTTACTAGTGTTTATAGCAACCCCTCAGTATTTGGTACTAGTTCAGTTGCTAAGATTAGTAACTCGAAACGGGAGTTGCAGAATAAACAGAGACTAGTTGAAGGGGAAATGACGATGAGTGTTGGAAGTAGTTCCAAGATTGATATGATCATCATCGCACACTCCCTATACTTTCGGGATTAGTGTTGAAACTAAATAAGTGTTATTTGGTGTTTGCGTTGAGCATGAATATGATTTGATCATGTTTATTGCAATACGGTTATTCATTTAAGTTAGAGAATAAACTATTGTTCTGTTTACATGAATAAAACCTTATATGGTTACACACCCAATAAAAATGGTTCATTGGATCTCGATCGTAGTGATACACATATTCATAATATTGAAACCAAAAGATGCAAAGTTAATAATGATAGTGCAACTTATTTGTGGCACTGCCATTTGGGTCATATCGGTGTAAAGCGCATGAAGATACTCCATAAAGATGGATTTTCAGAATCACTTGGTTATGAATCATTTGATGGTTGCGAACCGTGCCTTTTGGGCAAGATGACTAAAACTCCGTTCTCCGAAACAATGGAACATGCTACTGACTTATTGGAAATAATACATACCGATGTATGCGATCCAATGAGTGTTGATGCTCGTGGCAAGTATCGTTATTTTCTGACCTTCACAAGATGATTTGAGAAGATATGGGTATATCTACTTGATGAAACATAAGTCTGAAATAGTTGAAAGGTTCAAAGAATTTCAGAGTGAAGTGGAGAATCATCATAACAAGAAAATAAAGTTTCTGTGATTTGATCGCGGAGACAAATATTTGAGTTACGAGTTTGGTCTTCAATTAAAACAATGTGGAATAGTTTCACAGCTCATGCCACCTGGAACACCACAACGTTATGGTGTGTCCGAACGTCGTAACTGCACTTTATTGGATATGGTGCGATCTATGATGTCTCTTATCGGTTTTACCACTATCGTTTTGGGGTTGTGCATTAGAGACAGCTGCATTCACGTTTAAAAAGGGCACCATCTAAATCCGTTGAGACGACACCGTATGAACTATGGTTTAGCAGTAAACCTAAGCTGTCATTTCCTAAAAGTTTGGAGTTGCGATGCTTATATGAAAAAGGTTTTCAACCTGATAAGCTCGAACCCAAATCGGAGAAGTGCGTCTTCATAGGATACCCAAAGGTAACTATTAGGTAGACCTTCTATCACAGATCCGAAGGCAAGTTATTCATTGCTAAAATGGATCCTTTCTAGAGAAGAAGTTTCTCTCGAAAGAAGTGAGTGGGAGGAAAGTAGAACCTGATGAGATAACTGTACCTTCTCCCGAATTGGAAAATAGTTCATCACTGAAATCAGTTCCAGTGATTCTTACACCAATTAGTGAGGAAGCTAATGATGATGATCATGAAACTTCAGATCAAGTTACTACAGAACCTCGTAGGCCTTCCAGAGTACGGTCCGCACCAGAGTGGTACGGTAATCCTGTTCTGGAAGTCATGTTACTAGACCATGATGAACCTACGAACTATGAGGAAGCGATGATGAGCCCAGATTCCACGAAATGACTTGAGGCCATAAAATCTGAGATATGATCCATGTATGAGAACAAAGTATGGACTTTGATTGACTTGCTCAATGATCAGCAAACCATGTTAAATAAATGGATCTTCAAGAGGAAGACGGACACTGATAGTAGTGTTACTATCTACTAAGCTCGACTTGTTGCGAAAGGTTTTCAACAAGTTCAATGTGTTGAATACGATGAGATTTTCTCACTAGTATCGAAACTTAAGTCTGTCCGAATCATGTTAGCAGTTGCCACATTTTATGAAATCTGGCAAATGGATGTCAAAACTGCATTCCTTAATGAATTTATTAAATAAGAGTTGTATATGATGCAACCAGAAGGTTTTGTCAATCCTAAAGATGTTAACAAAGTGTGCAAGCTCCAGCGATCCATCTCTGGACTGGTGCAAGCATCTCGGAGTTGGAATATACGCTTTGATGAGTTGATCAAAGCATATGGTTTTATACAGACTTTTGAAGAAGCCTGTATTTACAATAAAGTGAGTGGGAGCACTACAGCATTTTTGATAAGTATATGTGAATGACATATTGTTGATCGGAAATAATGTATAATTATTCTGCAAAGCATAAAGGAGTGTTTGAAAGGAGTTTTTCAAAGAAAGACCTTGGCGAAGCTACTTACACATTGAGCATCAAGATCTATATAGATAGATCAAGACACTTGATAAGATTTTTCAATGAGTACATACCTTGATAAATTTTTTGAAATAGTTCAAAATGGAACAGTCAAAGAAGGAGTTCTTGCCTGTGTTGCAAGGTGTGAAGTTGAGTAAGACTCAAGACCCGACCATGGCAGAAAATAGAAAGAGAATGAAAAGTCATTCCCTATGCCTCAGTCATAGGTTCTATAAAGTATGCTATGCTATGTACCAGACCTATTGTATACCTTGCTCTTTATTTGGCAAGGGAGTACAATAGTGATCTAGGAGTAGATCACTTGACATTGGTCAAGAATATCCTTAGTAAGGACTAAGGAAATATTTCTCGATAATGGAAGTGATAAAAGAGCTTGTCGTAAAAGGTTACAGCGACGCAAGCTTTTACACCAATCTAGATGACTCTAAGTCTCAATTTGGATACATATTGAAAATGGGAGCAATTAGCTAGAGTAGCTACGTGCAGAGCATTGTAGACATAGAATATTTGCAAAATACATACGGCTCTGAATGTGACAGACCCGTTGACTAAGCTTCTCTCACGAGCAAAACATGATCACACCTTAGTACTCTTTGGGTGTTAATAACATAGCGATGTGAACTAGATTATTGACTCTAGTAAACCCTTTGGGTGTTGGTCACATGACAATGTGAACTATGGGTGTTAATCATATATAGATATGAATATTGGTGATTAAATCACATGGCGATGTGAACTAGATTATTGACTCTAGTGCAAGTGCGAGTCTGAAGGAAATATGCCCTAGAGGCAATAATAAAGTTATTATTTATTTCCTTATATCATGATAAATGTTTATTATTCATGCTAGAATTGTATTAACCGGAAACATAATACATGTGTGAATATATAGACAAACATAGTGTCACTAGTATGCCTCTACTTGACTAGCTCGTTTATCAAAGATGATTATGTTTCCTAGCCATGGACAAAAGAGTTGTCATTTGATTAACGGGATCACATCATTAGGAGAATGATGTGATTGACATGACCCATTCTGTTAGCCTAGCACTTGATCGTTTAGTATATTGCTATTGCTTTCTTCATGACTTATACATGTTCCTGTAACTATGAGAATTATGCAACTCCCATTTACCGGAGGAACACTTTGGGTACTACCAAACGTCACAATGTAACTGGGTGATTATAAAGGAGTACTACAGGTGTCTCCGAAGGTACATGTTGAGTTGGCGTATTTCGAGATTAGGTTTTGTCACTCCGATTATCGGAGAGGTATCTCTGGGCCCTCTCGGTAATGCACATCATTATAAGCCTTGCAAGCAATGTGACCAAATGAGTTGGTTACGGGATGATGCATTACGGAACGACTAAAGAGACTTGCCGGTAACGACATTGAACTAGGTATTTGATACCGACGATCGAATCTCGGGCAAGTAACATACCGATGACAAAGGGAACAACGTATGTTGTTATGCGGTTTGACCGATAAAGATCTTCGTAGAATATGTAGGAGCCAATATGGGCATCCATATTCCGCTATTGCTTATTGACCGAGAATAGTTCTAGGTCATGTCTACATAGTTCTCGAACCCGTAGGGTCCGCACGCTTAACGTTACGATGGCAGTTTTATTATGAGTTTATGAGTTTTGATGTACCGAAGGAGTTCGGAGTCCCGGATGAGATCGGGGACATGACAAGGAGTCTCGAAATGGTCGAGACGTAAAGATCGATATATTGGACGACTATATTCGGAGTTCGGAAAGGTTCCGAGTGATTCGGGTATTTTTCGGAGTACCGGGGAGTTACGGGAATTCGCCGGGAGAAGTATTGGGCCTTATTGGGCCATACGGGAAAGAGAGAGGGGCTGCCTAGGGCAGGCCCCCCCCCCCATGGCCTAGTCCGAATTGGACTAGGGGGAGGGGCCGCACCCCCTCCTTCCTTCCCTTCTCCCTTCCCCTTCCTTGTCTCCTACTTCCCGGCAGGAGTAGGACTCCCCTAGGGCGCGCCATAGAGAGGGCCGGCCCTCCCCTCCTCCACTCCTTTATATACGGGGGCAGGGGGCACCCCATAGACACACAAGTTGATCTACGGATCGTTCCTTAGCCGTGTGCGGTGGCCCCTTCCACCATATTCCACCTCGGTCATATCGTCGCAGAGTTTAGGCGAAGCCTTGCGCCGGTAGAACATCATCATCGTCACCACGCCGTTGTGCTGAAGGAACTCATCTCCGGAGCCTTTGCTGGATCGAAGGTCCGGAAATCATCATCGAGCTGAACGTGTGCTGAACTCGGAGGCCCCGTACGTTCGGTGCTTGGATCGGTCGGATCGTGAAGACGTACGACTACATGAACCGCGTTGTGATAACACTTCTGCTTACGGTCTACGATGGTACGTAGATGAACACTCTCCCCTCTCGTTGCTATATCATCACCATGATCTTGCATGTGCGTAGGAATTTTTTTTAAATTACTACGTTCCCCAACACAGACATCTACAAATGAAAAAGGCTTAGAAGCCTGACTATCTACCAGATCCCGCCGAGGGCACAAGATCGTAGCTGAGGTAACAAGCTAAACGTCGAAGTCCACGCGGAACTACTAGTGAGATTGAGGTCTCTCTGCAAAAACATAAAATAGGCAAACGTGAGTACAAATGTACCCAGCAAGACTTACATCAGAACTAACTACATATGCATCATTATCAACAAAGGGATGGTGGGGTTTAACTGCAGCAAGCCAGCTTTGACTCGGTGGCTATCCTGAACTACGACTGCAAGTAACTCTTTTGAGGTGGCGCACACGAGTCCACATATTCGCCAACCAATACACCACTATGGATCCACTCCTGTCTCCCTACGAGAACGCCATCCATAGCACTGACGCTTATCTTGCGCATTTTAAAGTATCCACTTTCACTTGTCTATGAATTGTACAGGCAATCCAGAAGTCCTTTTCCGTGGACTCGGCTATTCGAATAGATCATATTAACCCTGCAGGGGTGTACTTCTTCACACACGCTCTCACCACTTACCGCCGTTTACACGACATGTACTCGGCAAACTTCAAGCGAAAGCCCCACGTGGGTGTCAGCCACGGCCTACCTAAACACTCAAGTCTCTAGTCCAGGTTTATCGCCTATTCGGGTTCCATCCGTGAGGAGATCCGGCCGGGGTTTCGCTCACAGCCCCAAACGATGTGAACAGGGTTCCGTGACACCAAACGGGCACCCAGTATACCCGGCCACGTGCCTACCGCATGACAGCCCACCCCTCCGGTCAGCGCTGCGCATGGCCTCCAGCATACTACAAACACCAGAAACTACTTGCAACTCCTGGACAGAGGACAAGGGTGATTAAGAAGCCGAGAAGGTCCATTGGTTTCGGGCCCAATGCGTGGTAGTAGCTGAATCATGGATCACAAACACAGAACTCAGTTCCTAAGGACGGCTGCAATGAGACAACCCACCATGTACTCCTACATGGCCTCTCACCGCTACCTTTACCAAATCGTGTTCACACACTTAGCTCACATACAGTAGGACATGTTCACACACCTCTGACTCATCCCCGATGAATCAGACCTGACTCAACTCTAAGCAGTAGCAGGCATGACAAACAATCATGAATGAGTAGGCACAACAGGGCTCAAACAACTCCTACTCATGCTAGTGGGTTTCATCTATTTACTGTGGCAATGACATGTCATGCAGAGGACAAAGGGGTTCAGCTACCGCAACAAGTAACAGTTGAATCGTTGTTGTCCTAATGCAATAAAAGAGAGTAGAAGCGAGAGAGTAGGATTGTATCGGAATGAACAAGGGGGTTTTGCTTGCCTGGCACTTCTGAAGATAATATAGCTCTTCATCGGTGTCATTGAACTCATCGTCGGAACCACGTCTACTGAGAGGGAACAATTACCAGCAATAGAGAGGAAACACAATCAATGCAATGCAACAATATGATGCATGATTATGACATGGCAACATGCTGGTGTTTTGAGCTAATGCAACTGGCAACAAAGTTAAATGAAGTTGGTTTGAACCCTTTGTTCAAATTCAAACTCCACATGTGGTTATTTAAATGCTATACGGTGATTTGTCCTAAACAGTAGCCATAAGTTGTTCTGACGTGCATGAAAATGGTACAAATGGATAGATTGGATTTTTCTGATCATTTTTCATATATAATTTATTTCAATTGGAGTTACGGTTGATTTACTATGAATTTTTCAAGTTTGCAACATTTTCTGAAATTTCCTATATAAGAATAAATCCAGAAAATAAGTTACTGCGTCAGCATGACATCACCCTGACGTCATCAGGTCAACAGGGCGGGTTCAGGTCAAACCTGACCAGTGGGGCCCACTGGTCAGTGACTCAGTTGGTTAACTGAGTTGATTCGGGTTAAACTAATAGTAACGAAAATGTCAGCAGGGCTGGGCCCACATGTCAGTGGCTTAATTAATTAAGTATATTAATTAGTGTTAACTAATCTAACACCTAAGTAACCAGTGCCTAGCCCACACATCAGAGAGACAGAGAGGGTCAAAGTGCGGTCAAACCCAGGTCAAACTCGCCGGAGTTGACCCGGGGCTCGTCGCCGGTAGGGCCAGGGACGGCGGAGAGGTGCGGGTTTCCTCCTCCGGCGACCAAATTGACGGAGGAGAGCGGCTACGTGGAGCTGGAGCTCGCGCGCGTCGAGTGGTGCCGGTGGGAGGTGCTGGGGTGGCCGGAAACGTCGTCGGCGATGACCTTGGCGGTCGCCGGAGTTCGGGCGAGGTTGGTTCCGATGCTAGGGGGCACGGCGAGGCGCGTGGAGAGTGCTACGGGCTCGTGCGAGTGCCGCGGAGATGATGACGTGCTCAGAATCGATCCAACGTGTCTGTGGCCACGACGGCGACGTGCGGTGGCGGCGACGGGTGCGGCCGAGCTCGGTGCAGTTGTTGTGGTGCTCGAGAGCGAGAACGGGAAGGGGGAGGAGGAAGAGGAGCTCACGAGGAGTCGGTTGGAGCAGAAGGCGAGCTCGGGGAGGCGGCAACGGCGGCAAATCGACGGTGGCGGTCCTCGGTGGCCGAGGAGGGGAACGGCGGAGCTAGCGGCATCCAGGGGCTTCCGACGCCTTTCGTCTGGGTGAGGATGAAGAGGGAGGCGAGGCGGAGCTTCCTGGGGCGTCGGCGAGGCGGGGCGGTGGCTGTGGCCGTGGCGAACGGCGTCGGTGGCGATGGGCTCCGCTCGGGTGTGCTCGGGAGAGGGAGTAGAGGACGAGGGAGAGAGCGAAGGACGGGTCCAGGTGGTCGGGGCGGCACCGAAGAGAAGGCCCGAGGCATCGTGGTGGCCTCAGTGACGCAGGCAAGCAGGGAGGTGCGTGGCGCCGCGGCGCGCGTGCGCTGTCTCCCTCCTCTGCCTACTGGCAGAGGTAGGTGATGACTGGCACGGGCCAGGTGGGCCGGCCCAGCCAGGTAAGTAACCTGTGGCCTTTCTCTCTCTCTCTTCCATTTAGTTCTGTTTTTCTATATTTCTGTATCTGTTGGGCTTTATTTAAAATACTTAAACAGATCCAAAAATCATGAAACTAATCATGGCTACTGTTTAGAATATATCCAACAGTAAACATTTTAGTTTATGATTATTTGATCATTTAAAATATTTTATAGTATTTAAATGCCCAGATGCAACTAGAGTATGATTTAATTTAGAGCCCAATATGTCCTACAAAAATATAAACCATTTTTGGTAGATGCTTTCACCTCAAACCAGAAATGTTGAACATTTTTAGAGGGCATTTTGAGTTCAATGAAAAAGATTTTATTTTGACCCTAGTTGAATTCATTTGGTGCTAGGGTTTAAGCATCCCCATTTCAAGTTTCCAATAAATTTAGACATGATGCATGGATGATTATGCAACTACTTGCAAACAAACTCTAGGGCTGTGACAACTCACCCCCACTAAACAAGAATCTCGCCCCGAGATTCAAGGCGTGAGGTAAGAAGACAAAGGGGACACAAACTAATAACATGAGCTCCGAGATCCAACTGTCTTCTCGAGGTGTTGATCTGTTGACTCAAAACAATCTTGACGTCTTTGCTTGCAAGGTCTTCATCCAACACGATGATGACAGAAAGAGACTCTACAAAATACGATCTCCTTGAAGATCGAGTATTCAAGATCAACTCATGGAGTGAGAGGTAAGAACATCTCTCAAGCTGAGATACGAAGCATTCATCCAAAGGGATGGAGTGGAACGGATGGCGAAGGTTCACTAGGTAGACAACAATTCCACACTTAAGAGGGTGGTGAACGGTTGTCAACGTAGCGAGCAGTTGAGTTGCCATGATACCATAACGATGCACTTTAGGGAAGGTGACTTGTAGAAATATCCCCTTAAGTGGCAAAAAGAATTACCTTTGACTCAAAGATCATTGAAACTCTTTATACCAACTTTAAGTCAAATCATAATCATTCAGTTGAAGGAGTCCGGATGAGTGACATACCCGGACGAGTATGGATGATGTGGATTACCTTGTTGAAGACAACGCAATGGATGATTTTTGCTTATCATCGGGAATGGATGGGACCCATGGTAGGACCACTTTTGAGGATGATCCTGAACAAGAATTACTAAGAAGGCAGCCCATGGTGAAACAGCACAAAGACGATGCAAGCTAGGAACAAACTGCAAATGTTGGAATGTTCCAACCATCATATCTACCGGAGATTCAGATCTGATTAGTAACAGGATACTTCAGACAACATGTCCGAAAAGGAAAGGTTGCAACACAAATCGTCGAGATGATATTGCGAGATTCTCGGGAGATGAACTACGATAGCAAGCTCCAAAACATGAGCTGGTTCTGCTACAACATGTGAATACATTGTCCGAGGCAAACATGACCACACAGTAGTCTTATAATAAAACACTACCGAGTTCGGGAGGGGAACTATCATCGAGGATATCAAAGACCTTGCATAAGTCCGGATTAGCTATCATGAAGGAACTTCTTCTCCTTGAACAAGTCAATCAGTGGCTTGGGTGTGCTGGGAAACACATAAAGAATGGAGGCGGCCAACCTATCAAACCATAGAGCACTTCGCACGTGCATGACTAACTTGGGATGATTCCGAAGGATGCAAAAACAAGCTTTCCTGAATTCACGGCGGCAACTTACATCAAATGCACGTGAGTTAGGGAAAGTCACTTCTTTCATCCAAACATATGCTTCATGAACGGGACATGAAGATAATGTTTATAGAAGTTTCCAACACTAGCTTAATGTTCAACAAAATCATGGAGGAGATAATGATGTTGTCGATGGGCTCAACAACAGTTCATCCAGGTTTCCATATAAGTGGAATTCCACAATTAAGTGAACAAGGTTATAGCATTGGTCAGACCCGAAAGATATAATGGTGTATGCTCGAGGAACAACCACGAGTAAGACAATATTACGAATCTCGTTGGTTCTGATTTTGATTTGATGATAGCCCACACTCAAACCAAAGTTTTGACAAGACAATAGCTCCAACAACTGGTCTGGAGGATCAATTGATAAAGATATCATCTTTCTTCAACACACATACAAGATATCCCTTAAGATGAACTAAATCGGACAAGCTTCCATCTTCCAACTCTCCAAGTTGTTGTTTAGCTTGACCAAACAGCTCAGGGGTATACAGCACAGATTCTTGGAGAAGGGGTGGTTTACAGGAATAAACCAACTTGATCACGAGCCCAACATAGCGGTCAGGTGACGACCTGGTGATACTTCCGAGAAGATATTCGGAAAATCATGAACCACCGATATGTCACTAAGCTCAAGAACAATCTTGCTTTTCAGGGAAAGATGATATGGTGAAATAAGCAAGGGATTGGATAATCCTAACTCACTGATCAGGAGTGCACCAGAGATAAGGACTAGGTAGCATGATCAATCTTAGAATGATGATTCAAAAATCAACACGCTATGAATGAGGTTGTTGTCAATTTAACTACCAAGCAACAGAGTTGCTAGGAGTATAGATTTCACACATCATGATTAACATGTCGGCATTCCGATTACAACAACACGGGAACCGAGAAATGAACAATGATGGCAAGAAGTATCACTTCATCAAGGATTCATAAGAGATAGTGCAATTCTCATGACGATCCTGACGTAAAGAGGGTAACACTTCAGAGTAGAACGGATCAAAAGTTTGATTGTATTTTGATCTGCGGAGTACAACTGCTTTGACCCAATCCTGGATTTGGATGAGGTACTGGAGTTTGTTTCTCCTAGTCATCCCGAATAGAATGGCTTGACGGACCACAGAAGTAAAAGGCATCGATGAACACGAATGCACGACTACTCCTGACTATCAATCGATAGATGAAGGTCAGGATACAACTAAAGGGAGACAACTCAAAGGAACATATGATTTTCTGAGTTGTGGATGCATAGATTAGTATGTCGAACCAAGTTCAACATTTTTCTTCCGGATAAACCATGCGGAAAGGTAGAACTGGCAGAATCACAATTATGAATGGAGAACTCATCGGGGGCACTCCTGTTGTGATCTTTTGATCCAACACACTACTGCCATAAAAGTGGTTCATAGTATTTGGAAGAAGGAAATACCACGAACTTCGAGGACTATTGCAAAGGTTCTAATTTCCTAAAGGAACTAGCAACACTATCAACATGAGGTAAGTAGGGTGAATCTCGGGTTCAAAACCCAGAAGTAGATTACCTACTACTAAGTGGCATCACGGGATGCTTCCGAGAAGAAAGGCCAGAATCATCACACTGGGACACAAAACATGGTTCGATTACTAGGTGGCACTCTAAGACACCTAGGGTCATAATAATAACTCCAACATATATGTCAAGGCAACAGAGTACCTCAACTCATTGATTAGTGTGGTTGATCTGGCCCAAAGGGGCATCGAAACGGGAGGAAGGGATTTTGCAAATGCTTCAGACTATTTAGAAATCTGGGGTAACTCGGACAGCATAACGGCTGTAAATGCTCAGAAAAGATTTGAGACATTCACAAGGATTTGCATAGTCACTTAACAACATCATATCAAGGTTCTGGTTCAACTGAGAACATACTAAAAGTAATAGAAATGGAATTGAGGCTTGAAACCAGCAATCCTATAAGTCTATGGATTAGTAACACGTGATCCTAATAGAAAGAAGAGAAAACCTAGTTCTTTAACCCCGTAGGAAAGACAAGATGACTCGGATCAGAAGTGCATAAGGTATAAGGAGTAAAAAGAGCCATACGTTCCCAACCACAATCAATTCCATTACATAACTAAAGAATTTCTAGACTCAACTTCGACCAGTTTGGCTTGGTAATCCTATAGGCAGTCAGGCTCTAATACCAAAGCTGTCAGGACCCCGACCCAATGCCACATCGATCTAGCATGTAACACCTCATATCACTTTGTGGCCTCACGCACGGTATTCCCACGGGTGTCGCTTACCTTTGCCCGGGACCTTTTGCGCCTTTTGGCACACGTATATGATAGTGTCACTAGCATCCATATGATAAGGAGCCCGGGCTGACATGGCTAGTCGTAAACCCAAAGTGGCACAGACTTACAGGGACAGGCATCCATGACCTAGCATCGAACGTGTCGGTCATCAGCGAGTGAATCCAGGTTGTAGCACTGGGCTAGCAGGACTCCAGTGAACTGGGCTGTAGTGGGCTAACAGGACTCCGGTATTCATCGCGTGACATTTCCGCGAGGGGACAGACATAGGAACGAAGAAGGACACATGCCGGCCAGCCTAAGTGTTCCGGAGCAGTAGCAAGCTACCATGGCTCAGTGGAAGCACTAGGAGACATTTCCCGGTAAGAGAGACTACTAAGGATAACAACTAGATAGTCAGATCCCACACATACCAAGCATTTCAATAACATACACACAATATGCTCGATATGTGCAAATACAACATGGCATCACAACATGACTCTACAACTCAGTATTTATTCAATAGGCTCCAAGGAGCGAGATATTACAAACATGGGTCTCTCGACCCAGCATTCAGAGCATACAAGTCAAAGCACAAGCGGAAGCTAACATGTCTGAGTACAGACATCTACAAATGAAAAAGGCTTAGAAGCCTGACTATCTACCAGATCCTGCCGAGGGCACAAGATCATAGCTGAGGTAACAAGCTAAACGTCGAAGTCCACGCGGAACTACTAGTGAGACTGAGGTCTCTCTGCAAAAACATAAAATAGGCAAACGTGAGTACAAATGTACCCAGCAAGACTTACATCAGAACTAACTACATATGCATCATTATCAACAAAGGGATGGTTGGGTTTAACTGCAGCAAGCCAGCTTTGACTCGGTGGCTATCCTGAACTACGACTGCAAGTAACTCTTTTTAGGTGGCGCACACGAGTCCACATATTCGCCAACCAATACACCAGTATGGATCCACTCCCGTCTCCCTACAAGAACGCCATCCATAGTACTCACGCTTATCTTGCACATTTTAAAGTATCCACTTTCACTTGTCTATGAACTGTACAGGCAATCCAGAAGTCCTTTTCCGCGGACACGGCTATTCGAGTAGATCATATTAACCCTGCAGGGGTGTACTTCACACACGCTCTCACCACTTACCGCCGTTTACACGACACGTACTCGGCAACCTTCAAGCGGAAGCCCAACGTGGGTGTCGGCCACGGCCTACCTAAACACTCAAGTCTCTAGTCCAGGTTTATCGCCTATTCTGGTTCCATCCATGAGGAGATCCGGCCGAGGTTTCGCTCATAGCCCCAAACGATGTGAACAGGGTTCCGTGACACCAAACGGGCGCCCGGTATACCCGGCCACGTGCCTACGGCATCACAGCCCACCCCTCCGATCAGCGCTGCGCACGGCCTCTAGCATACTACAAACACCAGAAACTACTTGCAACTCCTGGACAGAGGACAAGGGTGATTAAGAAGCCGAGAGGGTCCATTGGTTTTGGGCCCAATGCGTGGTAGTAACTGAATCATGGATCACAAACACAGAACTCAATTCCTAAGGACGGCTGCAATGAGACAACCCACCATGTACTTCTACATGGCCTCTCACCGCTACCTTTACCAAATCGTGTTCACACACTTAGCTCACACACAGTAGGACATGTTCACACACCTCTGACTCATCCCCGATGAATCATACCTGACTCAACTCTAAGCAGTAGCAGGCATGACAAATAATCATGAATGAGTAGGCACAACAGGGCTCAAACAACTCCTACTCATGCTAGTGGGTTTCATCTATTTACTGTGGCAATGACATGTCATGCAGAGGACAAAGGGGTTCAGCTACCGCAGCAAGTAACAGTTGAATCGTTGTTGTCCTAATGCAATAAAAGAGAGCAGAAGCGAGAGAGTAGGATTGTATCTGAATGAACAAGGGGGTTTTGCTTGCCTGGCACTTCTGAAGATAATATAGCTCTTCATCGGTGTCATCGAACTCATCGTCGGAACCACGTCTACTAAGAGGGAACAATTACCGGCAATAGAGAGGAAACACAATCAATGCAATGCAACAATATGATGCATGATTATGACATGGCAACATGCTGGTGTTTTGAGCTAATGCAACTAGCAACAAAGTTAAATGAAGTTGGTTTGAACCCTAAGTTCAAATTCAAACTCCACATGTGGTTATTTAAATGCTATTCGGTGATTTGTACGAAACAGTAGCCATAATTTGTTCTAACGTGCATGAAAATGGTACAGATGGATAGATTGGATTTTTCTGATCATTTTTCATATATAATTTATTTCATTTGGAGTTACGGTTGATTTACTATGAATTTTTGAAGTTTGCAACATTTTCTGAAATTTCCTATATAAGAATAAATCCAGAAAATAAGTTACTACGTCAGCATGACATCACCCTGACGTCATCAGGTCAACAGGGCGGGTTCAGGTCAAACCTGACTAGTGGGGCCCACTGGTCAGTGACTCAGTTGGTTAACTGACTTGATTAGGGTTAAACTAATACTAACGAAAATGTCAGCAGGGCTGGGCCCACATGTCAGTGGCTTAATTAATTAACTAAATTAATTCGTGTTAACTAATCTAACACCTAAGTAACCAGTGCCTGGCCGACACGTCAGAGAAACAGAGAGGGTCAAAGTGCGGTCAAACCCAGGTCAAACTCGCCGGAGTTGACCCGGGGCTCGTCGCCGCCAGGGCCAGGGAGGGCGGAGAGGTGTGGGTTTCCTCCTCCGGCGACCAAATTGACGGAGGAGAGCGGCTACGTGGAGCTGGAGCTCGCGCGCGTCGAGTGGTGCCGGTGGGAGGTGCTGGGGTGGCCGGAAACGTCGTCGGCGATGACCTTGGCGGTCGCCGGAGTTCGGGCGAGGTTGGTTCCGATGCTAGGGGGCACGGCGAGGCGCGTGGAGAGTGATACAGGCTCGTGCGAGTGCCGCGGAGACGATGATGTGCTCAGAATTGATCCAACGTGTCTGTGGCCATAACGGCGACGTGCGGTGGCGGCGGCGGGTGCGGGCGAGCTCGGTGCAGTTGTTGTGGTGCTCGAGAGCGAGAACGGGAAGGGGGAGGAGGAAGAGGAGCTCACGGGGAGTCGGTTGGAGCAGACGGCGAGCTCGGGGAGGCGGCGACGGCGGCAAATCGACGGCGGTGGTCCTCGGTGGCCGAGGAGGGGAACGGCGGAGCTAGCGGCATCCAAGGGCTTCCGGCGCCTTTCGTCTGGGTGAGGATGAAGAGGGAGGCGAGGCGGAGTTTCCTGGGGCGTCGGCGAGGCGGGGCGGTGGCTGTGGCCACGGCGAACGGCATCGGTGGCGATGGGCTCCGTTCGGGTGCGCTTGGGAAAGGGAGCAGAGGACGAGGGAGAGAGCGAAGGACGGGTCCAGGTGGTCGGGGCGGCACCGAAGAGAAGGCCCGAGGCGTCGTGGTGGCCTCAGTGACGCAGGCAAGCAGGGAGGTGCGTGGCGCCGCGGCGCGCGTGCGCTGTCTCCCTCCTCTGCCTACTGGCAGAGGTAGGTGATAACTGGCACGGGCCAGGTGGGCCGGCCCAGCCAGGTAAGTAGCCTGTGGCCTTTCTCTCTCTCTCTCTCTTCCATTTAGTTCTGTTTTTCTATATTTCTGTATCTCTTGGGCTTTATTTGAAATACTTAAACAGATCCAAAAATCATGAAACTAATCATGGCTACTGTTTAGAATATATCCAACAGTAAACATTTTAGTTTATGATTATTTGAGCATTTAAAATATTTTATAGTATTTAAATGCCCAGATGCAAATAGAGTATGATTTAATTCAGAGCCCAATATGTCCTACAAAAATATAAACCATTTTTGGTAGATGCTTTCACCTCAAAACAGAAATGTTGAACATTTTTGGAGGGCATTTTGACTTCAACGAAAAAGATTTTATTTTGACCCTAGTTGAATTCATTTGGTGCTAGGGTTTAAGCATCCCCATTTACAGTTTCCAATAAATTTAGACATGATGCATGGATGATTATGCAACTACTTGCAAACAAACTCTAGGGCTGTGACAGAGTGGCAGTGCGGCCATCTCGTCTCACGGATGGATGCTGGGACGATGCTTGCTGCTTGTTCCCCGCCGGGCCAGTGGCGGCGTTGACGGCAGGCGACGGGGAACGGCGGGTGTCGGTGTCAACACCGGCGGATCTCGGGTAGGGGGTCCCGAACTGTGCGTCTAGGCGGATGGTAACAGGAGACAAGGGACACGATGTTTTACCCAGGTTCGGGCCCTCTTGATGGGGGTAAAACCCTACGTCCTGCTTGATTGATATTGATGATGTGGGTATTACAAGAGTAGATCTACCACGAGATCAAGGAGGCTAAACCCTAGAAGCTAGCCTATGGTATGATTGTTGTAATGGTTGTTGTGTCCTACGGACTAAAGCCATCCGGTTTATATAGACACCGGAGAGGGCTAGGGTTACATAGAGTCGGTTACAATTGCAGGAGATCTACATATCCGTATCGCCAAGCTTGCCTTCCACGCCAAGGAAAGTCCCATCCGGACACGGGACGAAGTCTTCAATCTTGTATCTTCACAGTCTTGGAGTCCGGCCGACGATGATAGTCCGGCTATCCGGACACCCCCTAGTCCAGGACTCCCTCAGTAGCCCCTGAACCAGGCTTCAATGATGATGAGTCTGGCGCGCATATTGTTCGGCATTGCAAGGCGGGTTCCTCCTCCGAATAATTCATAGAAGATTGTGAACACCAGGATAGTGTCCGGCTCTGCAAAATAAATTCCACCTTCCACCGTAGAGAGAATAATATGTACACAAGTTCAATCTGCTGACGTATTTTGTGGCATGACGTCACACCACTACCAAGCCTTTACTTGAATCTTTTTTACTATACCACCTCAGCGCGTTTAGCGAAGCGGTTTCCTTGGCACGTCTTGTCGAAGCAGGGATCATGTTCCCCTTATTCCGGGATTCTCATCAATACGGACGTGGGTAACCCAACCGCACCATTGATGGTGGCGCTTGGGAGATAAGCGAGTTTTACCAGGCCGGTGGGGACGCATAGTTTTCGTCCGCCCATATATAAGGGGATAAGGATCCACCCTTTCACCTACGCCTTCCTGCTCCTTTGCTTATCCATCTCCGCGCACTCGATCTCCAGCGCCCAAGCCCGCATATCTCATCTCAACCTTCTCCCGTCATGTCTGGAGCAGGAGGCAAGTGGATGGCCTCCTCCGTTACAGAGGGGCACATCGAAAGACTGCGCAGCGCCGGATATCTATCCGGCGACATCGCGCACCGGCTGCTCGACGAGGGGCAGCTCATCCCCACCCCCAGGCCCAATGAGAGGGTCGTATTCCTTCCCCACTTCCTCCGCGGACTGGGCTTTCCACTGCATCCCTTTGTCCGGGGGCTCATGTACTATTACGGCCTGGATTTCCACGACCTGGCGCCAAACTTCAACCTCAACATCTCGGTGTTTATCGTCGTGTGCGAGGCCTTCCTTTGCATCCAGCCTCACTTCGGCTTGTGTCTCAAGCGGAGTGCGGAGGTGCCATGTTGGGTAAGATACCCAACGTCGTCTGGCTCGAGGGTGTCACACCCTAGCTAGTTCATGCATTAGAGTGTTGCATCATGTTTATTTTTTTCAATAGAAACTTGAAATGGGGATGACAGAACCCCCAGCCCCCTCTAAATCCAACTAGGATTTACTAAAAATATTTTCAATGAACCTGAAATGCCCTTCTAAAATGTCCATCATTTTTGTCTTGGTTCAGAGCCTCTGTCAAAAGTGGTGCACAATTTTCTAGGTCATCTTAAGGTCTTTGAATTAAATCATAAGTATTTGAGTTTGGGCATTTTAAATTATATAAAATATTTCAACTGCCCAAATATTCCCAACCTAAAATGTTTCATGTTGGAAATATTCCAACTATGGACCAGGAGCAGTTTGGTGAATTTTGGAACTGTTTAAGTATTTTTTTTAAACTCCACAAAGTTGCAAAAAAAATAGAAAAAGAAGAACAGGAAGAAACCTTACCTGGTGCCTACTAACAGGCCCACCTGCCGGCCCAGCCCAGCTGCCGTGCCAGCGAGCTGCTTAGCTCGGCCAGGCAGGCAGGCAGGTGCTCGGCGGCGAGCACCGCATGGGTGCCACGCACCTGGTCGCCGCCTCGCCGCTCCCCTTATCCAGCCGCGATGTGGATCGTTCCCCCTCTCTCCCCCGAACCCCTCGGACATCCCCTCTCCTCCCCAGCTCCTCCCCCCCGCGCTCCCCAGCCATGGTCGATGCCACCGCCACCGCTCCATCGCCGTAGCCGCGCTCCCCGCCGTCCGTGCTCTGTCTCGTCGTGTCTAGGAGCTCCGCCGCCATCCTCTTCGTCGAGCTAGCCGAGCCCCGTGTGCTCGTGTGGCCCGAGTCCACCACACCAACTCCGCCCGAGTCCGCCGTTGCCGGAGATCCCTTTCAACGCTGTCGCCGCATCAGTTCGTCCCCGACCCCGCCAGTTGCCTCTACGAGTGCCCTGTGAGCCTAGCTACCTCCCCTTCCCTTCCTCTCTCGCCCCCGAGCTGTGTAGCAACCGCACGGAGATCACCCGCACGCACCGCCATGGAACTCGTCGCCGACGTGCTCTTGGCCATCCTCCGGCCACCTCTCGGTGTCCATCGCAATCACCACGTCGCGTAGGGTCTAACCATACACTCCCCGCACCTCACCGCACACCCTAGCTCGAGTTCGCCTCCACCCGAACTCCGGCGGCCGCCTAGGTCGTCGCCGGCGCCGACTCCGGCCACCCCAACCCCAACTAACTCCACCAAGAGCTGCGGTTTGTCCCCAGCTCCACTTAGATGCCTTCCGCGACCCATTTGGAGGCCGGAACGGCCAAAATCACTTCCGCCGCCGCGTCGGGCTCGCTGGCGGCTAAACGCCGGTGGCTGACGTGGCGCCATTAGTTTAGGAGCTAAACATAGTTAGCTAAAGTTGGTGCCACTGACGGGTGCACCCCACGCCCTAATTAACCGCGGGTTTTATTTTCTGTTTAGTTTAGATTAACCCAGCGGGACCCACATGTCAGGGTTGACCTGCTGATGTGGCCGTTGACCGGGCCCACCCGTCAGCGAGCTAAACAGCCCTGGGTCACTGACCAGTGGATCCCACAGGTCAGGTTTGACCTGGCCGACCCCGTTGACCCCCCCTGACGTCACTCTGACGCACTGCTGATGCAATAACTAATTTTTGGATTTATTTTTATTCAGGAAATTCCAGAAATTGTTGCAACCGTAGCTCCAAATCAAACAAATTATATATGAAAAATGATCAAAAAATCCAATCTATCCATCTATACTGCTTTCATGCATGTTTAAACAAGTTAACTTGTTGTTTAGTGCAAAACATGATAAATCACTATTTAAGATCACAAATCTGTTTGGAAATTGAATCTTTGGTTCAAAATGGTTCAAACCCATCTGGTCTTTGTTGCATTAGCCCAACACACTCATATTCGCCGTGTCTCATGCATGCATCATATTGTTGCATATTGTTTGGTGATGTTTGTGTATCGGTGTTCTCTGCGGCAGGTTCTGCCCCCGAGGAGTACCGTGATTACCCCAACGAAGAGCAATACCATTGCACCGACCCATCAGGCAAGCAACCAACCGTTTGATCATATCGATACAATCCCATGTTCTTGCTCCTGCTCTCTTTTACTGCATTAAGACAACGCGTTTCAAACTGCTGTGTGCTGCGGTAGTTGAACCCATTTCCTCTGCATGACCTGTCATTGCCACAATAACTAGATGAAACCCACTAGCATGTGTAGGAGTTGATTGAGCCATGTGTGTGTGTTGTTCCTACCTTGCTATGCCTGCTATGCTTAGAGTCGTGTCAGGTCTGGCTCATCTGGGTGATGGACTAGAGTGAAATGATCATGTCATATGAGAGTGGCGTGTTGAACACGATTTGGTAAAGGTATCGATGAGAGGCCATGTAGGAGTACATGGTGGGTTGTTTCATTGAAGCCGTCCTTAAGTACTAAGATCTATATGTGTGATTTAAGATTCAGCTACTACCATACATTGGGCCCTGAAATATGACCCCGCTCGACTTCCTATTCACACTAGTCCTCTGTCCAGGAGTTGCAAGTAGTTTCTGGTGTTTATAGCTTACTGGAGGCCGTGGACAACGCTGACCATAGGGGTGGGCTGTGATGCGGTAGGTACGTGGCACGGTGTACCGGTTGCCCGTTAGGCATCTCGGGAACCCTGTTCACATCGTTTGGGGCTATGAGCGAAACCCCGGCCGGATCTCCTCATGGATGGAACCCGAATAGGCGATAAACCTAGACTAGAGACTTGAGTGTCTAGGTAGGTCGTGGTCTACACCCACATCGGCTTTTGCTTGAAGTCTGCCGAGCACATTTCGTGTGCAGACGCTAAGTGGTGGAAACATGTATGAAGAAGTACACCCCTGCAGGGTTAACATAATCTATTCGAATAGCCGCGTCCGTGGTAAAGGACTACTTGGTTGCCTATACAGTTCATAGACAAGTAAATGGAAACTACTAAAAGCTTCAAGATAAGCGTGAGTGCCGAGGATGGCTCTTCCGTAGGTAGACGGGGGTAAATCCTCGGTAGTGTATTGAAGTGGTGAGTAGTGGACTCGTGTGCGCAAAACCATTTCAAGTTGGAGTCTCGTAGGATAGCTTAGCCAAGAGTCATAGATGGCTTGCTGCAATAACTCCACCAACCTTCTTGATAATGTGCATGTATGTAGGATCTGATGTAAGTCTTGCTGAGTACCTTTGTACTCATGTTGCTTTAATTCATATTTTCAGAAGATGCTACAACCCCTTCCGACGGGTTCTTCGTAGACGTTGACATCGATGAGTAGACTAAGGCCCAGGTGGTGATCCTGAGCACGTGAAGGACCATGTAGTATAGCTAGGCTTACCCAAGCCTCTTTTATTTTAATAGTTGTCTGTACCCAGACAAGTTACTTCCGCTGTCGACTTGTATGCTTGTATGACTTGAATGAGGGTCGTGTGACCCGTACTTGTGTGTATGTTATGTATGGCTCTCTGAGCCTCTAAATAAAGTACTTGTGTCGTAGAGTCATGTTGTGATGCCTTGTTGTATTTGCACATATCGAGCATATTGTGTGTATGATTGAAATGCTTGGTATGTGTGGGATCTGACTATCTAGTTGTTTATCTTTAGTAGCCTCTCTTAACGGGAAATGTCTCCTAGTATTTCCATTGAGCCATGGTAGCTTGCTACTGCTCCGGAACACTTAGGCTGGCCGGCATGTGTCCTTCTTCGTTCCTGTGTCTGTCCCTTCGGGGAAATGTCACGCATTGAGTACCGGAGTCCTATTAGCCCGAGCCCGGACCCACTTGCTGATGACCAACACGTTCGATGCTGGGTCATGGATGCCTGTCCCTATAAGTCTGTGCCACTTTGGGTTTACGACTAGTCATGTCAGCCCGGGCTCCTTATCACATGGATGCTAGCGACTCTATCATGCGTGAGGCTGCAAAGTGATATGAGGTGTTACAGGCTAGATCGATGTGACATTGAGTCGGGGTCCTGACAGAGGGTGCCTTCATGGAAACCATCAAGGGATGGCAATCGGGGTGGTTCTACATCACCGAGCCGCGTGACCCTAAATGGGTAGTGGCCCTTGAATTTAGATCCGGAAGCCCCACGCGGCTCACCTCATGGAAGGAGAGTGGCCTGACCCGGGGTGATTCGGAGGAGCTGACCGGACTCCAAGCCTGTATCCAGAAGCTGGTGAACAAGAAGCTCAAGCTTGTCGACGTGGTCCAGGTCATGCTCATCCGCCGGATTCTCCCGTGCCAAGAACGGGCATTTAAATTGTGGGAGTTCAATCCGGCGCAGCACCAGACCTTGAGCAGGCTCTTCGACACTAGGTATTAAGGGCGCCGAAGCTCCCGCATCCGCTACTGAAGATCGCGGATTTCGCTCGCAGCGTCCAACTGACGAGGTAAGTAATTCTACCACTTCATGGGACACTTGTTTTTAATAGTTCGACCGTACGCGGGATTTAATCTCCCTTTTCCTTTGACAGGACTGGATGAAGAAGGCCGAGCAGTTCATCTGTCCGGCTCCCATGCCAGAAAACCCAGTAGACGCCCGTCTAGCGGGGCTGCTGGTTCCGGCACCGCATTTGGTGCCGGAGAAGAAGGCCAAGAAGGAGGCCACGGGTACTCGAAAGAGTTCCCGTTTTCAGGTGCCCGACGACTCCGAGGCGGACTCCTCCCCCGAAAACGAGGAGAAGAAAGAGGACTCTCTCCCAGAGGAAGGAGAGAGGAAGAGGAAGGCTTCCCCAACAGGGGAGGCTGAAGGGTCCAAGAGGGGAAGGACTGTTCCCCCGGACAGCTCCGCCAACGTCAACGTTGGCGACGAAGAGTGGCCCTCAAGGGCCAGGCCTCCGGCAAGATCGTAAGTATCCGGATTCCTGAATGATTTATATTTCTCTTTTTGTGTCACATAATGTCCTTCTAATGCCGCATGCTGCCTGTAGTCCGGCCGATGATAATCTCCCCGCTTCATCGAGCGGGTCGTTGGCTCCGTCGGATGTAGACTCCATCCCGACTGCCTCCACCCCTCGCGATGCTGAGGACGCCGAGGTGGGATCCCGAGAAGGGACCCATCAGGAGGAGGCTCCGGAGGCGCCACAAGGAAGCCTCCCGGACTTTGCGCCGGACTCCACGTCAGAACCCGCAGTGGTTCCGGAGTCCGGCCGGCGGCCCCTTCACAAGAAGGGCAAGACCGTGACGCCGGCGGCCTCCGTCCAACCGGAGACTCCAGACAACTTGTCGGAGGCGCTCAAAGGCGCTTCCATCGAGGAAGAACACCACACTATTATGAGTGCGGTGATTCAGAAGGTTCAGCTCGCCAAGAGCGGGCTGACCGAAGCCTGCAGTAGCCTTCTAACAGGCTTTGAGGTAAGAAGTTAAAAATATGCAATGTGATACCGCATAGACTGTAGCCCCTGATGCTCGGTTCGGTGTTCGGAAAGAAAAGTCGGACTGAGGATCTAAAAAAGATATACGCGGGGTTGCTAAAAATTATGTCAATATGGGTTTGCAGGCTGCACTGCTGACCTCTGCCGCACTGACTGCGGAGGTCGGTGCTTTAAAGCAGGAGCTCGAGTAGTCTGAGCAAGAGCTCGGCCATGCCAAGAAGCAGCTCGAGGACAAAGAAGGTGAGTAACACCACTTTGAATTTTTACCTTACAGAAAAGGATTTTGGTTGCGACAAAAATAACAAGGATAACGTGGGTACTGCAGGGGCCACGAACAAGGTGGCAACCCTGAAGGAGGCTGTGTCTGCGGCCGAAAGCAATGCGGCCGCGGAACGAGCAGAGCGAGAGAAGCAGGAGGCGCGGGTGGCGGAGGTGTGGCAAGATCTCCAGGCTCTCATGGAAAAGCATGAGAGTTTGGAGCGCGACTCAAAGACTCGAGAGTCCGAGCTTGCCTCGGCTCTCGAAAGTGCCAAAGCCGCCATGGCCGAGGCCCATAAGTCCCTCCAGGAGATTGAGGAGGTGAAGAAGATAGCGGCGGGTAAGGCATTTTTCATGCAAAGCAAGCATGTGAATGTATATTACCTGTTACTTACCCGAATTCGGAGCTCTCCAGGGGCGTTTGCAGATCTGCCTCGCAGCGTGTCCGATGCTGCCGCATTCTACCGAGCCGAGGAGGGGAGCTCAACGGAGAAGGTCTTCTAGTCTCAGTACGCTGAGGCCGGCCATCCGGTGCCCCCTAGCGACCAGCTGAAGCAGCTGGTCGAGCTCCACAAGGTAGCCGAGCAGGCCATGAAGGGCCTCATAGTCCGGTTGTGGCCTGGAGAGGCCATGCCTGGGAGCTACTTCGGCCTCGTGCGGCGGCTGGTGGATGCGTGCCCCTGGGTGGAGGTCATCAAGCGCTCCGCCTATATTGAAGGTGCTCGTCGGGCCCTTGCCCACGCAAAGGTGCACTGGGGCAGGCTGGATGTGGAGAAGCTTATCACTGACGCGCCGCCAGCGGGCAAGGAGTATCGTACGCCCGAGATGTACTATAAGACTGTCCTGAAGGGTGCCCGCAAGATTGCGGATGAGTGCCCCAGAGATGTAATTATTGAGTAAATTCGCAATGTGTTATCCTGTGTGCTGAAAACTTCGTTCATATGCGCTAAGCAACGCTTATTGATTTAAAATATTACCTTTTGTGCGGCCGTTTATTAAATCTGAGAGATGGCAAGTCGTCGGCTTCAGCCCCCATGCCACAAGTGCTGGGGTGTTCGGGATAAACTTGAGCACTCTTGTTCCCCATTTTGGGTCCATCTAGGGAGGCACTCAACACAACGAACAAGGCAACCTGACTTATAATGCCTGAACACTCTCACTTAGCCATAGAATTCTATAATTTTAAATTTCGGCGAAGCCCCTAGTATTCAGAAGACCGAGTTCGGGGCGCTATCCACGCCTTGGACGGACATTATCCGGTTCTTTGCTCGAAGCAGCATAAGTCTTTAGGGACTCGAAAAGACCTCTCGAACAGTGACCAGTCTCTCGCCTTATCATGACAGTTAGTTTTAGCTTTCTCCACTGAGGCGTTAACCCAGCTCAACCGGGGCGCAATCGCAGTGGTTCTCCCAGTGCTACCTTAGCCGACAGAACGGAACGTAAGGTACCAAAACATGGGAGCCAGGCAAACCCATCTATTGACCCAAGACATGATTCGGTGCCGATTCATATAATGCTATAAGTTCGGGGTGCCGCACTTGTGAAAGTGTTCGGACTTATCACACCATAATGCCGGGAACATAAGCCCCTGGTGTATTCGGCCGTACCAAAATATACGGGTGCAAGATTTCATAAATGAACATATATGTAAAGTAATGCAATTATATGCAAAAAGTGTTGCATTATTTATTCAAGAAGTTCTGCTATGAGTGCGGAATGATACAAATAGTGCGGTAAGCAAGGGATTGGACTAATTAAAGGTGTCTTCCTCTAGGGCTAGGATGTGGAATGGTGTATTTAACAATTTTAATGCTCGTAATGGAGACCACCTGAGTGTTCGTCGCAGCCTTTGTCCCTCCCTGGCTGTTGCATCATGAGTTCGGCAGGTTCGCCGCCGGACAGAGCATCTGGTGGACGGAGTCCTGTATATAAAAAGAAAAAAAATAAAAAGAGCGACACACTTGGGAGCCCCTGGTGTGGTCGAACCGCACTCTGGGTCTGTTGTGGTCGTGCCCCTCCCCCTATGCCCATGGTATCTCCAGAGCATAATGATGTACGCGGAGAGCTTGTCTTGCAATCATGCGAGGGTTGGGGTTGCGGCCGCATTGCTACACGTGCTCGGAACGTGCCAGGTGGTCTTGGTTGATGTTGCTCCAGGCGCGTTTGGTCGTGTCCCGTCGTGTAACGACCGGACTCGAAAATTGCCTTAGAAGGCTGCTCTGTACTTCTGCCGCGAGAGCTGCTGTATGTTCCTCCGTTCAGAGGGAGCGTTCCATATTTCCGTTGACCATGATGACTCCATGAGGGCCTGGCATCTTGAGCTTGAGGTATGCGTAATGCAGCACCACGTTGAACTTTGCGAACGCGGTTCGTCCGAGCAGAGTGTGATAGCCACTGCGGAACGGGACTATGTCGAAGATTAACTCCTCGCTTCGGAAATTATTCGGGGATCCAAAGACCACTTCCAGTGTGACTGAGCCTGTACAATTGGCCTCAACACCTGGTATGACGCCTTTGAAGGTCGTCTTTGTAGGTTTAATCCTTGAAGGGTCTATGCCCATCTTGCGCACTATATCCTGATAAAGAAGGTTCAGGCTACTACCGCCATCCATCAGGACTCTCGTGAGGTGAAATCCGTCGACGATTGGGTCTAAAACCAATGCGGCGAATCTGCCATGGCGGATGCTGGTCGGATGGTCTCTTCGATCGAAAGTGATCGGGCAAGAGGACCATGGATTGAACTTTGGGGCGACTGGCTCCATCGCATATACGTCCCTTAGTGCACGCTTCTGCTCCCTCTTGGGTATATGTGTTGCGTATATCATGTTTACCGTCCGCACTTGTGGGGGGAAGCCCTTCTGTCCTCTATTGTTCGGCGGCCGGGTCTCTTGCTCGTCGTCGCTGTGCAGCCCCTTGTCATTGTTTTCGGCAATTAGTTTGCCTGCCTGCTTGAATACCCAACAATCTCTGTTGGTGTGGTTAGTTGGCTTTTCGGGGGTACCATGTATTTGGCAAGAGCGGTCGAGTATTCGGTCCAAATTGGACGGGCCCGGAGTGGTTCTTTTAAATGGCTTCTTCCGGTGACCGGGTTTAGAGCCTCGGAATCCAGCGTTGACCACTGTATCCTCATTGCTGTCGCCGTTGATGCGCCGTTTGTTCTTATTTCGACGCGACCTACCATTGTGGTCCTTGGTATCTGGACTACCAGCATTTTTACTGAGGTTGTTGCTGCGAGCTAGCCAGCTATCCTCTCCCGCACAGAAGCGGGTCATGAGTGATGTGAGGGCTGCCATGGATTTCGGCTTTTCCTGTCCTAGGTGCCGGGCCAGCCACTCGTCGCGGATGTTATGTTTGAAGGCTGCGAGGGCCTCTGCATCCGGACAGTCGACGATTTCATTTTTCTTTGTTAAGAACTGTGTCCAGAATTGTCTGGCCGATTCGTCTGGCTGCTAAATTATGTGGCTTAGGTCATCGGCGTCTGGTGGTCGCACATATGTGCCCTGGAAGTTGTCGAGGAATGCGGCTTCCAGGTCCTCCCAACACCCAATTGACTCTGTGGGCAGGCTGTTGAGCCAATGCCGAGCTGGTCCTTTAAGCTTGAGCGGGAGATATTTGATGGCGTGAAGATCATCGCCGCGGGCCATATGGATATGAAGGAGATAATCCTCGATCCAAACCGCGGGGTCTGTTGTGCCATCGTAGGATTCTATGTTGACGGGTTTAAACCCTTCAGGGATTTGATGATCCATTACTTCGTCAGTGAAGCATAGTGGGTGTGCGGCGCCTCTGTATTGAGCAATATCATGACGTAGCTCAAGAGAGCGTTGTCTGCTGTGTTCGGCCCAGCCGGAGTTGTTGTATCTGGTGCGACGGTATTCGTCGTGGGTCGTGGGGCGCCCACGTGATCCATAGATAGATCTGGATTGTCTTGCCTTGTCCTCCAATATATCCCGCAAGTCCGGCGCGTTCCCCCGTGGTTTCGTACTTTTTGAGCGGTGCCGGGGTACGGTTCTGGTGGAGGGCCTAGATGCCTCTCTGTCACGGACACGAGGTGGTCGGTCTGCCGTATTGTGTGCTGGTGATGAAGGTTTGTATGCTTCCTTCTCTAGTCCGGGGAGCAACTTGCGTGTTGGGTAGCTTTTGGAGGGGCATTCGAGTTCATACTCTTCGGCCGCGAGGACCTCGGTCCATCTATCGGCCAGCAGGTCTTGATCAGCTTGAAGCTGTTGCTGCTTTTTCTTTAGGCTATTTGCTGTGGCCATTAGCCTTCATCTGAAACGCTCTTGTTTGAGGGGATCCTCAGGCACGACGAATTCGTCGTCGTCGAGGCTTGCCTCATCTCCGGAGGGAGGTATGTAATTATCACCCTCGACCTCTTCATCTGCCGCTCTCTCGTGAGGGCTTGCTTCTGCATCCTCCTGCGCTGAATCTTGCTGGAGGGGGTTGTCTTCGGCACTTTCTGGGGTGTTGTTATCTCCTGTGCCGGAATCTCCATTCTTGTTGTGGCGGAATTTAGAATGGCGCCGCTGACGTCGACGCTTGGGCTGTTTCTTTAAGGAATCTGCCTCCGCTGCTTCTTCGCCATCCCCATCTTTTGGGGTCTCCACCATGTATATGTCGTATGACGAGGTGGTCTTCCAGTGCCCTGTAGGCGCTGGTTCTTGATCGTCTCCGGCATCGTCGTCCATACCGTCGATGTCTTCGGAGTCGTAGTCTAGCACGTCGGTTAGATCATCGACAGTGGCTACAAAGTGGGTGGTGGGTGGGCTTTGAATTTCTTCGACGTCCGCGTCCCAACCATCCTGGCCGTAGTCCGGCCAGGGCTCTCCGGATAGCGAGAGATGCTTTAGCGATTTCAGGATGTCGCCAAAGGGTGAGGGCTGAAAGATGTCCGCAGAGGTGAACTCCATGATCGACGCCCAATCAGATTCGATTGGCAGGAGCGCAGGAGGTTCGGAGTCCGGCAGGGAGTCCGTCACCTCGGAGTCACGAGCTTTATAAGGGACGAGGTCAGTGTTCGGCTCCATCGCCGTGGAAGTTGCAACTCCCGAGGCGGTGTCCAGCCACCCGTCCTCGATCTGCGCGATCGGCTCCGGACTATGGGTCGGAGCGGATTCGTGTGCGGCCTCCAAGCTACTGTCTGGCGGCAGAGTTAGATCATGCCCATCGCGAAAATGCGGCACGCTCGGCTGTGGCTCGGATCCATCGAAGATCAAGTCTCCGCGGATATCGGCCGTGAAGTTTAGGCTTCCAAACCTAACCTGACGGCCAGGGGCGTAGCTTTCGATCTGCTCCAGATGGCCAAGTGAATTGGCCCGCAGTGCGAAGCTGCCGAATACGAAGATCTGTCCGGGGAGAATAGTCTCACCCAGGACTGCGTCGTTGTTGATTGAAGAAGCCATCAATCCTATCGGTGACAACACAGAGGAACTCCCAATGAAAGCACCAATGTCGGTGTCAAAACCGGCGGATCTCGGGTAGGGGGTCCCGAACTGTGCGTCTAGGCGGATGGTAACAGGAGACAAGGGACACGATGTTTTACCCAGGTTCGGGCCCTCTTGATGGAGGTAAAACCCTACGTCCTGCTTGATTGATATTGATGATGTGGGTATTACAAGAGTAGATCTACCACGAGATCAAGGAGGCTAAACCCTAGAAGCTAGCCTATGGTATGATTGTTGTAATGGTTGTTGTGTCCTACGGACTAAGGCCATCCAGTTTATATAGACACCGGAGAGGGCTAGGGTTACATAGAGTCGGTTACAATGGTAGGAGATCTACATATCCGTATCACCAAGCTTGCCTTCCACGCTAAGGAAAGTCCCATCCGGACACGGGACGAAGTCTTCAATCTTGTATCTTCATAGTCTTGGAGTCCGGCCGACGATGATAGTCCGGCTATCCAGATACCCCCTAGTCCAGGACTCCCTCAGCGGGGGTGGCCGCCGACGGGGGCCGTCTAGGCGACGCGGGAAGCGAGAGCAGCTTGGCGCTCGGCGCGGGCCCAACGAGCGTCTGACATGGATGCGATGGTCGGTGAAGAACAGGGCGGCAGAAGGCGAACTCCGGCGCACCCCTACCTGGCGCGCCAAATGTCGGATTTTGGGTTCCGGCAGACCCTCTAGATTCGAACACTGGGGTGCACGCGGAGATTTCACCCTCTGCCTACCTGCACCTCACCACCTCACTATGATCTGAGCAATCAAAGGAACAACACAAGAGACACAGAGTTTATACTGGTTCAGGCCACCATTGTGGTGTAATACCCTACTCCAGTGTGTGGTGTGGTGGATTGTCTCTTGGGCTGATGATGAACAATACAAGGAACAACAGCCTCACGAGGGTCTGTTCTTGGCTAGTGTGATGAACTACTAGGGGGAGCTCAGTCGCTCTCTTGATCGATTGATCCGTTGTGATCCCATCTCTCCTCAACCTTGTGGTGGCTAGTCCTATTTATAGGCAAAGGCCCTGGGCCTCTTCCCAAATATTGAGTGGGAAGGGCGCCAACAATTGGCCATTTTGAAGGGGAACATCTAGTACACTTATCCTGACTAAAGTTGGTCCTCGCCTGCCAAAGTCTCTGGTGGTGACGCCGGCTTGGGCTCCACGACGTCCTCCACCCTGTCGTTCTGCTGGTCTTGGTCTTGTTGCACCGAAATGGATGCCTTTGCTTGATGCTCTAGCCTGCGCTTGCTGCCTTTGCACCAAAGAGGAAAGAAGGACACTGTGTGGGCTGGCGCCTGCCTGGCGCCCTTGGTCGGCATGGCTTGCGTCATGGGCACCTCGTGAGGTACCCCGCCTTGATCTCTCTGCCTCCTCGCAAGCCAGCTTGACGAGGCCGTGCCTCAGGAAGCCCCCTATCATCCGCCCCGCGAGGCTTGGCCCCTCGCGAGGGTCTAGAGCTCGTGCTGATGGAGATGGGCCATGCCGAGCCGCCCCTTGAGCCACGCCGCAGGCCGCAGGCAGGCAAGTCTGGGGACCCCATTCCCAGAACACCGACAGATGATGCAGCATAGTAGCGTAAGTATTTCCCTCAGTTTTTGAGAACCAAGGTATCAATCCAGTAGGAGGTCACGCGCAAGTCCCTCATACCTGCACAAAACGATAGCTACTCGCAACCAACGCGATTAGGGGTTGTCAATCTGTCACGCCCAATATGCGACCCTGTCCAAAAGGAACTCGAAGGTCCCACCAAGGATAGACCCGCATATTGGAACGCTTTTGCAAGGTGGATACCATTACATCAACATTACATAATAGATGGGGATACATACAAGAGGCATACAATGCCACACGAATACAACATCACAATACATCAGAGCACCATCCGACTACGGATGAAACACAAACAGAAACTCAAACGACATCCACCCTACTAGCCCAAGCTGCCGACCTGGAACCTATCCCCTGATCAAAGAAGCAGAAGAAGAACTCAACACAAGCAAGCATCGCTCTCGCATCATGATCATCGCAAAACCTGTACCTGCAACTGTTGTTGTAGTAATCTGTGAGCCACAAGGACTCAGCAATCCCATTACCATGGGTATCAAGACTAGCAAAGCTTAATGGGTACGGAAAGGGTAAAGTGGTGAGGTTGCAGCAGCAACCAAGCAATGTATGGTGGCTAACCAACGCAAATAAGAGCGAGAAGAGAAACAAAGGAACGGTCGGGAAGCTAGCAATGATCAAGAGGTGATCCTGAACTCCTACTTACGTCAATCATAACACAGAAACCGTGTTCACTTCCCGGACTCCACCGAGAAGAGACCATCACGGCTACACACGCGGTTGATGCATTTTAATTCGGATCTGGTGTCAAGTTATCTACAACCAGACATTAACAAATTCCCATCTGCCAATAACCGCAGGCACGGCTTTCGAAAGATTATACCCTGCAGGGGTGTCCCAACTTAGCCCATGATAAGCTCTCGCGATCAACGAAGGATAAACCTTCTCCCAGGAAGACCCGATCAGACTCGGAATCCCGGTTTACAAGACATTTCAACAATGGTAAAACAAGACCAGCAAGACCTCCCGGCGTGCCGACATCCTGATAGTAGCCGCGCGTATCTCGTCTCAGGCCACGACCGGATGAGCAGTACGTACAACTAGAACCAGCCCTCAAATTTCCCCGAGGTGGTGCTGCAAGTGGCTTTAGTTTGGACCAACACTTAGACAAGCATTGGCCCGGGGGGGCTAAAATAAAGATGACCCTTGGGATGCGCTACTCCCAAGGGAAAAAAGGTAATAGGTGAGGCAAATGGTAAAACCAATGTTGGGCCTTGCTGGAGGAGTTTTATTCAAAGCGAACTGTCGAGGGGGTCCCATAAATCACCCAACCGTGTTAGGGACGCAAAATCTGGGAACATAACACTGATATGACGGAAACTAGGGCGGCAAGAGTGGAACAAAACACCAGGCAAAAGGACGAGTCTTCCACCCTTTACCAAGTATATAGATGCATTAATAAAATAAGAGGTATTGTGATATCCCAACATAAACATAATCCAACATGGAGCAATCTTCATCTTCACCTTCAACTAGCAACACTATAAGAGGGGCTGAGCAAGCGGTAACATAGCCAATCAATGGCTTGCTAGGAGGGGTGTCAAAGGTTAGAGGTTCATGGCAATTTGAGAGGCTTGAGGAGCAAAAGATAGGTAGCGCAGCAAAGCGATAGAACGAAGCAACTAGCATAGCAATGGTAGTAGTGAGATCCAGGGTAGCGGACATCTTGCCTGAAATCCCGCAAGGAAGAAGAACGAGTCCATGAAGAAGACGAACGGATGAAGCCACGAAGACGAACCAAGCATAAACGAACGAATCCTCACGATCGCAACGAAACAGGAACTATCGAGAAGAAGCACACAACATGGTAAACACACCACACATGAGCAAGGCATGATGCACAACAAGCATGATGCATGACAAGGCTACATGAAGCTACTCATGGCAAGAGATGATGCAAACAAGAACAACACATCAAGGCAAGTTTAAATGAGGCCGGAAACAACATATAACAATTCCGGTAAGTCCTCATATGCAAATTTCAAAATTGGTCAAGATCTGAATAAACCTTATGTTCAAGTTGTTAACCAGCAAGTTAAAATGCACCAAGATGATCTACATGAGATTCTAGTCAAGTTACATATAAAGTTCGTTTAATTCGGAGCTACGCCTAGAAGATATGAGCAAAACAAGTTAAACATGGCATTGATGCAAAGTGCACCCAAACATCAAGCAAACACACCAAAACAAGGATGCAACATGATAATATGAAACTACATGCAAAATAAAGCAAGTTTCATATAGAGCACACTCAAAATGGAGCAACGGTGCAACACACACACACACTATACAAGTCATAGCAACAATCTGTCCAAAACAACAACGAGGCATATTGCAAGCATCAAAACAACAAGCTACTGGACCTCAACATAATAACAAAAGGCATGGGCATGATGTACAGGTAAAGCATAACAAAACATGAACACTGAGCTATCTCCAGAAATCACTAGAACATGCTCAAACACACATGGCAAGATTGCAAATAATAACAGTTTCAGACTTTAGCAGAAATAACATCAGGTTGCAATGTTTAGAGCTATCAAACAACATGCTACAGAAACTTATAATGTCAAACAAAGGCATGGCATGAATATACTAATTGCATAGAACAAAAGTCCCTTACGGACCAAGAGCCAAAAAGGAACAGAAAATATGATGGCACCCACGTAAACATGGCAAGTTATATGGCAGATTCATACATGGCAGCAACAACAATAAGTAGGCACGTTGGTGAGCTTGAACCACTCACCACAGAGCAATACATGGCATGTCAAGGCAACCAACAGTAATAAGACATGTTTGATTAGCTAAGCATGGCAAGAGCAAGTTCATAGGGTGCATGGATCACTAGCAAAAATCATGGCAACATTGAACTTCACGTTAACAGGCTGACAACAACATCATTTAGCAACTTGGGAGCAAGATATGAACAATCTACAGCAAGCTATAAATGCACCCAGGGGCATGGATGGATAGCTCATAACCATATGTACAAAACATCCTTAATGAAGTATCTCAAAATAAGCATGGATCTCTCTGTAGCATCAAGTTTAGATGGCATAAAAATAACAGCAGAACAGGGACTGAAATCAGCAACATCACGAGGACTAGTTTACATGCTTGTGCTAGTCACCACATTGATCACAAAAATACATGGCATACACTCCTGGAAAGATGGCATGGCATAGATCAAAACACATGTAGACATCGACCTCATAGGATGCACACATCAAACATGGCAAAAATGACAAACGAGCAAGTTATAACAGTTTCAGCAGATTAACATCACATAGCACTCTTCCAACAGTATTTCGGGCATCAAGATGAACTCAAATGAACATGATGCAATGGAATGAAATGAAGTACTTGTCGATACGAACAATTTGACATATTACACGCACGAAACGGAGCAGTATGCACAGAGTTATGATGCGATGAACATGGCATGATAATGCAAAATATTCGGGACTTAGTGGAATTTCACCTCCGCGGAAAAGTGGACGGGGACGTTCCAGGACAGAGAGATCCGGGACGGGCGGAGGCGTTTGGTTGGGCGGGCTGGTGGATCTGATCCACCCCCAACTCCGGCGAGGTGGAGGCGGTTCCAGTGAGGAACTCCGGCGAGGAGGAGGCGCGGGAGATGCGGGCGACCTCCGACGACGAGACCGGCGAGGCGGCACGGGAGCTCCGGCGAGAGGAGCTGGGCGGCGAGGACGGCAGTGGCGGGCCGGCACGGGGCACGACGAGGGGCGCCGGCGAGGCTCTCGGGCGGTGGGGCGGGACTCCGGCTGGGTAGTCCGGCGCGGCAGAGGGAGCTGGTCGGGCACAAGGCCCGGCAGACGGCGGCGGAGGCGCCGGGCGGCGAGGCGCACGGCGGCGCTGGACGCCGGCGGCGGGAGGCGAGATGGCCGGTGGCGCGCGGGCGAGCTTCGCGCGGGTGGCGGCGGGCGGCGGCGCGGGCCGGGGATGGCGGGGCCGGACGGCGGGCGGCGGTCGGGAGGCGGCGGCGCGGGCCCCGCGGGCCGGATCTGGGCCGCGCGGGCCGTGGTGGTGGAGGAGAGATAGCGGGGCTGGCGGCGGCGACGTGGCAGGCTGTGATTGGTCCAGGAGGCGGCGGGGGTGACGTGGCGCGAGCGGGTTGGTCGGAGTGAGGTGGCTGCGGGCGGCGGACACGTCCGTTCCGATCCGGACGTGTCCGGCGGCGGAGAGGGAGCGGGGCTAGGGTTGGACTGCGCGAAAAATCGGAGGGGATCAGATATTTATAGGTAGAGGGAGCTAGGAGAGTCCAAATGAGGAGCGGTTTTCGGCCATGCAATCGTGATCGAACGACCGAGAGCATGGAGGGGAGTTTGCTGGGTTTTGGGCCACTTTGGAAGGGGTGTTGGGCTGCAACAAAAGAGGGCTTTGCGGTTACCCGGTTAACCGTTGGAGTATCAAACGACCTCCAAATGGCACGAAACTTGACAGGCGGTCTACCGGTGCTATACCAAGGGCGCTTGGCAAACCTCGGGCCATTCCGAGAAAGTTTAACACCCGCTCACAACAAGAGACAAAAGGGGGACGCCGGAGGACATAGGAGTGCCGGATTGCAAAACGGACAACGGGGAAAATGCTCGGATGCATGAGACAAACACGTATGCAAAAAGAAATGCACAAGATGACAAGATAAAATGCAACACGCAAGCAAATGACATGGCAACGATGATGAATAACTGGCAGACACCTGGCGCATCGAATCCGAGGCATTACACAATCCCTTCACGGTCCCTTACGAGAGTGAGATCTGATAGAGATAATATTTTTGGTATTTTTGGTATAAAGATGCAAAGTAAAGAGTAAAAGCAAAGCAAGTAAATAAATCGATGGAGATTAATATGATGAGAATAGACCCGGGGGCCATAGGTTTCACTAGTGGCTTCTCTCAAGAGCATAAATATTCTACGGTGGGTGAACAAATTACTGTTGAGCAACTGATAGAATTGAGCATAGTTATGAGTATATCTAGGCAATGATCATGTATATAGGCATCACGTCCAAAACAAGTAGATCGAAACGATTCTGCATCTACTACTATTACTCCACTCATAGACCACTATCCAGCATGCATCTAGAGTATTAAGTTAAAAACAGAGTAACGCCTTAAGCAAGATGACATGATGTAGAGGGATAAATTCATGCAATATGATAAAAAAACCATCTTGTTATCCTCGATGGCAACAATACAATACGTGCCTTGCAACTCTTTCTGTCACTAAGTAAGGACACCACAAGATTGAACCCAAAGCTAAGCACTTCTCCCATTGCAAGAACTACCAATCTAGTTGGCCAAACCAAATAAGATAATTCGAAGAGACTTGCAAAGATAACTCAATCATACATAAAAGAATTCAGAGAAGAATCAAATATTTTCCATAGATAAGTTGGATCATGAACCCACAATTCATCGGTCTCAACAAACACACCGCAAAAAGAAGATTACATCGAATAGATCTCCACGAGAGAGGGGGAGAACATTGTATTGAGATCCAAAAAGAGAGAAGAAGCCATCTAGCTACTAGCTATGGACTCGAAGGTCTAAAGTAAACTACTCACACTTCATCGGAGGGGCTATGGTGATGATGTAGAAGCCATCCATGGTGGATGCCCCCTCCGGCGGAGCTCCGAAACAGGCCCCAAGATGGGATCTCGTGGATACAGAAAGTTGTGGCGGTGGAATTAGGTTTTTAGCTCCTGTTTTGATCGTTCGGGGATACGGAGGTATATATAGGAGGAAGGAGTATGTCGGTGGAGCTCCGAGGGGCCCACGAGGTAGGGGGCACACCTAGGGGGGCACCCTCCACCCTCGTGACCACCTCTAGCGCTTCTTGGAGTAGGGTCCAAGTCTCCTGGGTCACGTTCGGTTGGAAAATCACGATCCCGAAGGTTTCATTCCGTTTGGACTCTGTTTGATATTCTGTTTCTTCGAAATACTGAAAAAGGCAAAAAACAGCAATTCTGGGCTGGGCCTCCGGTTAATAGGTTAGTCCCAAAAATAATATAAAAGTGGAAAATAAAGCCCAATATTGTCCAAAACAGTAGATAAAGTAGCATGGAGCAATCAAAAATTATAGATACGTTGGAGACGTATCAAGCATCCCCAAGCTTAATTCCTGCTCGTCCTCGAGTAGGTAAATGATAAAAAAAGAATTTTTGATGCGGAGTTATACTTTGGCATAATTTTAATGTAAATCTTCTTAATTGTGATATTAATATTCAGATCCAAAAGATTCAAGACAAAAGTTCATATTGACACAAAAAATAATAATACTTCAAGCATACTAATCAAAGCAATCATGTCTTCTCAAATTAGCATGGCAAAAGAAAGTTCATCCCTACAAAATCATATAGTTAGGCTATGCTTCATTTTCGTCACACAAAGATGTTCCCAACTTCTATACCCCCGATGACAAGCCAAGCAATTGTTTCATACTTAAATAATCTCAAACTTTTTCAACCTTCACGCAATACATGAGCGTGAGCCATGGATATAGCACTATGGGTGGAATAGAATATGATGATGGGGATTGTGTGGAGAAGACAAAAAAGGAGAAAGTCTCATGTTGCGAGGCTAATCAACGGGCTATCCAGATGCCCATCAATTGATATCAACATGAGGAGTAGGGATTGCCATGCAACGGATGCACTAGAGCTATGAATGCTCAACAAAAGAAAACTAGTGGGTGTGCATGCAACTTGCTTGCTCGCGAAGACCTAGGGCATTTTGAGGAAGCCCATCGTAGGAATATACAAGCCAAGTTCTATAATTAAAAATCCCCACTATTATATGAAGTGATAACACATGAGACTCACTACATGAAGAGCATGGTGCTACTTTGAAGCACAATATATGAGACTCACTACATGAAGAATGAGGTGCTACTTTGAAGCACAAGTGTGGAAAAAGAGATAGTAGCATTGCCCTTTTTATTTTATTTTTTATTTTTTTTGGGCCTTCATTTTTTTCTATTTGGCCTTTCTTTTTTTATGGGCAATGCTATAATAATGATGATCATCACACTTCTATAAATTACAACACAAGGATTACAACTCAAAACTTAGAACAAGATATGACTCTATATGAATGCCTCCGGTGGTGTACTGGGATGGTGCAATGAATTAAGAGTGACATGTATAAAAATAATGCTTGGTGGCTTTGCCACAAATACGATGTCAACTACAAGATCATGCAATGGCAATATGACAAAAGTAATGCATGTCATGATGATGATGGTGGAAGTTGCATGGAAATATATCTCGGAATGGCTATGGAAATTCCATAATAGGTAGGTATGGTGGCTGTTTTGAGAAAGATATAAGGAGGTTTATGTGTGATAGAGTGTATCGTATCACGGGGTTTGGATGCACCGGCGAAGTTTGCGCCAACTCTCAATGTGAGAAAGGGCAATGCACGGTACCGAAGAGGCTAGCAATGGCGGAAAGGTAAAAGTGCGTATAATCCATGGACTCAACATTAGTCAAAAGAACTCATATACTTATTGCAAAAATTTAGAAGTCATCAAAAATCAAGTACTACGCGCATGCTCCTAGGGGGATAGATTGGTATGAAAAGACCATCGCTCGTCCCCGACCGCGACTCATAAGGATGCACAAGCCAGGTACACTTCATGTTTCAAATTTGTTACACAACTTTAACCATACGTGCATGCTACGGGACATACAAACTTCAACACAAGTATTTCTAAAATTCACAAATACTCAACTAGCATGACTTTGATATTATTACCTCCATATCTCAAAACAATTATCAAGCATCAAACTTATCTTAGTATTCAACGCACTCAAAAAAAAGTTTCACATATCTTGAACACCAAGTATATTAACATTAAGCAAATTACCATGCTATTAACGACTCTCAAAATAATCTAAGTGAAGCATGAGAGATCAAGTTTCTTTAAAACAAATCCACCACCATGCTCTAAAAGATATAAGTTAAGTACTAGAGCAAAAATTATCACGCTCAAAAAGATATAAGTGAAGCACTATGAGCAGATTATCAAGCTCAAAAGATATAAGTCAAGCACATAGAGTATTCTATCAAATTCCAAATCATGTATGGCTCTCTCAAAAAGGTGTGTATGGCAAGGATGATTGTGGTAAACTAACAAGCAAATATGCAAATAATACAATATGCTCCAAGCAAAACACATATCATGTTGGTGAATAAAAATATAGCTCCAAGTAAATTACCGATGGAAGTGGACGAAAGAGGGGATGCCTTCCGGGGCATCCCCAAGCTTTGAATTTTTGGTTTCCTTGGATTATCTTGGGGGTGCCATGGGCATCCCCAAGATTAGGCTCTTGCCACTCCTTGTTCCATAATCCATCAAAAGAATTCAACCAAAACTTGAAAACTTCACAACACAAAACTCAACAGAAATCTCGTGAGCTCCGTTAGAGAAAGAAAACAAAAGACTACTTCAAGGTAATGTAATGAACTCATTATTTATTTTAATTGGTGTTAAACCTACTGTATTCCAACTTCTCTATGGTTTATAAACTATTTTACTAGCCATAGATTCATCAAAATAAGCAAACAACACACGCAAAACAGAATCTGTCAAAAACAGAACAGTCTGTAGTAATCTGTAACTAACGCAAACTTTTGCAACTCTAACAATTCCAACCAAATTAGGACGTACTGGAAAATTTGCTTATTGATCATCAGCAAAAAGAATCAATGAAAAAGCACGTTCCTGTGATTTATTGAATTTTTTCTCGTGAGCGCAAAGTTTCTGTTTTTCAGCAGAATCAAATCAACTATCATCATAGCTTATCCTATAGGTTCTACTTGACACAAACACTAACTAAAACATAAAACCACATCCAAACAGAAGGTAGATGGATTATTTATTCCTAAACAGAAGCAAAAACAAAAAAATAAAAATAAAATTGGGTTGCCTCCCAACAAGCGCTATCGTTTAACGCCCCTAGCTAGGCATAAAAGCAAGGATAGATCTAGGTATTGCCATCTTTAATTTTTAGTTTTTTAGCGGAATCATGCTCGAATCTGGGAGGTTCTTTCCGCTTCCCTTCATACTCGGAAATTTTTAGATCTAAAGAATCCAACCACTTGTTGCAAAGAGTAATCAACATATTCATGCGGTGAAGATTTCCGCTAACACTTTTAAGAGGCTCAAGAGACTTTTGTAAAAAATTTGTTACTTTGAAAATCTTTCCAAACACTTGGGTTTCTTCTTGGGTAGGATGTGGTCCTCCCTTTTGAGGTAGTGTTCCCACTATTCCCTCTATAATTTCATGCGCAATACTGGTATCAATCTCAATGAAATTTCCCTTGGCAATGCAATCCAAGAGTTGTCTATGCGTCATATTTAACCCAACATAAAAATTACGAAGAAGAATTCTAAAGTTCACCTCTAGGGTGCACTTGCGATAAGATTCCATCATCCTATACCAAGGATCTTTTAAATTTTCTCCTTGTCTTTTCTTGAAGTGAAGAACTTCAAACTCGGGGGACATAGGAGCGGATAAGGAACTGGACATGACGACAAGCAAGCAAAAGAGCTAGCACACAAGCAAACAGAAAGGGAATGAGAAAAAGGTAGAACGGGAAAGAGAGGAGGAGATTGGGAAAGAGAGGGAAAATATAATGGCAAGGGTGAAGTGGGGGAGAGGAAAACGAGAGGCAAATGGCACATAATGTAATGCGAGAGATAGGGATTGTGATGGGTACTTGGTATGTTGACTTTTGCGTAGGCCTCCCCGGCAACGGCGCCAGAAATCCTTCTTGCTATGTCTCGAGCTTGCGTTGGTTTTCCCCGAAGAGGAGAGGATGATGCAGCACAGTAGCATAAGTATTTCCCTCAGTTTTTTGAGAACCAAGGTATCAATCCAATAGGAGGTCATGCGCAAGTCCCTCGTACCTGTACAAAACGATAGCTACTCGCAACCAACGCGATTAGGGGTTGTCAATCCCTTCACGGTCACTTACGAGAGTGAGATCTGATAGATATAATATTTTTGGTATTTTTGGGTATAAAGATGCAAAGTAAAAAGTAAAAGCAAAGCAAGTAAATAAAGCGATGGAGATTAATATGATGAGAATAGACCCGGAGGCCATAGGTTTCACTAGTGGCTTCTCTCAAGAGCATAAATATTCTACGGTGGGTGAAGAAATTACTATTGAGCAATTGATAGAATTGAGCATAGTTATGAGTATATCTAGGCGATGATCATGTATATAGGCATCACGTCCAAAACAAGTAGATCGAAATGATTCTGCATCTACTACTATTACTCCACTCATCGACCGCTATCTAACATGCATCTAGAGTATTAAGTTAAAAACAGAGTAACGCCTTAAGCAAGATGACATGATGTAGAGGGATAAATTCATGCAATATGATAAAAAAAACCATCTTGTTATCCTCGATGGCAACAATACAATACGTGCCTTGCAACTCTTTCTGTCACTGAGTAAGGACACCGCAAGATTGAACCCAAAGCTAAGCACTTCTCCCAGTGCAAGAACTACCAATCTAGTTGGCCAAACCAAATAAGATAATTTGAAGAGACTTGCAAAGATAACTCAATCATACATAAAAGAATTCAGAGAAGAATGAAATATTTTCCATAGATAAGCTGGATCATAAACCCACAATTCATCGATCTCAACAAACACACCGCAAAAAGAAGATTACATCAAATAGATCTCCACGAGAGAGGGGGAGAACATTGTATTTAGATCCAAAAAGAGAGAAGAAGCCATCTAGCTACTAGCTATGGACCCGAAGGTCTGAAGTAAACTACTCATACTTCATCGGAGGGGCTATGGTGATGATGTAGAAGCCCTCCGTGGTGGATGCCCCCTCCGGCGGAGCTCCTGAGCAGGCCCCAAGATGGGATCTCGTGGATACAAAAAGTTGCGGCGGTGGAATTAGGTTTTTGGATCCTGTTCTGATCATTCGGGGATACGTAGGTATATATAGGAGGAAGGAGTACGTCGGTGGAGCTCCGAGGGGCCCACAAGGTAGGGGGCGTGCCCTCCACCCTCGTGACCGCCTCTGGTGCTTCTTGGAGTAGGGTCCAAGTCTTCTGGGTCAGGTTCGGTTCGAAAATCACAATCCCGAAGGTTTCATTCCGTTTGGACTCCGTTTGATATTCTGTTTCTTCGAAATACTGAAAAAGGAAAAAAACTACAATTCTGGGTTGGGCCTCCGGTTAATAGATTAGTCCCAAAAATAATATAAAAGTGGAAAATAAAGCCCAATAGTGTCCAAAACAGTAGATAAAGTAGCATGGAGCAATCAAAAATTATAGATACGTTGGAGGCGTATCAGCCTCCCCCTCTGGGTCGGCCTTCCTTTTCTTCTCCTCCCCAGTGCGGGGAGGCGGAGTTTCCTCGTGTTTTCCCCTGCCTCCGTCGGAGGAATCTGCCTCGTCATCTTCGGACGACGAGTTTATGACGGCCTTGCACCGGGGACCCTTCCTGGTCCCATGGGCCGCCTAATTAGGCCCCTCGGCCTCCCCGGATGGGGCGTCCCTTTCCTCCTCTCCTTCGGGGGAGGAGTGTGCCTCGTCGTCTTCGGACAAGGCGGCTGGAACGACCTTACACCGTAGACCCTTCCTGGTCCCCGAGGCCTTCTTTTCGGCCTTCTTTTTTGACGCCTTGCGGGGCGCCGGGACTAGCATCTCCGTCAGGAGAGTTTCTGCTGGACCTTCTGGCAGTGGAGCCGGATAGTCGATCTGCTCCGCCATCTCCATGTACTCCTGATTTAGTACACACAATGACTTAAGATCCTACCATGTGTACACTGGGAAAAACTACCTCTGGTGATAGTCAGAAAACTCACCGGACAGGGGAGCCGCATGGCATGAAGTCCGCGGTCCTCGGAGGTGGGAGGAGGAATTTCGGAGGCCTTGAACAACGCCTTCCACGCGTCCTTGTGTGTCATGCCGTAGAGCTCTCGAAGTGTCTGGTGTTCAGCCGGGACGAGCTCCCACAGATTAAATGCCCGTCTTTGGCATGGAAGAATTCGGCGGACGAGCATGACCTGGACCATGTTGACAAGCTTGATTTTCTTGTCCATCATATTCTTGATGCAGTTCTGGAGTCCGGTCAGCTCCGCGGGCTCGCCCCAGGCCAGGCCCTTCTTTTCCTAGGAGGTGAGCCGCATGGGGATTCCGGATCGGAATTCGGGGACCGCAGCCCAGTTGGCGTCGTGCAGCTCGATGATGTAGAACCACCCCGCTTGCCACCCTTTCACGGTCTCCGCGAATGAGCCGTCAAGCCAGGTGACGTTGGGCATCCTGCCCACCATAGCGCCTCCGCACTCCACTTGCTGGCCGCTGACGATCTTCGGCTGCACGCAGAAGATTCGTAGCCACAAGCCAAAGTGAGGCTTGATGCGAAGGAAGGCCTCACACATGACGATGAACGCCGAGATGTTGAGGACGAAGTTTGGGGCTCGATCATGGAAGTCCATGTTGGGGAACGTAGCAGAAATTCAAAAAATTTCCTACGTATCACCAAGATCTATCTATGGAGAGACCAGCAACGAGGGGAAGGAGAGTGCATCTACATACCCTTGTAGATCGCTAAGCGGAAGCGTTCAAGTGAACGGGGTTGATGGAGTCGTACTCGTCGTGATCCAAATCACCGATGACCAAGTGCCGAACGGACGGCACCTCCGTGTTCAACACACGTACAGCCCGGTGACGTCTCCCAAGCCTTGATCCAGCAAGGAGAGAGGGAGAGGTTGAGGAAGACTCCATCCAGCAGCAGCACAACGGCGTGGTGGTGGTGGAGGAGCGTGGCTATCCTGCAGGGCTTCGCCAAGCACCACAGAAGAGGAGGAAGAAGAGACGCAGGGCTGCACCAACGAGAGATCGAATCGCGTGTCTTATGGGCAGCCCTAGGCCTCATATATATAGGGGAAGGGGAGGGGCTGCGCCCCCTCTAGGGTTCCCCACCCCTAGGGGGGCGGCATCCCTAGATGGGGAGCAAGGGTGGCGGCCAAGAGGGGAGGGGAGAGGGAGGCGCACCAATATGGGCCCTAAGGCCCATATCCCCTTAGGGTTTGCCCCCTTTCCACCTCTTAGGCACCATGGGCCCTTGTGGGAGGCGCACCAGCCCACTAAGGGGCTGGTCCCTCACCACTCTTGGCCCATGCAAGCCTCCGGGGTTGGTGGCCCCACTTGGTGGACCCCCGGGACCCTCCCGGTGGTCCCGGTACGTTACCGATAAACCCTGAAACTCTTCCGGTGACCAAAACAGGACTTCCCATATATAAATCTTTATAACCCTAGCATCATTGAACCTTAAGTGTGTAGACCCTACGGGTTCGGGAGACATGCAGACATGACCGAGACATTCTCTGGTCAATAACCAACAGCGGGATCTGGATACCCATGTTGGCTCCCACATGTTCCACGATGATCTCATCGGATGAACCACGATGTCAAGGACTTAATCAATCCCGTACGCAATTCCCTTTGTCTAGCGGTATTTTACTTGCCCGAGATTCGATCGTCAGTATACCAATACCTTGTTCAATCTCGTTACCAGCAAGTCTCTTTACTCGTTTCGTAACACATCATCCCGTGATCAACCCCTTGGTAACATTGTGCACATTATGATGATGTCCTACCGAGTGGGCCCAGAGATACCTCTCCGTTTACACGGAGTGACAAATCCCAGTCTCGATCCGTGTCAACCCAACAGACACTTTCGGAGATACCTGTAGTGCACCTTTATAGTCACCCAGTTACGTTGTGACGTTTGATACACCCAAAGCACTCCTACGGTATCCGGGAGTTACACGATCTCATGGTCTAAGGAAGAGATACTTGACATTGGAAAAGCTCTAGCAAACAAACTACACGATCTTTGTGCTATGCTTAGGATTGGGTCTTGTCCATCACATCATTCTCCTAATGATGTGATCCCGTTATCAACGACATCCAATGTCCATAGCCAGGAAACCATAACTATCTGTTGATCACAACGAGCCAGTCAACTAGAGGCTTACTAGGGACATATTGTGGTCTATGTATTCACACGTGTATTACAATTTCCGGATAATACAGTTATAGCATGAATAAAAGACAATTATCATGACCAAGGAAATATAATAATAATACTTTTATTATTGCCTCTAGGGCATATTTCCAACAGTCTCCCACTTGCACTAGAGTCAATAATCTAGTTCACATCGCCATGTGATTAACACTCACAGGTCACATTGCCATGTGACCAACATCCAAAGAGTTTACTAGTGTCACTAAACTAGTTCACATCATCATGTGATTAAGACTCAATGAGTTCTGGGGTTTGATCATGTTTTGCTTGCAAGAGAGGTTTTAGTCAACGGGTCTGCAACATTCAGATCCGTATGTACTTCGCAAATCTCTAGGTCATATTGTAAATGCTGCTTCCACGCTCCATTTGGAGCTATTCCAAATGGTTGCTCCACTATACGTATCCGTTTTGCTACTCAGAGTCACTCGGATAGGTGTTAAAGATTGCATCGACGTAACCCTTTACGCCGAACTCTTTATGACCTCCATAATCGAGAAACATGTCCTTATTTACTCCAAGGACAATTTTGACCACTGTCCAATGATCCATTCCTGGATCATTCTTGTACCCCTTGACTGACTCATGGCAAGGCACACTTCCGGTGCGGTACACAACACAGCATACTATAGAGCCTACGTCTGAAACATAGGGGACGACCTTCGTCCTTTCTCTCTTTTCTGCCATGGTCGAGCTTTAAGTCTTGACTTCATACCTTACATCTCAGGCAAGAACTCCTTCTTTGACTGATCCATCCTGAACACCTTCAAGATCATGTCAAGGTATATGCTCATTTGAAAGTACCATTAAGCGGTTTTTGATCTATCCTCATAGATATTGATGCTCAATGTTCAAGTAGCTTAATCCAGGTTTTCACTTGAAAAACACTTTTCAAATAACCCTATATGCTTTACAAAAATTCTACATCATTTCTGATCAACAATATGTCAACAACATATACTCATCAGAAATTCTATAGTGCTCCCACTCACTTCTTTGGAAATACAAGTTTCTCATAAACTTTGTATAAACCTAAAATCTTTGCTCATCTTATCAAAGTGCACATTCCAACTCCGAGATGCTTACTCCAATCCATGGAAGGATCGCTGGAGCTAGCATACCTTTTAGCATCCTTAGGATTGACAAAAACTTTCGGATTGTATCACATACAACCTTTCCTTACGAAGACTGGTAAGGAAACTCGTTTTGACATCCATCTGCCAGATTTCATAAATGCATCTTATGCTAACATGATTCTGACGGACTTAAGCATCGCTACAGATGAGAAAATCTCATCGTAGTCAACTCCTTGAACTTGTGAAAAACTTTTCGCCACAAGTCGAGCTTCATAGACGGTGACATCACCGTCCACGTCCGTCTTTTTCTTAAAGATCCATTTATCTCAATGGCTTGCCGATCATTGGGCAAGTCCACCAAAGTCCATGCTTTGTTATGATACATGGATCCTATCTCGGATTTCATGGCTTCTAACCATTTGTTGGAATTTGGGCCCACCATCGCTTCTCCATAGCTCGTAGGTTCATTGTTGTCTAGCAACATGACCTTCAAGACAGGATTACCGTACCATTCTGAAGCAGTACGCATCCTTGTCACCCTACGAGGTACGGTAGTGACTTGATCCGAAACTCTATGATCACTATCATAAGCTTCTACTTCAATTGGTGTAGGTGCCACAGAAACAACTTCCTGTGCCCTGCTACACACTTGTTGAAGTGGCGGTTCAATAACCTCATCAAGTCTCCACCATCCTCCCACTCAACTTTCCGAGACAAACTTTTCCTCGAGAAAGGACCCGATTCAAGAAACAATCCATATTGCTTTCGGATCTGAATTAGGAGGTATACCCAACTTTTTTGGGTGTCCTATGAAGATGCATTTTATCCGCTTTGGGTTCGAGCTTATCAATTCTGAAACTTTTTCACATAAGCGTCACAGCCCCAAACCTTTAAGAAAAGACAACTTAGGTTTCTCTAAACCATAATTCATACGGTGTCATCTCAACGGAATTACATGGTGCCCTATTTAAAGTGAATGTGGTTGTCTCTAATGCCTAACCCATGAACAATAGTGGTAATTCGATAAGAGACATCATGGTACGCACCATATCCAATAGGGTGCAACTATGATGTTCGGACACACCCTCACTATGGTGTTCCAGGCAGTATTAATTGTGAAACAATTTCCACAATGTCTTAATTGTGTGCCAAAGCTCATAACTCAGATACTCATCTCTATGATCATATCATAGACATTTCATCCTCTTGTCACGATGATCTTCAACTTCACTCTGAAATTACTTGAACCATTCAATAATTCAGACTTGTGTTTCATCCAATATACTCTACATCTACTCGAATCATCTATGAAGTAAGAACATAACGATATTCACTACATGCCTCAGCACTCATTGGACTGCACACATCAAAATGTGTTACTTCCAACAAGTTGCTATCTTGTTCCATCTTACTGAAAACGAGGCTTTTCAGTCATCTTGCCCATGTGGTATGATTTGCATATCTCAAGTGATTCAAAATCAAGTGAGTCCAAACGATCCATCTGCATGGAGTTTCTTCATGCATATACACCAATAGACATGGTTCGCATGCCTCAAACTTTTCAAAAAACGAGTGAGTCCATAGATCCATCAACATGGCGCTTCTTCATGCGTTTTACACCAATATGACTTACATGGCAGTGCCACAAGTAAGTGGTACTATCATTACTATCTTATATCTTTTGGCATGAAAATGTGTATCACTACGATCGAGATTCAATAAACCATTCATTTAGGTGCAAGACCATTGAAGGTATTATTCAAATAAACAGAGTAACCATTATTCTCCTTAAATGAATAACCGTATTGCGATAGACATAATCCAATCATGTCTTCAACGCAAACACCAAATCTCGATGGTAGAGGGAGCGTGCGATGCTTGATCACATCAACCTTGGAAACACTTCCAACACATATCGTCAGCTCACCTTTAGCTAGTCTCCGTTTATTCCGTAGCTTTTATTTTGAGTTACTAACACTTAGCAACCGAACCGGTATCTAATACCCTGGTGCTACTAGGAGTACTAGCAAAGTACACATTAACATAATGTATATCCAATATACTTCTATCGACCTTGCCAGCCTTCTCATCTACCAAGTATCTAGGGTAATTCTGCTCCAGTGGCTGTTCCCCTTATTACAGAAGCACTCAGTCTCGGGTTTGGGTTCATCCTTGGGTTTCTTCACTAGAGCAGCAGCTGAATTGCCGTTTCATGAAGTATCCCTTCTTGCCCTTGCCCTTCTTGAAACTAGTGGTTTCACCAACCATCAACAATTGATGCTCCTTCTTGATTTCTACTTTCGCGGTGTCAAACATCACGAATACCTCAAGGATCATCATATCTATCCCTGATATGTTATAGTTCATCACGAAGCTCTAGCAGCTTGGTGGCAATGACTTTGGAGAAACATCACTCGATTCAAGTGATTGTTGCACTCAGACAATCTGAGCACAAGCTCAACGATTGAGCTTTTCTCCGTTAGTTTGCAGGCTAAGAAAATCGTCGGAGGTCTCATACCTCTTGACGTGGGCACGAGCCTGAAATCTCAATTTCAGCCCTCAAAACATCTCATATGTTCCGCGACATTTCGAAAAACGTCTTTGGTGCCTCAACCCTAAACCGTTTATCTGAACTATCACGTAGTTATCAAAACATGTATGTCCGATGTTCGCAACATCCACAAACGACGTTTGGGGTTCAGCACACTGAGCGTTGCATTAAGGACATAAGCTTTCTACTGTCCGCATAATTGCTACTGTCAACTTTCAACTATATTTTCTCTAGGAACATAACTAAACAGTAGAACTAAAGCGTGAGCTACGACATAATTTGCAAAAGGTCTTTTTGACTATGTTCAGGATAATTAAGTTCATCTTATGAACTCCCACTGAGATAGACATCCCTCTGGTCATCTAAGTGATTACATGATCCGAGTCAACTAGGCCGTGTCCGATCATCACGTGAAACGGACTAGTCATCATCGGTGAACATCTTCATGTTGATCGTATCTACTATACGACTCATGCTCGACCTTTCGGTCTCTATGTTCCGAGGCCATGTCTGTACATGCTAGGCTCGTCAAGTTAACCGTAAGTGTTTTCGCGTGTGTAAATCTGTCTTACACCCGTTGTATGTGAACGTAAGAATCCATCACACCCGATCATCACGTGGTGCTTAGAAGTGACGAACTGTAGCAACGGTGCACAGTTAGGGGAGAACACTTCTTGAAATTGTTGTAAGGGATCATCTTATTTACTACCTTCGTTCTAAGTAAACAAGATGCATAAACATGATAAACATCACATGCAATCAAATAGTGACATGATATGGCCAATATCATTTTGCTCCTTTTGATCTCCATCTTCGGGGCTCCATGATCATCATCGTCACCGACATGACACCATGATCTCCATCATCATGATCTCCATCATCGTGTCTTCATGAAGTTGTCTCGCCAACTATTACTTCTACTACTATGGCTACCGGTTAGCAATAAAGTAAAGTAATTACATGGCGTTGTTCAATGACACACAGGTCATATAATAAATTTAAGACAACTCCTATGGCTCCTGCCGGTTGTCATACTCATCGACATGCAAGTCGTGATTCCTATTACAAGAACATGATCAATCTCATACATCACATATCATTCATCACATTCTTCTTGGCCATATCACATCACATTCTTCTTGTCCATATCACATCACATAGCATACCCTACAAAAACAAGTTAGACGTCCTCTAATTGTTGTTTGCATGTTTTACGTGGATGCTATGGGTTTCTAGCAAGAACGTTTCTTACCTATGCAAAAACCACAACGTGATATGTCAATTGCTATTTACCCTTCATAAGGACCCTTTTCATCGAATCCGTTCCGACTAAAGTGGGAGAGACTGGCACCCGCTAGCCACCTTATGCACCAAGTGCATGTCAGTCGGTGGAACCTGTCTCACGTAAGTGTACGTGTAAGGTCGGTCCGGGCCGCTTCATCCCACAATACCATCAAAACAAGATTGGACTAGTAATGGTAAGCATATTGAACAAAATCAACGCCCACAACTACTTTGTGTTCTACTCATGCAAAGAATCTACACAATAGACCTAGCTCATGATGCCACTATTGGGGAACATAGCAGAAATTCAAAAAATTTCCTACGTATCACCAAGATCTATCTATGGAGAGACCAGCAACGAGGGGAAGGAGAGTGCATCTAGATACCCTTGTAGATCACTAAGCGGAAGCTTTCAAGTGAACGGGGTTGATGGAGTCGTACTCGTCGTGATCCAAATCACCGATGACCAAGTGCCGAACGGACGGCACCTCCGCGTTCAACACACGTACAGCCCAGTGACGTCTCCCATGCCTTGATCCAGCAAGGAGAGAGGGAGAGGTTGAGGAAGACTCCATCCAGCAGCAGCACAATGGTGTGGTGGTGGTGGAGGAGCGTGGCTATCATGCAGGGCTTCGCCAAGCACCATAGAAGAGGAGGAAGAAGAGACGCAGGGCTGCACCAACGAGAGATCGAATCGCGTGTCTTATGGGCAGCCCTAGGCCTCATATATATAGGGGAAGGGGAGGGGCTGCGCCCCCTCTAGGGTTCCCCACCCCTAGGGGGGCGGCATCCCTAGATGGGGAGCAAGGGTGGCGGCCAAGAGGGGAGGGGAGAGGGAGGCGCACCAATATGGGCCCTAAGGCCCATATCCCCTTAGGGTTTGCCCCCTTTCCACCTCTTAGGCACCGTGGGCCATTGTGGGAGGCGCACCAGCCCACTAAGGGGCTGGTCCCTCACCACTCTTGGCCCATGCAAGCCTCCGGGGTTGGTGGCCCCACTTGGTGGACCCCCGGGACCCTCCCGGTGGTCCCGGTACGTTACCGATAAACCCTGAAACTCTTCCGGTGACCAAAACAGGACTTCCCATATATAAATCTTTACCTCCGGACCATTCCGGAACACCACGTGACGTCCGGGATCTCATCTGGGACTCCGAACAACATTCGGTAGCCACATACAAGCTTCCTTTATAACCCTAGCGTCATCGAACCTTAAGTGTGTAGACCCTACGGGTTCGGGAGACATGCAGACATGACCGAGACATTCTCCGGTCAATAACCAACAGCGGGATCTGGATACCCATGTTGGCTCCCACATGTTCCACGATGATCTCATCGGATTAACCACGATGTCAAGGACTTAATCAATCCCGTACGCAATTCCCTTTGTCTAGCGGTATTTTACTTGCCCGAGATTCGATCGTCGGTATACCAATACCTTGTTCAATCTCGTTACCGGCAAGTCTCTTTACTCGTTCCGTAACACATCATCTCGTGATCAACCCCTTGGTCACATTGTGCACATTATGATGATGTCCTACCGAGTGGGCCCAGAGATACCTCTCCGTTTACACGGAGTGACAAATCCCAGTCTCGATCCGTGTCAACCCAACAGACACTTTCGGAGATACCTGTAGTGCACCTTTATAGTCACCCAGTTACGTTGTGACGTTTGATACACCCAAAGCACTCCTACGGTATCCGGGAGTTACACGATCTCATGGTCTAAGGAAGAGATACTTGACATTGGAAAAGCTCTAGCAAACGAACTACACGATCTTTGTGCTATGCTTAGGATTGGGTCTTGTCCATCACATAATTCTCCTAATGATGTGATCCCGTTATCAACGACATCCAATGTCCATAGCCAGGAAACCAGGACTCGCTGTTGATCACAACGAGCCAGTCAACTAGAGGCTTACTAGGGACATATTGTGGTCTATGTATTCACACGTGTATTACGATTTCCGGATAATACAGTTATAGCATGAATAAAAGACAATTATCATGAACAAGGAAATAGAATAATAATACTTTTATTATTGCCTCTAGGGCATATTTCCAACAGTCCAGCCCATAGTAAAACATAAGCCCGCGGACGAAGGGATGAAGTGGGAATCCTAGTCGACGGATGAAGTGGGCGAGGAATACGACCCTCTCGTGGGGTCCCGGAGTCGGCACGATCTGCCCTGCGTCCGGCAGCCGGTGCGCGATATCTGCGGCCAAGTATTAGGCCGCCCGGAGCTTCATGATATGCTCCTTCACGGTGGAGGCCACCCACTTGCCTCCTGCTCCGGACATGTTTGTCTGTACCGAGAAGTTGTGAACTAGGGCGCTGGAGCTCGAGCGTGCGAGAATGGATAAGCAGAGGAGGAAGAAGGCGTGGGTGAACATGAGGAAATCCTTATCCCTTTATAGAGGCGACGAAAACGATGTGCCTCCCCACTTGCCCATTGAAGTTCGCTTATTTCCCAAGCGCCACGATAGATGAAATGGTTCGGTTACCCATACTTGTATTGATGGGAATACCGTGATAAGGGGACATGATCTCTGCTTCGACAAGACGTGCCGAGGAAACCGCCTCGCAATATGCGCTGTGGCTGGTTGTGGGGAAACGGTTCGAATAATGACTCGACCGTAGTGTCATGTCACGTTGTCTGAAGTTGTCCAAAGATTACATTTGTGGAATATTGTTCTCTCTATGGTGGTATGTGAAAATCATCTTGCGGATCCGGACGCAATTTAAGTGTTCGATAATTTCTTTTGAGTATTCGGAGATGGAACCCGCCTTGCAATGCCGAAGACAAACTGTGCGCCGGACTGATTGTCATTGAAGCCTGGTTCAGGGGCTACTGAGGGAGTCCTGGATTAGGGGGTATCCGGACAGCCGGACTATATACTCTGGCCGGACTATTGGACCACGAAGATACAAGACTCAAGACTTCGTCCCGTGTCCGGATGGGACTCTCCTTTGCATGGAAGACAAGCTTGGCGATCCCGATATTAGATTTCCTTATTTGTAACCGACTCTGTGTAGACCATAGACCCCTCCGGTGTCTATATAAACCGGTGGGTTTGGTCCGTATAGGGACGATCAAGACAATTATAATCATCATAGGCTAGCTCCTAGGGTTTAGCCTCTACGATCTCGTGGTAGATCAACTCTTGTAATACTCATATCATCAATATCAATCAAGCAGGAAGTAGGGTTTTACCTCCATCAAGAGGGCCCGAACCTGGGTAAAACATTGTGTCCCTTGCCTCCTATTACCATTAGCCTTAGATGCACAGATCGGGACCCCCTACCCGAGATCTGCCGGTTTTGACACCGGCAGCGCCCACCCCTGTAGGGCGCACCCCCTGTCTTATGGGCCCCTCGGGTGGCCACCGACCTACTTCTTCCTCCTATATATACCCACGTACCCCGAAAACATCCAGGGAGCCAACGAAAAACAATTTCCACCATCGTATTCTTCTGTATCCGCGAGATCCCATCTTGCAGCCTTCGCCGGCACTTCGCCGGAGGGGGAATCGACCACAGAGGGCTTCTACACCAACACCATAGCCCCTCCAATGAGTTGTGAGTAGTTTACTACAGACCTTTGGGTCCATAGTTATTAGCTAGATGGCTTCTTCTCCCTTTTTGGATCTCAATACCATGTTCTCCCCCTCTCTTGTGGAGATCTATTTGATGTAACTCTTTTTGCGGTGTGTTTGTCGAGATCCGATGAATTGTGGGTTTATGATCAAGTTTATCTATGAGAAATATTTGAACCTCCTCTGAATTCTTTTATGTATGATTGAGTTATCTTTGCAAGTCTCTTCGAATTATCAGTTTGGTTTGGCCTACTAGATTGATCTTTCTTGCCATGGGAGAAGTGCTTAGCTTTAGGTTCAATCTTGCGGTGTCCTTACCCAGTGACAGCATGGGTTGCAAGGCACGTGTTGTATTGTTGCCATCGAGGACAAAAATATGGGGTTTATATCATATTGCTTGAGTTTATCCCTCTACATCATGTCATCTTTCTTAATGCATTACTTTGTTCTGGTGAACTTCATACTCTAGATGCATGCTGGATAGCGGTCGATGTGTGGAGTAATAGTAGTAGATACAGGAAGGAGTCGATCTACTTGACACGGACGTGATGCCTATATATATTATCATGCCTAGATAATATCATAATTATTCGCTTTTCTATATATTGCTCGACAGTAATTTGTTCACCCACCGTAATACTTATGCTATCTTGAGAGAAGCCACTAGTGAAACCTATGGCCCCCGGGTCTATCTTTTATCATATAAGCTTTCAATCTACTTTTATTTGCATCATTACTTTTCCAGTCTATATTATAAAATACCAAAAATATATTTATCTTATCATACTATCTCTATCAGATCTCACTTTCGCAAGTGGTCGTGAAGGGATTGACAACCCCTTTATTGTGTTGGTTGCGAGTTCTTTGTTTCTTTGTGTAGGTGCGTGGGACTTTTGAGGAGCCTCCTACTGGATTGATACCTTGGTTCTCAAAAACAGAGGGAAATACTTACGCTACTATTGCTGCATCACCCTTTCCTCTTCAAGGAAAACCAACGCAAGCTCAAGACGTAGCACACGCGCGGGGCGCGGGCCGGGTGGAGGAGATGCGTGGCTTCTCTCCGCCGAGCCGCGTCGTTGCGCCACCGTCGGCCATGCTCAAGTGGGACATCCTGGTGCACATCGACCGCATCGATGATTGGTCCCCTCTGTCCCCGCGGTCCTCCCACTTGGGGCAGAGCGGCCTCCCCTCCTCGGACGACGATGACGACCGCCCATTCCTGCGTCGCCCTCCTGCCGGCGGCTGGACTCACGGGATCAAAGATGGGCACGTAGTACAGGACCTAGGCGCAGGTGCAGGTTGTGCCCACTGTCGGTGTCAAAACCGGCGGATCTCGGGTAGGGGGTCTCTAAGTGTGCGTCTAAGGCTAATGGTAACAGGAGGCGGGGGACACAATGTTTACCCAGGTTCAGACCCTCTCTGTGGAGGTAATACCCTACTTCCTGCTTGATTAATCTTAATGATATGAGTATTACAAGAGTTGATCTACCACGAGATCGTAGAGGCTAAACCCTTGAAGCTAGCCTGTGATTATGATTGTTCTTGTCCTACGGACTAGACCATCCGGTTTATTTAGACATCGGAGGGGGCTAGGGTTACACAGAGTCGGTTACGGAGAAGGAAATCAACATATTCGAATGTCACGCCCAATATGCGACCCTATCCAAAAGGAACTCGAAGGTCCCACCAAGGATAGACCCGCATATTGAAACGCTTTTGCAAGGTGGATATCATTACATCAACATTACATAATAGATGGGGATACATACATAAGGCATACAATGCCACACGAATACAACATCATCTCAATACATGAGAACAACGTCCGACTACGGATGAAACACAAATAGAAACTCGAACGACATCCACCCTGCTAGCCCAGGCTACCGACCTGGAACCTATCCCCTAATCAAAGAAGAAGCAGAAGCAGAACTCCAAAACAAGTAACATCGCTCTCGCGTCATGATCATCGCAAAACCTGTACCTGCAACTGTTGTAGTAATCTGTGAGCCACGAGGACTCAGCAATCCCATTACCATGGGTATCATGACTAGCAAAGCTTAAAGGGAAAGTAAGGGGTAAAGTTGTGAGGTTGCAGCAGCGACTAAGCATATATGGTGGCTAACATACGCAAATGAGTGCGAGAAGAGAACAAGCGGAACGGTCGTCAACTAGCAATGATCAGGAGGTGATCCTGAACTCCTACTTATGTCAAACATAACCTAGAAACTGTGTTCACTTCCCGGACTCCGCCGAGAAGAGACCATCACGGCTACACACACGGTTGATGCGTTTTAATTCGGATCTGGTGTCAAGTTATCTACAAACGGACATTAACAAATTCCCATCTGCCTATAACCATAGGCACGGCTCTCGAAATATTATACCCTCCAGGGGTGTCCCAACTTAGCCCATCATAAGCTCTCGCGATCAACGAAGAATAAACCTTCTCCCAGGAAGACCCGATCAGACTCAAAATCTCGGTTTACAAGACATTTCGACAATGGTAAAACAAGACTAGCAAGACCGCCCGATGCGCCGACAATCCCGATAGGAGCTTCACATATCTCGTTCTCAGGGCAACACCGGATGAACACTACGTACAACTAAAAGTAACCCTTAAGTTTCCCCAAGGTGGCACTGCAAGTGGCTCTGGTTCGGACCAACACTTAGACAAGCACTGGCCCGGGGGGGCTATAATAAAGATGACCCTCGAGAGAGCGACTCCCAAGGGAAAAGTAGGGGGTGGTGAGGCAAATGGTAAAACCAAGGTTGGGCCTTGCTGGAGGAGTTTTATTCAAAGCAAACTGTCAAGGGGGTCCCATAAATCACCCGACCGCATAAGGAACGCAAAATCCGGGAACATAACACTGGTATGATGAAAACTAGGGCAGAAAGAGTAGAACAAAACACCAGGCATAAGGCCGAGCCTTCCACCCTTTACCAAATATATAAATGCATTAATAATATAAGAGATATTGTGATATCCCAATCAAAATCCTGTCCACCATGGAGAAAACTTCAACTTCACCTGCAACTGGCAACGCTATAAGAGGGCTGAGTGAAGTGGTAACATAGCCATACAATGGTTTGCTAGGAATGGTGTCAAAGGTTAGAGGTTCATGGCAATTTGGGAGGCTTGATGAGCAAAAGATAGGTAATGCAGCATAGCGATAGAACGAAGCAAACTAGCATAGCAATGATAGTAGTGAGATCCAGGGTAGCGGTCATCTTGCCTGAATTCCTGCAAGGAAGAAGAACGAGTCCATGAAGAAGATGAAGCCACGAAGACGAACCAAGCATAGACGAACGAATCCTCACGATCGCAACGAAACAGGAACTATCGAGAAGAAACACACAACATAGTAAACACACCACACATGGAAAGAATTTGGTCCAGATCTGAACAAACATTAAGTTGGAGTTGTTAAACAGCAAGTTAAGATGCACCAAGATGGTCTACACGAGATTCTAGTCAAGTTACATATAAAGTTCATTAGATTCAGAGCTACGGCCTAGAAGATATGAGCAAAACAAGTTAAACATGGCATTGATGCAAAAGGCATTCAAACATCAAGCAAACACCTCAAAACAAGGATGCAACATGGTAATATGAAACTACATGCAATTCTAAGCAAGTTTCATATAGAGCACACTCAAAACGGAGCAACGGTTCAACACACACTCTATACAAGTTATAGCAACAATCTGCCCAAAACAGCAACTAGGCATATTGCGAGCATCAAAACAATATGCTATAGCACCTCAACAAGAAAACAAAAGGCATGGGCATGATGTACAGGTAAAGCATAACAAAACATGAACACTGAGCTATCTCCAGAAATCACTAGAACATGCTCAAACACACATGGCAAGATTGCAAATAATAACAGTTTCAGACATATCAGGAAATAACATCAGGTTGCAATGTTTAGAGCTACCAAACAACATGTTACAGGAACTTAACATGGCAAACAAAGGCATGGCATGAATCTACTAGTTTCATAGAACAAAAGACCCTTACTGACCAAAAGCCAAAAAGGATCAGAAGAAATGATGGCATCCATGTAAACATAGCAAGTTATATGACAGATTCAAACATGGCAGGAACAACGATAAGTAGGCATGTTGGTGAGCTTGAACCACTCACTACAGAGCAATACATGGCATGGCAAGGCAATCAATAGTAATAAGGCATGTTTATGAAGCTAAGCATGGCAATAACAAGTTCATAGGGTGCATGGATAACTAACAACAATTATGGCATCATTGAACTTCATGTTAACAGGCTGACAGCAACATCATTTAGCAACTTTGGAGCAAGATATGAACAATCTACAGCAAGCTATAAATGCGACCAGGGGCATGAATGGATAGCTCATAACCATATGTACAAATCATCCTTGCTGAAGTATCTCAAAATAAGCATGGATCTCTCTGTAGCAACAAGTTTATATGGCATAAAAATAACAGCAGAACAGGGACTGAAATCAGCAACATCATGAGGCCTAGTTTACATGCTTGTGCTAGTCACCACATTGATCACAAAAATACATGGCATACACCTCTGTAAAGATGGCATATCATAGATCAAAACACATGTATACATCAACCTCATAGGATGCACACATCAAACATGGCAAAAATGACAAATGAGCATGTTATAACAGTTTCAGCAGATCAACAGCAATATGCACTCTTCCAACAGCATTTCGGGCATCAACATGAGCACAAATGAAAATGATGCAATGGAATGAAATGAATTACTCGTCGAGACAAACAATTTGACATATTACACGCACAAAATGGAGCTACATGCACAGAGTTATGATGCGATGAACATGGCACGATAATGTGTAGATCTGGGGACTTAGAAAATTATACCCCTCCGAGAGAAGTCAACGGGGCGGCGGGATCCAGGACGGGGCGCGGCCGTGTTTGCTTGGAGGGCTCGGGGTGGACGAGGCTGATCCGGGACGAGGCGGTCCCGGCGACGGGTCAACGCGGCGACTCCGACGAGGACGACGTCGGGGTGGCCGGACTCAGGCGGGGGAGGTCTCCTCCGGTCGGATCCCGCCGGATCCGGCGCGGGGCGGCGAGGGCAGACCGGCATGGAGCTGCGGGGCGGCAACGAGGTTGCGGATCCGGTGGTGGTGGTGGTCGCCGGAGATGGCGGCGAGGAGGGTGGCGCCGACGGGAGGCGAGACGGCGGCGGTTGGCGCGGAAGTCGAGGGTGGCGGCGCGTGTGGGCGGCGCGTCCCAGCGGCGAGGAGGCGGGGCACGATGCGCCGGCGAGGAGCTGCGGCAGCGGGCCGAGATGGCGGCCGCGGGAGCTCGGCGAGGTCCAACAAGCGGCGGCGGGAGGCGCGCGGGCTCGTCCGGGCCCCGATGGGCTCGGGCGGGCCCCGATCTAGGCCAGGAGGGTCGGCGAGGTGGAGGCGAAGGGCTGGCGGTGGAGTGGTGACGTGGCGGCTTCTGGTTGGGCGAGGAGCGGCGGCGGACGTGTCCGGCTGCGGGATGGACATGTCCGGCGGCGAGAGGTGGAAGAAGACTAGGGTTTGGACGAAAATTTCGGGGGAGGGGACTATTTTATAGGTAGAGGGAGCTAGGAGAGTCCAAATGAGGAGCGGTTTTCGGCCACGCGATCGTGATCGAACGACCGAGATCATGGAGGGGAGTTTGCTGGGTTTTGGGCCACTTTGGAAGGGTATTGGGCTGCACACAAAAGAGGCCTTTGTAGTTACCCAGTTAACTGTTGGAGTATCAAACGGCCTCCAAATGGCGCGAAACTTGACAGGCGGTCTACCAGTGCTAGACCAAGGCCGGTTGGCAAACCTCGGGCCATTCCGAGAAAGTTTAACACCCGCACACAACGAGAGACAAAAGGGGGAACGCCGGGGGACATAGGAGTACCGGATTGCAAAACGGACAACGGGGAAAAATCTCGGATGCATGAGACGAACACGTATGCAAAATGAAATGCACATGATGACATGGCAAAAGGCAACACGCAAGCAAATGACATGGCAACAACAGCGAATAAATGGGTGACACCTGGCGCATCGAATCCCGGGGCGTTACATCAAATTGCCAAGCTTGCCTTCCACGCAAAGGAGAGTCCCCCCTGTCGTTGTCAAAACCGGCGGATCTCGGGTAGGGGGTCCCGATCTGTGCATCAAGGCTGATGGTAACAAGAAGTAAGGGACACAAATGTTTACCCAGGTTCGGGCCCTCTCGATGGAGGTAAAACCCTACTTCCTGCTTGATTAATATTGATGATATGGGTAGTACAAGAGTAGATCTACCACAGGATCGTAGAGGCTAAACCCTAGGAGCTAGCCTATGATGGTATGAATGTAATTGTGATCGGCCTTCTAAGGACCAACCTCTCCGGTTTATATAGACACCGGAGAGGGCTAGGGTTTACATGGAGTCGGTTACAAAGAAGGAAATATAATATCCAGATCGCCAAGCTTTCCTTCCACGCCAAGGAAAGTCCCATCCGAACATGGGCCGAAGTCTTGAGTCTTGTATCTTCACGCTTCAATAGTCCGGACGTTGTACATAGTCCGGCTGTCCAGACACCCCCTATTCCAGGACTCCCTCAGTAGCCCCTGAACCAGGCTTCAATGACGATGAGTCCGGCATGCAGTATTGTCTTCGGCATTGCAATGCGGGTTCCTCCTCCGAATACTCCAAAGTAATTATCGAACACTCAATCGTGTCCGGATCTGAAAAATGATCTTCGCATACCACCGTAGAGAGAATGATATTTCACAAATGCAATCTGCTGACAACTTTTCCTGACGACGTGACATGTTATTATGATCGGATCCATTATTCGAACCGTTTCCACACAACCAGCTACAACATATATCACGAGGCGGTTTCGGTGACACGTCTTGTCAAAGCAGAGATTGTGTCCCCTTATTACAGGATTCTCATCAATACGGGCATGGGTAATCTCACCATGCCATTAAAAGTGGCGCTTGGGAAACAAGCGATTCCCAACGGGCAAGTGGGGAGGCACACCGCTTCCGGCGCCTCTATAAAGGGATAAGATTCCCCCATTTTCACCCACGCCTTCTTCCTCCTTTGCCCACTATTGCCCCCTCGAGCTCCAGCGCCCAAGCCCAAGTCTTCCCCGCACAGCTAAACATGTCCGGAGAAGGAGGCAAGTGGGTGGCTTCCACCGTCAAGGAGAAGCAAATCACCAATCTTCGGGCGGCCGCATACTTGGCCGCGGACATAGCGCACCGTCTACCAGATGTCGGGCAGGTCATTCCGACCCCAGGACCCCACGAGAGGGTCGTATTCGTGGCCCACTTCGTTCGTGGACTGGGATTTCCACTCCATCCCTTCGTCCGCGGGCTTATGTTCTACTACGGGCTAGATTTCCATGATGTAGCCCCGAATTTCGTCCTCAACATCTCGGCATTCATCGTCGTGTGCGAGGCTTTCCTCCGCATCCGGCCTCACTTCGGCCTATGGCTGCAAACTTTCTGCGTGAAGCCGAAGGTGGTAAGAGGCCAATAGGCGGAGTGCGGAGGGGCCATGGTGGGCAGAATGCCCAACGTCACATGGCTCGACGGCTCCTTTGAGGAGACCGTAAAAGGATGGCAATCGGGGTGGTTCTACATCACCGAGCCGCGCGGCGCCAATTGGGCAGCAGCCCCCGAGTTCCGATCCGGAGTGCCCATGCGGCTTACCTCCTGGGAGAGGAAGGGCCTGTCCTGGGGTGGTTCCGCGGAGCTGGCTGGACTCCAAACATGCGTCAAAGTCATGAAGGACAAGAACATCAAGCTTGTCAACGTGATCCAGGTCATGCTCGTTCGCCGAATCTTGCCCTGCCAGAGGCGGGCAGTCAATCTGTGGGAGTTCGTCCCCACCGAGCACCGACGCTCTAGAGGCTCTACGACATGACGCACAAAGGTGCATGGAAGGAGCTGTTCAAGGCCTCCGAAGTGCCTCCTCCGACATCCGAAGACCGCGGGCTTCATGCCGCGCGGGCATGTAGGCCGGTGAGTTCTTAGACTGACACCGGACCCAGTTCTTCCCGATATATTCACGGGAGTGCCTCAAGTAGTTGTGTATATTTATTTCAGGATTACATGGAGACAGGGAGCAGGTTTACTGCCCGGCTCCGCTGCGAGAACACCCAGCAAATGTTCTCCAAACGGAGATGCTGGTCTCAGCGCCGTACAAGGTGCCGGGGAAGAAGGCTGAGAAGAAGGCCCCGGGGATCCGAAAGGGTCTCCGGCGCAAGGTTGTGCAGGAAGCCTCGTTCGAAGATGACGAGGCGGATTCCTCCCATGAAGGGGAGGAGGAAGAAGAAGAGGACGCCCCATCCGGAAAGGATGAGGGGTCCGGGGAGGCGGACCCGGGGGCCAGAAAAGGTCCTCGGTGTAGGGCCGTCATTCCCCTATCGTCCGATGATGACGAGTTGGATTCCTCCCGCGGAGGCGGGGGGAATCAGGAAGAGATCCTACCTTCCCCCATCGGGGGGAGAACAAGAGAAAAGACGCCCCAGGAGGGGAGGCTGGGGCGTCCAAGAAGGGGAAGGGGCCCCTTCCGGACTACTCCGCCACGGCCGCTCTCAGCGAGGAGGGGTGGCTGCCTAGGGGGAAGCCCCTAGCGCGGTCGTAAGTGTTTGCATTCTATCATGACTTCACTTCACAATTTTTGTATTTATAATGCCGAACGTATGTGCAGTCCGGCCAGGGATCATCCCGAGGTATCCTCCTCCGTGTCCCTGTGCAATTCGGAGATGAATTTGCTTCCGACGGCCACTACACCTCAACCCGCAGACGACACGGAGGTGTTGTCCCAAAGGCTCCCAGAGCGGGGGGAGGTGACTCTGGAGATGCCTCGAGGCGGGGTCCCAGACGTTAGACACGCGGGGTTCAAGATCCCCACAGATCGTGTCGACGAGAGCCACGGCTAGCCGGGCTCTTAGCCAAAAACAATTTCGGAACCTTCGATGGTTCCGGACTCAGGCAGGCGACCCCTCGCTAAGGAGGGCGAGCCGTCTGTGTCGCGGACTTCGGTTGCGCATGAAGCGCCGGACGGTCTGCTGGAAGCGCTTTGCGGTGCTTCCTTGGACGAAGGGCACCGAACTCTTATGAGTACGGTGATTCGGAAGGTTTCGTCCGCCAAGAGCGGACTAACCGAAGCTTGCACCAGCCTCCTAACAGGCTTCGAGGTAAGTAATAAATATGTGCAAAATTACCACCCGATAGGTAGTAGCCCCTGATACTCTGTTTGGCGTTCGGAAGGAAAAGCCGAACAGAGGGTCAATTAAAATCCGCAGGAGTCTAATCATAATTATTATTTTGAATAAGCAGGCTATGCTGCTTGCTGCTGCTGCCCGTACTGCCGAGGTTGCCGATCTGAAGCGGGACCTAGAGCAGGCGCAGGGAGAGCTCAACCTCACGAAGAGGCAGCTCGAAGAGAACAAGGGTATGTAATTCCCGTTCTTATGTATTTGAGGATACACTACTAGGGAAAACCTTATACACAGAATCTTAGCAGCAGCGCGGCACAAAAATAGTTGCTACTACTAATTAGTAGTAGCACGGGTTCATAATGAAATTCAAGTTGGGGGTTCCTTTAATTTCACCCACAAAAAATTGAGTGCCTGAGGACTTGCCAAATGCCAAGTACAATAGCATATGCGCATATTCAATAAAACTATTTGGGATGTGAGCTTGACCATGGTTCTGTAATTATTTTTGCGCAGCCTCGTATCCGGTTCAACATCCGAGAAAAGCGCACAAACGCGAAGAATGCCCTTAAGAACATTCTGCTTATCATAGCATGAACTAACATGACACAGTGTGCTTCCTTTCGCCTGTCGTCGCTGTCGGCAGTGAAAATTCGATGCCAAATCACACCTGATGGCTGATGTAGTGTCTGCACTAGGAAATGAAATTCTAAAGTGACAATTTGTTTATCTTGACTGTATGATTGCTGGACATGACAACATTGACTTGTTTGTATCCTGTGTGAGCAGAAGAAGAGGCACAACCAACTGAAGAACATGCTATGTGGGCAGTGCAAGCTGCTGTCGCACGGAAGGTGTTTGACAAAATGACAAAGTAAGGTAAGAGTGGCTTTCATAGTTCTAGCACTACTTGGTGTTTTTGTTTCTCTCTGTAATGTAGTAATGTGAGTCTGACGATTAAATGGGAGGTGAGACGACATCGTCGCTTTGACTCAAACGAACCGTCGGCTCGGCCGCTGCCTGCTGCAATGATCGACCTCTGTAGGTCATTCTCTAGGATTTGATAGGGTTAATGTGACACACTCCCCCTAGGTCATTTTCTAGGATTTGATAGGGTTAATGTGCTACTCTTATCAGGCATGTACTTTATTCTAATCAAATTTGATAGGGTTAATGTGACACAAGACCCGTAAGTCATTTTCTAGGATTTGAAAATAACTGTTAGTACTTGTGTGCAGGCTGCTAATAGTAGCATACTTTGTTCTAATCAAAATTTCTGTGCAATTCAATCCGGAAAGCCACTCTGTTAGTAATACAGAACTAGCATTTATTTAGACTGAAAATATGCACTATAATTTAATACAGAACCGTTGGAGTATCAAACGACCTCCAAATGGCACGAAACTTGACAGGCGGTCTACCGGTGCTATACCAAGGGCGCTTGGCAAACCTCGGGCCATTCCGAGAAAGTTTAACACCCGCTCACAACAAGAGACAAAAGGGGGACGCCGGAGGACATAGGAGTGCCGGATTGCAAAACGGACAACGGGGAAAATGGTCGGATGCATGAGACAAACACGTATGCAAAAAGAAATGCACAAGATGACAAGATAAAATGCAACACGCAAGCAAATGACATGGCAACGATGACAAATAACTGGCAGACACCTGGCGCATCGAATCCGAGGCATTACACAATCCCTTCACGGTCCCTTACGAGAGTGAGATCTGATAGAGATAATATTTTTGGTATTTTTGGTATAAAGATGCAAAGTAAAGAGTAAAAGCAAAGCAAGTAAATAAATCGATGGAGATTAATATGATGAGAATAGACCCGGGGGCCATAGGTTTCACTAGTGGCTTCTCTCAAGAGCATAAATATTCTACGGTGGGTGAACAAATTACTGTTGAGCAACTGATAGAATTGAGCATAGTTATGAGTATATCTAGGCGATGATCATGTATATAGGCATCACGTCCAAAACAAGTAGATCGAAATGATTCTTCATCTACTACTATTACTCCACTCATCGACCGCTATCTAACATGCATCTAGAGTATTAAGTTAAAAACAGAGTAACGCCTTAAGCAAGATGACATGATGTAGAGGGATAAATTCATGCAATATGATAAAAAAACCATCTTGTTATCCTCGATGGCAACAATACAATACGTGCCTTGCAACTCTTTCTGTCACTAAGTAAGGACACCGCAAGATTGAACCCAAAGCTAAGCACTTCTCCCATTGCAAGAACTACCAATCTAGTTGGCCAGACCAAATAAGATAATTCGAAGAGACTTGCAAAGATAACTCAATCATACATAAAAGAATTCAGAGAAGAATCAAATATTTTCCATAGATAAGTTGGATAATAAACCCACAATTCATCGGTCTCAACAAACACACCGCAAAAAGAAGATTACATCGAATAGATCTCCACGAGAGAGGGGGAGAACATTGTATTGAGATCCAAAAAGAGAGAAGAAGCCATCTAGCTACTAGCTATGGACTCGAAGGTCTAAAGTAAACTACTCACACTTCATCGGAGGGGCTATGGTGATGATGTAGAAGCCATCCATGGTGGATGCCCCCTCCGGCGGAGCTCCGGAACAGGCCCCAAGATGGGATCTCGTGGATACAGAAAGTTGCGGTGGTGGAATTAGGTTTTTAGCTCCTGTTTTGATCGTTCGGGGATACGGAGGTATATATAGGAGGAAGGAGTATATCGGTGGAGCTCCGAGGGGCCCACGAGGTAGGGGGCACACCTAGGGGGGCACCCTCCACCCTCGTGACCGCCTCTAGCGCTTCTTGGAGTAGGGTCCAAGTCTCCTGGGTCACGTTTGGTTGGAAAATCACGATCCCGAAGGTTTCATTCCGTTTGGACTCTGTTTGATATTCTGTTTCTTCTAAATACTGAAAAAGGCAAAAAACAGCAATTCTGGGCTGGGCCTCCGGTTAATAGGTTAGTCCCAAAAATAATATAAAAGTGGAAAATAAAGCCCAATATTGTCCAAAACAGTAGATAAAGTAGCATGGAGCAATCAAAAATTATAGATACGTTGGAGACGTATCAAGCATCCCCAAGCTTAATTCCTGCTCGTCCTCGAGTAGGTAAATGATAAAAAAAGAATTTTTGATGCGGAGTTATACTTTGGCATAATTTTAATGTAAATCTTCTTAATTGTGATATTAATATTCAGATCCGAAAGATTCAAGACAAAAGTTCATATTGACACAAAAAATAATAATACTTCAAGCATACTAATCAAAGCAATCATGTCTTCTCAAATTAGCATGGCAAAAGAAAGTTCATCCCTACAAAATCATATAGTTAGGCTATGCTTCATTTTCGTCACACAAAGATGTTCCCAACTTCTATGCCCCCGATGACAAGCCAAGCAATTGTTTCATACTTAAATAATCTCAAACTTTTTCAACCTTCACGCAATACATGAGCGTGAGCCATGGATATAGCACTATGGGTGGAATAGAATATGATGATGGGGATTGTGTGGAGAAGACAAAAAAGGAGAAAGTCTCACGTTGACGAGGCTAATCAACGGGCTATGGAGATGCCCATCAATTGATATCAACATGAGGAGTAGGGATTGCCATGCAACGGATGCACTAGAGCTATGAATGCTCAACAAAAGAAAACTAGTGGGTGTGCATCCAACTTGCTTGCTCACGAAGACCTAGGGCATTTTGAGGAAGCCCATCGTAGGAATATACAAGCCAAGTTCTATAATGAAAAATCCCCACTAGTATATGAAGTGATAACACATGAGACTCACTACATGAAGAGCATGGTGCTACTTTGAAGCACAATATATGAGACTCACTACATGAAGAATGAGGTGCTACTTTGAAGCACAAGTGTGGAAAAAGAGATAGTAGCATTGCCCTTTTTATTTTTTTTTTTATTTTTTTTTGGGCCTTTATTTTTTTCTATTTGGCCTTTCTTTTTTTTTTGGGCAATGCTGTAATAATGATGATCATCACACTTCTATAAATTACAACACAAGGATTACAACTCGAAACTTAGAACAAGATATGACTCTATATGGATGCCTCTGGTGGTGTATTGGGATGGTGCAATGAATTAAGAGTGACATGTATAAAAATAATGCTTGGTGGCTTTGCCACAAATACGATATCAACTACAAGATCATGCAATGGCAATATGACAAAAGTAATGCATGTCATGATGAGGATGGTGGAAGTTGCATGGAAATATATCTCGGAATGGCTATGGAAATTCCATAATAGGTAGGTATGGTGGCTGTTTTGAGAAAGATATAAGGAGGTTTATGTGTGATAGAGCCTATCGTATCACGGGGTTTGGATGCACCGGCGAAGTTTGCGCCAACTCTCAATGTGAGAAAGGGCAATGCACGGTACCGAAGAGGCTAGCAATGGCGGAAAGGTAAAAGTGCGTATAATCCATGGACTCAACATTAGTCAAAAGAACTCATATACTTATTGCAAAAATTTAGAAGTCATCAAAAATCAAGTACTACGCGCATGCTCCTAGGGGGATAGATTGGTAGGAAAAGACCATCGCTCGTCCCCGACCGCCACTCATAAGGATGCACAAGCCAGGTACACTTCATGTTTCAAATTTGTTACACAACTTTAACCATACGTGCATGCTACGGGACTTACAAACTTCAACACAAGTATTTCTAAAATTCACAAATACTCAACTAGCATGACTTTGATATTATTACCTCCATATCTCAAAACAATTATCAAGCATCAAACTTATCTTAGTATTCAACGCACTCAAAAAAAGTTTCACATATCTTGAACACCAAGTATATTAACATTAAGCAAATTACCATGCTATTAACGACTCTCAAAATAATCTAAGTGAAGCATGAGAGATCAAGTTTCTTTAAAACAAATCCACCACCATGCTCTAAAAGATATAAGTTAAGTACTAGAGCAAAAATTATCACGCTCAAAAAGATATAAGTGAAGCACTATGAGCAGATTATCAAGCTCAAAAGATATAAGTCAAGCACATAGAGTATTCTATCAAATTCCAAATCATGTATGGCTCTCTCAAAAAGGTGTGTATGGCAAGGATGATTGTGGTAAACTAACAAGCAAATATGCAAATAATACAATATGCTCCAAGCAAAAAACATATCATGTTGGTGAATAAAAATAAAGCTCCAAGTAAATTACCGATGGAAGTGGACGAAAGAGGGGATGCCTTCCGGGGCATCCCCAAGCTTTGAATTTTTGGTGTCCTTGGATTATCTTGGGGGTGCCATGGGCATCCCCAAGATTAGGCTCTTGCCACTCCTTGTTCCATAATCCATCAAAAGAATTCACCCAAAACTTGAAAACTTCACAACACAAAACTCAACAGAAATCTCGTGAGCTCCGTTAGAGAAAGAAAACAAAAGACTACTTCAAGGTAATGTAATGAACTCAGTATTTATTTTAATTGGTGTTAAACCTACTGTATTCCAACTTCTCTATGGTTTATAAACTATTTTACTAGCCATAGATTCATCAAAATAAGCAAACAACACACGCAAAACAGAATCTGTCAAAAACAGATCAGTCTGTAGTAATCTGTAACTAACGCAAACTTTTGGAACTCTAACAATTCCAACCAAATTAGGAAGTACTGGAAAATTTGTTTTTTGATCATCAGCAAAAAGAATCAATGAAAAATCACGTTCCTGTGATTTATTGAATTTTTTCTCGTGAGCGCAAAGTTTCTGTTTTTCAGCAGAATCAAATCAACTATCATCATAGCTTATCCTATAGGTTCTACTTGACACAAACACTAACTAAAACATAAAACCACATCCAAACAGAAGGTAGATGGATTATTTATTCCTAAACAGAAGCAAAAACAAAAAAATAAAAATAAAATTGGGTTGCCTCCCAACAAGCGCTATCGTTTAACGCCCCTAGCTAGGCATAAAAGCAAGGATAGATCTAGGTATTGCCATCTTTAATTTTTAGTTTTTTAGCGGAATCATGCTCGAATCTGGGAGGTTCTTTCCGCTTCCCTTCATGCTCGGAAATTTTTAGATCTAAAGAATCCAACTGCTTGTTGCAAAGAGTAATCAACATATTCATGCGGTGAAGATTTCCGCTAACACTTTTAAGAGGCTCAAGAGACTTTTGTAAAAAATTTGTTACTTTGCAAATCTTTCCAAACACTTGGGTTTCTTCTTGGGTAGGATGTGGTCCTCCCTTTTGAGGTAGTGTTCCCACTATTCCCTCTATAATTTCATGCGCAATACTGGTATCAATCTCAATGAAATTTCCCTTGGCAATGCAATCCAAGAGTTGTCTATGCGTCATATTTAACCCAACATAAAAATTACGAAGAAGAATTCTAAAGTTCACCTCTAGGGGTGCACTTGCGATAAGATTCCATCATCCTATACCAAGGATCTTTTAAATTTTCTCCTTGCCTTTTCTTGAAGTGAAGAACTTCAAACTCGGGGGACATAGGAGCGGATAAGGAACTGGACATGACGACAAGCAAGCAAAAGAGCTAGCACACAAGCAAACAGAAAGGGAACGAGAAAAAGGTAAAACGGGAAAGAGAGGAGGAGATTGGGAAAGAGAGGGAAAATATAATGGCAAGGGTGAAGTGGGGGAGAGGAAAACGAGAGGCAAATGGCACATAATGTAATGCGAGAGATAGGGATTGTGATGGGTACTTGGTATGTTGACTTTTGCGTAGGCCTCCCCGGCAATGGCGCCAGAAATCCTTCTTGCTATGTCTCGATCTTGCGTTGGTTTTCGCCGAAGAGGAGAGGATGATGCAGCACAGTAGCATAAGTATTTCCCTCAGTTTTTTGAGAACCAAGGTATCAATCCAATAGGAGGTCATGCGCAAGTCCCTCGTACCTGCACAAAACGATAGCTACTCGCAACCAACGCGATTAGGTGTTGTCAATCCCTTCACAGTCACTTACGAGAGTGAGATCTGATAGATATAATATTTTTGGTATTTTTGGGTATAAAGATGCAAAGTAAAAAGTAAAAGCAAAGCAAGTAAATAAAGCGATGGAGATTAATATGATGAGAATAGACCCGGAGGCCATAGGTTTCACTAGTGGCTTCTCTCAAGAGCATAAATATTCTACGGTGGGTGAAGAAATTACTGTTGAGCAATTGATAGAATTGAGCATAGTTATGAGTATATCTAGGCGATGATCATGTATATAGGCATCACGTCCAAAACAAGTAGATCGAAATGATTCTGCATCTACTACTATTACTCCACTCATCGACCGCTATCTAACATGCATCTAGAGTATTAAGTTAAAAACAGAGTAACGCCTTAAGCAAGATGACATGATGTAGAGGGATAAATTCATGCAATATGATAAAAAAAAACCATCTTGTTATCCTCGATGGCAACAATACAATACGTGCCTTGCAACTCTTTCTGTCACTAAGTAAGGACACCGCAAGATTGAACCCAAAGCTAAGCACTTCTCCCATTGCAAGAACTACCAATCTAGTTGGCCAAACCAAATAAGATAATTTGAAGAGACTTGCAAAGATAACTCAATCATACATAAAAGAATTCAGAGAAGAATCAAATATTTTCCATAGATAAGCTGGATCATAAACCCACAATTCATCGGTCTCAACAAACACACCGCAAAAAGAAGATTACATCAAATAGATCTCCACGAGAGAGGGGGAGAACATTGTATTGAGATCCAAAAAGAGAGAAGAAGCCATCTAGCTACTAGCTATGGACCCGAAGGTCTGAAGTAAACTACTCATACTTCATCGGAGGGGCTATGGTGATGATGTAGAAGCCCTCCGTGGTGGATGCCCCCTCCGGCGGAGCTCCTGAGCAGGCCCCAAGATGGGATCTCGTGGATACAAAAAGTTGCGGCGGTGGAATTAGGTTTTTGGATCCTGTTCTGATCATTCGGGGATACGTAGGTATATATAGGAGGAAGGAGTACGTCGGTGGAGCTCCGAGGGGCCCACGAGGTAGGGGGCGTGCCCTCCACCCTCGTGACCGCCTCTGGCGCTTCTTGGAGTAGGGTCCAAGTCTTCTGGGTCATGTTCGATTGGAAAATCACAATCCCGAAGGTTTCATTCTGTTTGGACTCCGTTTGATATTCTGTTTCTTCGAAATACTGAAAAAGGAAAAAAACAACAATTCTGGGTTGGGCCTCTGGTTAATAGATTAGTCCCAAAAATAATATAAAAGTGGAAAATAAAGCCCAATAGTGTCCAAAATAGTAGATAAAGTAGCATGGAGCAATCAAAAATTATAGATACGTTGGAGACGTATCAGCCTCCCCCTCTGGGTCGGCCTTCCTTTTCTTCTCCTCCCCAGTGCGGGGAGGCGGAGTTTCCTCGTGTTTTCCCCTGCCTCCGCCGGAGGAATCTGCCTCGTCGTCTTCGGACGACGAGTTTATGACGGCCTTGCGCCGGGGACCCTTCCTGGTCCCATGGGCCGCCTAATTAGGCCCCTCGGCCTCCCCGGATGGGGCGTCCCTTTCCTCCTCTCCTTCGGGGGAGGAGTGTGCCTCGTCGTCTTCGGACAAGGCGGCCGGAACGACCTTACACCGTAGACCCTTCCTGGTCCCCGAGGCCTTCTTTTCGGCCTTCTTTTTTGACGCCTTGCGGGGCGCCGGGACTAGCATCTCCGTCAGGAGAGTTTCTGCTGGACCTTCTGGCAGTGGAGCTGGATAGTCGATCTGCTCCGCCATCTCCACGTACTCCTGATTAAGTACACACAATGACTTAAGATCCTACCATGTGTACACTGGGAAAAACTACCTCTGGTGATAGTCAGAAAACTCACCGGACAGGGGAGCCGCATGGCATGAAGTCCGCGGTCCTCGGAGGTGGGAGGAGGAATTTCGGAGGCCTTGAACAACGCCTTCCACGCGTCCTTGTGTGTCATGCCGTAGAGCTCTCGAAGTGTCTGGTGTTCAGCCGGGATGAGCTCCCACATATTAAATGCCCGTCTTTGGCATGGAAGAATTCGGCGGACGAGCATGACCTGGACCATGTTGACAAGCTTGATTTTCTTGTCCATCATATTCTTGATGCAGTTCTGGAGTCCGATCAGCTCCGCGGGCTCGCCCCAGGCCAGGCCCTTCTTTTCCTAGGAGGTGAGCCGCTGGCCGCTGACGATCTTCGGCTTCACGCAGAAGATTCGTAGCCACAAGCCAAAGTGAGGCTTGATGCGAAGGAAGGCCCCACACACGACGATGAACGCCGAGATGTTGAGGACGAAGTTTGGGGCTCGATCATGGAAGTCCATGTTGGGGAACGTAGCAGAAATTCAAAAAATTTCCTACGTATCACCAAGATCTATCTACGGACAGACCAGCAACGAGGGGAAGGAGAGTGCATCTACATACCCTTGTAGATCGCTAAGCGGAAGTGTTCAAGTGAACGGGGTTGATGGAGTCGTACTCGTCGTGATCCAAATCACCGATGACCAAGTGCCGAACGGACGGCACCTCCACGTTCAACACACGTACAGCCCGGTGACGTCTCCCATGCCTTGATCCAGCAAGGAGAGAGGGAGAGGTTGACGAAGACTCCATCCAGCAGCAGCACAACGGCGTGGTGGTGCTGGAGGAGCGTGGCTATCCTGCAGGGCTTCGCCAAGCACCACAGAAGAGGAGGAAGAAGAGACGCAGGGCTGCACCAACGAGAGATTGAATCGCATGTCTTATGGGCAGCCCTAGGCCTCATATATATAGGGGAAGGGGAGGGGCTGCGCCCCCTCTAGGGTTCCCCACCCCTAGGGGGGGCAGCAGCCCTAGATGGGGAGCAAGGGTGGCGGCCAAGAGGGGAGGGGAGAGGGAGGCGCACCAATATGGGCCCTAAGGCCCATATCCCCTTAGGGTTTGCCCCCTTTCCACCTCTTAGGCGCCATGGGCCCTTGTGGGAGGCGCACCAGCCCACTAAGGGGCTGGTCCCTCACCACTCTTGGCCCATCCAAGCCTCCGGGGTTGGTGGCCCCACTTGGTGGACCCCCTGGACCCTCCTGGTGGTCCCGGTACATTACCAATAAACCCCGAAACTCTTCCGGTGACCAAAACAGGACTTCCCATATATAAAACTTTACCTCCGGACCATTCCGGAACTCCTCGTGACGTCCGGGATCTCATCCGGGACTCCGAACAACATTCGGTAGCCACATACAAGCTTCCTTTATAACCCTAGCATCATCGAACCTTAAGTGTGTAGACCCTACGGGTTCGGGAGACATGCAGACATGACCGAGACATTCTCCGGTCAATAACCAACAGTGGGATCTGGATACCCATGTTGGCTCCCACATGTTCCACGATGATCTCATCGGATGAACCACGATGTCAAGGACTTAATCAATCCCGTACGCAATTCCCTTTGTCTAGCGGTATTTTACTTGCCCGAGATTCGATCGTCGGTATACCAATACCTTGTTCAATCTCGTTACCGGCAAGTCTCTTTACTCGTTCCGTAACACATCATCCCATGATCAACCCCTTGGTAACATTGTGCACATTATTATGATGTCCTACTGAGTGGGCCCAGAGATACCTCTCCGTTTACACGGAGTGACAAATCCCAGTCTCGATCCGTGTCAACCCAACAGACACTTTCGGAGATACCTGTAGTGCACCTTTATAGTCACCCAGTTACGTTGTGACGTTTGATACACCCAAAGCACTCCTACGGTATCAAGGAGTTACACGATCTCATGGTCTAAGGAAGAGATACTTGACATTGGAAAAGCTCTAGAAAACGAACTACACGATCTTTGTGCTATGCTTAGGATTGGGTCTTGTCCATCACATCATTCTCCTAATGATGTGATCCCATTATCAACGACATCCAATGTCCATAGCCTGGAAACCATAACTATCTGTTGATCACAACGAGCCAGTCAACTAGAGGCTTACTAGGGACATATTGTGGTCTATGTATTCACACGTGTATTACGATTTCCGGATAATACAGTTATAGCATGAAAAAAAGACAATTATCATGAACAAGGAAATATAATAATAATACTTTTATTATTGCCTCTAGGGCATATTTCCAACAGTCTCCCACTTGCACTAGAGTCAATAATCTAGTTCACATCGCCATGTGATTAACACTCACAGGTCACATCGCCATGTGACCAACATCCAAAGAGTTTACTAGTGTCACTAAACTAGTTCACATCATCATGTGATTAAGACTCAATGAGTTCTGGGGTTTGATCATGTTTTGCTTGCAAGAGAGGTTTTAGTCAACGGGTCTGCAACATTCAGATCCGTATGTACTTCGCAAATCTCTAGGTCATATTGTAAATGCTGCTTCCATGCTCCATTTGGAGCTATTCCAAATGGTTGCTCCACTATACGTATCCGTTTTGCTACTCAGAGTCACTCGGATAGGTGTTAAAGATTGCATCGACGTAACCCTTTACGCCGAACTCTTTATGACCTCCATAATCGAGAAACATGTCCTTATTTACTCCAAGGACAATTTTGACCGCTGTCCAATGATCCATTCCTGGATCATTCTTGTACCCCTTGACTGACTCATGGCAAGGCACACTTCCGGTGCGGTACACAGCACAGCATACTATAGAGCCTATGTCTGAAACATAGGGTCGACCTTCGTCCTTTCTCTCTTTTCTGCCATGGTTGAGCTTTAAGTCTTGACTTCATACCTTACATCTCAGGCAAGAACTCCTTCTTTGACTGATCCATCCTGAACACCTTCAAGATCATGTCAAGGTATATGCTCATTTGAAAGTACCATTAAGCGGTTTTTGATCTATCCTCATAGATCTTGATGCTCAATGTTCAAGTAGCTTAATCCAGGTTTTCACTTGAAAAACACTTTTCAAATAACCCTATATGCTTTACAAAAATTCTACATCATTTCTGATCAACAATATGTCAACAACATGTACTCATCAGAAATTCTATAGTGCTCCCACTCACTTCTTTGGAAATACAAGTTTCTCATAAACTTTGTATAAACCTAAAATCTTTGATCATCTTATCAAAGTGCACATTCCATCTCCGAGATGCTTACTCCAATCCATGGAAGGATCGCTGGAGCTAGCATACCTTTTAGCATCCTTAGGATTGACAAAAACTTTTGGATTGTATCACATACAACCTTTCCTTACGAAGACTGGTAAGGAAACTCGTTTTGACATCCATCTGCCAGATTTCATAAATGCAGCTTATGCTAACATGATTCCGACGGACTTAAGCATCGCTACGGATGAGAAAATCTCATCATAGTCAACTCCTTGAACTTGTGAAAAACTTTTCGCCACAAGTCGAGCTTCATAGACGGTGACATCACCGTCCACGTCCGTCTTTTTCTTAAAGATCCATTTATCTCAATGGCTTGCCGATCATTGGGCAAGTCCACCAAAGTCCATGCTTTGTTATGATACATGGATCCTATCTCGGATTTCATGGCTTCTAACCATTTGTTGGAATTTGGGCCCACCATCGCTTCTCCATAGCTCGTAGGTTCATTGTTGTCTAGCAACACGACCTTCAAGACAGGATTACCGTACCATTCTGAAGCAGTACGCATCCTTGTCACCCTACGAGGTACAGTAGTGACTTGATCCGAAACTCTATGATCACTATCATAAGTTTCTACTTCAATTGGTGTAGGTGCCACAGAAACAACTTCCTGTGCCCTGCTACACACTTTTTGAAGTGGCGGTTCAATAACCTCATCAAGTCTCCACCATCCTCCCACTCAACTTTCCGAGACAAACTTTTCCTCGAGAAAGGACCCGATTCAAGAAACAATCCATATTGCTTTTGGATCTGAATTAGGAGGTATACCCAACTTTTTTGGGTGTCCTATGAAGATGCATTTTATCCGCTTTGGGTTCGAGCTTATCAATTCTGAAACTTTTTCACATAAGCGTCGCAGCCCCAAACCTTTAAGAAAAGACAACTTAGGTTTCTCTAAACCATAATTCATACGGTGTCATCTCAACGGAATTACGTGGTGCCCTATTTAAAGTGAATGTGGTTGTCTCTAATGCCTAACCCATGAACAATAGTGGTAATTCGATAAGAGACATCATGGTACGCACCATATCCAATAGGGTGCAACTATGATGTTCGGACACACCCTCACTATGGTGTTCCAGGCGGTATTAATTGTGAAACAATTTCCACAATGTCTTAATTGCGTGCCAAAGCTCGTAACTTAGATACTCATCTCTATGATCATATCATAGACATTTCATCCTCTTGTCACGATGATCTTCAACTTCACTCTGAAATTACTTGAACCATTCAATAATTCAGACTTGTGTTTCATCAAATATACTCTACATCTACTCGAATCATCTGTGAAGTAAGAACATAACGATATTCACTGCATGCCTCAGCACTCATTGGACTGCACACATCAAAATGTGTTACTTCCAACAAGTTGCTATCTTGTTCCATCTTACTGAAAACGAGGCTTTTCAGTCATCTTGCCCATGTGGTATGATTTGCATATCTCAAGTGATTCAAAGTCAAGTGAGTCCAAACGATCCATCTGCACGGAGTTTCTTCATGCATATACACCAATAGACATGGTTCGCATGTCTCAAACTTTTCAAAAAACGAGTGAGTCCAAAGATCCATCAACATGGCGCTTCTTCATGCGTTTTACACCAATATGACTTACATGGCAGTGCCACAAGTAAGTGGTACTATCATTACTATCTTATATCTTTTGGCATGAAAATGTGTATCACTACGATCGAGATTCAATAAACCATTCATTTAGGTGCAAGACCATTGAAGGTATTATTCAAATAAACAGAGTAACCATTATTCTCCTTAAATGAATAACCGTATTGCGATAGACATAATCCAATCATGTCTTCAACGCAAACACCAAATCTTGATGGTAGAGGGAGCGTGCGATGCTTGATCACATCAACCTTGGAAACACTTCCAACACATATTGTCAGCTCACCTTTAGCTAGTCTACGTTTATTCCGTAGCTTTTATTTCGAGTTACTAACACTTAGCAACCGAACCGGTATCTAATACCCTGGTGCTACTAGGAGTACTAGCAAAGTACACATTAACATAATGTATATCCAATATACTTCTATCGACCTTGCCAGCCTTCTCATCTACCAAGTATCTAGGGTAATTCTGCTCCAGTGGTTGTTCCCCTTATTACAGAAGCACTCAGTCTCGGGTTTGGGTTCATCCTTGGGTTTCTTCACTAGAGCAGCAGCTGAATTGCCGTTTCATGAAGTATCCCTTCTTGCCCTTGCCCTTCTTGAAACTAGTGGTTTCACCAACCATCAACAATTGATGCTCCTTCTTGATTTCTACTTTCGCGGTGTCAAACATCACGAATACCTCAAGGATCATCATATCTATCCCTGATATGTTATAGTTCATCACGAAGCTCTAGCAGCTTGGTGGCAATGACTTTGGAGAAACATCACTCGATTCAAGTGATTGTTGCACTCAGACAATCTGAGCACAAGCTCAACGATTGAGCTTTTCTCCGTTAGTTTGCAGGCTAAGAAAATCGTCGGAGGTCTCATACCTCTTGACGTGGGCACGAGCCTGAAATCTCATTTTCAGCCCTCAAAACATCTCATATGTTCCGCGACATTTCGAAAAACGTCTTTGGTGCCTCAACTCTAAACCGTTTATCTGAACTATCACGTAGTTATCAAAACGTGTATGTCCGATGTTCGCAACATCCACAAACGACGTTTGGGGTTCAGCACACTGAGCGGTGCATTAAGGACATAAGCTTTCTACTGTCCGCATAATCGCTACTGTCAACTTTCAACTATATTTTCTCTATGAACATAACTAAACAGTAGAACTAAAGCGTGAGCTACGACATAATTTGCAAAAGGTCTTTTTGACTATGTTCAGGATAATTAAGTTCATCTTATGAACTCCCACTCAGATAGACATCCCTCTGGTCATCTAAGTGATTACATGATCCGAGTCAACTAGGCCGTGTCCGATCATCACGTGAGACGGACTAGTCATCATCGGTGAACATCTTCATGTTGATCGTATCTACTATATGACTCATGCTCGACCTTTCGGTCTCTGTGTTCCGAGGCCATGTCTGTACATGCTAGGCTCGTCAAGTTAACCCTAAGTGTTTTCGCGTGTGTAAATCTGTCTTACACCCGTTGTATGTGAACGTAAGAATCCATCACACCCGATCATCACGTGGTGCTTAGAAGCGATGAACTGTAGCAACGGTGCACAGTTAGGGGAGAACACTTCTTGAAATTGTTGTAAGGGATCATCTTATTTACTACCGTCGTTCTAAGTAAACAAGATGCATAAACATGATAAACATCACATGCAATCAAATAGTGACATGATATGGCCAATATCATTTTGCTCCTTTTGATCTCCATCTTCGGGGCTCCATGATCATCATCGTCACCGACATGACACCATGATCTCCATCATCATGATCTCCATCATCGTGTCTTCATGAAGTTGTCTCACCAACTATTACTTCTACTACTATGGCTACCGGTTAGCAATAAAGTAAAGTAATTACATGGCGTTGTTCAATGACACGCAGGTCATACAATAAATTTAAGACAACTCCTATGGCTCCTGCCGGTTGTCATACTCATCGAAATGCAAGTCGTGATTCCTATTACAAGAACATGATCATTCTCATACATCACATATCATTCATCACATTCTTCTTGGCCATATCACATCACATTCTTCTTGTCCATATCACATCACATAGCATACCCTACAAGTTAGATGTCCTCTAATTGTTGTTTGCATGTTTTACGTGGATGCTATGGGTTTCTAGCAAGAACGTTTCTTACCTACGCAAAAACCACAACGTGATATGTCAATTGCTATTTACCCTTCATAAGGACCCTTTTCATCGAATCCGTTCCGACTAAAGTGGGAGAGACTGGCACCCGCTAGCCACCTTATGCACCAAGTGCATGTCAGTCGGTGGAACCTGTCTCACGTAAGTGTACGTGTAACATCGGTCCGGGCCGCTTCATCCCACAATACCGTCGAAACAAGATTGGACTAGTAACGGTAAGCATATTGAACAAAATCAACGCCCACAACTACTTTGTGTTCTACTCGTGCAAAGAATCTACACAATAGACCTAGCTCATGATGCCACTATTGGGAACATAGCAGAAATTCAAAAAATTTCCTACGTATCACCAAGATCTATCTATGGAGAGACCAGCAACGAGGGGAAGGAGAGTGCATCTACATACCCTTGTAGATCACTAAGCGGAAGCGTTCAAGTGAACGGGGTTGATGGAGTCGTACTCGTCGTGATCCAAATCACCGATGACCAAGTGCCGAACAGACGACACCTCCGCGTTCAACACACGTACAGCCCGGTGACGTCTCCCATGCCTTGATCCAGCAAGGAGAGAGGGAGAGGTTGAGGAAGACTCCATCCAGCAGCAGCACAACGGCATGGTCGTGGTGGAGGAGCGTGGCTATCCTGCAGGGCTTCGCCAAGCACCATAGAAGAGGAGGAAGAAGAGACGCAGGGCTGCACCAACGAGAGATCGAATCACGTGTCTTATGGGCAGCCCTAGGCCTGATATATATAGGGGAAGGGGAGGGGCTGCACCCCCTCTAGGGTTCCCCACCCCTAGGGGGGGAGGCAGCCCTAGATGGGGAGCAAGGGTGGCGGCCAAGAGGGGAGGGGAGAGGGAGGCGCACCAATATGGGCCCTAAGGCCCATATCCCCTTAGGGTTTGCCCCCTTTCCACCTCTTAGGCACCATGGGCCATTGTGGGAGGCGCACCAGCCCACTAAGGGGCTGGTCCCTCACCACTCTTGGCCCATGCAAGCCTCCGGGGTTGGTGGCCCCACTTGGTGGACCCCCGGGACCCTCCCGGTGGTCCCGGTACGTTAACGATAAACCCCGAAACTCTTCCGGTGACCAAAACAGGACTTCCCATATATAAATCTTTACCTCCGGACCATTCCGAAACTCCACGTGACGTCCGGGATCTCATCTGGGACTCCGAACAACATTTGGTAGCCACATACAAGCTTCCTTTATAACCCTAGCGTCATCGAACCTTAAGTGTGTAGACCCTACGGGTTCGGGAGACATGCAGACATGACCGAGACATTCTCCGGTCAATAACCAATAGCGGGATCTGGATACCCATGTTGGCTCCCACATGTTCCACGATGATCTCATCGGATGAACCACGATGTCAAGGACTTAATCAATCCCGTACGCAATTCCCTTTGTCTAGCAGTATTTTACTTGCCCGAGATTCGATCGTCGGTATACCAATACCTTGTTCAATCTCGTTACCGGCAAGTCTCTTTACTCGTTCCGTAACACATCATCCCATGATCAACCCCTTGGTCACATTGTGCACATTATGATGATGTCCTACCGAGTGGGCCCAGAGATACCTCTCCGTTTACACGGAGTGACAAATCCCAGTCTCAATCCGTGTCAACCCAAAAGACACTTTCGGAGATACCTGTAGTGCACCTTTATAGTCACCCAGTTACGTTGTGACGTTTGATACACCCAAAGCACTCCTACGGTATCCGGGAGTTACACGATCTCATGGTCTAAGGAAGAGATACTTGACATTGGAAAAGCTCTAGCAAACGAACTACACGATCTTTGTGCTATGCTTAGGATTGGGTCTTGTCCATCACATCATTCTCCTAATGATGTGATCCCATTATCAACGACATCCAATGTCCATATCCAGGAAACCATGACTATCTGTTGATCACAACGAGCCAGTCAACTAGAGGCTTACTAGGGACATATTGTGGTCTATGTATTCACACGTGTATTACGATTTCCGGATAATACAGTTATAGCATGAATAAAAGACAATTATCATGAACAAGGAAAAATAATAATAATACTTTTATTATTGCCTCTAGGGCATATTTCCAACAGTCCAGCCCATAGTAAAACATAAGCCCGCGGACGAAGGGATGAAGTGGGAATCCTAGTCGACGGATGAAGTGGGCGAGGAATACGACCCTCTCGTGGGGTCCCGGAGTCGGCACGATCTGCCCTGCGTCCGGCAGCCGGTGCGCGATATCTGCGGCCAAGTATTAGGCCGCCCGGAGCTTCATGATATGCTCCTTCACGGTGGAGGCCACCCACTTGCCTCCTACTCCGGGCATGTTTGTCTGTACCGAGAAGGTGTGAACTAGGGCGCTGGAGCTCGAGCATGCGAGAATGGATAAGCAGAGGAGGAAGAAGGCGTGGGTGAACATGAGGAAATCCTTATCCCTTTATAGAGGCGACGAAAACGATGTGCCTCCCCACTTGCCCGTTGAAGTTCGCTTATTTCCCAAGCGCCACGATAGATGAAATGGTTCGGTTACCCATACTTGTATTGATGGGAATACCGTGATAAGGGGACATGATCTCTGCTTCGACAAGACGTGCCGAGGAAACCGCCTCGCAATATGCGCTGTGGCTGGTTGTGGGGAAACGGTTCGAATAATGACTCGACCGTAGTGTCATGTCACGTTGTCTGAAGTTGTCCAAAGATTACATTTGTGGAATATTGTTCTCTCTACGGTGGTATGTGAAAATCATCTTGCGGATCCGGACGCAATTTAAGTGTTCGATAATTTCTTTTGAGTATTCGGAGATGGAACCCGCCTTGAAATGCCGAAGACAAACTGTGCGCCGGACTGATTGTCATTGAAGCCTGGTTCAGGGGCTACTGAGGGAGTCCTGGATTAGGGGGTATCCGGACAGCCGGACTATATACTTTGGCCGGACTATTGGACCACGAAGATACAAGACTCAAGACTTCGTCCCGTGTCCGGATGGGACTCTCCTTTGCATGGAAGACAAGCTTGGCGATCCCGATATTAGATTTCCTTATTTGTAACCGACTCTGTGTAGACCATAGACCCCTCCGGTGTCTATATAAACCGGTGGGTTTGGTCCGTATAGGGACGATCAAGACAATTATAATCATCATAGGCTAGCTCCTAGGGTTTAGCCTCTACGATCTCGTGGTAGATCAACTCTTGTAATACTCATATCATCAATATCAATCAAGCAGGAAGTAGGGTTTTACCTCCATCAAGAGGGCCCGAACCTGGGTAAAACATTGTGTCCCTTGCCTCCTATTACCATTAGCCTTAGATGCACAGATCGGGACCCCCTACCCGAGATCTGCCGGTTTTGACACCGGCAGCGCCCACCCCTGTAGGGCGCACCCCCTGTCTTATGGGCCCCTCGGGTGGCCACCGACCCTCGAGAGAGCGACTCCCAAGGGAAAAGTAGGGGGTGGTGAGGCAAATGGTAAAACCAAGGTTGGGCCTTGCTGGAGGAGTTTTATTCAAAGCAAACTGTCAAGGGGGTCCCATAAATCACCCGACCGCGTAAGGAACGCAAAATCCGGGAACATAACACCGGTATGATGAAAACTAGGGCGGCAAGAGTGGAACAAAACACCAGGCATAAGGCCGAGCCTTCCACCCTTTACCAAATATATAAATGCATTAATAATATAAGAGATATTGTGATATCCCAATCAAAATCCAGTCCACCATGGAGAAAACTTCAACTTCACCTGCAACTAGCAACGCTATAAGAGGGCTGAGCAAAGCGGTAACATAGCCATACAATGGTTTGCTAGGAATGGTGTCAAAGGTTAGAGGTTCATGGCAATTTGGGAGGCTTGATGAGCAAAAGATAGGTAACGCAGCATAGCGATAGAACGAAGCAAACTAGCATAGCAATGATAGTAGTGAGATCCAGGGTAGCGGTCATCTTGCCTGAATTCCTGCAAGGAAGAAGAACGAGTCCATGAAGAAGATGAAGCCACGAAGACGAACCAAGCATAGACGAACGAATCCTCACGATCGCAACGAAACAGGAACTATCGAGAAGAAACACACAACATAGTAAACACACCACACATGGAAAGAATTTGGTCCAGATCTGAACAAACATTAAGTTGGAGTTGTTAAACAGCAAGTTAAGATGTACCAAGATGATCTACACGAGATTCTAGTCAAGTTACATATAAAGTTCATTAGATTCAGAGCTACGGCCTAGAAGATATGAGCAAAACAAGTTAAACATGGCATTGATGCAAAAGGCATTCAAACATCAAGCAAACACCTCAAAACAAGGATGCAACATGGTAATATGAAACTACATGCAATTCTAAGCAAGTTTCATATAGAGCACACTCAAAACGGAGCAACGGTTCAACACACACTCTATACAAGTTATAGCAACAATCTGCCCAAAACAGCAACTAGGCATATTGCGAGCATCAAAATAATATGCTATAGCACCTCAACGAAAAAACAAAAGGCATGGGCATGATGTACAGGTAAAGCATAACAAAACATGAACACTGAGCTATCTCCAGAAATCACTAGAACATGCTCAAACACACATGGCAAGATTGCAAATAATAACAGTTTCAGACATATCAGGAAATAACATCAGGTTGCAATGTTTAGAGCTACCAAACAACATGTTACAGGGACTTAACATGGCAAACAAAGGCATGGCATGAATCTACTAGTTGCATAGAACAAAAGACCCTTACTGACCAAAAGCCAAAAAGGATCAGAAGAAATGATGGCATCCATGTAAACATAGCAAGTTATATGACATATTCAAACATGGCAGGAACAACGATAAGTAGGCATGTTGGTGAGCTTGAACCACTCACTACAGAGCAATACATGGCATGGAAAGGCAATCAACAGTAATAAGGCATGTTTATGAAGCTAAGCATGGCAATAACAAGTTCATAGGGTGCATGGATAACTAACAACAATTATGGCATCATTGAACTTCATGTTAAGAGGCTGACAGCAACATCATTTAGCAACTTTGGAGCAAGATATGAACAATCTACAGCAAGCTATAAATGCGACCAGGGGCATGAATGGATAGCTCATAACCATATGTACAAATCATCCTTGCTGAAGTATCTCAAAATAAGCATGGATCTCTCTGTAGCAACAAGTTTATATGGCATAAAAATAACAGCAGAACAGGGACTGAAATCAGCAACATCATGAGGCCTAGTTTACATGCTTGTGCTAGTCACCACATTGATCACAAAAATACATGGCATACACCTCTGTAAAGATGGCATATCATAGATCAAAACACATGTATACATCAACCTCATAGGATGCACACATCAAACATGGCAAAAATGACAAATGAGCATGTTATAACAGTTTCAGCAGATCAACAGCAATATGCACTCTTCCAACAGCATTTCGGGCATCAACATGAGCACAAATGAAAATGATGCAATGGAATGAAATGAATTACTCGTTGAGACAAACAATTTGACATATTACACGCACAAAACGGAGCTACATGCACAGAGTTATGATGCGATGAACATGGCACGATAATGTGTAGATCTGGGGACTTAGAAAATTATACCCCTCCGAGAGAAGTCAACGGGGCGGCGGGATCCAGGACGGGGCACGGCCGTGTTTGCTTGGAGGGCTCGGGTTGGACGAGGCCGATCCGGAACGAGGCGGTCCCAGCGACGGGTCAACGCGGCGACTCCGATGAGGACGACATCGGGGTGGCCGGACTCAGGCGGGGGAGGTCTCCTCCGGCCGGATCCCGCCAGATCCGGCGCGGGGCGGCGAGGGCAGACCGGCAGGGAGCTGCGGGGCGGTGGCGAGGTTGCGGATCTGGGGCGGAGCGGGCTGGTGGTGGTCGCCGGAGATGGCGGCGAGGAGGGTGGCGCCGACGGGAGGCAAGACGGCGGCGGTTGGCGCGGAAGTCGACGGCGGTGCGTCCCTGCGGCGATGAGGCGGGGCACGACGCGCCGGCGAGGAGCTGCGGCAGCGGGCCGAGATGGCGGCGGTGGGAGCTCGGCGAGGTCCAACAAGCGGCGGCGGGAGGCGCGCGGGCTCGTCCGGGCCCCGATGGGCTCGGGCGGGCCCCGATCTAGGCCAGGAGGGTCGGCGCGGTGGAGGCGAAGGGCTGGTGGCGGAGTGGTGACGTGGCGGCTTCTGGTTGGGCGAGGAGCAGCGGCGGACGTGTCCGGCTGCGGGATGGACATGTCCGGCGGCGAGAGGTGGAAGAAGACTAGGGTTTGGACGAAAATTTCGGGGGAGGGGACTATTTTATAGGTAGAGGGAGCTAGGAGAGTCCAAATGAGGAGCGGTTTTCGGCCACGCGATCATGATCGAACGACCGAGATCATGGAGAGGAGTTTGATGGGTTTTGGGCCACTTTGGAAGGGGTGTTGGGCTGCACACAAAAGAGGCCTTTGTAGTTACCCAGTTAACTGTTGGAGTATCAAACGGCCTCCAAATGGCGCGAAACTTGACAGGCGGTCTACCAGTGCTAGACCAAGGCTGGTTGGCAAACCTCGGGCCATTCCGAGAAAGTTTAACACCCGCACACAACGAGAGACAAAAGGGGGAACGCCAGGGGACATAAGAGTACCGGATTGCAAAACGGACAACGGGGAAAAATCTCGGATGCATGAGACGAACACGTATGCAAAATGAAATGCACATGATGACATGGAAAAATGCAACAAGCAAGCAAATGACATGGCAACAACGGCGAATAACTGGGTGACACCTGGCGCATCGAATCCCGGGGCGTTACATCAAATTGCCAAGCTTGCCTTCCACGCAAAGGAGAGTCCCACCTGTCGGTGTCAAAACCGGCGGATCTCGGGTAGGGGGTCCCGATCTATGCATCAAGGCTGATGGTAACAAGAAGTAAGGGACACAGATGTTTACCCAGGTTCGGGCCCTCTCGATGGAGGTAAAACCCTACTTCCTGCTTGATTAATATTGATGATATGGGTAGTACAAGAGTAGATCTACCACGAGATCGTAGAGGCTAAACCCTAGGAGCTAGCCTATGATGGTATGAATGTAAATGTGATCGGCCTTCTAAGGACCAACCTCTCCGGTTTATATAGACACCGGAGAGGGCTAGGGTTTACATGGAGTCGGTTACAAAGAAGGAAATATAATATCCAGATTGCCAAGCTTTCCTTCCACGCCAAGGAAAGTCCCATCCGAACATGGGCCAAAGTCTTGAGTCTTGTATCTTCACGCTTCAATAGTCCGGACGTTGTACATAGTTCGGCTGTCCGGACACCCCCTATTCCAGGACTCCCTCAGTAGCCCCTGAACCAGGCTTCAATGACGATGAGTTCGGCATGCAGTATTGTCTTCGGCATTGCAATGCGGGTTCCTCCTCCGAATACTCCAAAGTAATTATCGAACACTCAAATCGTGTCCAGATCTGAAAAATGATCTTCGCATACCACCGTAGAGAGAATGATATTTCACAAATGCAATCTGCTGACAACTTTTCCTGACGACGTGACATGTTATTATGATCGAATCCATTATTCGAACTGTTTCCACACAACCAGCTACAACATATATCACGAGGCGGTTTCAGTGACACGTCTTGTCAAAGTAGAGATCGTGTCCCCTTATTACAGGATTCTCATCAATACGGGCATGGGTAATCTCACCATGCCATTAAAAGTGGCGCTTGGGAAACAAGCGATTCCCAACGGGCAAGTGGGGAGGCGCACCGCTTCCGGCGCCTCTATAAAGGGATAAGATTCCCCCATTTTCACCCACGCCTTCTTCCTCCTTTGCCCACTATTGCCCCCTCGAGCTCCAGCGCCCAAGCCCAAGTCTTCCCCGCACAGCTAAACATGTCCGGAGAAGGAGGCAAGTGGGTGGCTTCCACCGTCAAGGAGAAGCAAATCACCAATCTTCGGGCGGCCGCATACTTGGCCGCGGACATAGCGCACCGTCTACCAGATGCCGGGCAGGTCATTCCGACCCCAGGACCCCACGAGAGGGTCGTATTCGTGGCCCACTTCGTCCGTGGACTGGGATTTCCAATCCATCCCTTCGTCCGCGGGCTTATGTTCTACTACGGGCTAGATTTCCATGATGTAGCCCCGAATTTCGTCCTCAACATCTCGGCATTCATCGTCGTGTGCGAGGCTTTCCTCCGCATCCGGCCTCACTTCGGCCTATGTCTGCAAACTTTCTGCGTGAAGCCGAAGGTGGTAAGAGGCCAACAGGCGGAGTGCGGAGGGGCCATGGTGGGCAGAATGCCCAATGTCACATGGCTCGACGGCTCCTTTGAGGAGACCGTAAAAGGATGGCAATCGGGGTGGTTCTACATCACCGAGCCGCGCGGCGCCAATTGGGCGGCAGCCCCCGAGTTCCGATCCGGAGTGCCCATGCGGCTTACCTCCTGGGAGAGGAAGGGCCTGTCCTGGGGTGGTTCCGCGGAGCTGGCTGGACTCCAAACATGCGTCAAAATCATGAAGGACAAGAACATCAAGCTTGTCAACGTGATCCAGGTCATGCTCGTTCGCCGAATCTTGCCCTGCCAGAGGCGGGCAGTCAATCTGTGGGAGTTCGTCCCCACCGAGCACCGACGCTCTAGAGGCTCTACGACATGACGCACAAAGGTGCATGGAAGGAGCTGTTTAAGGCCTCCGAAGTGCCTCCTCCGACATCCGAAGACCGCGGGCTTCACGCCGCGCGGGCACGTAGGCCGGTGAGTTCTTAGACTGACACCGGACCCAGTTCTTCCCGATATATTCACGGGAGTGCCTCAAGTAGTTGTGTATATTTATTTCAGGATTACATGGAGACAGGGAGCAGGTTTACTGCCCGGCTCCGCTGCGAGAACACCCAGCAAATGTTCTCCAGACGGAGATGTTGGTCTCAGCGCCGTACAAGGTGCCGGAGAAGAAGGCTGAGAAGAAGGCCTCGGGGATCCGAAAGGGTCTCCGGCGCAAGGTTGTGCAGGAAGCCTCGTTCGAAGATGACGAGGCGGATTCCTCCCATGAAGGGGAGGAGGAAGAAGAAGAGGACGCCCCATCCGGAAAGGATGAGGGGTCCGGGGAGGCGGACCCGGGGGCCAGAAAAGGTCCTCGGTGTAGGGCCGTCATTCCCCTGTCGTCCGATGACGACGAGTTGGATTCCTCCCACGGAGGCGGGGGGAATCAGGAAGAGATCCTACCTTCCCCCATCGGGGGGGAGAACAAGAGAAAAGACGCCCCAGGAGGGGAGGCTGGGGCGTCCAAGAAGGGGAAGGGGCCCCTTCCGGACTACTCCGCCACGGCTGCTCTCAGCGAGGAGGGGTGGCTGCCTAGGGGGAAGCCCCTAGCGCGGTCGTAAGTGTTTGCATTCTATCATGACTTCACTTCACAATTTTTGTATTTATAATGCCGAACGTATGTGCAGTCCGGCCAGGGATCATCCCGAGGTATCCTCCTCCGTGTCCCTGTGCAATTCGGAGATGAATTCGCTTCCGAAAGCCACTACACCTCAACCCGCGGACGACACGGAGGTGTTGTCCCAAAGGCTCCCAGAGCGGGGGGAGGTGACTCTGGAGACGCCTCGAGGCGGGGTCCCAGACGTTAGACACGCGGGGTTCAAGATCCCCGCAGATCGTGTCGACGAGAGCCACGGCTAGCCGGGCTCTTAGCCGAAAACAATTTCGGAACCTTCGATGGTTCCGGACTCAGGCAGGCGACCCCTCGCTAAGGAGGGCGAGCCGTCTGTGTCGCGGACTTCGGTTGCGCATGAAGCGCCGGACGGTCTGCTGGAAGCGCTTTGCGGTGCTTCCTTGGACGAAGGGCACCGTACTCTTATGAGTACGGTGATTCGGAAGGTTTCGTCCGCCAAGAGCGGACTAACCGAAGCTTGCACCAGCCTCCTAACAGGCTTCGAGGTAAGTAATAAATATGTGCAAAATTACCATCCAATAGGTAGTAGCCCCTGATACTCTGTTTGGCGTTCGGAAGGAAAAGCCAAACAGAGGGTCAATTAAAATCCGCAGGAGTCTAATCATAATTATTATTTTGAATAAGCAGGCTATGCTGCTTGCTGCTGCTACCCGTACTGCCGAGGTTGCCGATCTGAAGCGGGACCTAGAGCAGGCGCAGGGAGAGCTCGACCTCACGAAGAGGCAGCTCGAGGAGAACAAGGGTAAGTAATTCCCGTTCTTATGTATTTGAGGATACACTACTAGGGAAAACCTTATACACAGAATCTTAGCAGCAGCGCGGCACAAAAATAGTTGCTACTACTAATTAGTAGTAGCACGGGTTGTAAACCCATGCTACTACTAAATTGATAGTAGTAGCGCGGGGTATAAACCCACGCTACTACTAAGTGTTCTCCACCACGCCCGCCGGGACAAGCAGTAGTAGTAGCGCGGGGTATAAACCCACGCTACTACTAAGTTGATAGTAGTAGCACGGTTTGTAAACCCCGCGCTACTATTATGTGGTCTTCATTGTGCCTCCCGCGACATGCCATAGTAGCAGCGTGGGGAATAAACCGAGCGCTGCTGCTATAGAACCACCGACGCATGTATACACACATAGCTCACGGAGGCCAAAGCCCAAATTCCCCTCCTGACCACTCCGCCCACTCTTCCTCTTCTTTTTCCCAAGTCCCCGACGTCGCCGCCCGCCGTCCCCACCAAGCACCCACCCGTCCGCCACCGCCACCGCCTCCCTCTCCCTCTCCTGCCGCATGCGCGCAGCCTCCCCCAGCGCCCTGTCCCCCTCGTCGTCTCCTCCGGCAGACGGGGTCGGCCCCGTGGCATCGACATGGGGCGACGTGTACCCGGGGCGGCAGCTCACGGCCACGGCCGCGGCGGGCGCCCGCACGCGCGTGGTGGAGGAGGACGTTGAGAGGCGCCACCACCACAAGAAGAAGCGGAGGGCCCTGGCCAAGAAGATGACCCCAACACACACACTCCCGCTCCCATCCTCTTCTCCCGGGATGCAAGCAGCTGCAAGGAAGGGGGCGGCTGCGGCCGCGGCAGCGTCGGCGTCCTTCCACTCCACCGCCGCGGCACTCTCAAAATCCACGGTGCGCCCACCCTGACTTTCCCCATCCATCTCTTTCTCCCTCTTTCTTTTTGCCTGATGACAAATCAATTCGATCCACGCATCCAGTTCAGTTCTTGCTCTCCAAATCCCATTAGGATTGCTATACTAGATAGGCTAGGAGAGCTGGCTAGGCTGTAAAAGAGGAATGTTTACTGCCTGGGATCATCATCACAGTCAGCTTAGCAGGGTGATTAGTTTGCACACTTCAGCAATGGAAGCTCTATTGTGCTGTGCATTTTTCAGGTCCACTGCACATTTGAGGTCTACCTCAATTTCATAATGAAATTCAAATTGGGGGTTCCTTTAATTTCACCCACAAAAAATTGAGTGCCTGAGGACTTGCCAAATGCCAAGTACAATAGCATATGCGCATATTCAATAAAACTATTTGGGATGTGAGCTTGACCATGGTTCTGTAATTATTTGTGCGCAGCCTCGTATCCGGTTCAACATCCGAGAAAAGCGCACAAACGCGAAGAATGCCCTTAAGAACATTCTGCTTATCATAGCATGGACTAACATGACACAGTGTGCTTCCTTTCGCCTGTCGTCGCTGTCGGCAGTGAAAATTCAATGCCAAATCACACCTGATGGCTGATGTAGTGTCTGCACTAGGAAATGAAATTCTAAAGTGACGATTTGTTTATCTTGACTGTATGATTGCTGGACATGACAACATTGACTTGTTTGTATCCTGTGTGAGCAGAAGAAGAGGCACAACCAACTGAAGAACATGCTATGTGGGCGGTGCAAGCTGCTGTCGCACGGAAGATGTTTGACAAAATGACAAAGTAAGGTAAGAGTGGCTTTCATAGTTCTAGCACTACTTGGTGTTTTTGTTTCTCTCTGTAATGTAGTAATGTGAGTCTGACGATTAAATGGGAGGTGAGACGACATCGTCGCTTTGACTCAAACGAACCGCCGGCTCGGCCGCTGCCTGCTGCAATGATCGACCTCTGTAGGTCATTCTCTAGGATTTGATAGGGTTAATGTGACACACTCCCCCTAGGTCATTTTCTAGGATTTGATAGGGTTAATGTGCTACTCTTATCAGGCATGTACTTTATTCTAATCAAATTTGATAGGGTTAATGTGACACAAGACCCGTAAGTCATTTTCTAGGATTTGAAAATAACTGTTAGTACTTGTGTGCAGGCTGCTAATAGTAGCATACTTTGTTCTAATCAAAATTTCTGTGCAATTCAATCCGGAAAGCCACTCTGTTAGTAATACAGAACTAGCATTTATTTAGACTGAAAATATGCACTATAATTTAATGTGCATTTTTGCCCAGTAATGTGTATTCCTTCTCTTTTTGGTTGCCTGAATTTAAAGCTAAAATGTTTTTTGTAACTGAAATATATAGTCTGAGTTTCATTCGGTTATTTGTCACTTTTTAACTGAATATCTTTTTGTAACTGAAATATCTGTGTACTTAAAATGCATGTCTCATAGGGCCCTTCCCAGAGACCTAAGTTTTAATTGAATATCTTTTCCGTCGATGGTCGTAGGATTTTAGAAAAAAACACTGTATCAGGAATACAAGTGTTTATGAAACTACTGTTGTTGGTTTAGCCAAACACCTCACAGTTTCCAAAACTACAGTTTTGTAGAAACCATAGTATTCTGATTGAGCTAAGCTAGCCGTGTATCTCCACCTGTGGGATTCCGTTTGTTTGCTCTATGTATTGTCTTTTGAAGCGCGGGAAAAAACACAAAAAAATTCTAGTTTATTTTACTGCCTTTTGTAGTAAAAGAAAATGAAAATCACAAAAGAAATGTTTGTTTCTCTGCCTTTTGTACTAATGGAGAGGGAAAGTCACAAAAAATGTTTGTTTTTAGGGTCGAGCAGTTAGTTGGTTTGTTGCTCACTCAAAAATGTTTTTGGTTTTGGGGGGTTACGATGTGTACATTGTGCATCAACATACACTGCTAGTTGCCCGTGGAGATTGGCACTAAAGAATAAACAAATCCTGGTAATTCTTTCATGTAGGATGCTTATGCCATCTTGAAACTATCAACCTGACACATAGAATGATCTTTTTATTTAGGATTCATGGTTATTTTTTCTTTTTCTTGTTATTATGCATTACTATGAGTTCATTGTATTAAGATTCCTTACCACTTTAGGCACCTGAGCTATTTACAGAAGGAGGGGACCCAGCCTTCTTCATGGCTCGCGGCAATGTCTCCCATTGATTCGTTCGTCCAACAAGGAGGGGACCCACCCTTCTTCACGTCTCATGCAACAAGTAAGGACCAACTTCTGGCTATTACTATTGATTCGTGTGCATGTGCTAAAAAGTAAGAAAATACCCTACTAGATTTGGACGCTGACGAGCACTAACAAGTTTTCACTTTTCCTACGTGGCCACAGGGGTGATCGACGCGGACTACCGCTGCCTGGTGGGCGTCGTGCTCTTCAACCACTCAGAGGTGGACTTCATCGTGAAGCCCGGCGACTGCGTCGCACAGATGATCGTCCAAGTGATCGTGACGCCGGAGGTCGCCGAGGTGGAAGACCTCGATACCATCGTTTGGGGGGAGGGAGGATTGGGGTCCACCAGCATCTGAACTCCGAGCCTTGGTAGATACATCTAGAGGAGTGGTATGTTTAGGCTGTTGGTGGAACACTAGGAAAGGTACCCACCTTTGGTTGTGTGCATTTACTGTTAAATGGAATCACGTGATCTCTTGCAATTGAGATGTTCAATGTTGCATCCTTGAATGGTGCAAGTGTTAAGATGGTCCTGTGACCTTAATTTATTTTGCATTGGACGTGTCTCTGATCTTCATCCATGAATGTTGCATCTAATTTTTATTTTTTTATTTTTTTGTTTGTTAGTAGTAGCGTGGGGGGGAAATGTGTGCTACTAGTATTTAAGATACTAGTAGCGTGTGGTATAATAGGTGCGCTACTACTATTCTGTTATTAGTAGCGTGGGTTTCAAATAGTAGTAGCGTGGGTGGCATCCGCGCTATTACTAAATTTTTAGTAGTAGTGCGGGTTGCACCCACGCTACTACTAACTTTTAGCTGTAGCGCGATACTAGTAGCGCGGGTACCCGCGCTACTAGTAGCCAATTTACCCGCGCTGCTAGTAGCCTTTTCCCTAGTAGTGATAGGCAGAATTGGTGGGTCTAACAACTAAGTGTCATGACCGTGTAACAAGGGACCCCGCCGAAGTGGCGGCCCTGAAGAAGGCGATGTCCGAGGCCGAAGACAAGGCAGCCTTGGAATGTAAGGAGCGCGAAAAGCAAAGTGCTAGGGTAGGTGAGGTACAGCAGGAGCTCTAGGACCTCGACAAGAAATGCGAGTCCGTGGAGCATGATCTGAAGGCCAAAGAGGCCGAGCTTGCGAAGGCCCTTATGAGCTTAAAAGACGCCAAGGCCGAAGCCGAGAAAGCACAGCAGGAGATCCAGGAGGCCAAGAAGATAGCAACGGGTAAGAAGTTCTTTATGCAAAGCAAACATGTGGAGGAGGCGTTTCTATTACTTAGTCGAATTCGGAGCTCTCTAGGGGCATTCGCAGATCTGCCACAAAGCGTATCAGACGCTGCGGAGTTCTACCGTACACAGGAGGGGAACTCAACGGAGAAGTTGTTCTGGTGCCATTATGCTGGGGCCGAACACCCGATGCCTCTGAGTGACCAACTGAAGCAGTTGGTCGAACTCCACAGGGCGGCCGAACTAGCTATGAAAGGGTTCATAGTCCGGATGTGGCCTTGTGAGCTCGTGCCCAGTAGCTACTTCGGCCTGATCAAGCAGATGGTGGATGCCTGCCCGCGGCTTGAGGTGATCAAGCGATCCGTGTGCATCGAGGGTGCCCGCTGGGCCCTTGCCTGCATAAAAGTGTATTGGGGCAAGATGGATGCGGCGAAGTTGGTCAAGGACGGACCACCGGATGGCAAGGCGCATCGCCATCTCGAGCTGTACTATGATGGCGTTATGAAGGGTGCTCGTCTCGTGGCTGATGAATGTACCAAGGACACCATTTTTGAATGAATTCGCTTCTGTCATGTTTGTATTTTAAGGACGAAGTTACTTGAGCTATGTAGCGCTTTTGTTATTTAAAATATTACCTTTGGTGCGGCTGTTTATAAAATCCTGAAAGTAGGCCAGTCGTCGGCTTCCGCCCCCGTGTGACTAGCACTGGGGTGTTCGTGGAAAACCCGGACACTCTTTATCCAAATGTTTGGTCCCTTAAGGAGGTGGCCAGCACAGTGAACAAGGCAATCGGACTATGCGGCTTTATAATTTTCACTTAGCCATAGAAGTCTACAATTTTAAATTTCGGCGAAGCCCCTAGAATTCGGAAGGCCGAATTGGGGCGCTATATACGCCTTGGTCGGACAAAGCCGATTTATCGCCTAAAGAGGAAAATCTTTAAGGATTTTAGTACCTCTCGAACAGCGACCAGCTCTCGCCACATCATGCCAGTCAGTTTTCGGCTTTCTCTACTGAGGTGCTCGTCCGGAAGAACCGGGACACAATCTCAGTAGTTCTCCCTGTGCTACCTTAGCCGATATAACGGAACGTAAGGCACCAAAACAAGGGACCGGGCTATCCCAACTGTAGACCCAAGACATGATTCAGAGCTGATGCATATAGTGCTATAAGTTCGGGGTGTCGCACTATTGAAAGTGTTCAGACTTTTAGTTGCCATATTACGGGGCGTCATAAGAAGCCCCTGGCAAACTGGCCGTCCCAAGGTGTACGGATGTAATACCAAATGAACATTTATAAGAGAAGAATACTCAAATAAGGATAATAAGCTGACGCTATATATAATCTCCATCTGACGAAAAATACGTTTAAGCATATGTTTACAATGGATGCATTAGGCAGAGATAAAAATAGGACTATTTGACATGTCCTATCCAGGGGCAAGCCGTGTGCGGATAGATGAAGCAGGTATAATGATCGTAAATAGATTCCACGTGGGTATTTCCTTCTGCGCACAACGTCTGTTACCTCCTTGGGCGTCTCTTCCATATGAGTCCGGCAATTCGGCTCTTCTGAGGATGCTGCACTAACGCGGTGTCCTGAAAGGTAAAAGGGAAAGAGTATGAAGGTATTTAGCGGTTACCCGCATTATCGACTGAGTCGTTGGTGCGCCTCCGCCTATGCCCAAGGTATCTTGAGTGCGTAATTGTGTACGCGTGGCACGAATGCTGCTTTGGAGGGGCTTGAGCGGAGGTCGGACTACTAATCACGATCTTGACATTTGTGTTGATCCTGTTGCGGGGTGCTACGGACTCATTTGACAGTGCTCCAAGTTGTCGCCGGATTGGTTTGTCGGAGGAGGCCGCATTGTACTTCTGCCGCGAGGGCTGCCGTATGCTCTTCTGTTCGAAGGGAGGGGTCCATATTTTCGTTGACAGTGATGACCCCGCGCGGTCGCGGCATCTTAAGCTTGAGATATGCGTAGTGTGGCACCGCATTGAATCTTGCGAATGCGGTCCGCCCGAGCAGTGCGTGGTAGCCACTGCGGAAAGGGACGATGTCGAAGATCAGCTCTTCGCTCCTGAAGTTGTCTGGGGATCCAAAGACCACTTCCAATGTTATAGAACCCATGCAGCGGGCCTCTACTCCAGGAATAACACCTTTAAAGGTGGTTTTGGTGGGCTTGATCCTTGAAGGATCAATGCCCATCTTGCACACTATGTCCTGATAAAGCAGGTTCAGGCTGCTGCCGCCGTCCATAAGGACACGCGTGAGGTGGAATCCGTCAATGATTGGGTCTAAGACCAATGCGGCTGAGCCGCCGTGACGGATGCTGGTAGGGTGATCCCTACGGTCAAAGGTGATCGGACAACCTGACCATGGGTTGAACTTGGGGGCGACTGGCTCCATCGCATAGACGTCCCGTAGTGCCCGCTTCCGTTCCCGCTTGGGGATGTGGGTGGCGTAGATCAAATTGACCGTTTTCACCCGGGGGGAAATTTCTTCTGCCCCCCCCCCCCCCCCCGTATTCGGACGCCAGGGCTCATCGTCATTGTCGCTGTGCAGCCCCTTGTCCTTGTTTTCGGCGTTTATCTTGCCGGCCTATTTGAACACCCAGCAGTCTCTATTGGTGTGGTTGGCTGGTTTGTCTGGTGTGCCATGAATTTGGCATGAGCGCTCTAGTATGCGGTCCAGACTGGACGGTCCCTGATTATTTCTTTTGAACGGCTTTTTCTGCTGTTCGGATTTATGTCCGCTGAATCCGGCGTTGACTGCCGTGTCTTCCGTGCTGTCGCCGTTGTTCCTTCTCTTATGTCTGTTGCACCGTGGCTTGCCGTTAGCATCGCAGCCGTCCAAAGTGCCGGAATGTGGCACAGTGCCGCTACGAGCCAACCAGCTATCCTCACCCGCACAAAAATGGGTCATTAGGGTTGTGAGAGCTGCCATAGACTTGGGTTTTTCCTGGCCGAGGTGTCGAGCGAGCCACTCGTCACGGATATTATGCTTAAAAGCCGCCAGGGCTTCGGCATCCGGACAGTCGACTATTTGGTTCTTTTTAGTGAGGAACCGAGTCTAGAATTTCCAGGCTGACTCTCCGGGCTATTGAGTAATGTGGCTCAGGTCATCAGCGTCTGGTGGTCGCACATATGTGCCCTGAAAGTTGTCAAGGAATGCATCTTCCAGGTTTTCCCAACTGCCAATGGAATTTGTTGGCAGGCTGTTTAACCAGTGTCGGGCTGGTCCTTTGAGCTTAAGGGGGGAATACTTGATGGTGTGTAGATCATCTCCGCAGGCCATGTGAATGTGGACAAGCAAATCTTCGATCCATACTACGGGGTCTGTTGTGCCATCGTATGATTCGATGTTTATAGGTTTGAACCCTTCTGGGAATTCATGATCCATTACTTTGTCCATGAAGGAGAGGGGGTGTGTGGCGCCTCTGTGCCGGGCTATGTGGCTACGCAGGTCGGATGGTCTGCCTTGCTATGTTTGGCCCGGCCGGATTTTTTAATGATGTATCCGGCGTGACGGTCATCGTCGCGCGCAGGGGCGCGCCCCCTCGATCCGTAGATCGGTCTTGGCTGTCCTACTTTATTTTCCAAAACATCTTGCAGGTCGTGCCTATTGCCCTGAGCCATAGTGTATCAGCGTGGGGGTGCGGGCTGGTATCCGGTTTTGTCCCGGCCATGGGGTGGCTATCGGTGTCAAAACCGGCGGATCTTGGGTAGGGGGTCCCGATCTATGCGTCAAGGCTGATGGTAACAAGAAGTAAGGGACACAGAAGTTTACCCAGGTTCGGGCCCTCTCGATGGAGGTAAAACCCTACTTCCTACTTGATTAATATTGATGATATGGGTAGTACAAGAGTAGATCTACCATGAGATCGTAGAGGCTAAACCCTAGGAGCTAGCCTATGATGGTATGAATGTAATTGTGATCGGCCTTCTAAGGACCAACCTCTCCGGTTTATATAGACACCGGAGAGGGCTAGTGAGGGAGTCCTGGACTAGGGGGTGTTCGGACAGCCGGACTATCAATGTCTGCCGGACTCCAAGACTACGAAGATACAAGATTGAAGACTACGGCTCGTGTCCGGAAGGTACTTTACTTGGCGTGGAAGGCAAGCTTGGCGATACGGATACGTAGATCTCCTACTATTGTAACCGACTCTGTGTAACCCTAGCCCTCTCCGGTATCTATATAAACCGGAGGGCTTTAGTCCGTAGGACAACATACAATCATACCATAGGCTAGCTTCAAGGGTTTAGCCTCCTTGATCTCGTGGTAGATCTACTCTTGTATTACCCATATCATCAATATCAATCAAGCAGGAGTAGGGTTTTACCTCCATCAAGAGGGCCCGAAACTGGGTAAAAAACATCGTGTCCCTTGTCTCCTGTTACCATCCGCCTAGACGCATAGTTCGGGACCCCCTACCCGAGATCCGCCGGTTTTTACACCGACATTGGTGCTTTAATTGAGAGTTCCTCTGTGTCGTCACCGATAGGCTTGATGGCATCTTTAACCTGCAACGCTGTCCAGGGTGAGACTTTCCTCCCCGGACAGATCTTCGTATTCGGCGGCTTCGCACTGCGGGCCAATTCACTTGGCCATCTGGAGCAGATCGAAAGCTACGCCCCTGGCCGTCAGGTCAGATTTGGAAGCTTAAACTTCACGGCCGATGTCCGAGGAGACTTGATCCTCGATGGACTCGAGCCACAGCCAAGCGCGCCGCACTGTGACGATGGGCATGATCTAGCTCTGCCGCCGAACAGTGCCTTGGTGGCCGCACGCGGATCCGCTCCGACCATTAGCCCGGAGCCGGTCGCCCAGATCGAGGGCCGATGGATAGACGCCGCCCTGGGGGCTTCAACATCCACGGCGATGGAGCCGAACACTAATCTTGTCCCCTGCGAAACTCGTGATTCCGAGGTGCCGGACTCCTCGCCGGACTCCGAACCTCCCGCGCCCCTACCAATCGATCCAGATTGGGCGCCAGTTATGGAATTCACCGCCACGGACATCTTCCAATGCTCGCCTTTCGGCGATATCTTAAATTCACTAAAGCATCTCTCGTTATCAAGAGAGTCCTGGCCGGATTATGGCCAGGATGGTTGGGATGTGGTCGACGAAGAAATTCAGAGCCCACCCACCACCCACTTTGTAGCCACTGTCGACGATCTAACCGACATGCTAGACTACGACTCCGAAAACATCGACGCTATGGACGACGATGCCGAAGATGAACCAGCGCCCACAGGGCACTGGAAGGCCACCTCGTCATATGACGTATACATGGTGGATACCCCAAAAGATGGGGACGGCGAAGGAACAACAGAGGTAGATTCCTTAAAGAAACAGCCCAAGCGCCGGCGTCAGCGGCGCCGCTCTAAATCTCGCCACAGCAAGAATGGAAATCCCGGCACAGGAGACAATAATACTCCAGAGAATGCCGAAGACAATCCCCTCCAGCAAGATTCAGCACAGGAGGATGCAGAAGCAAGCCCTCATGAGGGGGCGGCAGATGAAGAGGTTGAGGATCATAATTATATACCTCCCTCCGAAGACGAAGTAAGCCTCAACGATGACGAATTCGTCGTACCCGAGGATCCCGTCGAACAAGAGCGCTTCAAGCGCAGGCTTATCGCCACAGAAAAAAGCCTGAAGAAGGAAAAACAGAGGCTCAAAATAGCGGAAGATACACTCAGAATGAGATGGAGCAAAATGCTCAAAACCGCAGATAAGTACGGCAATGGCCACCAATCAAAGAGCTACCCGAAGCGCAAGCTGCTACCAGAACTCGACGAGGAGGCCATAGAGCCCCCACCGTCCAAAAATAAAGAGGCTTCCTGGCTGGATAGACGGCCAGATGATAGGCCAAATTCTGACAGCGACGCCCACATAAACCAACCAACGAACCTGGAAGGATAGATGGCCCAACCAGATCCATCTACGGGCCAAAGGAGAAGGCCCCAAGAAGCAAGACAACACGTCAAGTGTCCGATGATAGCGGCACACACAAATACAGGGGCGCCGCACACCCACTATGTTTCACTGACGAGGTGCTGGACCATGAATTCCCAGCAGGATTTAAACCCATAAACATAGAAGCCTACGATGGAACAACAGACCCTGGAGTCTGGATAGAAGATTATATACTACATATACATATGGCCAGAGGAGATGATCTCCACGCCATAAAATACCTACCCCTCAAGCTCAAAGGGCCAGCCCGTCATTGGCTTAAAAGCCTCCCAGAAAATACTGTTGGAAGTTGGGAAGAGCTCGAGGATGCGTTTAGAGCAAATTTTCAAGGGACTTATGTCCGCCCTCCGGATGCAGATGACCTAATTCATATAACTTAACAGCCCGGAGAGTCAGCGCGGAAATTCTGGAACAGGTTCCTCACAAAAAAGAACCAAATAGTTGACTGTCCAGACGCCGAAGCCTTAGCAACGTTCAAGAACAATGTCCGAGACGAATGGCTCGCCAGGCACCTCGGTCAAGAGAAACCGAGGACAATGTCCGCACTGACAAGCCTCATGACCCGCTTTTGTGCGGGTGAGGATAGCTGGTTAGCACGATGCAGCACCAGTGACCCAGGTACATCAGAGATAGGAGATGGAAATGGAAAATCACGGCGCAGAAAAGAGCAGCGCCGGAATAAAGAGAAAAGCCCAAAGAGCGCGGCAGTCAATGCCGGATTCAAAAGCTCGCGGCCCAATAATAAAACACAGCCTCTTAAGGATGACAGTGACGAATTGTCCAACTTAAACAAAATTTTGGGTCGGATATGTCAAATCCACAGTACCCCCGGAAGGCCTGCAAATCACACCCACTGGGATTGTTGGGTTTTTAAACAGTCCGGCCGACTAAATGCCGAACACAAGGGGCTCGACGCGTCAAGCGAAGAAGATAAACCCCACCAGCAGGGCACCGGAAAACAAAAGACTTTCCCACAAGGGGTCAAAATAGTAAACTCACTTCATGTGATAATACGGAAAAATAGTGCGGCACTTTCTAAAAAGAGCTTCGCATGGTCCAACCCAGCAGACCGTAGAGATTGGATATCAAAACCAATCACTTTCGACCACCTGGACTAGTCCAGAAGCATTCGAAATGCGGTACGGACTCCCCTGATATTGAATCCCATAATAGATGGATTGCAATTTACTAACGTCCTAATGGACGGAGGCAGTGACTTAAACCTGCTATACTCAAACACAATCCGTAGGATGGGGATAGACCCTACCAAAATTCGACACAGCCGCACTTCCTTCAAAGGAGTGACGCCAGGCCATTACGCCAAGTGCATAGGCTCCATATTACTAGAAGTCGTGTTCGGATCGCCGAACAATTCTCGACGCGAAAAATTAATTTTTCATATCGTCCCGTTTGAAAGTGAATATCAAGCACTCTTGGGACGACAGGCTTTTGTCCGCTTCAACGCCATACCGCATTATGCATCTCTTACACTCAAGATGCCCGGACCGCGTGGCGTAATTTTAGTGCGAGGGTCACTTAAAGACCCCGGACTTGGATAGATGAATCCGGCGTCAGTGGGCTAGGGGCTCCCTAGCCGCATACCCCTTTACAGGGGGCTGCGCGCACAAATCACCGTGGGTTTATACAAACCCCGCTTTAATTATTTATATTTCTAATATTTTTCACACAATTTGTTTTTAAAACTAACGTTCCTCTCTTTTTACAGATGAACAACGTGCATACTCGTCCAGGATAACGGCGCAACGGAGACACAGGCGCAGACGTGCAGTAGGGACCCGTTGTGACGATTCTTTTCAGATTAAGACCCTGCGTAGACCTTTTTCACTGTCTTTCGTTGTTATTCTCCCTTGGTTTCTTCCTATAGCCAAAGCAGAGCCTGACGCTTTGGCATCGGCCACATCAGAAGACCATGCCCGTACCCGGACACTAGGGGCTTAGGGCATCGTTCTGCCCATTATTATAAAGACCGAACACCCTAGGGAGTGTTCGGCGTCTCGAGTTAGGCATTATATGCATCAGCTCCGAATCATGTCTTTGGTCAAATGTTGGGTTTGCCCGTCTCCTGTGTTTTTCTGCCTTACATTCCGTATCATCGGCTAACGCGGCACCAGGAGAACTACTGCGATTGTGCCCCAGTTCGGCTGGGCGAGCACCTCAGTAGAGAAAGCCGAAAACTGACTGTCATGATGCAGCGAGAGACTGGTCAGCCCTCGATCGACTATCGGAATGTTTAGAATTCCCCGCTTCGACGAAGGACCGTTTCCCGGTCAGGCACACGCACTCCAACTTCGGAGAAGGGCGATGCCACCAGGGGCTATATCGTAGCCCCACCCTCGAGCTCCACTGGCTAAGTGAAAGTGATAAAGCATTATAGTCCGGATTGCCTCGTTCGCTATGCTACCACCTCCTTATAATAGGACCGAGACGTCGGATTAAGTGTGAAAACGCGCTATTTTTGCGAACACCCCAGCACCTTGTGCGTGGGGGCTGAAGCCGAAGACTGCATCTTTCAGGTTATACACAAGTATACGTAAACGGCCGAAAAGGAGAAGTTTTACTAATTAGACGCACAAGTATAAAAAGCAGTTATAACATAATCATTGATTTATAAGCTAATGCGTTCATTTGAACGTTACATTTTTCGAGCACTGCGACTCTATTACATGAGCGCCACGCATAACTTCCCCGAAATAGTGCTCGGCAGGGAGCCGATTTTCATCCGAACCCTGGGCAGCAACAGCGGTGGCGGCCATCTCGGGACAATACGCCTTTACACGGGCAAGAGCCATCCGCGCGCCCTCTATACAGGCCGACCGCTTCATCTCCTTTATATGCGGCACCGCTCCAAGGAATTGCTCTAATAAACCAAAGTAGCTCGTCGCTTTGAACTCTCTGGCCAGACATGGGCCACGATGTCAGTCATGGCAAGTCCGGACAATCTATTTAGCTCGGCCCATTCGGCCAACCGGTCTGTCAATGGAAGTGGGTGATCCGGACTGTGGAAATGTGACCAATATAGCTCTTCCGTCTTGTGATCCTTCTGGCTCCGGAAGTGCTTAACGGCATCGGCCGCACTTGCAGCTAAGTCCATATACGGATCCTCCGGACTCCACAGCTGCTCAAATTGAGCATGCTTTCCATCCATAAATCGGCGACGCAGCAGAAAAGGCTTGCTAGCCACGATCTCTCCGGCCTGGCGCAGCTCCTCCTTCATAGCCCGCATTGCAGAGCGGGCATCCTTGGCTTCAGCGGTGGCCTTCTTCAGGTCTTCCCGCTCCGATAAGCGCTCCTTTTCAAGAGCCTCATTGCGGTCGGCAGCATCCTTTACTTTCATGGCCAATTCGGCCACCTCGGCCCTGCTTAGGCAGTGCGCAGCCTTTTCGGCTTTCAACTCCTCGGCCGCCCTTGAGGCAGCCGCTTCACTCCTTCGGGCTTGCTCCTTCGCTCGAGCAAGTTCGGCCCGAAGGCCCTCCACAGCAGCAGCACCGTCTGTATAAATAGCATATAATTTATCAGAGGAGGGCTTTGACCCCCCTAATAAAGCAATTGTGGAGAACACTTTTACCTTGCGACTCGTCAAGTCGCCTGTTGACAAGTGCGATGTTCGCATCTGCCAAGTCCAATTTCCGATTTAACTCGGCAAACTCACTAGTCCGGCTAGCCCCCGGACTATCCGCCACCTGCATAGGAACGACGGAGTTCATTTCTTTAGATTTCGATCCTCGGTACGCTGTCGTTTCTGACAACCTACCGAGTCTCAGGGGCTACTATCTATACAGGCGCATTTTTTATATGCAAAACTGCTAAAAGACAAAGGGGTGCGTTATTCTCGCATACCTCAAATCCCGCCAGCAAACTCATGGCGGCATTACGCAATCCGCTCTCAGCGGACGAAATCCTTCCAACCACCATACGCATTAATGCACGGTGATCTTCTGAAATAGACGCCCTCTCAAGCAAATTCTCCAGTTCTCCCGGCCGGACACTAGTAGGCGCCGAACTCTCTGGCCCCTCCGGACTCGGGGATACCCTCCGTGATGACACTTCGGGTTCGCCTGCCTCATCTGGCGGCGCTGCGGATGGAGGCGTATCGCTCTCCATCATCTCCGGAAGAAGGTCCCCCGAAGATGAACTCATCTGAGAAGGCTGCAGATTCGAACTGCAATATAAATATTTTGGTTATCTACAGAAGCACAAATGAAGGTATTTCCTTACTAATCAACTCTCTCTTTCATACTCACGGCTCGCTGGAGGGCCGATCCTTTGATGATGATTGTGCGTCCGGATTCTTTCTGGGCGCCGGACCCCCCGGGGAAGATCTCTTCCCACGCTTAGGGGCTTTGGCCTCCGGATCTTCGGAGGCGGTCCTCTTCTCCCCCTGAAGGGAGGAGTTCTTGCTTCCTCCTTCTTCGGTCGCCCCTTTGGGCGAAATATTAGCTCCTCTATTTTCCCCGTCACCCCCTTCTGTGGGCGCAACCTCCAACATTCTGACCAGCACGGGCTCCTGTGCGGTCTCTGGGAGGGGGGCCAGACACCTTATCAGCCTTGATCGCGCCACCCATTCCTGTAAAGAACAAAGGGTCAGAAGGCAAACTCTAGAAAGGCACATAAACAGAATGTCCAGACTCTGAGCTACTTACTTGAGTATCCGGGCGATCGCGGCTTAGACCTGCATCCTCGGCTAAATCCGGACACGCCACCCGCGGTCCGAAGAACAACTTGTACATCTCCACGGGTGTCGCACCCATGAAGTGTTGGAGAATCCGAGGTCCCTCCGGGTTGAATTCCCATAGACGGAGAGGACGGCGTTTGCAGGGCAGAAGATGCCTGATTAGCATGACCTACAACACCTTGATCAGGTCGATCTCCCTCGCTTGGAGATCTCGAATCCGGCCCTGTAGTGAAGGCACGTCTTCGGACGGCCCCCAATTGAGCCCTTGGTTGACCCACGACATCAGTTGGCGTGGAGGTCCTGGGCGGAATAAGGGCGGCGGCTTTTGCTTGCTGCCCCTTGGAGCGGTGATATAGAACTACTCCTGCTGCCACAATCCAAGTTCCTCTTGGAAGGAACCCTCGAGCCATGGGGCATTGACCTTTTTGCTTATGGTCGCCCCGCCGCACTCCGCTTGACGCCCCCCGATCATCTTCGGCTCCACCTTGAAGGTCTTCAGCCATAAGCCGAAGTGGGGAATAACGCGGAGGAAGGCCTCGCAGACGATAATGAATGCGGAGATATGGAGGATGGACTCCGGAGCCAAGTCGTGAAAGTCCAGCCCGTAGTAGAACAGGAGCCCTCTCACGAAGGGATCCGTCGGGAAGCCTAAACCCTGACGGAGGTGGGATACGAAAACGACGTATTCACCGGGCTCGGGGGCTGGCACAGCCTGCCCTTGGGCAGGCAACCTGTGCGAAACCTCGTAGGCCAGGTACTTGGCCTCACGCAGCTTCAATATGTCTTCCTCCATGGCGGAGGAGGGCATACACCGGCCCTGGAGGTCGGAGCCGGACATGATTAAGGATCCGAAGCGCTCGAATCTAAGGCTCTGGGTGTTGGAACCGGGAGCGGGGAAGAGATTCGATGCGAGATTGAAGAACAATGGCGAGCCTTGGTCCTCTTATAAAGGGGAAAAAATACCAAGGGCCGTCTCCGTGACCGTTTGGGATTCCCCTTCGATAGAGGAGGCGTGGTGATGGGAGCGGTTGGGTTACCCACGCACGTATTGATGAGAATCCCGGAATAAGGGGAACACGATCTCTGCTTCGACAAGACGTGCCAAGGAAACCGCTTCGCTAAGCATGCTGAGGTGGTATAGTAATTCAAACAAAGGCCTGGTGGCGGTGTGATGTCACGCCGCATAATACGTCAGCAGATTGAACTAAGTGTACATTTTATTCTCTCTACGGTGGAATGTGGAATTTATTTTGCAGAGCCGGACACTATCCTGGTGTTCATTATCTTCTCTGGATTATTCAAGGGAGGAACCCGCCTGGCAATGCTGAACATTATGCACGCCGGACTTATCGTCATTGAAGACTGGTTCAGGGGCTACTGAGGGAGCCCTGGACTAGGGTGTGTTCGGACAGCCGGACTATCAATGTCCGCCGGACTCCAAGACTACGAAGATACAAGATTGAAGACTCCAGATCGTGTCCGGAAGGTACTTTACTTGGCGTGGAAGGCAAGCTTGGCGATACGGATACGTAGATCTCCTACTATTGTAACCGACTCTGTGTAACCCTAGCCCTCTCCGGTATCTATATAAACCGGAGGGCTTTAGTCCGTAGGACAACCTACACAACATACAATCATACCATAGGCTAGCTTCTAGGGTTTAGCCTCCTTGATCTCGTGGTAGATCTACTCTTGTATTACCCATATCATCAATATCAATCAAGCAGGAGTAGGGTTTTACCTCCATCGAGAGGGCCCGAACCTGGGTAAAAAACATCGTGTCCCTTGTCTCCTGTTACCATCCGCCTAGACGCACAGTTCGGGACCCCCTACCCGAGATCCGCCGGTTTTGACACCGACAGCTAGGGTTTACATGGAGTTGGTTACAAGGAAGGAAATATAATATCCGGATCGCCAAGCTTGCCTTCCACGCCAAGGAAAGTCCGATCCGGACACGGGCCGAAGTCTTGAGTCTTGTATCTTCACGCTTCAATAGTCCGAACTGTACACAGTCCGGCTGTCCGGATACCCCCTAATCCAGGACTCCCTTAGTGGCCGGTCAGCCGTTTGGCGTTCGAGTCCATATTCCTCGGCTGCCAGGACTTCAGTCCATCTATCTATGAGCTGGTCTTGATCAGCTTGTAGTTGTTGTTGCTTCTTCTTCAGGCTCCTCGCAGTGGCTATAAGCCTACGCTTGAAGCACTCCTGCTCCACGGGATCCTCAGGTACGCCGAATTGGTCATCGCCGAGGCTGATCTCGTCTTCGGAGGGGCATATAGTTGTCCGCCTCCGGGTATGCGTCTGTCGCCTGTTCGTCTGGGATGACCTGCTCGTCTTCCTGTTCGGCCTACTCAAAGGCGGGCTGATCAGGGTCATATTCTTCTTCGGCGCCATCCGGATTATTTTCGCCGCCGGGGCCGGTGTTGCTTTGGCGGGGCTTGGAGCGGCGCCGACGACGCCCATTTTTTTATTTTCTCCCCGAGGGGTTGTCCTCCATTGCCTCATCGCCATTAGTTTCCTTCAGAGTGTCCACCATATATGTATCATATGAGGAGGTGGCCGTCCACCGCCCGGTGAGCGGTGGCTCATGTGATTCTCCTACATCGTCATCCATATCGTCGATGTCTTCGGAGTCAAAGTCAAGCACATCGGTTAGATCATCGATCATGGCAATGAAGTGGGTGGTGGGTGGGCAACAAATTCTGTTGTTGTCTGCTTCCCACTCGAGCCGGGCATAGTTCAGCCCGGAGTCTCCTGTCAAGGAGAGAGACTTCAGTAAGTCCAGCATGTCGCCGAAGGGCGAGTGCTGAAAGATGTCCGCCGCGGTGAACTCCATCACCGGAGCCCAACCAGGACCGGCGGGCTTGGGGGCGCGCGGACTGGAACCTGCATCCGGATATGAATCCGGGGGTCCGGAGTCAGAGGTTCCCTCAGAGGTGAGACCTGCGGTCGGCTCCATCGCCGATGAAGGTACAGCCTGCGGGGCGGGGTCCAGCCCTCCGTTCTCAGGTGAAGCAACCTGTCCCGGATTTATATCCTAGGCTTCTGCTGGGACGATATCCCGAGCAACGTCTGACAGCAGGTCTAAGCCGTGCTCATCACGACTGTTCGGCTCTTCTGGCACTGGCCCGAATCCATCGAAGATCAAGTCTCTGCGGATATCCGCCGTATAGTTCAGGTTTCCGAACCTTATTTGATGGACGGGGGCATAGCTATGGATCTGCTCCAAGTGGCCAAGCGAATTGGCCCGCAGCGCGAAGCCACCGAACACGAAGATCTGTCCGGGGAGGAAAGTCTCATCCTGGACAACATCGTTAATGATGATTGAAGGAGCTATCGAGCTTGACGGAGGCGTCATAGAGGAACTCTCAATGAAAGCACCAATGTCGATGTCAAAACCGGCGGATCTCGGGTAGGGGGTCCCGATCTGTGCGTCAAGGCTGATGGTAACAAGAAGTAAGGGACACAGATGTTTACCCAGGTTCGGGCCCTCTCGATGGAGGTAAAAACCTACTTCCTACTTGATTAATATTATTGATATGGGTAGTACAAGAGTAGATCTACCACGAGATCATAGAGGTTAAACCCTAGGAGCTAGCCTATGATGTTATGAATGTAATTGTGATCGGCCTTCTAAGGACCAACCTCTCCGGTTTATATAGACACCGGAGAGGGCTAAGGTTTACATGGAGTCGGTTACAAAGAAGGAAATATAATATCCGGATCGCCAAGCTTGCCTTCCATGACAAGGAAAGTCCCATCCGAACACGGGCCGAAGTCTTGAGTCTTGTACCTTCACGCTTCAACAGTCCAGACGTTGTACACAGTCCGGCTGTCCGGACACCCCCTATTCCAGGACTCCCTCACCCCCCCCCCAACACGGGACTAAGTCTTCAATCTTGTATCTTCATAGTCCAACAGTCTGGCACAAGTACATAGTTCGGCTGTCCAAGGACCCCCTAATCCAGGACTCCCTCAGTAGCCCCCGAACCAGGCTTCAATGACGATGAGTCCGATGCGCAGATTGTCTTAAGCATTGCAAGGCAGGTTCCTTCTCCGAATACTCCAAGGTAAATTTTGAACATAGGAATCGTGTCCGGCTCTGCAAAACAAATTCCACGTACCACTGTAGAGAGCACAATATTCCACAAATCTAATCTACTGACAACCTTCCATAGCGTGACATCACGCCGCGGCCTGGTCATTATACGAACCGTTTTTCTCAACCTGCTACTGCACATATTGCGAGGCAGTTTTATTGGCACGTCTTGTCAAAGCAGAGATTATGTCCCCTTATCACGGTATTCTCATCAATACAGGTGTGGGTAACCCAACCGTGCCATCAACGCGGCGCTTGGGGAATAAGCGAGTTTACGGGGCAAGTGGGGAGGCGCATAGTTTCTACCGCCTTTATAAAAAGATAAGGATTCCCCTTTTTCACCCCCGCCTTTTTCTTCCTCTGTTTATCCGTTCTCGCTCGAGCTCTAGCGCCCAAGCTTTCACCTTCTCCGCAAAGTCATTCCAAGCATGTCCGGAGTGGGAGGCAAGTGGATGGCCACCTCTGTTACGGAGGAGGACATTACAAAGCTTCGGGAGGCCGGATACCTATCCGCAAACATCGTGCACTGGCTTCCGGCCGAAGGGCAGATCATCCCCACCCCAAAACCCTAGGAGAGGGTAGTGTTCCTCTCTCATTTCTTCCGCGGACTGGGATTCCCCCTCCATCTATTTATCTGTGGGCTCATGTTCTACTACGGGCTGGACTTCCATGATCTGGCCCCCAATTTCATCCTCAACATCTCAGCATTTATTGTCGTGTGCGAGGCCTTCCTCCGCATCACGCCCCACTTTGGCCTATGGCTGAAGACCTTCAACGTGAAGTCAAAGGTGGTGGTTGGCCAGCAAGCGGAGTGTGGAGGCGCTATGGTGGGCAAGATGCCCAATGTTACCTGGCCCGAAGGCTCCTTCGTGGAGACCGTGAAGGGGTGGAAATTGGGGTGGTTCTACATCACCGAGCCACGCGACACCAACTAGGCAGCGACCCCCGAATTTCGATCCGGCGTCCCCATGCGGCTCACCTCCTAAAAAGAGAAGGGCTTAGCCTGGGGCTCATCGGTGGAGCTGACCAAACTTCAGACCTGCTTCCAAAATATGATAGGCAAGAAAATCAAGCTTGTCAACGTGGCTCGGGTCATGCTCATCCGCCGGACCCTCCCATGCCAGAGACGGGCTTACAATCTGTGGGAGTTCGACCTGGCTGAACACCAGATGCTGCAAGAGCTCTTCAGCACGACATACGAAGACGTCTAGAAGGTGCTCTTCAAGGCCAACGAGGTCCCCCCACCCATAACCAAAGATCGCAGACTCAGCGCAAAACGCCAAGTGCATCCGGTGAGTTTTGACATTTTGCAAGATGTGCCTTTTACTAGCATATTCCCGGGCGGAATCTAAGCCTCCATGCTTATTCAATAGGATTGGGTAGCGATAGCGGAGCGGATCGACTGTCCGGCTCTGCTACCTGAAGATTCAGCATCGTCTCTTCTAACGAAGATGTTGTTTCCGGTGCCCTATGAGGTACCAAAGAAGAAGGCCAAGAAGAAGGCCACGGGGACCAGGAAAGGTCTCTGGCGCAAGGTTGTATCGGACGTGACGTCCGAAGACACCAAGGTGCACTCCTCCAATGAAGACGAGGAGGAGGAAGAGGAAATTCCTCCCCCCCCCAACCGGGGTGGGGGGAAGAAGAGAAAGGCCGCCCCGCAAAGGGAGGCCGAGGCGTCCAAGAAGGGAAAGACCTTCCTTCCGGACCACTCCACCACGGCCACCTACAGCGGCGAGGAGTGGCTGCCCAAGGACAAGCCTCTGGCTAAATCGTAAGCATGCGGACACTGTAATACTTCCAATATGTTTTGCTTTATTGCTTCTTATCATGCCGAACGTGCATATGCAGTCCGGCCAAATCCCATATCGGGCCGGGTATCCTCTTCAGAGGGGTCCCTGGGCCCGTCAGCGATGAATAACGATTCACTCCGGACAGCCTCCTCCCCCAGGCCCACGGACGACACCGAGGTGTTGTCTCAGAGGATACCGGACAAGGGGGAGACAGTTCTGGAGACGCCCCCAGCCGAAATCCCAATCGCCGGGCACATGGGAGGGAAGACCCCCATGGACTCCGATAACGGGGACCGCAGCAAGTCTGGCCCCCAGCCGAATACGGCTCTGGAAACCCAAGTGGTTACGGATTCAGGCAAGCAGCCTCCCTCTAAGGGGGGCAAGCCGCCTATACCAATCACCTCTGTCCATCCAGAGGCATCGGATAACTTGCTGGAAGCGCTTCGCGGCGCTTCCATTAATGAAGAACACCGTACTCTTATGAGTGTGGTGATTGAGAAGTTCCGGTCCGCCAAAAGCGGATTGACCGAACCCTGCGCCAGCCTCCTAACAGGCTTTGAGGTAAGTAACAAGATTGTGAGAAAATATCTGTTGGAAATATGCCCTAGAGGCAATAATAAAAGGATTACTATTATATTTCCTTTTTCGTGATAATTGTCTTTATTCATGCTATAATTGTATTATCCGGAAATCGTAATACACGTGTGAATAAATAGACCATAATATGTCCCTAGTAAGCCTCTAGTTGACTAGCTCGTTGATCAACAGATAGTCATGGTTTCCTGACTATGGACATTAGATGTCATTGACAACGGGATCACATCATTAGGAGAATGATGTGATGGACAAGACCCAGTCCTAAGCATAGCACAAGATCGTGTAGTTCGTTTTGCTAGAGCTTTTCCAATGTCAAGTATCTTTTCCTTAGACCATGAGATCGTGTAACTCCCAGATACCGTATGAGTGCTTTGGGTGTACCAAACGTCACAACGTAACTGGGTGACTATAAAGGTGCACTACAGGTATCTCCGAAAGTGTCTGTTGGGTTGACACGGATCGAGACTGGGATTTGTCACTCCATATTACGGAGAGGTGTCACTGGGCCCACTCGGTAGTGCATCACCATAATGAGCTCAAAGTGACCAAGTGTCTGGTCACGGGATCATGCATTACGGTACGAGTAAAGTGACTTGCCGGCAATGAGATTGAAGGAGGTATTGGGATACCGACGATCGAATCTCGGGCAAGTAACATACCGTCTGACAAAGGGAATTGTATACGGGGTTGATTGAATCCTTGACATCGTGGTTCATCCGATGAGATCATCGAGGAGCATGTGGGAGCCAACATGGGTATCCAGATCCCGCTGTTGGTTATTGACCGGAGAGTCGTCTCGGTCATGTCTGCATGTCTCCCGAACCCGTAGGGTCTACACACTTAAGGTTCGGTGACGCTAGGGTTATTAGGAAGACTTGTATGTGATTACTGAATGTTGTTCGGAGTCCCGGATGAGATCCCGGACGTCACGAGCAGTTCCGGAATGGTCCGGAGGTGAAGATTTATATATGGGAAGTTGCATTACGGTCACCGGAAAGTTTCGGGGGCATATCGGTATTGTACCGGGGCCAACGGAGGGGTTCCGGGCGTCCGCCGGCAGGGGCCACCTCTCTCGGAGGGCCTCATGGGCCGTAGTGGGCAGGGGAGCCGGCCCCTGTAGGGCTGGGCACCCTCCCTCTTGGGCCCTTGCGCCTAGGGTTGGGGGGAAACCCTACTGGGGGCGCCCCCCTTGCTTGGGGGGCAAGCCCCCTCCCTTGCCCCCCCCCCTCTAGATCTCATCTAGAGTGGTCCGGCACCCTTCCCCCTTCCCCTATAAATAGAGGGGCGAGGGAAGGGATGCACACCTGATCCAAGGTGCAGCCCCTCCCCTCCCCAACACCTCTCCTCCTCCGTTAAGTGCTTGGCGAAGCCCTGTCGGAGTACTGCCTCTCCACCACCACCACGCCGTCGTGCTGCTGCTGGAGCCTTCTTCCTCAACCTCTCCTTCCCCCTTGCTGGATCAAGAAGGAGGAGACGTCATCCGCTCCGTACGTGTGTTGAACGCGGAGGTGATATTCGTTCGGCACTTGGTCATCGGTGATTTGGATCACGGCGAGTACGACTCCATCATCCCCGTTCTCTTGAAAGCTTCCGCTCGCGATCTACAAAGGTATTTAGATGCACTCCTATCACTCGTTGCTTACATGAACTCATAGATGGATCTTGGTGAAACCGTAGGAAAAATTTTATTTTCTGCAACGTTCCCCAACAGTGGCATCATGAGCTAGGTCTATGCGTAGTTCTCTATTGCACGAGTAGAACACAAATCTATTGTGGGCGTAGATCTTGTCAACTTGCTTGCCACTACTAGTCTTTTCTTGCTTCAGCGGTATTGTGGGATGAAGCGGCCCGGACCGACCTTACACATACACTTACGTGAGACAGGTTCCACCGACTGACATGCACTAGTTGCATAAGGTGGCTAGCGGGTGTCTCTCTCTCCTACTTTAGTTGGAGCGGATTCGATGAAAAGGGTCCTTATGAAGGGTAAATAGAAGTTGACAAAATCACGTTGTGGTTATTCGTAGGTAAGAAAATGTTCTTTCTAGAACCCAATTGCAGCCACGTAAAATATGCAACAACAATTAGAGGACGTCTAACTTGTTTTTGCAGCAATTGTCATGTGATGTGATATGGCCAGAAGTTGTGATGAATGATGAATGATATATTGTGATGTATGAGATCATGTTCTTGTAATAGGAATCACGACTTGCATGTCGATGAGTATGACAACCGGCAGGAGCCATAGGAGTTGTCTTTATTTTTTTATGACCTGCGTGTCATTGAAGAACGCCATGTAAATTACTTTACTTTATTGCTAAACGCGTTAGCCATAGAAGTAGAAGTAGTCATTGGCGTGACAACTTCATGAAGACACAATGATGGAGATCATGATGATGGAGATCATGGTGTCATGCCGGTGACGAAGATGATCATGGAGCCCCGAAGAAGGAGGTCGAAGGAGCTATATGATATTGGCCATATCATGTCACTACTTTATACAATTGCATGTGATGTTTATTATGTTTTATGCATCTTGTTTACTTAGAACAGCGGTAGTAAATAAGATGATCCCTTATAATAATTTCAAGAAAGTGTTCCCCCTAACTGTGCACCGTTGCTAAAGTTCGTCGTTTCAAAGCACCACATGATGATCGGGTGTGATAGATCCTTACGTTCACATACAACGGGTGTAAGACAGTTTTACACATGCAAAAACACTTAGGGTTAACTTGACGAGCCTAGCATGTACAGACATGGCCTCGGAACATAGAGACCCAAAGGTCGAACATGAGTCGTATGGAAGATACGATCAACATGGAGATGTTCACCGATGATGACTAGTCCGTCTCACGTGATGATCGGACACGGCCTAGTCGACTCGGATCGTGTAACACTTAGATGACTAGAGGGATGTCAATCTGAGAAGGAGTTCATTAAATAATTTGATTAGATGAACTTAATTATCATGAACTTAGTCTAAAACCTTTGCAAATATGTCTTGTAGATCAAATGGCCAACGCTCATGTCAACATGAACTTCAACGCGTTCCTAGAGAAAACCAAGCTGAAAGATGATGGCAGCAACTATTCGGACTGGGTCCAGAACCTAAGGACCATCCTCATAGCAGCCAAGAAAGCATATGTCCTAGAAGGACCGCTAGGTGAAGCACCCATCCCAGAGAACCAAGACGTTATGAACGCTTGGCAGTCACGTGCTGATGATTACTCCCTCATTCAGTGTGGCATGCTTTACAGCTTAGAACTGGGGCTCCAAAAGCGTTTTGAGAAACACGGAGCATATGAGATGTTCGAGGAGCTGAAAATGGTTTTCCAAGCTCATGCCCGGGTCGAGAGATATGAAGTCTCCGACAAGTTCTATAGTTGTAAGATGGAGGAAAACAGTTCTGTCAGTGAGCATATACTCAAAATGTCTGGGTTGCACAACCGCCTGTCCCAGCTGGACATTAACCTCCCGGACGAGGCGGTCATTGACAGAATCCTTCAGTTGCTCCCACCGAGCTACAAGAGCTTTGTGTTGAACTACAATATGCAGGGGATGGTGAAAACTATTCCTGAAGTATTTTCAATGTTGAAGTCAGCAGAGGTAGAAGTCAAGAAAGAACATCAAGTCTTGATGGTCAATAAAACCACCAAGTTCAAGAAGGGCAAGGGCAAGAAGAACTTCAAGAAGGACGGCAAAGATGTTGTCGCGCCCGGTAAGCCAGTTGCCGGGAAGAAGTCAAAGAATGGACCCAAGCTTGAGACTGAGTGCTTTTATTGCAAAGGGAAGGGTCACTGGAAGCGGAATTGCCCCAAATACTTAGCGGACAAGAAGGCCGGCAACACTAAAGGTATATTTGATATACATGTAATTGATGTGTACCTTACTAGTACTCGTAGTAACTCCTGGGTATTTGATACCAGTGTCGTTGCTCATATTTGTAACTCACAGCAGGAGCTGCGGAATAAGCGGAGACTGGCGAAAGACGAGGTGACGATGCGCGTCGGGAATGGTTCCAAGGTCGATGTGATCGCCGTCGGCACACTACCTCTACATTTACCCACGGGATTAGTTATGAACCTCAATAATTGTTATTTAGTGCCAAGTTTGAGCATGAACATTGTATCTGGATCTCGTTTAATACGAGATGGCTACTCATTTAAATCCGAGAATAATGGTTGTTCTATTTATATGAGAGATATGTTTTATGGTCATGCCCCGATGGTCAATGGTTTATTCTTAATGAATCTCGAACGTAATGTTACACATATTCATAGTGTGAATACCAAAAGATGTAAAGTTGATAATGATAGTCCCACATACTTGTGGCACTGCCGCCTTGGTCACATTGGTGTCAAGCCATGAAGAAGCTCCATGCTGATGGACTTTTAGAGTCTCTCGGTTATGAATCATTTGACACGTGCGAACCATGCCTCCTGGGCAAAATGACCAAGACTCCGTTCTCCGAAACAATGGAGCGAGCAACCAGCTTATTGGAAATCATACATACCGATGTGTGCGGTCCAATGAGCGTTGAGGTTCGCGGAGGATATCGTTATGTTCTCACTCTCACTGATGACTTGAGTAGATATGGGTATGTCTACTTGATGAAACACAAGTCTGAAACCTTTGAAAAGTTCAAGGAATTTCAGAATGAGGTAGAGAATCAACTTGACCGAAAGATAAAGTTCCTACAATCAGATCATGGAGGAGAATATTTAAGTCACGAATTTGGTACACACTTAAGGAAATGTGGAATCGTTTCACAACTCACGCCGCCAGGAACACCTCAGCATAACGGTGTGTCCGAACATCGTAATCGCACTCTATTGGATATGGTGTGATCTATGATGTCTCTTACCAATTTACCGCTATCATTTTGGGGATATGCTCTAGAGACAGCTACATTCACTTTAAATAGGGCACCATCTAAATCCGTTGAGACGACACCGTATGAATTATGGTTTGGGAAGAAACCTAAGTTGTCGTTTCTAAAAGTTTGGGGATGCGATGCTTATGTCAAGAAACTACAACCTGAAAAGCTCGAACCCAAGTCGGAAAAATGTGTCTTCATAGGATACCCTAAGGAAACCATTGGGTATACCTTCTACTTAAGATCCAAGGGCAAGATCTTTGTTGCCAAGAACGGATCCTTTCTGGAAAAAGAGTTTCTCTCGAAAGAAGTGGGAGGAAAGTAGAACTCGATGAAGTACTACCTCTTGAACCGGAAAGTAGTGCAGCTCAGGAAAATGTTCCTGTGGTGCCTACACCAACTGGAGAGGAAATTAATGATGATGATCAAGGTACTTCGGATCAAGTTGCTACTGAACCTCGTAGGTCCACAAGGACACGTTCCACACCAGAGTGGTATGGCAACCCTGTCCTGGAAATCATGTTGTTAGACAACGGTGAACCTTCGAACTATGAAGAAGCGATGGCGGGCCCAGATTCCAACAAATGGCTTGAAGCCATGCAATCTGAGATAGAATCCATGTATGAAAACAAAGTATGGACTTTGACAGACTTGCCCGATGATCGGCGAGCGATAGAAAACAAATGGATCTTTAAGAAGAAGACGGACGCGGATGGTAATATTATCATCTATAAAGCTCAACTTGTCGCTAAGGGTTATCGACAAGTTCAAGGGGTTGACTACGATGAGAGATTCTCTCCCGTAGCGAAGCTGAAGTCCGTCCGAATCATGTTAGCAATTGCCGCATACTATGATTACGAGATATGGCAGATGGACGCCAAAACGGCATTCCTTAACGGACATCTTAAGGAAGAACTGTATATGATGCAGCCGGAAGGTTTTGTCGATCCTAAGAACGCTAACAAAGTATGCAAGCTCTAGCGATCCATTTATGGGCTGGTGCAAGCATCTCGGAGTTGGAACATTCGCTTTGATGAGATGATCAAAGCGTTTGGGTTTATGCAGACTTATGGAGAAGCCTACGTTTACAAGAAAGTGAGTGGGAGCTCTGTAGCATTTCTCATATTATATGTAGATGACATACTCTTGATGGGAAATGATATAGAACTTTTGGACAGCATTAAGGCCTACTTGAATAAGTGTTTTTCAATGAAGGACCTTGGAGAAGTTGCTTACATATTAGGCATCAAGTTCTATAGGGATAGATCGAGACGCCTCATAGGTCTTTCACAAAGCACATACCTTGATAAGATTTTGAAGAAGTTCAAAATGGATCAGTCCAAGAAATGGTTCTTGCCTGTATTGCAAGGTGTGAGATTGAGCTCGGCTCAATGCCCGACCACGGCAAAAGATAAAGAAGAGATGAGTGTCATCCCCTATGCTTCAGCCATAGGATCTATTATGTATGCCATGCTGTGTACCAGACCTGATGTAAACCTTGCCGTAAGTTTGGTAGGAAGGTACCAAAGTAATCCCGGCAAGGAACACTGGACAGCGGTCAAGAATATCCTGAAGTACCTGAAAAGGACAAAGGACATGTTTCTGGTTTATGGAGGTGACGAAGAGCTCGTCGTAAAGGGTTACATCGACGCTAGCTTCGACACAGATCTGGATGACTCTAAGTCACAAACCGGATACGTGTATATGTTGAATTGTGGAGCAGTAAGCTGGTGCAGCTGCAAGCAGAGTGTCGTGGCAGGATCTACATGTGAAGCGGAGTACATGGCAGCCTCGGAGGCAGCGCATGAAGCAATTTGGGTGAAGGAGTTCATCACCGACCTAGGAGTCATACCCAATGCGTCGGGGCCGATCAAACTCTTTTGTGACAACACTGGAGCTATTGCCCTTGCCAAGGAGCCCAGGTTTCACAAGAAGACCAGGCACATCAAGCGTCGTTTCAACTCCATCCGTGAAAATGTTCAAGATGGAGACATAGATATTTGCAAAGTACATATGGATCTGAATGTCGCAGATCCGTTGACTAAACCTCTTTCGTGAGCAAAACATGATGAACACCAGAACTCTATGGGTGTTCGATTCATCACAATGTAACTAGATTATTGACTCTAGTGCAAGTGGGAGACTGTTGGAAATATGCCCTAGAGGCAATAATAAAAAGATTATTATTATATTTCCTTGTTCGTGATAATTGTCTTTATTCATGCTATAATTGTATTATCCGGAAATCGTAATACACGTGTGAATACATAGACCATAATATGTCCCCAGTAAGCCTCTAGTTGACTAGCTCGTTGATCAACAGATAGTCATGGTTTCCTGACTATGGACATTAGATGTCATTGATAACGGGATCACATCATTAGGAGAATGATGTGATGGACAAGACCCAATCCTAAGCATAGCACAAGATCGTGTAGTTCGTTTTGCTAGAGCTTTTCCAATGTCAAGTATCTTTTCCTTAGACCATGAGATCGTGTAACTCCCGGATACCGTATGAGTGCTTTGGGTGTACCAAACGTCACAACGTAACTGGGTGACTATAAAGGTGCACTACAGGTATCTCCGAAAGTGTCTGTTGGGTTGACACGGGTCGAGACTGGGATTTGTCACTCCATATTACGGAGAGGTATCACTGGGCCCACTCGGTAGTGCATCATCATAATGAGCTCAAAGTAACCAAGTGTCTGGTCACGGGATCATGCATTATGGTATGAGTAAAGTGACTTGCCGGCAATGAGATTGAACGAGGTATTGGGATACCGGCGATCGAATCTCAGGCAAGTAACATACCGTCTGACAAAGGGAATTGTATACGGGGTTGATTGAATCCTCGACATCGTGGTTCATCCGATGAAATCATCGACGAGCATGTGGGAGCCAACATGGGTATCCAGATCCCGCTGTTGGTTATTGACCGGAGAGCCGTCTCGGTCATGTCTGCATGTCTCCCGAACTCGTAGGGTCTACACACTTAAGGTTCGGTGATGCTAGGGTTATTAGGAAGACTTGTATGTGATTACCGAATGTTGTTCGGAGTCCCGGATGAGATCCCGGATGTCACGAGGAGTTCCGGAATGGTCTGGAGGTGAAGATTTATAAATGAGAAGTTGTCATACGGTCACCGGAAAGTTTCGGGGGCATATCGGTATTGTACCGGGGCCACCGGAGGGGTTCCGGGGGTCCACCGGGAGGGGCCACCTCTCTCGGAGGGACTCATGGGCCGTAGAGGGCAGGGGAACCAGCCCCTGGAGGGCTGGGCGCCCCCCCCCTTGGGCCCTTGCGCCTAGGGTTGGGGGGAAACCCTAGTGGGGGCGCCCCCTTGCTTCGGGGGCAAGCCCCCTCCCTTGGCCCCCCCCCCTCTAGATCTCATCTAGAGGGGCCGTCCCCCTTCCCCCTTCCCCCATAAATAGAGGGGCGAGGGAAGGGCTGCACATCTGATCCAAGGCGCAGCCCCTCCCCTCCCCAACACCTCTCCTCCTCCGTTAAGTGCTTGCCGAAGCCCTGTCGGAGTACTGCCTCTCCACCACCACCACGCCGTCGTGCTGCTTCTGGAGCCTTCTTCCTCAACCTCTCCTTCCCCCTTGCTGGATCAAGAAGGAGGAGACGTCATCCGCTCCGTGTGTGTATTGAACGCGGAGGTGCTGTTCATTCGGCACTTGGTCATCGGTGATTTGGATCACGGCGAGTACGACTCCATCATCCCCGTTCTCTTGAACGCTTCCGCTCGTGATCTACAAAGGTATGTAGATGCACTCCTATCACTCGTCGCTTAGATGAACTCATAGATGGATCTTGGTGAAACTGTAGGAAAAAATTTATTTTCTGCAACGTTCCCCAACAATATCACAGTATAGACAGTAGCCCCTGATGCTCTGTTTGTGTAGTGACCCGAGCCAAATGCCATTATTGAGAAGGTTCCTCCAACTCAATCCCAAAATTCCCAAGTTGTTAGTAGCCCAATAATTTCATTAAATAGAGCGATGAGATCAAGCAATAATTCACTTCTAGATACTCAAGATGTCCGTAACTGGGGACACGGCTAATCATGATTAGTTTGTACACTCTGCAGAGGTTTGCACACTTTTACCCACAAGACTTGACCACCTCCATGATCAGAAGATCGAGACATAGCCTTTCAGAAGTGTTTCCCCTTAACCCTGGGTAGACCGGTACACCTACTTTCCCCTACATCAGCTAGTCTACCACCAAAGGAGGTCACGCAACTTACTCAACTATGCCAGAGCTCGTAGTGACTTGTGACTGCACACGGAAGTTTCTAGGCATGAAATATATTATGATCCCTTTGAGCCTGGGTGGCGGACCTAGGGTAATCACACGGGTACTCCGGGATTCTCCTTGGGCGAGCACTGGTTACTCCAGGTGCCCCAAACAATCCACCCAGATGTGTATTAAAGTTGCCACCTTAGGTTATCCCAAAATTATTAACTCTCGCAACTTGCCGTCTATGAGCATGGCTAAGCAATATATGATATAACAAATATTCCCGGGGTGATCAAAGGTCATAGGTTCCTACCACATGAACTACATAGCATAACTACATGTTCCCAATCCTACTCATGCAATCTTTGAGGGTGAAACTAATGCATAGAAAAAAACTAGGTATTGAAACATTATGATCAAAGTGTGAACTTGCCTTGCTGATGTTTATTGAACTATAAAGATTCGTAGTAGCAAGCTTCGCACTCCAGATGATCTAGCGTAAGCAAGCAATAACATACATAAGCATACAAGCAAATATCCAAAAAGAAAACTAATGAAAGACTTCGAAAAACTCCAAAACATCCAAATAAAGTTTCTGTACAGAATGTAATTTTTATAGTAGCAAAAATATATGTGTTTGGGTTTAACAGAAAGTACACGTTACGAGCTTCGACTCGCAAAAAGAATCACCTAAAATGGAGTTATGAAACTCGAGTTATGGCCTAACGAAGTTTGAATTCAGATCTGTTTGAATTCAAATTTTAAAATTTTCAAAAATATTTTTCGTTTGGTTCTTTTGATAGAGGGGATTTCTATGAACTAGTAGGAAAAAGAATCAACTAAATCGGAACTACAGACTAAAAGATATACAAGAAACAAGAATTGGTATAGAATCTGAGATTGAAAAAAATACTGGAAAAAGAGAAATGTTTGGCCTGGTTGTTCACCGGACTTGTCGCCAGTGACGAGGAAGAAGGCGGATCCGGTGTGTTTCGGCGAAGGATGTGTGCGGGACGGTGTAGAGGACAATGAGATGAACCACTTAACCAAGTTGTGGTGGTAGATTGCTTCCTGTACACACGGTGAAAGGTCGCCGGAATTCGCGAACTCTGACGAGCAATTGGAGAGGTTAGAGAGAGAAAAACTCCAGAAGGAGAGGGCTTCGGATGAGGGGTGAAAGGGGCTCCCAGGGTGCTTTATATAGGGCAAGGGACGTCCAGGCTTGGGTGGGGCAAGATGTGTTAATGGTTGCAGTTTCAAGTGCTCATGGTGGCCATTATGGTCATCTTTGAGGCGCACCAGGGATGGGAGGGGTCTAGGAAGGCGAGGGGGCTCCGTTCATAGGCGTTTTGATGCGGGGAAGAGGAAGACGAGAGGTGGGGCGCTAGTGTGGAGATGCTATGTGCGCTCTCTGTGAACGAACGAGGTAAGCAAGAAGATGACCAGGTTGGGTCGTGAGGAAGGCTGGGCCTTCCTTGGGCCTTGGCTGCACGTTTTTTTAAAACATTTTTCGTTTTTTACAGAAGCAATGAAACACCGAAAGTACAAATAAAACTTAGCCTATAAATCCCAGAATATTTCACATAATTATATGGTCTTATATATGACCTTGTGAACATTTATCCGGCCTAAAATTCAAGTTTTCAAGAATAAACATTTTTGCTAAACTAATAAAATAAATTGCAAATAAAACCCAACAAATATATTTTGATTCCAAATTAAATTTCCAATATTCCTTTTCTGTTTTTGAAGAAGTCCTTTTATCTTCTCTCTTTATTTTTTTGAAATAATGGAAATGAATTTTTTTTGGTGAAACCAAATTTGATCCCAACTCCCAACTTCAAAAACATTCAAAATTGGTTTTTAGGGAAACTTCCAACTCTCTCTTTTGGTCCTTCAGTTGCTCAAAGTTCCTTGAATCAAAAATTAAATAAAACAAATGGGGCAAAATGCATAAATCATGGATGCATATGAATGATCTATTATAAGCATCCAAATTGAAAATTGGGATGTTACAAACCTACCCACCTTAAGATGAATCGCCCTCGAGATTCGTGTTGGCTAGCAAAAAAGTTGTGGGTGGTCTTGTCGGAGATCATCTTCTCTTTCCCAAGTGGCTTCTTCCTCAGTATGATGACTCCACTGAACCTTGCAAAACTTGATGACCTTGCTGCGGGTAACCCTGCTTGCAATCTCAAGAATCTTGATGGGCTTCTCCTGATAGGTCAGATCACTATCCAACTGTATGGCCTCCAGTGGCACTGTATCTCTCAAAGGAATATCGGCCATCTCCACATGTCACTTCTTCAACTGGGAAACGTGAAACACATCATGAACTCCTGACAAGGCTTCGGGTTATTCCAACTTGTAGGCAACTTCACCCATGCATTCTAAAACTCTATATGGCCCCACAAACCGTGGTGCTAACTTTCCTTTGACTCCAAATCGTTTAACTCCTTGAAGTGGTGACACACGCAGATATGCTCTATCTCCAACTTCATAGGTTACCTCCTTGCGTTTAGTATCGGCATAACTCTTCTGTCTGGATTGGGCTACCTTGAGTCTGTCGAGGATCAGCTTGACTTTCTCCTCTGGATCTCTAATTAAATCTGGTCCAAATAATTTACGGTCTCCAACTTCATCCCACATCAAGGGTGTCATGCACCTCCTTCTGTACAAAGCTTCAAAAGGGGCCATCTTCAGACTGGCTTGATAGCTATTGTTATATGAGAATTCTGCGTATGGCAAATTATCATCCCAACTAGATCCATAATCTAGTGCACAAGCTCTGAACATGTCCTCCAGAATCTGGTTGACTCTCTCGGTCTGCCCATCTATCTACGGATGAAAGGTTGTACTGAACTCTAGCCTGGTACCCAAAGTTTCGTGTAACTGATGCCAAAACTTTGAGGTAAATTGTGTTCCTCTATCTGATACGATGGTCCTCGAAACTGCAAGCATACATACGATCCTGGTCATGTATATCTTGGCTAACTTAGCACTTGTATATGTGGTTATCACGAGGATGAAGTGAGCTACCTTAGTCAAGCGATCAACCACTACCCAAATAGAATCATAGCCTGATCGGGTCCTGGGTAATCCTGTAATGAAGTCCATGCCAAGCTTGTCCCACTTCCAATCTGGTATCGGCAAGGGCTGAAGTAATCCTGCTGCTTTCTGGTGCTCTGCCTTAACCCTCTGACATACGTCACATACTGCGACATACTCGGTAATATCCTTCTTCATACCCGTCCACCAGAAATTTTCCTTCAAGTCCAAATACATCTTGGTGTTGCCCGGGTGTATTGAATAAGGCGAATCATGAGCCTCCTAAAGAATCAATTTCCTGATCTCTGGGTCATTGGGTACATAAATACGCTTCTCAAACCATAAAGTTCCATGTTCATCCTCACGAAGTCCTTCTGCCTTTCCTTGGTTCATCCTTCCCTTTATCTCCGCAATACCTTTGTCTAACTTCGAGGCTTCTTGGATCTTTCCCAACAAAGTGGATTGAATTTCCATTGCGGCAACAAAACCTCATGGTACTATCTCCAATCGAAGATATCTGAGATCATCAATTAACTCCTGAGGTAATCCTCCTACTGTGAGGGTATTGACATAACTCTTGCGGCTCAATGCATCTGCCACAACATTGGCCTTTCCTGGGTGATAGTGCAATTTCATGTCATAATCCTTTATGAGTTCCAACCATCTTCTCTGCCTGAGGTTCAACTCCTTCTGCGTGAAGATGTATTTCAAACTCTTATGATCCGTGCAAACATCACAACGATTTCCAATAAGAAAATGTCTCTAGGTCTTGAGTGTGTGCACTACGGCTGCTAACTCCAAATCATACGTGGCATAATTCCGCTCATGAGGTCGAAGCTGATGTGAGGCATATGAAACAAATCTTACTTCTTGCATAAGAACACCTCCAAGTCCCTGACGAGAAGCGCTGCAATATACTTGGAAATCCTTGTGTATATTCGGAAGAATTAGCACTGGGCTGTGATCAAACATTTCTTCAGCTCTTGGAAACTGGCCTCACATTCGTCGGTCCAAATAAACTTAGTGTCTTTCTTCAATAACTCCGTCATGGGCTTCGCGATCTTGGATAAATTCTCAATAAACCTCTGATAATATCCCGCAAGTCCAAGAAAACTGCGAATCTCTCCGACTGAGGTGGGTGCCTTCCATTCGGTGACGGCTTCAACCTTGGAGGGGTCTACTGCTATTCCTTCTCCTGATATAACATGTCCGAGAAATCCGACTTCCTTCAACCAGAATTCGCACTTGCTGAACTTTGCGTATAATTGATGTTCCCTGAGCTTCTCTAGAACCAAGCGCAAATGTTCCTTGTGTTCTTCTTCATTCTTTGAGTAAATCAATATGTCATCAATGAATACCACAACAAACTTATCCAAGGACTCCATGAATACCTTATTCATCATACTCATAAATTAGGGAGGGGCATTAGTCAAACCAAAAGACATGACTGTGTACTCATAAAGCCCATATCTCGTGGTAAAAGCTGTCTTGGGTATATCCTGTTCTCAAATCTTCAGCTGGTGATATCCTGATCGAAGATCGATCTTTGAGAAAACTTTTGCTCCTTGTAGCTGGTCAAACAAATCATTGATCATCGGCAAAGGGTACTTGTTCTTGATCGTCACCTCATTCAACGCACGATAATCTACAACCATTCTCAAGGATCCATCCTTCTTCTCAACTAGAAGCACTGGGGCTCCCCAAGGTGATGAACTCGGTCGAATATAACCTTTCTCCAATAATTCCTTAATCTGCTTCTTAATTTCCTCCAGATCATTTGCGGGCATCCGATATGGTCTCTTGGATATTCGTCCGGTGCCTGGAAACAATTCGATCAAAAACTCTATGTCCCGATCCGGTGGCATGCTGGGCAATTCCTCTGGGAAAACATCGGGATAATACTTCACAACTGGTACTTCCTCCTGAACAACTCCCGAAAGAGAATTCACTTGAGTCCTCCTTGGCGTATGCCTCGACACATACTTGATCCGTTTCCCCTCTGGGGTGGTGAGAAGAATCGACTTACAAGCACAATCAATATTCCCTTCATACTTGGATAGCCAGTCCATGCCTAGAATTACGTCCACTCCTTGTGATTCTAGGATGATGAGGTCTGTGGGGAAAACGTGTTTCCCTATGGTCAATGGCAACTGAAAACATCCCCGACTAGCCATATACTCTGCTCCTGGGGAACTCACTAACATAGGTGACTTAAGGGCTATGATCGACAACTTAAACTTATCCACAAACCCCCTTGATATGAATGAATGTGATGCACCAGTGTCAAAAAGAACAAGGGTTGTAAATGAATTAACCAAGAACTTACCAACAACGATGTCAGGCTGGTCATAAACTTCCTCCACATTGACATGGTTCACCTGACCTCTGGTGAAGGGATTGGGCTTCTTGCCTCCAGAGCTTCCATTGCCATTCCCGTTCTTTGCCACGGGACATTCAGTGGTATAGTGTCCGGTTTTCCCGCAATTGAAACATGTAATGTGGCTCAGATCCTTCTTTGCCGGTGTAGCGGGGTTGGACTGATGTTGATTGTTATTTCCTCCATTCCCATTGCCATTCCTATGGCCATTATGGTTGTGTCCATTCCCTCCATGATGTGAATGTCCTCCATGGTTATGGTGAGTGTGTCCACTATACTTGCCAGATCCTGGTCCATTATTTCCCGAGTACGGGGTATAGCGGGGCTTCTGCTGAACACCAGAGTTGTACTTTCCCTGTCCGTACTTCCTCTTGCGATTCTCCACCTGCTGCTGCTTGCCTTCTAGAACGAGAGCCTTGTCGACCAACTCTTGATAATTGTTAAAGGTAGCCATAGTCAACTCAAGTCCCAGATCATCATTTAGTCCCTCCAGAAATTTCTCCTGCTTAGCGGCATCATCAGCCATGTCTCCGGGAGCATACCTGGATAACTTGCTGAATTCCTCCACATAATCACCAACAGAACGATTTCCCTGGCGTAAGTTGCAAAACTCACGCTTCTTCAGACTCATAGCTCCGGCTGAAACATGTGCGGTACGGAATGCCTGCTGGAACTGATCCCAAGTCACATTGGCTATGGGGAATGTGGTGGTGTAATTCTCCCACCACGAGGCTGCCGGTCCATCCAGTTGATGTGCGGCAAAGCGGACCTTTTCAGCATCAGTGCATACTACGGTGGTCAGCTCTCTTCCGATCTTACGAAGCCAGTCATCTACAATGATCGGCTCCGTGCTTCTAGAGAACACTAGTGGGTTCAACCTCAGGAAATAGGTAAGGTTATCGACCGGGGGTGGTGGCGGTGGGTTGTTGTTGTTCTGGTTCTGATTCTGGATGAGTAGCTGCATGAGGGCATTCTGGTTCTGGATCAACTTGGTAAGTTCTGGTGGGAATTCCGGATCACATCTTGGAGGCATCTGTTAGGTTTAGAGTGTATGGGAAATTAGAATAGAATAAGGGCCTAATGAGAGAAATCACTACCCATATGCTTATGATAGCAAGAAAATTTCAAATCAAGCAATTCACATAGATCACACCACACAAGCAAAACCCTATAGGCAAGGTCATATCCACAAGAGATATGATCTCTTCATGCTACCACAATCATTCGTTGGACTCAACTTGGTAGTGGTGGTCTGAACTAAATCTTCTCAAATCAAAGTCAACTCTAGCTTCTTCTTCTTCGTCAATGATCTCTTCATAGGTCATGGTCTCATCGGGCTGAGCAACTTGGTGATGGGGTTCAACTATTTTATTGAAGTAGAGAAGAGATAGAAATGAAGAGAGAAGAGTATAGACCAACGGCTATATAAGGAAGTCGTAAAATAGAGTTTTCTTCATATGGTTTTCCATTTCCTAATGGTCGCGTCCTATAGTCAGTGTGTGCTCTGATACCATCTTGTAGCGACCCGACCTAAATGGATCGAAGTCTCTGTGCTTAAGTGTCATCCCTGGATCGGTATGCTGACACACACAGTACTCGAGGAATTATAACAGAGTTCAATCACACACTTTATTACATCGAGATCCTCAAAAGAGTATTTATTACAATAATATGGCCAAAGGCCATCTAAAATAAAATAACTGCGGAAGCATCGAAGGTAAACGAGTCCATCCAACTCCACGGCAAACTGAGTGCAGAACAACGACCTATCGCACCTTTAATCCTCGTCAAAAAAGTCCGCAACATGAGACATTGCAGCCGTGTAGGTCAGCACATGGAATATGCTGGCAATTTCACACCATAGAATAATAATGAAAAAAAGACTATCTCTATATGCAAATTTAGCTGGTGGAAGCTCTAAGTCTAATTTTTGCATAAAGCCAATTTTACCCTACAAAGGAATAAATTTTTATTTACTACTAAATTAAAATGCCATTATTGAGAAGGTTCCTCCAACTCAATCCCAAAATTCCCAAGTTGTTAGTAACCCAATAATTTCATTAAATAGAGTGCTGAGATCAACCAATAGTTCACTTCTAGATACTCAAGATGTCCGTAACCGGGGACACGGCTAATCATGATTAGTTTGTACACTCTGCAGAGGTTTGCACACTTTTACCCACAAGACTCGACCACCTCCATGATCGGAAGATCGAGACATCGCCTTTCAGAAGCGTTTCCCCTTAACCCTAGGTAGACCGGTACACCTACTTTCCCCTACATCAGCTAGTCTACCACGGAAAGAGGTCACGAAACTTACTCAACTAAGCCAGAGCCCATAATGGCTTGTGGCTGCACACGGAAGTTTCTAGGCATGAAATATATTATGATCCCTTTGAGCCTAGGTGGCGGACCTAGGGTAATCACACGGGTACTCCAGGATTCCGCTTGGGCAAGCACTAGTTACGCCAGGTGCCCCAAACAATCCACCCAGATGTGTATTAAAGTTGCCACCTTAGGTTATCCCAAAATTATTAACTCTTGCAACTTGCATGGATCACACGTACCAATCCCCGTCTACGAGCATGGCTAAGCAATATATAATATAACAAATATTCCCGGGGTGATCAAAGATCATAGGTTCCTACCACATGAACTACATAGCATAACCACATGTTCCCAATCCTACTCATGCAATCTTTGAGGGTGAAACTAATGCATAGAAAAAAAACTGGGTATTGAAAATATATGATCAAAGTGTGAACTTGCCTTGCTAACGTTCGTTTAACTGTAAAGATTCGTAGTAGCAAGCTTTGCACTCCGGATGATCTAGCGTAAGCAAGCAATAACATACATAAGCATCAAGCAAAGATCCAAAAATAAAACAAATGAAAGACTTCGAAAAACTCCAAAACATCCAAATAAAGTTTCTATACAGAAAGTAATTTTATAGTAGCAAAAATATGTGTGTTTGGGTTTAACAGAAAGTACACGTTACGAGCTTCAATTCGCAAAAAGAATCACCTAAAACGGAGTTACGAAACTCGAGTTACGGCCTAACGAAGTTTGAATTCAGATCTGTTTGAATTCAAATTTTAAAATTTTCAAAAATATTTTTCGTTTGGTTCTCTGGATAGAGAGGATTTCTACGAACTAATAGGAAAAAGAATCAACTAAATCGGATCTATAGAATAAAAGATATACAAGAAACAAAAATTGGTATAGAATCTGAGATTGAAGAAAATACTTTGGCCTGGGTGTTCACCGGACTTGTCGCCAGCGACGAGGAAGAAGGCGGCTCCAGTGTGCTTCGGCGAAGGACGCGTGCGGGACGGTGTAGAGGACGATGAGATGAACCACTTAACCAAGTTGTGGTGGTAGATTGCTTCCTGTACACACGGTGAAAGGTCGCTGGAATTCACGAACTCCGGCGAGCAATTGGAGAGGTTAGAGAGAGAGAGAAACTCCATAAGGAAAGGGCTTCGGACGAGGGGTGAGAGGGGATCCCAGGGGTGCTTTATATAGGGCAAGGGACGTCCAGAGTTGGGTGGGGCAAGATGTGTTAATGGTTGCAGTTTCAAGTGCTCATGGTGGCCATTATGGTCGTCTCTGAGGCGCACCAGGGGATAGGAGGGGTCGAGGGAGGCGAGGGGGTTCCGTTCAGAGGCATTTTGATGTGGGGAAGAGGAAGGGGAGAGGTGGGGCGCTAGGGTGGAGATGCTCTATGCGCTCTCTGTGAACGAACGAGGTAAGGAAGAAGATGACCAGGTTGGGTCGTGAGGAAGGCTGGGCCTTCCTTGGGCCTTGGCTGCACATTCTTTTAAAACGTTTTTCATTTTTTACAGAAGCAATGAAACACCGAAAGTACAAATAAAACTTAGCCTATAAATCCCAGAAAATTTCACATAATTATATGGTCTTATATATGACCTTGTGAACATTTATCCGGCCTAAAATGCAAGTTTTCAAAAATAAACATTTTTGCTAAACTAATAAAATAAATTGCAAATAAAACCCAACAAATATATTTTGATTACAAATTCAATTTCCAATATTTTTTTTCTGTTTTTGAAGAAGTCTTTTTATCTTCTCTCTTTATTTATTTTTTTGAAACAATGGAAATGAATTTTTTTGGTGAAACCAAATTTGATCCAAATTCCCAACTTCGAATAAATTCAAAATTGGTTTTTAGGGAAACTTCCAACTCTCTCTTTTGGTCCTTGAGTTGCTCAATGTTCCTTGGATCAAAAATAAAATAAAACAAATGGGGCAAAATGCATAAATCATGGATGCATATGAATGATCTATTATAAACATCCAAATTGAAAATTGGGATGTTACAGTTTGGCGTTCGGAAAGAAAGGCCGAATAGAGGATCAAATAACATTCGTAGGAGTCTAACAAAAGATGTCTATGTGAATAAGCAGGCGTCGCTGCTGGACGCTGCTGCTCGTACTGCGGAGGTCTCCGGACTGAAGCGGGACCTGGAGCGGACCGAGGGAGAGCTCGGCCTCATGAAGAGGCAGCTCGAGGAAAACAAAGGTACACAATACCCCGTCTATATATTTAGAAAGGAAAAATGGTTTCTGCTGATGAAAGCATCATCAATTTTACTAGGGGCCACGACCGAAGTGGAGGCCCTTAAGATGGTGTTGACCTAGGCCGAAGACAAAGCGGCCAAGGAGCACGCCGAGCGCAAGAAGCAAGAGGCCCGAGCCAACGAGGTCCAGCAAGAGCTCCAGGATTTCATCCAAAAAACCGAGTCCTTGGAGCATGACTCTAAGATGCAAGAGTCCGAGCTTGCGAAGGCCCTCCAGAGCGCACGAGATGCCAAGGCCCAAGCCCAAAAGGCCCTCTAGGAGATTTAGGCGGCCAAGAAGATTGCGGTGGGTAAGGCATTCATTATGCAAAGCAAGCATGTGAAGGAGACTTTCCTTTTACTTACCCTAATTTCGAGCTCTCCAGGAGCATTCACAGATCTGCCGCGCAGCATATCTGACGCCGTGGAGTTCTGCTACGTCTTGAGCTTGTGTTGGTTTTCCTTAAAGAGGAAAGGGTGATGCAGCAACAGTAGCGTAAGTATTTCCCTCAGTTTTTGAGAACCAAGGTATCAATCCAGTAGGAGGCTCCTCAAAAGTTCCAAGCACCTAAACAAACAAACAAAGAACTCGCAACCAACGCAACAAAGGGGTTGTCGATCCCTTCACGGACACTTGCGAAAGTGAGATTTGATAGAGATAGTATGATAAGATAAATATATTTTTGGTATTTTATAATATAGATTGGAAAAGTAAAGATGCAAATAAAAGTAGATTGAAAGCTTATATGAGAAAAGATAGACCCGGGGGCCATAGGTTTCGCTAGTGGCTTCTCTCAAGATAGCATAAGTATTACGGTGGGTGAACAAATTACTGTCGAGCAATTGATAGAAAAGAGAATAATTATGAGATTATCTAGGCATGATAATGTATATAGGCATCACGTCCGCGACAAGTAAATCGACTCCTGCCTGCACCTACTACTATTACGCCACACATCAACTGCTATCCAGCATGCATCTAGAGTATTAAGTTCATAAGAACAGAGTAACGCATTAAGAAAGATGATATGATGTAAAGGGATAAACTCAAGCAATATGATATAAACCCCATCTTTTTATCCTCGATGGAAACAATACAATACGTGCTTTGCAACCCCTGCTGTCACTGGGTAAGGACACCGCAAGATTGAACCCAAAGCTAAGCACTTCTCCCAAGGCAAGAAAGATCAATCTAGTAGGCCAAACCAAACTGATAATTCGAAGAGACTTGCAAAGATAAATCAATCATACATAAAAGAATTCAGAGGAGATTCAAATATTTCTCATAGATAATCTTGATCATAAACCCACAATTCATCGGATCTCGACAAACACACCGCAAAAAGAGTTACATCAAATAGATCTCCACAAGAGAGGGGGAGAACATGCTATTGAGATCCAAAAAGAGAGAAGAAGCCATCTAGCTAATAACTATGTACCCGAAGGTCTGTGGTAAACTACTCACAACTCATCGAAGGGGCTTTGGTGTTGATGTATAAGCCCTTCGTGGTCGATTCCCCCTCCGGCGGAGCACCGGCGAAGGCTCCAAGATGGGATCTCGCGGATATAGAAGGTTACAGTGGTGGAAATTGTTTTTCGTTGGCTCCCTGGATGTTTTCGGGGTACGTGGGTATATATAGGAGGAAGAAGTAGGTCAGTGGCTGCCCGAGGGGCCCACGAGACAGGGGGCGCACCCTCCTATCTCGTGGCCGCCTCGGCTGCTTCTTGGCTTGCACTCCAAGTCCTCTGGATCACGTTCGTTCCAAAAATCACGCTCCCGAAGATTTCATTCCATTTGGACTCCGTTTGATATTCCTTTTCTTCGAAATACTGAAATAGGCAAAAAAACAGCAATACGGGCTAGGCCTCCGGTAAGTAGGTTAGTCCCAAAAATGATATAAATGTGTAAAATAAAGCCCATAAACATCCAAAAGGGGTAATATAATAGCATGGAACAAACAAAAATTATAGATACGTTGGAGACGTATCAAGCATCCCCAAGCTTAATTCCTGCTCGTCCTCGAGTAGGTAAATGATAAAAACAAAATTTTTGATGTTGAATGCTACCTAGCATAATTCTCAATGTAATTTTCTTTATTGTGGCATGAATGTTCAGATCCAAATGATTCAAGATAAAAGTTCATATTGACATAAGAAATAGTAATACTTCAAGCATACTAATCAAAGCAATCATGTCTTCTCAAAATAACATGGCTAAAGAAAGTTCATCCCTACAAAATCATATAGTTAGGCTATGCTTCATTTTCGTCACACAAAAATGTTCCCAATTCTACACCCCCGATGACAAGCCAAGCAATTGTTTCGTACTTAAATAATCTCAAACTTTTTCAACTTTCACGCAATACATGAGTGTGAGCCATGGATATAGCACTATGGGTGGAATAGAATATGATGATGGGGATTGTGTGGAGAAGACAAAAAGGGAGAAAGTCTCACATTGACGAGGATAATCAACGGGCTATGGAGATGCCCATAAATTGATGTCAACATGAGGAGTAGGGATTGCCATGTAATGGATGCACTAGAGCTATAAATGAATGAAATCTCAACAAAAGAAAACTAGTGGGTGTGCATCCAACTTGCTTGCTCATGAAGACCTAGGGCATTTGAGGAAGCCCATCCTAGGAATATACAAGCCAAGTTCTATAATGAAAAATTCCCACTAGTATATGGAAGTGACAACATATGAGACTCACTGTGTGAAGGACATGGTGCTAATTTGAAGCACAAGTGTGGAAAAAGAGATAGTAACATTGCCCCTTTTATTTATTTATTTTTTCTTTGGCCTTTCTTTTTTCTTTTTAGCCTTTTTTTTATTTTTTTTCTTTGGGACAATGCTCTAATAATGATGATCATCACACTTTTATTGATTTATAACATATGAATTACATCTCGAAAATAGAACAAGATATGACTCTATATGAATGCCTCCAGCGGTGTACCGGGATGGTGCAATGAATCAAGAGTGACATGTATGAAAAATTATGCATGGTGGCTTTGCCACAAATACGGTGTCAACTACATGATCATGCAATGGCAATATGACAAAAGTAATGTATGTCATGATGATAAACGGAACAGTGGAAAGTTGCATGGCAATATATCTCGGAATGGCTATGGAAATGCCATAATGGGTAGGTATGGTAGCTGTTTTGAGGAAGATATAAGGAGGTTTATGTGTGATAGAGCGTATCGTATCACAGGGTTTGGATGCACCGGCGAAGTTTGCACCAACTCTCAAGGTGAGAAAGGGCAATGCACGGTACCAAAGAGGCTAGCAATGGTGGAAAGGTAAAAGTGCGTATAATCCCTAGACTCAACATTAGTCAAAAGAACTCATATACTTATTGCAAAAATTTAGAAGTCATCAAAAACCAAGCACTATACGCATGCTCCTAGAGGGATAGATTCGTAGGAAAAGACCATCGCTCGTCCCCGACCGCCACTCATAAGGATGCACAATTCAAGTACACTTCATGTTTCAAATTTGTTACACAACTTTAACCATACGTGCATGCTACGGGACTTACTAACTTCAACACAAGCATTCTTTAAATTCATAATCACCCAACTAGCATGACTTTAATATCACTACCTCCATAGCTCAAAACAATTATCAAGTATCAAATTGATTATAGCATCCAATTCACTTCATACGATAGTTTTTATTATACCCAACTTGGATGCCTACCATTCTAGGACCAATTTTATAACCATAGAAAACACCATGCTGTTCTAAGAGACTCTCAAAATAATATAAGTGAAGCATGAGATACTAGCAATTTCTACAAAATTAAGCCACCGCCGTGCTCTAAAAGATATAAGTGAAGCACTAGAGCAAAAACTATCTAGCTCAAAAGATATAAGTGAAGCACCTAGAGTATTCTAATAAATTCTAATCAAGTAGGCTTCTCCCAAAAGGTGTGTGAAGCAAGGATGATTGTGGTAAACAAACAAGTAAGACTAATATAATACACGACGCTCCAAGCAAAACACATATCATGTGGCGAATAAAAATATAGCTCCAAGTAAAGTTACCGATGAACGAAGACGAAAGAGGGGATGCCTTCCCAGGGCATCCCCAAGATTAGGCTTTTGGATATTCTTGAATATCTTGGGGTGCCTTGGGAATCCCCAAGCTTAGGCTCTTGCCACTCCTTATTCCATAGTCCATCAAATCTTTACCCAAAACTTGAAAACTTCACAACACAAAACTCAACAGGAAATCTCATAAGCTCCGTTAGTGAAAGAAAACAAAACCACCACATAAGGTACTGTAATGAACTCATTATTTATTTATTTTGGTGTCAAACCTACTGTATTCCAAGTTCTCTATGGTTCATAGCACTTCATACTCGCCATAGATGCATCAAAATAAGCAAACAACACACGAAAAACAGAATCTGTCAAAAACAGAACAGTTTGTAGCAATCTGTAACTAACGCAAACTTCTGGAACTCTAAAAATCCTACCAAACTAGGAAGTCCTGGGAAATTTGTCTATTGATCCGCAGCAAAAATAATCAACGCAAAATCACGTTTCTGTGATTTAACAACACTAATTTCGTGCGCAAAAAGTTTCTGTTTTTCAGCAGAATTAAATTAACTATCACCATAGGTTATCTTATAGGTTCTACTTGGCACAAACACTAATTAAAACATAAAAACACATCTAAATAGAAAGTAGATGCAAAATTTATTACTAAACAGAAACAAAAACAAAAAATGCAAATAAAATTGGGTTGCCTCCCAACTAGCGCTATCGTTTAACGCCCCTAACTAGGCATAAAAGCGAAGATAGATCTAAGTAGTGTCATCTTTGGCACTCAATTCATGACTAGCTCACATGATAGATTCATAAGGTAATTTAACTTTCTTTCTTGGAAAGTGCTCCATGCCTTTCCTTAATGGAAATTGAAATCTAATATTCCCTTCCTTCATATCAATAATCGCGCCAATCGTTCTTAGGAAAGGTCTACCAAGAATAATAGGGCAAGAAAGATTGCAATCTATATCAAGAACGATAAAATCTACGGGCACCAAATTTCTATTTGCGACAATGAGAACATCATTGATCCTTCCCATTGGCTTTTTAATGGTGGAATCCGCATGGTGCAAATTTAAAGAGCAATCATCAAGATCATGGAAACCTAGAATATCACATAAAGTTTTCGGAATCGTGGAAACACTAGCACCCAAATCACATAAAGCAAAACACTCATGATCTTTAATTTTAATCTTTATAGTAGGTTCCCACTCATCATTAAGTTTTCTTGGTATAGAAACTTCCAAATTAAGTTTTTCATCATAAGATTGCATCAAGGCATCAACGATATGTTTGGTAAAAGCTTTATTTTGACTATAAGGATAAGGAGAATTAACAACGGATTGCAACAAGGAAATAGAACCTTCTAATGAACAATTATCATAATCAAATACCTTGAAATCCGAGATAGTGGGTTCAATGCTATTTAAAGCCATGACCTCTCCAATCCCACTTTTACCAAATTTAGCATCAAGATCTAAAAACTCCGAATTATTGGGACGCCTTCTAACTAAAGTTGACTCATCTCCCGTCCCATTATTATTAAGATTCATATTGCAAAACAAAGATCTAATAGGAGACACATCAATAACTTTAAGATCTTCATCATTATTTTCATGGAAACTAGAAGAACACGCCTTTACAAAGCAATCTTTCTTAGCACGCAATCTAGCGGTTTTTTCCTTGCACTCATCAATGGGAATTCTCATGGCTTTGAGAGACTCATTGATATCATGCTTAGGAGGAGTAGATCTAAGTTTAAGAGAATCAACATCAAGCGAAAGTCTATCAACAATGCTAGCCAAATCATCAACTTTGAGCAATTTTTCTTCAAGCAAGGCATTAAAATTCTTTTGAGAAATCATAAATTATTTCACACTATTCTCAAAATCAGAGGGCATTTTATTAAAATTACCATAAGAATTATTGTAGGAATTTCCATAATTATTAGAGGAATTACTAGGGAATAGTCTAGGATTAAAGTTTCCTCTATAAGCATTGTTTCCAAAACTATTCCTACCAACAAAATTCACATCCATAGATTCGTTGTTATTCTCAATCAAAGTAGACAAGGGCATATCATTGGGATCAATAGGAGCATTATTAGTAGCCAATAAAGTTCATCCATCTTTCCACTCAAAACATTGATTTCTTCTATAGCATGCACTTTTTTACTAGAAGATCTTTCGGTGTGCCATTGAGAATAATCAGCCATAATATTATCAAGAAGTTTTGTAGCATCTCCTAACGTGATTTCCATAAACGTGCCTCCCGCGGCCGAATCTAAAAGATTTCTAGAAGCCAAGTTCAAACCGGCATAAAAATTTTGTATGATCATCCATAAATTCAAACCATGAGTAGGGCAATTGCGAATCATCAATTTCATTCTTTCCAAGATTGGGAAACATGTTCATGATCAAGTTTTTTATAGTTCATAATATCGTTCCTAAGAGTGATGATCTTAGCGGGAGGAAAATACTTAGAGATAAAAGCATCTTTGCACTCGTTCCAAGAATCAATACTATTTTTAGGCAACAACGAAAACCAAACTTTAGCACGGTCTCTAAGTGAAAACGGAAATAACTTCAATTTAACAATATCATTATCCGTATCTTTCTTCTTTTGCATATCACACAAATCAACAAAGTTGTTTAGATGAGTAGTGGCATCTTCACTAGGAAGGCCAGCGAATTGATCTTCCATAACAAGATTCAACAAAGCAGTATTGATTTCACAAGACTCAACATCATTAAGAGGAGCAATCGGAGTGCTAAGGAAATCATTATTATTGGTATTGGAGAAATCACACAATTTGGTATTATCTTGCGCCATGGCAACAAGTAATCCAACACACAAGCAAACAGAAAAAGGCAAGCGAAAGAGAGGAGAAGATTTGGAAAAAGAGGGCAAATAAAACGGCAAGGGTGAAGTGAGGGAGAGGAAAACAAGATGCAAATGGCAAATAATGTAAATGCGAGGGAGATGAGTTTGTGATGGGTACTTGGTATGCCTTGACTTGAGCGAACACCTCCCCGGCAATGGCGCCAGAAATCTTTCTTGCTACGTCTTGAGCTTGTGTTGGTTTTCCTTGAAGAGGAAAGGGTGATGCATCAATAGTAGCGTAAGTATTTCCCTCAGTTTTTGAGAACCAAGGTATCAATCCAGTAGGAGGCTCCTCAGAAGTCACACGCACCTACACTAACAAACAAAGAACTCGCAACCAACGCAATAAAGGGGTTGTCAATCCCTTCACGGCCACTTGAGAAAGTGAGATCTGATAGAGATAGTATGATAAGATAAATATATTTTTGCTATTTTATAATATAGATTGGAAAAGTAAAGATGGAAATAAAACTAGATTGAAAGCTTATATGATAAATGATAGACCTGGGGGCCATAGGTTTCACTAGTGGCTTCTCTCAATATAGCATAAGTATTACGGTGGGTGAACAAATTACTGTCGAGCAACTGATAGAAAAGCGAATAATTATGAGATTATCTAGGCATGATTATGTATATAGGCATCACGTCCGCAACATGTAGACCGACTCCTGCCTGCATCTACTACTATTACTCCACACATCGACCGCTATCCAGCTTGCATCTAGAGTATTAAGTTCATAAGAACAGAGTAATGCATTAAGAAAGATGACATGATGTAGAGGGATAAACTCAAGCAATATGATATAAAACCCATCTTTTTATCCTCGATGGCAACAATACAATACGTGCCTTGCAACCCCTGCTGTCACTGGGTAAGGACACCGCAAGATTGAACCCAAAGCTAAGCACTTCTACCATGGCAAGAGAGATCAATCTAGTAGTCCAAACCAAACTGATAATTCGAAGAGACTTGCAAAGATAACTCAACACTACCAGGGAAAAGCCTATACACAGAATCTTAACAGCAGTGATCCTCAAAATACGATGCTACTACTATTTAGCAGCAGCGCATGATAGCAAAACGCGTTGCTGAAAGGAAAATAGCAGTAGCGCGTCCACACCAAACCGCGCTACTGCTCTAATTGCCATGACCTGGCCACCCAACTAGTTATAGCAGTAGCGCCCTATAATGAACCGCGCTCCTGCTATAGAAGTTAGCAGCAGCGCGCTTCTAAGAAAATCGCTACTGCTAAGATCAGCCCACAAGTTTAGTCCCACCTCGCTCCGCGAACAGGGTGTTTACCACCTTAAATATGTTACTTCTAATAAAACTATCACAACCAGTTGGTCTTCACTGAACTCTATGTGTAGAATTTGTGGCGGCAATATGAGTCCTCTCCGGTTCCTACCGGAGAGGACTCATATTGACAATTCAGATTGTGCACAAAAAGATCATTAATGGACAATGTATTTTTGCATTGACGTATTTTTGTATACTTACACTTAGCAGTAGCGCTTTATCTGCAAAGCGCTACTGGTAGTCCCACTTAGCAGTAGCGCGTAACAATGCAGAGCGCTACTGCTATTCAGATTAGCTGTAGCGCGTTTTGGCAAACGCGCTACAACTATCCCTACCTTATCCCCACGCGCCTGACCGACCCTCTCTCTCACTCACACTCTAACTCTCGCCCGCACGCCGATAACCATCGTCGTGCGTCGCCGCCGCCGCCTTCGTCCGTCCGCCGCCGAGGTACTCCCCTCCTTCCGTCCCTCCTCCCTCCTCCTCGCACATCCTCCCTCCGCCTGCGGCCGCCCCTCCCTCCTCCGCCGCCGCCCTCCTCCCTCCGCCTGCGGCCGGCCCTCCTCCCTCCTCCGCCAGCAGCCCTCCTCCCACCGCCCTCGACCTCACCGCCGCCACCCGAGCCCACCCAGCACCGCCGCCTCCCGATCCCAATCCCGCCCTTGCCGCCCCTACCTCTTCGTCGCCCCCACCCCCTTTCTCTCTGCTTAGTTAGTACTAGATGTTGTTTAGTAGTAGTAGATGTTAATTTAGGGTTCATAGATAATTATTTTTAGTAGTAGTAGATGTTAATTACTAGTAGTGATGGTACTAGTTAACTAGGCAGTATGATTAATAGTAGATGTAGTTGAACTACTTTAGTAAGTAAATTAATAAACTAGTTGAACTAGTGAATTAATAGAACCAATGTATTTTTAGTAAGATAATTAATATAACTAGTTGAACTACTTTATTTTTAGAAAGAACTAGTTTTTTTCTATTTATAGTAAGTTTATATTTAGTAAGAACTAGTTGAATTAATAAAACTAGTTGAACATGTCATATTTGTTGTTATTTTTTAGTTTAAGCAATTATTCGGGATGTATTAGTGATAACTTATACGGTTTTTGCTTTTGCAGAAATCAAGGAGCCCCTTCATCATCCCCGCCATCGTCCCCGTCACCGACCCCCTCCGACATCGAGGTGAGACCAGCCAAATATCCATGTATATCTCGTGTTGCTCAAATAGGTCATGTTCAGTTTACACCTCCGAGTGGCCTATGTTTTGTCGGAGTGTTGATTAATTTCCGTTTCGGCAAATTTCAGGCGATCGATATGTCCTTTTTTAGCAAAGGTCATGCCGGATTTTTCCGTGAATTCTGGCATGACTTGTGCTAAAATATGTACGAAATATCGAGTGGCCTGGATTTTCTCGAAAAATAATAATCTAATTTAGGTTTTTTAGTACATATATTTAATTGTACAAGTTTAATCTTTGAATTATGAACGTAGGAAATGTCGTACTCGGACGACGACAGTCTCCCGGGGGAGTGCAGCTGGTGCCACGACGATCGAGGTATGTGCGACAGGTTCGTTGAGCTGGATGAAGATAGGCGCTTCAGCATTAAGCTCGAGGAGACCTTCGATGTTGAAACAGTACGCAACAACGACAAGTGTTTTTTTCATAATTAAGCATGACTTCAACTATTTGAACGTCTAATTTTCATCTTTTACAATTCGACTAGCTTATCCCATGCCATGCAAGACGCTATGTCTTTGGAGAGAATGGGTTTTGAAGACCATGAAAAATTTTAAACAAAGAAAATACACCTAAGGACCCATCATGATATGGATTTTGAAGTAAATCTATGCAATGCTCAGAGCGTAACCCATTTTGGTTGCCAAAATTGGAAGCACTTTGCAAAATGTATGGTTTTTATGAGGGTATGATTGTCACCATGGATCTTGGTGATCCTGACATCGAGCAAGACAATATGGACATTTGGGTCCTTGTTGATATGCTTCCGATTGTACCGCTATGTGAGTTTCTCAAACATAGTTATTAACTAATTTATATTGTTTATTTCAAAATAGTTGACAACTTATTTCCATTGACAACTTATTTTGATTCTTCAAAGATTGTGCGGAAGATGGTAGACAAAACCCACTACACCGATGGCTCCGAATTAACTTATAAGGAGAAAAATCATATGATCGCATTTTGTACTCTTCTTGCGGATTACAATAACTATTATCGAACTCCTCCAAATTATGGTGAATACGTGCCACTAGTGCACGTGTTGAACCACGGTAACTTCTCTGGAGATACCCTGGTAAGATTTTTTACTATTACGACATCCGTGCATCTTTTGCATACTTCTAAAACTAGTACATGATTGCTAACTACGAAGTTATTACTATGTTTTTCAATAGAAACTCCTGATGGATTGTGTGCCTCATCTGATGTATCTGAATGGTCGCCTTACAGTTCTGAACATACTGCCAGGTAATCTAGGGAGCTCACCTGTGCATATCGGATTTCTAAAACCGGTGAACACATGTTCATCAAAGAATGGAAGAAATGTATGGACATTCGCAAGGAGGTTCTTGGAAGTAACATTCAGCGAAAGGAAAGAATTGGAGACAGGCTAATCTCCATTCTCCATAATGGAGAGTTAGGGGCTATCTTGTTTTTTTGCTATTTTACCTTAGAAAATGTAGTAGGTCTTAATCGAATGTAGTAGGTCCTATGAGGTACAATATGTTTATTATGCGGTAATGTGTTAGAGTTGATAATGAGGAGTACTTGTGATTACGACTAGTGACCAATTTGCTATGTGATGTCATTGATGAAAACGATGATCTTGAGGAGGTGTTATATGACAATGATGTATTATGATGATAAGTTGTTAATGATATGATGATGATGATGATGATGATATTATTATATCATTGGGTGAAAGAACCGCGGATTAGTTTCAAGTGGATGCCCATCCACTTGAAACTAGTCCACGGTTCTTTCACCCTGTGATGTAATAACTCATTATGATGTAAAAACAATCTCTAAATTCCTGTTGTATGAAAACTTGTGTAAAGGTGTATGAATACAACATGAAATAAAACGAAATAAAATACTAAATAATAGTAGTAGCGCGGGAAAGGAGAAGCGCTACTACTAATTACCAGTAGCGCTGTTCTGGAGAAGCGCTACTACTAAGTCAATTTAGCAGTAGCGTGGGTCTAGGCGCGCTATTGCTAAGCTTTAGCTGTAGCGCCTTATTAGTAGTGCTCCTGCCTGCGCTACTGATAGGCCTAAAACCCGCGTTGCTGCTAGGCTTTTCCCTAGTAGTGCAATCCTGTAGGGGTGGGCGCGCCCTCCTATCTCGTGGCTGCCTCGGCTGGTTCTTGGCTTGCACTCCAAGTCCTCTGGATCATGTTCGTTCCAAAAATCACGCTCCTGAAGGTTTCATTCCGTTTGGACTCTGTTTGATATTCCTTTTCTTCAAAATACTGAAATAGGCAAAAAAACAGCAATACGGGCTGGGCCTCCGGTTAGTAGGTTAGTCCCAAAAATGATATAAATGTGTAAAATAAAGCCCATAAACATCCAAAAGGGGTAATATAATAGCATGGAACAATCAAAAATTATAGATACGTTGGAGGCGTATCAAGTTCTACCAAGCTGAAGAAGGGACCTCGATGGAGAAGTTGTTCTGGTCTCAGTATATTGGGACCGAACATCCGATGCTCTTGAGCGACCAGCTGAAGTAGCTGGTCGAACTGCACAAGGCAGCCGAACTGGCCATGAAGGACCTCATAGTCCGGCTGTGGCTTGCCGAGCCCCTGCCCAGCATCTACTTCGGCCTAGTAAAGCGGTTTGTGAGGGCCTGTCCGCGGCTTGAAGTTATAAAGCGGTCGGTTTGCATTGAAGGTACGAGAATGGCCTTCGCCCGCGCAAAAATGCACTGGGCGAAGATGGATGCCGAGAAGCTGATGACCGAAGGGCAAGGAGCATCGCCACCCCGAAAAGTATTATGATAGTGTCCTGAAGGGCTCCCGCCTTGTGGCGGAGCAATGTGCGAATGATGTAATATTTGAGTGAATACACTCATTTTATCCTGTAATATGAAACAAGTTCTTTTGCGCAATATAACACTTGCTAATTTAAAATTTTACCTTCTATGCGACCGTTTATAAAATCTGAGAGTTGGCCAGTCGTCGGCTTTTGCCCCCATGTAACTAGTACCGCGGTGTTCGGGATAAATCTAAACAATCTTTATCCAAATTTTTGGTCCTTTAAGGAGGTGTTTAGCGCAACGAACAAGGCAATCGAACTATACAACTTTATCACTCTCACTTAGCCATAGAAGTTCTATAATTTTAAATTTTGGCGTAGCCCCTGGTATTCGGAAGGCCGAATATGGGGCGCTATACACGCCTAAATCGGACAAAGGCCGATTCCTCGCCCAAAGCGGAAAATACCTTTAAGGATTTGAGACCTCTCAAACAGCAACCAGCTCTCGCCGCATCATGACAGTCAGTTTTCGGCTTTCTCTACTGAGGTGCTCGTCCGGATGAACTGGGACACTATCGTAGTAGTTCTCCCTATGCCACCTTAGCCGATATAGCGGAACGCAAGGCAGCAAAACATGGGAGCCGGGCAAACCCAACTATTGACCCAAGACATGATTCGGAGCTGATGCATATAATGCTATAAGTTCGGGGTGCCGCCTTGTCGAAAGTGTTCGGACTTTTCTTGCCGTGTTATGGGGTACACTGAAGCCCCTGGCGAGCTGAACGTACCAAAATGTACGGGTGCAATTTGTAATAAATAAACAGTCAAGGGAAAAGATAAAGAAATCTAATAATAAGCTGACGTTGTGCATTATTTTCCATTGTTATTTGAATAATATGTCAAGGCGTATGTATACAAGTAGTGTGATAAGCAAAATAGGACTATTTGACATGTCCTAACCAAGAGCGAGTTGCGTGTGGGTATGTAAAACAGGTATAGCGACCGTTATCAGAGACCACCTAAGGATTCCCTTGTACGTCAAAGCTCCTTGCCTCCTTCGTGTTTCCGTCCCGTGATGGGTCCCAGGCTATCAGAAGAGCCTCCAGAAAATAGGGACCTGAAAGAAAGAAAAGGGGTGAAGGTATACGGATCCTGGGGCGGCTGAGCCGCATTGTGGACTGCATTCTAGCTGTGCCTCAGTCTATGCCCATGGTATTTTAATTGCGTAATTATGTATGCGCAGCACAAATTTGACCGCTTGACTGGGAATAGGACGGAGCCCGAATTGCTAGGCGAGCTTTGGACGTGCCGGACGATCCTGTTGCAGAGTACTTCGGACTCGCTTGGTGGTGTGATGACCCACAATTGTCGGGGATCTATCATAGTCCTTTCGATAAGTAAGAGTGTCGAACCCAACGAGGAGCAAAAGGAAATGATAAGCGGTTTTCAGTAAGGTTTTCTCTGCAACACTGAAATTGTAGGTAACAGATAGTTTTGTGATAAGGTAAATTGTAACGAGTATCAAGCAAGGAAAGTAAATGAACTGCAGTGAGGTGGCCCAATCCTTTTTGTAGCAAAGGACAAGCCTGGACAATTTCTTATAATGAGAAAAGAGCTCCCGAGGACACATGGGAATTATCGTCAAGCTAGTTTTCATCACACTCATATGATACGCGTTCGGTACTTTGATAATTTGATTTGTGGATGGACCGGTGCTTGGGTACTGCCCTTACTTGGACAAGCATCCCACTTACGATTAACCCCTATTGCAAGCATCTACAACTACAAAAATAAGTATTAAGGTAAACCTAACCACAGCATTAAACATATGGATCCAAATCAGCCCCTTACGAAGCAACACATAAACTAGGGTTTAAGCTTCTGTCACTCCAGCAACCCATCATCTACTTATTACTTCCCAATGCCTTCCTCTAGGCCCAAATAATGGTGAAGTGACATGTAGTCGACGTTCACATAACACCACTAGAGGAAAGACAACATACATCTCATCAAAATATCAAACGAATACCAAATTCACATGACTACTAATAGCAAGACTTCACCCATGTCCTCGGGAACAAACGTAACTACTCACAAAGCATATTCCTGTTCATAATCAGAGGAGTAATAATATGCATTAAGGATCTGAACATATGATCTTCCACCAACTAAACCAATTAGCATCAACTACAAGGAGTAATCAACACTACTTGAAACCCACAGGTACCAATTTGTGGTTTTGATACAAGATTGGATACAAGAGATGAACTAGGGTTTTGAGAGGAGAGGGTGCTGGTGAAGATGTTGATGGAGATTGACACCCTCCCGATGAGAGGATCGTTGGTGATGACGATGGTGATGATTTCCCCCTCCCGGAGGGAAGTGTCCCCGACAGAACAGCTCTGCCGAAGCTCTAGATTGGTTCCGCCAAGGTTCCACCTCGTGGCGGCAGAGTTTCATCCCGTAAGCTTGCCCACGATTTTTTCCACGGTAAAAGCCTTCATATAGCAGAAGATGGACACCGGAGGGCCACCATGGGGCCCAGGAGACAGTGGGCGCGCCCAGTAGGGGTGGGCGCGCCCCCCACCCTCCTGGCCAGGGTGTGGGCCCCCTTTGGTGTTTCTTTCGCTCAATAATTCTAATTAATTCCAAAAATAAGTTCCGTGGAGTTTCAGGATTTTTAGAGCAGTGCAGAATAGGTTTCCAATGTTTGCTCCTTTTCCAACCAGAATCCCAGCTGCCGGCATTCCCCCTCTTCATGGTAAACCTTGTAAAATAAGAGAGAATAGACATAAGTATTGAGATATAATGTTTAATAATAGCTCATAATGCAATAAATATTGATATAAAAGCATGATGCAAAATGGACGTATCAACTTCCCCAAGCTTAGACCTCGCTTGTCCTCAAGCGGAAGCCAAAATCGAAAAATATGTCCACATGTTTAGAGATAGAGGTGTCAATAAAAATAAAATACGGACATGAGGGCATCATGATCATTCTTATAACAGTAACATAAATAGATTTTATCATATGATTTCTTACGCTCAAGTAACAATCAATTCACAATGTCAAGTATGGCTCAGAAACTTCATTGGGAACTAACAAACTATAATCTCAGTCATTGAAGCAATTGCAATTTATCGTAACATCAGAAAGAGTTAAGAATAGAGCTTTTCAACAAGTCCACATACTCAACTATCATGTAGTCTCCTACAATTGCTAACACTCACGCAATACTTGTGGTTATGGAGTTTCAACCGGACACTGAGAAAGATAGGGGCTTATTGTGTTGCCTCCCAACGTATTCACCTTTAGGTGATGTCAACAATAATATTTCATGCTAACTTACATCCAATTGGATATATATATCATGATCTTTCAAACACGAGGAGCTTGCCAAAGGATAAAATGAAAAAGGGAAAGGTGAAGATCAGCTTGGCTCAAGCATAAAGTAAAAACATAAAGTAAAAGATAGGCCCTTCACAGAGGGAAGCAGAGGTTGTCATGTGCTTTTGGGGTTGGATGTACAAAATCTTAATGCAAAAAATGTCACTTTATATTGCCACTTGTATGTGGACCTTTATTATGCAGTCCGTCGCTTTTATTGCTTCCACAACAAGATCGTATAAAGCTTATTTTCTCTGCACTAATAACTCATACATATTTAGATAGCAATTTTTATTGCCTGCAACATGACAACTTACTTGAAGGATCTTACTCAATCCATAGGTAGGTATGGTGGACTCTCATGGCAAAACTGGGTTTAAGGATATTTCGAAGCACGAGTAGTATCTCTACTTGGTGCAGGGAATTTGGCTAGCATGAGGGGGAAAGGCAAGCTCAACATGTTTGGAAGGTCAATGACAATATACTTTAACTAAGATGTGAGAAAACATAAACCATTATGTTGTCTTCCTTGTCCAACATCAACTCTTTTAGCATGTCATACTTACTGAGTGCTTCACAATCATAAAAGATGTCCAAGATACTATATTTGGATGTGAAACCTCTCTTTCCTTATTACATCCTATTAATTGCAACGATGACCAAAACTATGTTTGCCAACTCTCAACAACCTTTATGCCTCATACTTTCTATGTGTGAAGTCATTACTATCCATAATATCAATATGAACTGTTTTATTCTTTCTACCTTCTCAAGATCATAGCAAGATAGCAAAGCCCTCGACTCAACACTAATCTTTATTATAGATAGCTCATGGACTCGATTACATAAAGAGATCATAAAGCAAAACTCAAACTACTTGATATCAAAACTTCAATCTACTAGATCAAGATACTACTAAAAGGATCAAACTAAATAAAACGGTAAAGATAGGAGTGTGATGGTGATACGATACCGGGTCACCTCCCCCAAGCTTGGCAGTTGCCAAGGGGAGTGCCCATACCCATGTGATTATGTCCTCGGAGGGGGTGAAGTAGGGTTTGTTGATGATGTAGGCTCGTCGTCCATCTTCCAAGGCATAGGGTCACCATCATAGAAGGATGATCGAGTCTCCGGGATCCTTAAATCTTGGCATCTAGCTTGTGGTTGTTGGCGAACTCCGTGATCATCATCTGGTTCGTGTTGAGTCCATGCTCCACCATCCCTTGGCACTTGAAAACTTGTTGCTCCACAGCTTCGAGCTTTGTCTCCACGCTTCCGGTATGCCTTGGTCCCTCCACATCGCGGATGTGCAGCACACCCCCACACGCATCTCAATGGTTTGAGGGTGTTGCAGCACCTCCGTGAGATAGGGGTTGATAACCCTCTCGAAAAACTTGTCCTTGGGAGCGCTTGGAGACATCATGATGCTCTAGATCTGAAATAGAAACATCTCGAAACGAAAACAGAGGATATTTGCATGATACGGTGGTCAAAACCTTTGGGAGTTTATATAATGAATTTTTACCGACCAAAATATGTAACGTGCAAGAAAACGGAGTCCGGGAGGCACACGAGGTGGCCACTAGACAGGGGGGCGCGCCCTCCACCCTCGTGGAGGCCTCGTGTCCTTCCAGGACTACTTCTTTCTTTCTAAAATTCTTAAATATTCCAAAACTGATAAAAATTGCCATTAGAATTGTTTTGGAGTCGGTTTACTTACCGTACCACATACCTATTCCTTTTTGGAGTCTGGAACGTTCTGGAAAGTGTCCCTTATGTATTCCTCCGGGGTTATGGTCTCAAAAATATTAGTTTCAACATTGATAGGATTACTTGTGCCTTTGAAGTAGTTGATTTTTATAGCACCAGAACGATAAACCTCCTCGATAACGTAAGGACCTTCCCATTTAGAGAGAAGTTTTCCTGCAAAAAATCTTAAACAAGAGTTGAATAATAAAACATAATCACCTATGTTAAACTCACGCTTTTGTATCCTTTTATCATGCCAGCGTTTGACTTTTTCTTTGAAAAGCTTGGCTTTCTCATAGGCTTGGGTTCTCCATTCATCAAGTGAGCTAATATCAAATAACCTCTTCTCACCAGCAAGTTTGAAGTCATAGTTGAGCTCTTTCATAGCCCAATATGCTTTATGTTCAAGTTCAAGAGGTAAGTGACAAGCTTTTCCATAAACCATCTTATACGGAGACATACCCATAGGATTTTTGTATGCAGTTCTATAGGCCCATAATGCATCATCAAGTTTCTTGGACCAATTCTTTCTAGATCTATTCATAGTCTTTTGCAAAATTAGTTTGAGCTCTCTATTGCTCAATTCTACTTGACCACTAGACTGCGGATGATAAGGAGATGCGATTCTATGACTAACATCATACTTAGCAAGCATCTTACGGAAAGCACCATGAATAAAATGAGAACCACCATCAGTCATAAGATATCTAGGGACTCCAAACCTCGGAAAAATAACTTCTTTAAGCATTTTAATAGAAGTGTTATGATCAGCACTACTAGTTGGAATAGCTTCTACCCACTTAGTAACGTAATCAACAACAACTAAAATATGTGTGTAACCATTAGAGGCAGGAAAAGGTCCCATATAATCAAAGCCCCAAACATCAAACGGTTCAATAACAAGAGAATAATTCATAGGCATTTCTTGACGTCTACTAATATTACCAATTCTTTGACATTCATCACAAGATAAGACAAACTTACGAGCATCTTTGAAGAGAGTAGGCCAATCAAAACCAGATTGTAGTACCTTATGTGCAGTTCTATCTCCAGCGTGGTGTCCTCCATATGATTCAGAGTGACACTTGCGTAGGATCTGTTCTTGTTCATGCTCAGGTACACAACGTCTAATAACACCATCTACTCCTTCTTTATAAAGGTGTGGGTCATCCTAGAAGTAATGTCTTAAAACATAAAAGAACTTTTTCTTTTGCTGGTATGTGAAACTAGGTGGTATAAATTTAGCAACAATGTAATTAGCATAATAAGCATACCAAGGAACAGTACAAGAAGCATTACCGACCGCTAATTGTTCATCAGGAAAGCTATCATCAATAGGCAGTGGGTCATCAAGAACATTCTCTAACCTAGACAAGTTGTCTGCAATGGGGTTGTCAGCTCCCTTTCTATCAATAATATGCAAATCAAATTCTTGGAGCAAGAGAACCCATCTAATAAGTCTAGGCTTACCATCTTTCTTTTCCATAAGATATTTAATAGCAGCATGATCAGTGTGAATAGTAACTTTGGAATCAACAATATAAGATCTAAACTTATCACATGCAAACACAACTGCAAAGAACTCTTTTTCAGTAGTAGCATAATTTCTCTGGGAAGTATCAAGAGTCTTACTAGCATACTGGATAACATTCAATTTCTTATCAACTCGTTGCCCTAGAACAGAACCTACAGCATAATCACTAGCATCACACATAATTTCAAAGGGTAAATTCCAATCAGGTGGCTGAACAATAGGTGCAGTGATCAAAGCTTTCTTAAGTATTTCAAATGCTTCTACACAATCATCATCAAAGACAAAAGGAATATCTTTTTGCAATAAATTAGTCAGAGGCCGAGAGATTTTAGAAAAGTCCTTAATGAACCTCTTATAAAAACCGGCATGACCAAGGAAACTTCTTATACCTTTTATGTCCTTGGGACATGGCATATTTTCAATAGCATCAACTTTGGCTTTATCAACTTCAATGCCTCTCTCAGAAATCTTATGCCCCAAGACAATGCCTTCATTAACCATAAAGTGGCACTTTTCCCAATTCAAGATGAGACTAGTGTCTTCACATCTCTGCAAAATTTGATCAAGGTTGCTCAAGCAATCATCAAAAGAGGATCCATAAACGGAGAAATCATCCATGAATACCTCACAAATCTTTTCACAGAAGTCACAGAATATAGCCATCATACATCTTTCAAAGGTAGCAGGTGCATTACATAAACCAAAAGGCATACGTCTATAAGCAAAAGTACTGAAAGGGCAAGTAAAAGTAGTTTTTGATTGGTCCTTCGCTGACACGGGTATTTGAGAGAAACAAGAATAACCATCTAGAAAGCAAAAATGTGTGTGTTTGAATAGTCTTTCTAGCACTTGATCAATAAAAGGTAAAGGGTAATGATCTTTCTTAGTAGCTTTATTTAATTTACAGAAATCAATTACCATCCTATAACCTGTAATAATTATTTGCCGGATCAATTAATCTTTATCATTAGGAATGACAGTAATACCTCCCTTTTTAGGAACACCATGGACAGGGCTTACCCAATCACTATCAGCAACGGGATAGATTATACCTACCTCAAGGAGCTTTAGTATCTCCTTTCTTACCACTTCTTTCATCTTAGGATTCAATCCTCGTTGAGGATCTCTAACTGGTTTGGCATCGTCCTCCAAATTAATTTTGTGTTGGCATAACGTGGGACTAATGCCCTTGAGATCATCCAGAGTATATCCAATAGCAGCACGGTGCTTCTTCAGAGTTTTGAATAATCTTTCTTATTCTTGCTCTGAATGGTTAGCACTAATAATAACATGATATATTTTCTTTTCATAAAGATAAGCATACTTAAGATTATCAGGTAATGGTTTGAGTTCAAACACGGGATCACCCTTGGGTGGAGGGGGATCCCCAAGAATTTCAACGAGAAGGTTGTGTTTCACCATAGGTTTCCATTGAAGGAACACTTCATCTATTTCCCTTCTTTCCTTCATAAACATATCATTTTCATGGTCAAGCAAATATTGTTCTAATGGATCAGTAGGAGGCACGGCAATAGAAGCAAGACCAATAATCTCATCCTTACTAGGTGATTCTCTATCACGAGGTTGTCTATGAAACTTAGCAAAATTAAACTCATGATACATACCCTCTAAGCCAATTGTAACTGTATCCTTTTCACAATCAATCTTAGCATTAACTATATTCAAGAAGGGTATACCAAAAATAATGGGACAAAAGTCATCTTGTGGGGAACCAAGAACAAGAAAATCAGTAGGATATTTAACCTTCCCACACAAGACTTCAACATCTCTAACAATCCCAACTGGTTTAATGGTGTCCCTGTTAGCAAGCTTAATGGTAACATCAATATCTTCCAATTCAGTGGGTGCAATATCATGCATAATTTCTTTATATAAGTCATAGGGTATTGCACTTGCACTAGCACCCATATCACATAAACCATGATAACAATGATATCCTATTTTAACAGAAATAACATGCATGCCTACAATAGGTCTATGTATCTTAGCATCTGGTCTAGCAATATTAGCAGCCTGTTCATAGAAGTAAATAACATGCCCATCTAAATCATCATCCAAGAGATCTTTAACCGTAGCAATACTAGGTTCAACTTTTATTTGCTCAGGAGGTGTATAAGTCCTAGTATTACTCTTATGAACAACAGTCGAAGTTTTAGCATGATCCTTTATCCTAGCAGGAAAAGGAGGTTTCTCAACATAAGTAGTAGGAACAATAGGATCACTATAGGTGACAGTCTTTTCTACAACTGTAATAGGTGCAACTACTTTTACTTCAATGGGAGGATTATATTTAAACCACTTCTCCTTAGGGAGATCAACCTGAGTAGCAAAAGATTCACAAAAAGAAGCTACTATCTCAGAGTCAAGTCCATATTTAGCGCTAAATCCATGAAAGGCATCGGTATCCATAAAAGATTTAACACAATCAAACTTAGGTATCATACCTGACTCCGTACCATCGTCGGAACCCCAATCTTCAAACTTGTGTTTAATTCTTTCCAATAAGTCCCATTTGAATTCAATAGTTTTCAGCATATAAGAATCAGCACAGGAAGTATCGAGCATGTTGCGATCATTGGGAGAAAGCCGAGCATAAAATTTTTGAATTATCATTTCTCTAGAGAGCTCATGATTGGGGCACGAATATAACATTGACTTAAGCCTCCCCAAGCTTGAGAGATGCCTTCTCCTTCGCGAGGCCAGAAATTATATATGTAATTACGATCACGATGAACAAGATGCATAGGATAGAACTTCTGGTGAAATTCCAACTTCAATTGTTTATAATTCCAAGATCCCGTATCATCACATAGCCTATACCATGTCAATGCATCTCCCTTCAAAGATAAAGGGAAGACCTTCCTTTTGACAACATCATCGGGAATACCTGCAAGCTTAAATAATCCACAAACTTCATCCACAAAGATAAGGTGTAAACCGGGATGCAATGTTCCATCTCCTGCAAATGGATGAGCTAGCGGTTTCCCTATCATACCCGAAGGAATCTCAAAGTAAATATTTTCAGTAGGTTCAGTAGGTTGAGGAGCAACTCTTTGCTCTTCTGGTCGGGGTGAAGATACCCCGAACAAGCCCCTCAAAGGATTAGTTTCCATAGTAAAAAGTAACAGAAAATTTCAACACACTATATAAATGTTTCCTCACCAAGTTCTACTCACCAAAAGAGTTACACTCCCCGGCAACGGCGCTAGAAAAGAGTCTTGATGACCCACAAGTGTAGGGGATTGATCATAGTCCTTTCTATAAGTAAGAGTGTCAAACCCAACGAGGAGCAGAAGGAAATGATAAGCGGTTTTCAGTAAGGTTTTCTCTGCAAGCACTGAAATTGTAGGTAACAGATAGTTTTGTGATAAGGTAAATTGTAACAAGTAAAAAGCAAGGAAAGTAAATAAAGTGCAGCAAGGTGGCCCAATCCTTTTTGTAGCAAAGGACAAGCCCGGAAAATTTCTTATAATTAGAAAAGAGCTCCCGAGGACACATGGGAATTATCGTCAAGCTAGTTTTCATCACGCTCATAAGATTCGCGTTTGGTACTTTGATAATTTGATATGTGGGTGGACCGGTGCTTGGGTACTGCCCTTACTTGGACAAGCATCCCACTTATGATTAACCCCTATTGCAAGCATCCGCAACTACAAAAAGAAGTATTAAGGTAAACCTAACCACAACATTAAACATATGGATCCAAATCAGCCCCTTACAAAGCAACGCATAAACTAGGGTTTAAGCTTCTGTCACTCTAGCAACCCATCATCTACTTATTACTTCCCAATGCCTTCCTCTAGGCCCAAATAATGGTGAAGTGTCATGTAGTCGACATTCACATAACACCAGTAGAGGAAAGACAACATACATCTCATCAAAATATCGAACGAATACCAAATTCACATGACTACTAGTAGCAAGACTTCACCCATGTCCTCATGAACAAACGTAACTACTCACAAAGCATATTCATGTTAATAATCAAAGGAGTAATAATATGCATTAAGGATCTGAACATATGATCTTCCACCAAGTAAACCAATTAGCATCAACTACAAGGAGTAATCAACACTACTAGCAACCCACAGGTACCAATTTGTGGTTTTGATACAAGATTGGATACAAGAGATGAATTAGGGTTTTGAGAGGAGAGGGTGCTGGTGAAGATGTTGATGGAGATTGACCCCCTCTCGATGAGAGGATCGTTGGTGATGACGATGGTGATGATTTCCCCCTCCCGGAGGGAAGTGTCCCCCGCAGAACAGCTTTGTCAGAGCTCTAGATTGGTTCCGCCAAGGTTCCGCCTCGTGGCGGCGGAGTTTCGTCCCGTAAGCTTGCCCATGATTTTTTCCAGGGTAAAATCCTTCATATAGCAGAAGATGGACACTGGAGGGTCACCAGGGGGCCCAGGAGACAGGGGCACGCCCAGTAGGGGTGGGCGTGCCTCCCACCCTCCTGGCCAAGGTGTGGGCCCCCTCTGGTGTTTCTTTCGTTCAATAATTCTTATTAATTCCAAAAATAAGTTCCGTGGAGTTTCAGGATTTTTGGAGCAGTGCCGAATAGGTTTCCAATGTTTGCTCCTTTTCCAGCCAGAATCCTAGCTGCTGGCATTCCCCCTCTTCATGGTAAACCTTGTAAAATAAGAGGGAATAGCCATAAGTATTGAGATATAATGTGTAATAACAGCCCATAATGCAATAAATATTGATATAAAAGCATGATGCAAAATGGACGTATCACGGTGTCCGGTGGTTTTATTAACGAATTGGAGGCCTGCCTAAGAAGGCCGCTCTGTACTTCTGCTATGAGGGCTGCAGTGTGCTCCTCCGTACGGAGTGAGCCCTCTGTGTTTCCATTGACTGTTATAACCCCGCGAGGTCTTGGCATCTTGAGCTTGAGGTATGCATAATGCGGTACCGCATTGAATCTGGCAAGTGCGGTTCATTCGAGCAGTGCGTGATAGCCAGTGCGGAAGGGGATGATATCGAAGATTAACTCCTGACTTCGGAAGTTGTCCGGAGATCCGAAGACTACTTCCAGTGTGATTGAGCCCGTGCAACAGGCCTCTACACCTGGTATGACACCTTTAAAGGTGGTTTTGGTGGGTTTTATCCTTGAGGGATCGATGCCCATTTTGCGCATTGTATCCTGATAGAGCAGGTCCAGGCTGCTGCCACCGTCCATAAGGACTCGTGTGAGGTGGAATCCATCAAAGATGGGGTCGAGGACCAGCGCGGCTGAACCGCCATGACGGATACTGGTCGGATGGTCCCTGCGATCGAAGGTGATCGAACAAGAAGACCATGAGTTGAATTTTGGGGCGACTGGCTCCATCGTGTAGACGTCCCTTAGTGCACGCTTCTGTTCCCTCTTGGGAATATGGGTTGCATATATCATATTTACCATTTTTACTTGGGGGGGGGGGGGGAATTTCTTCCGTCCTCCTGTGTTCGGCAGCCGGGGCTCCTTGTCGTCATCACTATGCGGCCCCTTTTCGTTGTTTTCGGCATTCAACTTGCCGGCCTGTTTGAACACCCAACATTCTCTATTGTGTGATTGGCTGGTTTATCAGGGGTGCCGTGAATTTGACATGAGCGAGCGAGTATGCGGTCAAGACTGGATGGGCCCGGATTGTTTCTTTTGAATGGCTTTTTCTGCTGACTGGGCGTAGAGCCACTGGATCCGGCATTGATGGCCGTATCCTCGGCGTTATCGCCATTATTGCGACGCCTGTGTCTATTGCGTCAGGGCTTGCCGTTGCTATCTCTGGCATCTAAGGTGCCAGGATTTCTTGAAGTGCTGTTATTGCGAGCCAGCTAGCTATCCTCGCCCGCACAAAAGCGGGTCATGAGTGTTGTGAGGGCTGCCATGTACTTTGGGTTTTCTTGGCCGAGGTGTCGGGCAAGCCACTCGTCATGGATGTTATGCTTAAAGGCCGCTAGGGCTTCGGCATCCAGACAGTCGACAATTTGGTTCTTTTTAGTTAGGAACCGAGTCCAGAATTTCCTGGCTGACTCTCCGGGCTGTTGGGTTATCTGACTTAAATCATCAGCATCCGGTGGTTGCACATAAGTGCCTTGGAAGTTATCCAGGAATGCATCTTCTAGGTTCTCCCAACTTCCAATGGAGTTTGCTGGCAAACTATTCAGCCAATGTCGAGCCGGTCCCTTGAGTTTTAGTGGGAGGTACTTGATGGCATATAGATCATCACCACGGGCCATGTGAATGTCGAGAAGGAAATCTTCTATCCATACCGCGGGGTCTGTAGTCCCAACGTAGGGCTCGATATTCACGGGCTTAAACCCTTTTGAGAATTCATGCTCCATTACTTCGTCAGTGAAGCATAGGGGGTGTGCGGCGCCTCTATGCCGGGCTACATCACGACGCAGTTCAAATGAGTCTGGTCTGTTGTATTCGGCCCGGCTGGATTTGTATTTAGTATATCTGGCGTGGTGGTCATCGTCACGCGTTGGGGCGCGCCCCCGTGATCCGTAGATTGATCTTGACTGTCCTGCTTTGTTTTCCAATTCGTCTCGCAGGTTATGCGTGTTGGCGACGGGGTGCGGGCTGGTGTTCGGGCTGATACGCCGCTTTGTCTCGGCCACGAGGTGGCCGGTCAGCCGCATCCTGCACTGGTAGTGTAGGCTCTAGTGCCTCCTCCTCGAATTGAGGTAACAACCTGCGCTTTGGGTAACTTTTGGTTGGGCGCTCGAGTCTGTATTCCTTGGCTGCCAGGACCTCAGTCCATCTATCAGTTAGCAAATCTTGATCAGCTTGAAGCTCTGCTACTTTTTCTTCAGGCTTTTTGCAGTGGCTATAAGCTGGCGCTTGAAGCACTCCTGCTCGACGGGATCCTCAGGCACAATAAATTCTTCGTCGCCGAGGCTCACCTCGTCTTCGGAGAGGGGCATGTAGTTGTGGTCCTCCGAGTCTCCGTCCATTTCCTATTCATCGGGGATAGCTTGCCCATCCTCCCGCCCGTCTTGCTCGAAGCTTGGCTGGGCGGGATTGTTTTCATATTCGGCATTATCCAAAGTGCTATTGTCTCTTGTGCTGGTATCGCTTTGCTATGGCGGGGCTTAGAGTGGCGCCGCTGACGTTGACGCTTAGATTGCTTCTCAGGGGGTTATCCTCCATTGCCTCATCGTCATTGCTTTCTTTGGGTGTGTCCACCATATATATATCATATGATGAGGTGGCTGTCCAGCACCCTGTGGGCGGTGGTTCTTGTTCTTCTCCGACATCGTCGTCCATACCATCGATGTCTTTGGAGTCAAAATCAAGCATGTCGGTTAAGTCATCGACAGTGGCTATTAAGTGGGTGGTGGGTGGGAAATGAATTTCGTCCGCTTCCCACTCAAGCCGGACATAGTTCGGCTAAGAGTCTCCTGATAGGGAGAGAGATTTTAATGAGTTTAGCACGTCTCCCAAGGGCGAGTGCTGAAAGATATCCGCGGAGGTAAACTCCATGATCGGTGCCCAATCAGATTCGATAGGCATGGATGCGTGCGGTTCGGAGCCTATGGCCGGAGATGAGTCCGAGGATCCGATGACATAGACCTCATTGGAAGCAAAGTCTGTGTTCGGCTCTATCGCCGATGTGTGTGCGGCCTCCATAGAGGGGTGCTACGTCTTGAGCTTGCATTGATTTTCCTTGAAGAGGAAAGGGTGATGCAGCAATAGTAGCGTAAGTATTTCCCTAAGTTTTTGAGAACCAAGGTATAAATCCAGTAGGAGGCTCCTCAAAAGTCACATGCACCTATAAAAACAAACAAAGAACTCACAACCAATGCAATAAAGGGGTTGTCAATCCCTTCACGGCCACTTGCGAAACTGAGATCTGATAGAGATAGTATGATAAGATAAATATATTTTTGGTATTTTATAATATAGATGAAAAAAGTAAAGATGCAAATAAAAGTAGATTGAAAGCTTATATGATAAAAGATAGACCCGGGGGCCATAGGTTTCACTAGTGGCTTCTCTCAAGATAGCATAAGTATTACGGTGGGTGAACAAATTATTGTCGAGCAATTGATAGAAAAGCGAATAATTACGAGATTATCTAGGCATGATCATGAATATAGGCATCACGTCCGCAACAAGTAGACCGACTCCTGCCTGCATCTACTACTATTACTCCACACATCGACCGACTCCTGCCTGCATCTAGAGTATTAGGTTCATAAAGAATAGAGTAACACATTAAGCAAGATGACATGATGTAGAGGGATAAACTCAAGCAATATGATATAAACCCCATCTTTTTATCCTCGATGGCAACAATACAATACGTGCCTTGCTGCCCCTGCTGTCACTGGGAAAGGACACCGCAAGATTGAACCAAAGCTAAGCACTTCTCCCATGGCAAGAAAGATCGATCTAGTAGGCCAAACCAAACTGATAATTCGAAGAGACTTGCAAAGATAACTCAATCATACATAAAAGAATTCAGAGGAGATTCAAATATTTCTCATAGATAAACTTGATCATAAACCCACAATTCATCGGATCTCGACAAACACACTGCAAAAAGAGTTTACATCGAATAGATCTCCACAAGAGAGGGGGAGAACATTGTATTGAGATCCAAAAAGAGAGAAGAAGCCATCTAGCTAATAACTACGGACCCGAAGGTCTATGGTAAACTACTCACAACTCATCGGAGGGGCTATGGTATTGATGTAGAAGCCCTTCGTGGTCGATTCCCCCTCCGGTGGAGCGCTGGCGAAGGCTCCAAGATGGGATCTCACGGATACAGAAGGTTACGGCGGTGGAAATTGTGTTTCGTTGGCTCCCTGGATATTTTCAGGGTACGTAGGTATGTATAGGAGGAAGAAGTACGTTGATGGCTGCCTGTGGGGCCCAGGAGATAGGGGCGCGCCCAGAGGGGGTGGGTGCGCCCTCCTGTCTCTCGGCCGCCTCGCAAGATTCTTGACTTGCACTCCAAGTTCTCCGGATCACGTTCGTTCCAAAAATCACGCTCCCGAAGGTTTCATTCCGTTCGCACTCCGTTTGATATTCCTTTTCTTCGAAATACTGAAATAGACAAAAAAACAGCAATACGGGCTGGGCCTTCGGTTAGTAGGTTAGTCCCAAAAATGATATAAATGTCTAAAATAAAGCTCATAAACATCCAAAAGGGCTAATATAATAGCATGGAACAATCAAAAATTCTAGATACGTTGGAGACGTATCACGGGGTCTATCCACTCGTCCTCGATGGCATGATCTGCTCCGGATCTAAGGCCAGGGTAGCTACAGGTGTGTTCTCCTGAACACCGTCCGATGGCAGATCTAAGTCATGCTCATCGTGACTGTACGGCGCACCTGTCATGGGCTCGAATCCGTCGAAGATCAAGTCTCCGCGGATGTCGACGGTGTAGTTCAGGCTTCCAAACCTGACCATATGGCCAGGGGCGTAGCTATCGATCTGCTCCAGATGACCAAGCGAGTTGGCCCGCATTCAGAAGCCGTCGAATACAAAGATCTCTCCGGGGAGGAAAACCTCACCCTGGATCTCATCGTTCTTGATGATTGAAGGGGCCATCAAGCCTTACCATGATGACACAGTGGAACTCTCGATGAAAGCACCAATGTCGGTGTCAAAACCGGCAGATCTCGGGTAGGGGGTCCCAAACTGTGCGTCTAAGGGTAATGGTAACAGGAGGCGGGGGACACAATGTTTACCCAGGTTTGGGCCCTCTCTATGGAGGTAATACCCTACTTCCTGCTTGATTGATCTTGATGATATGAGTATTACAAGAGTTGATCTACCATGAGATCATAGAGGCTAAACCCTAGAAGCTAGCCTATGATTATGATTGTTCTTGTCCTACGGACTAAACCCTCCGGTTTATATAGACACCGGAGGAGGCTAGGATTACATAAAGCTGGTTACAGAGAAGGAAATCTACATATCCGAATTGCCAAGCTTGCCTTCCACGCAAATGAGAGTCCCCCCCGGACACGGGACGAAGTCTTCAATCTTGTATCTTCATAGTCCAACAGTCCGGCACAAGTACATAGTCCGGCTGTCCGAGGAACCCCTAATCTAGGACTCCCTCACCCGCCCCCAGGCGCAGGTGGTGTCCACGGGCTACAGGGGCATGACCTCGACGGGCGCCAAGCGCGGCCACGACGGCGAGGGCGGTGGCGGCCAGAGGCGGTCCTGGAAGGACACCCTGCTGGGGCGGGGACGTGGTAAGGAGCATGCTGTGGTGGCCGTCGACCCACCCCCTGAGCGCCAACGCAGCCGCACGCCAAGCTCTCGTCACCGTCAAGGGGCGCCTCGAGGGTGCCGCAGCAGCTCCAACCACCACGACAAGCACCACGACAGCGGCAACAGCAATGGCAACGTCCAGGTCTTGCAGCGCGGGAAGGGTGCGGGCGGCACTAGGCGCTTTGAGCGCAGTCAGTCTTTGAGGGCCACTCGACCCCCAGCCAACCCACTCCTAGCACAGTCGTGCCCAGTGCCTCCTCCTGCGGAGGCCGCGGAAGCGAACCTGGTGGCTGATTTCTTCGAGGAGGCTGGCAAGGAGCTCCCACCTCCGCCCCTCCCGAACCCTAGGGCCGCTGCTGTGGACGTGGCGGCGGCAAAGAAAGTGGACAAGCCCCTCTCCTTCTCCGAGCACGAGTGGGGCACCAAGGGCGACACAGACGACATCAACATGGGCCCTGCCCTCTCCCTCGTCAGGCACACCCCGGTGATGACGGACATGCACTCCCCGCAGCTCGGTGCCGTGACCAGCCAAGTCTGTCACCTACAGATCGGTGAGGAATGCGTCAGGGGTAAGACCAAGCAGCTCTTCTCCAACACTCCGGCCTCTGTAGTTGGTCGGGCGCCTCACCGCTCCAAGACCCCGCTCCGCCCCAGGCCTGCGGCGACTCGCCATAGTGAATGCCAAGCCAACAATCCCTCCATGGTTCCTGTCGGTCAGCGCGCCACCCTCCGCATCGTCCATGGCCTCGGCATCCTTGGCCCGAAGGAAGCCATGACTGCAAAGGCAGCCCAGGCCCTCATCAAGCGCTTAAACGAACCGCTGTCCGACACTGACATCCAGGCCATCCCGAGGCTCACCAACCTCGACCCGGCCGTGCTGCGGGTGGCGGCCGACATGCAGGGACCTGGCGGAGAGGCCCCGGAGACCATGCTTTCCCCATGCGCTACAAAAAAAAAAGACACATCCGTGACATTTTGGGCTGAACGAAATTTTTTTCTGTCATACATATGACACTTCTATGACGATAATTGTAACAAAACCCGGTATCATCATAGATGTGGTGGGCTCCTACTTCTATGACAAAAAATCATGAAAGAAAATGGGCTTTTCGCCCTGGGCGGGCCGGAGAAGCAGCTGCATGACATTCTTTGGGCCGTCCATGACGGAAAAAACCATGGTAGAAGCAAGGGCGAGGAAAATTTTGGGGAGTTCCCGATTACGGTTGGCGGTCGGGGGCCGAGCGATGCGCGTTTCTCTCGTACACGTACGCGTGTGTGTGCGAGCCGTTGGCTCTAACAGAGCCCGAGCGAGGCGTTGGGCTCTAACTGAACCCGAGCGATTGCAGTGCAGGCTACGCGTTACTGAACCCGAGCGATCAATCGATGGCTGTTAACTGAACCCGATTGAGCGATTCCTTCGCTACTGCTACTAACTGAAGCCGGTCGATTGGATGAACAGTGAGCGTTTCCGGGGGGTGGATGAATAGTGAGAGGTGGCGTTGCCTCTGGATGAACAGAACCCCGTGGTGTGGAGGGCTGGATGAACAGTAGACGGTGGAGGGGTGCCCGTGGAGGGGTGGTTGAACAGTAGCCGGTGGAGTAGCGCACGGTGGAGGCTACATGAACAGGAGCCCGTGGAGGCTCGAGGAGGTCGACGGTAGCTCGTGGAGGCTGGAGGAGGTCGACGGTGGAGATGAACAGTATCCCGTGGAGTCCTGTTTTGCGGTACGCCACACCCCTCCCGATGAACAGGACCCCCGTTTCGACCGTAGCACTCCAACACAAGTCCGTTTCATCCGTTTTGCGGTACGCCACACCCCTCCCGATCAACAGGACCCCCGTTTCGACTGTAGGAGGTCCGTTTCCTCCACTTTGCGGTACACCACACCCCTCCCGATCAACAGGACCCCTGTTTCGACTGTAGGAGGTCTGTTTCCTCCGTTTTGTGGTACGCCAGACCCCTCCCGATCAACAGGACCCCCGTTTAGAACGTGGTCGGTCGAACACAAGGCTATTTCCTCCATTCTGCGGTACGCCAGGCCTCGTTTCCATCGCCTGTTCCGTCCAAGCCCTCCCGATGAACACGATGACGCATTTCGTTTCGACCCAGCCGATTGGCTCCCCATGAACACGACGACGCCGTTCCGACCCAGCCATGTATACGAGCCCTGGCCGTACATATGCGCGAGTAGGCGTTTGTCGGCGTTCTGGGAACGGGGGTCCCCAGACTTGCCTGCCTGCGGCGTGTGGCGTGGCTCAAGTGGGGGCCCCGTGCAGCCTAGCTTCATCAGCTCAAGTTCAAGACCCTCGCGAGGGGCCAAGCCTCGCGGGGTGGACGACAGGAAGCTTCCTTAGGAGCAGCCTCACCAGGCAGGCTCGCGAGGAGGCGGGGAGATCAAGGCAGGGCACCTCGCGTGGAGCCCGTGACGCAAGCCATGATGATCGAGACCAGGCGGGCGCCAAGCGGGCGCCGGCCTGCGCAATGTCCTTGTTTCCTCTTCGGTGCAAAGGGGGAAAGCATAGGCCAAGGCATCAGGCAAAGGTTACCATTTCGGTGCAATAAGACCAAGACCAGCAGAACAGCAGGATGGAGGTCATCGTGGAGCCCAGGACGGCGCCATCGTCAGAGCCTTTGGCAGCCGAAGACCAACTTTAGTTAGGATAAGTGTACTAGATGTTCCCCTTGAAAATGGCCAATTGTTGGCGCCTTTCCCGCTCATTATTTGGGAAGAGGCCCAGGGCCTCCCTCTATAAATAGGACTAGCCACCACAGGGCGAGGGGACCGGATCCAGATTGCGCATAGACTAGAGAGAAGCGACTGAACTCACCCAAGCAGTTCATCGCACCAGCTCAAGAACAGCCCTCGCGAGGCTGTTCTCCCTTTGTATTGTTCCTCACCAGCCCCTGAGGCAATCCACCACACCACACACTGGAGTAGGGTATTACACCACAATGGTGGCCTGAACCAGTATAAATCTCGTGTCCCTTGTGTGTTCTTCTTTCTAGCCTAGATTCCTTTGCGAGACTTCGAGACGTGAGCTGGTAGGGGAAAGATCTTCGTGCGCACCCCAGAGTTCGAACCTCAAGGGTCTGCCAGAACCCGAAATCCGACATTTTGCGCGCCAGGTAGGGGTGCACCGGAATCTTTCTTCCGCTGGTCGCGTGTGATCTTCCGTCGTGTCCATGGCTGACGCTCGATGTCGGTGTCAAAACCGGCAGATCTCGGGTAGGGGGTCCCGAACTGTGCGTCTAGGCGGATGGTAACAGGAGACAAGGGACACGATGTTTTACCCAGGTTCGGGCCCTCTTGATGGAGGTAAAACCCTACATCCTGCTTGATTGATATTGATGATGTGGGTATTACAAGAGTAGATCTACCACAAGATCAAGGAGGCTAAACCCTAGAAGCTAGCCCATGGTATGATTGTTGTTCGTCCTATGGACTAAAACCATCCGGTTTATATAGACACCGGAGAGGGCTAGGGTTACACAAAGTCGATTACAATGGTAGGAGATCTACATATCCGTATCACCAAGCTTGCCTTCCACGCCAAGGAAAGTCCCATCCGGACACGGGACGAAGTCTTCAATCTTGTATCTTCATAGTCTTGGAGTCCGGCCGATGATGATAGTTTGGCTATCTAGACACCCCCTAGTCCAGGACTCCCTCAGTAGCCCCTTAACCAGGCTTCAATGACGACGAGTCCGACGCGCATATTGTATTCGGCATTGCAAGGCGGGTTCCTCCTCCGAATAATTTATAGAAGAATGTGAACACCAGGATAGTGTCCGGCTCTGCAAAATAAATTCCACATTCCACCGTAGAGAGAATAATATTTACACAAGTTCAATCTGTTGACGCATTCCGTGGCGTGACGTCACACCACAACCAAGCCTTTACTTGAATCATTTTTATTATACCACCTCAGCGCGTTTAGCGAAGCGGTTTTCTTGGCACGTCTTGTCAAAGCAGAGATCGTGTTCCCATTATTACGGGATTCCCATCAATACGGACGTGGGTAACCCAACCGCGCCATTGATTGCGGCGCTTGGGAGAAAAGCGAGTTTTACCAGGCTGGTGGGGACGCATAGTTTCGTCCGCCCATATATAAGGGGATAAGGATCCACCTTTTACCTGCGCCTTCTTCCTCCTTTGCTTATCCATCTCCGTGCACTCGAGCTCCAGCGCCCAAGTCCGCACATCTCACCTCAACCTTCTCCAACTATGTCCGGAGCGGGAGGCAAGTGGATGGCCTCCTCCGTCACGGAGGGGCACATCAAGAAGCTGCGCGGCGCCGGATATCTGTCCAGCGACATCGCGCACCGGCTCGCCGTCGAGGGGCAGCTCATCCCCACCCCTAGGCCCCATGAGAGTGTGGTATTCCTTCCCCATTTCCTCCGTGGACTGGGCTTCCCACTCCACCCCTTTGTCCGGGGGCTCATGTTCTACTACGGCCTAGATTTCCATGATCTGGCCCCGAATTTCATCCTCAACATCTCGGCGTTTATCGTCGTGTGTGAGGCCTTCCTCTGCATCCAGCCCCACTTCGGCTTGTGGCTCAAGACCTTCAATGTCAAGCCGAAGGTTGTGAAGGGCAGCCAAGCGGAGTGCAGAGGTGTCATGGTGGGCAAGATACCCAACGTTACTTGGCTCGAGGGCGCCTTCGTGGAAACCATCAAGGGGTGGCAATCGGGGTGGTTCTACATCACCGAGCCGCATGACCCTAAATGGGCAGCGGCCCCCGAATTCAGATCTGGCATCCCCACACGGCTCACCTCTTGGAAAGAGAGTGGCCTGACTTGGGGCGATTCGGAAGAGCTAACCGGACTCCAAGCCTGCGTCCAAAAGCTAGTGAACAAGAAGCTCAAGCTTGTCAACGTAGTCCAGGTCATGCTCATCCGCTGGATTATCCCGTGCCAACAACGAGCCTTCAAATTGTGGGAGTTTGATCCGGCCCAGCACCGAACCTTAAGCGGGCTCTTCGACACTAAGTACGAAGATGTCTGGAAGGTGGTGTTTAAGGGCGCCGAGGCTCCCGCATCCGTTACCGAAGATCGCGGATTCAGCTCGCAGCGCCAGGCTAGCGAGGTAAGTGATTCTACCCTTTACGGGACACTTGTTTTCCATAGTTTGACTCTATGCGGGATGTAAACTCCCTCTCCTTTGACAGGACTGGCTGAAGAAGGCCGAGTAGACTAACTGTCCGGCCCCTTTGCCAGAAGACCCAGCAGACGCCCGCTTAGCGGGGCTGCTGGTTCTGGCACCCCACGTGGTGCCGGAGAAGAAGGCCAAGAAGAAGGCCACGGGCACTCGAAAGAGTTCCCGTTTTCAGGTGTCCAATGACTCCAAGGTGGACTCCTCCCACGAGGACGAGGAGGAGAAGAAAGAGGCCTCTCCCCGAGCGGGGGGAGGGAAGAAAAGGAAGGCCTCCCCAACAAGGGAGGCCAAAGGGTCCAAGAAGGGAAGGACTCTTCCCCTGGACTGCTCCGCCAACACCGGTGACGACGACGAGGATTGGCCTTCAAGGGTCAAGCCCCTGGCGAGATCGTAAGTATCCGGACTCCCGAACAACTTCATGATTTTTCTTTTCGCCACAAGGTGTCTTTCTAATGCCACATACAACCCTGTAGTCCGCCCAAGGATGATCTTCCCGCTTCGTCGAGCGGGTCCTTGGGTACGTCGGATGTGAATAGTACTTCACTTCCAACCGCCTCCTCCCCCCGTGACGCCGATGACGCCGAGGTGGGATCCCAGAGAGGGACCCACCCGGAGGAGGAGGACCCGGAGGTGCCACAAGGCAACCTCCCGGACTTCGTACCGAACTCCGCACCGGAACCTGCAGTGGTTCCGGAGTCCGGCAGGCAGCCCCTTCGTAAGAAGGGCAAGACCGTGAAGCCAGCGGCCTCCGTCCAACCGGAGGCGCCAGATAACTTGCTGGAGGCACTCAACGGCGCTTCCATCGAGGAGGAATACCGCACTGTCATGAGTGCGGTCATTCAGAAGGTCCAGCTCGCCAAAAGCGGGCTGACTGAATCCTGCAGGAGCCTTCTAACAGGCTTTGAGGTAAGAAATTTAATATAAGTAAAATAGTACCGCATAGACAGTAGCCCCTGATGCTCGGTTTGGTGTTCGGAAAGAAAAGCCGGACTGAGGATCTAAAAAGATATACGCAGGAGTCTTAAAAAATATGTCATTATGGGATTGCAGGCTGCGCTGCTGACCTCTACCACACTGACTGCGGAGGTCGATGCTTTGAAGCAAAACCTCGAGCGGTCCGAGAACGAGCTCGGCTGTGCCAAGAAGCAGCTCGAGGACAAATAAGGTGAGTAACACCTTATTAAAGTTGTACCTTACATAAAAGGATTTGGTTGCAAGAGAAATGACAAGGATAACGTGGGTACTTCAGGGGCCACGAACGAGGTGGCGACCCCGAAGGAGGTGGTGTCCGCGGCCAAACGTAATGCGGCCGTGGAGCGTGCTGGGCGAGAGAAGCCGGAGGCGCGGGTGGCGGAGGTACAGCAAGAGCTCCAGGCTCTCGTGGAAAGCATGAGAGTTTGGAGCGCGACTCGAAGACTCGAGAGTCCAAGCTTGCATCGGCTCCTGAGAGTGCCAAAGCCGCTAAGGCCAAAGCCCACAAGGCCCTTCAGGAAATCGAGGCGTTGAAGAAAATAGCAGCGGGTAAGGCATTTTTCATGCAAAGCAAGCATGTGAATGTTAATTACCTGTTACTTACCCGAATTCGGAGCTCTCCAGGAGCGTTCGCAGATCTGCCCTGCAGCATGTCCGATGTTGCCGCTTTCTACAGGGCCGAGGAGGGGAGCTCGATGGAGAAGGTCTTCTGGTCTCAGTATGCTGAGGCCGGACATCCGGTGCCCCTTAGCGACCAGCTGAAGCAGCTGGTCGAGCTCCACAAGGTGGCCGAACAGGCCATGAAGGGCCTCATTGTTCGGCTGTGACCCAAGGAGGCCATGCCTGGGAGCTACTTCGGCCTGGTGCGGTGGCTGGTGGATGCTTGTCCATGGGTTGAAGTCATCAAGCAATCCGCCTGTATTGAAGGTGCCTGTCGGGCCCTTGCCCGTGCTAAGGTGCACTGGGGCAAGATGGATGCTGAGAAGCTTGTGACAGACGCGCCACCGCCGGGCAAGGAGTATCGCACGCCCGAGATGTATTATAAGAGTGTCCTGAAGGGTGCCCGCATTATTGTGGGTGAGTGCTCCAATAATGTAATATTTGAGTAGACTCGCATTTTGTTATCCTGTGCGCTGAAAACTTTGTTCATATGCGCTAAGCAATGCTTGTTAATTTAAAATATTACCTTATGTGCGACTGTTTATCAAATCTGAGAGATGGCAAGTCGTCGGCTTCAGCCCCCATGCCACGAGTACTGGGGTGTTCGGGATAAATTTGAGAACTCTTGTTCCCATATTTGGGTCCATCTAGGGAGGCGCTCAACACAACGAACGAGGCAACCGGACTTATAATGCTTGAACACTCTCACTTAGCCATAGAATTCTATAATTTTAAATTTCGGCGAAGCCCCTAGTGTTCGGAAGGCCGAATTCGGGGCGCTATCCACGCCTGGGCCGGACAAAGCCGGTTCCTCACTCTAAGCGGCATAAGTCTTTAGGGACTCGAAAAAACCTCTCGAACAGCGATTGGCTCTCGCCTTATCATGACGGTCAGTTTTAGCTTTCTCCACTGAGGTGCTCGCCCAGCTCAACTGGGGCGCAATCGCAGTGGTTCTCCCAGTGCTACCTTAGCCGATACAATGGAACGTATGGTACCAAAACATGGGAGCCGGGCAAACCCAACTATTGACCCAAGACATGATTCGGAGCCGATGCATATAATGCTATAAGTTCGGGGTGCCGCACTTGTGAAAGTGTTCGGACTCATCACACCATAATGTGGGGAACTTAAGCCCCTGGTGTACTTAGCCGTACCAAAGTGTACGGATGTGACATGTCATAAATGAACATATGTATAAGAAAGGAATGCAATTATAAGCAAAAAAGGTGCTGCATTGTTTATTTAAGTAATACTGCCATGAATGCAGAATGATACAAATAGTGCGGTAAGCAAGGGATGGGACTATTAAACATGTCCCCCTCCAGGGGTACGCTGCGGAATGGTGTATAAAACAGATTTAATGCTCGTAATGGAGACCACCTGAATATTCGTCGTAGCCTTTCTCCTCCCCTGGCTGTTGCATTGTGAGTTCGGCCGGTCTACTGCCGGACAGGGCCTCTGGTGAACGGAGTCCTGTGGGTAATAAAGAAAAAGAGAAAAAAAAGAATGACACACTTGGGAGCCCCTGGTGTGGTTAAGCCGCTTTCTGGGCCTGTCGTGGTCGTGCCCCTCCCCCTATGCCCATGGTATCTCCAGAGCGTAATGATGTACGCGAAGGACCAGTCTTGCAATCTTTCGAGGGCTGGGGTTGGGGCCGCATTGCTACGTGTGCTCGGAACGTGCCAGGTAATCTTGTTATAGGTTACTCCGGGCGCGTTTATTCGTGTCCGGTCGCTTAACTGCCGGACTCGAGAATTGCCTTAAGAGGCTGCATTGTACTTCTACCGCGAGAGCCGCTGTATGTTCCTCCATTTGGAGGGAGCGTTCGGTGTTTCCGTTGACCGTGATGACTCCTCGAGGGCCTGGCATCTTGAGCTTGAGGTATGTGTAGTGTGGCACCGCATTGAACTTTGCAAACGCGGTCCGTCCGAGCAGAGCATGATAGCCGCTGCGGAACGGAACTATGTCGAAGATTAACTCCTCGCTTCGGAAGTTATCTGGGGATCCGAAGACCACTTCCAGTGTAACTGAGCCTGTACAATTGGCCTCTACACTAGGCATGACGCCTTTGAAGGTCGTCTTTGTGGGTTTAATCCTTGAGGGGTCTATGCCCATCTTGCACACTGTGTCCTGATAAAGAAGGTTCAGGCTGCTGCCGCCGTCCATCAGGACTCTGGTGAGGTGAAATCCATCGACGATTGGGTCTAAAACCAATGCGGCGAATCCGTCGTGGCGGATGCTGGTGGGGTGGTCCCTTCGATCAAAAGTGATCAGGCAGGAGGACCATGGGTTGAACTTCGGGGCAACTGGCTCCATCGCGTATACGTCCCTGAGTGCATGCTTCCGCTCCCTCTTGGGTATGTGGGTTGCGTATATCATGTTCACCGTCCGCACTTGTGGGGGGAAACCCTTCTGTCCTCTATTGTTCGGCGGTCGGGTCTCTTCTTCGTCATTGCTATGCAGCCCCTTGCCATTGTTTTCGGCAATTAGCTTGCCTACCTGCTTGAATACCCAACAGTCCCTGTTGGTGTGGTTGGCTGGCTTTTCGGGGGTGCCGTGTATCTGGCACGAGCGATCGAGTATTCGGTCCAAATTGGACGGACCCGGGGTAGTTCTTTTGAATGGCTTTTTCCGCTGACCGGGTTTGGAGCCTCTGAATCCGGCATTGACTGCCGTATCCTCATTATTGTCGCTGTTAATGTGGCGTTTGTTCTTGTTGCGACGCGACCTACCGTTGCGGTCCTTGGTATCCGGACTGCCAGAATTTTTGTTGAGGTTGTTGCTGCGGGCTAGCCAGCTGTCCTCTCCCACACAGAAGCGGGTCATGAGTGATGTGAGGGCTGCCATGGATTTCGGCTTTTCCTGTCCCAGGTGCCGGGCAAGCCACTCTTCGCGGATGTTATGTTTGAAGGCCGCGAGGGCCTCCGCATCCGAACAGTCGATGATTTGATTTTTCTTAGTTAAGAACCGTGTCCAGAATTGTCTGGCCGATTCGTCTGGCTGCTGAATTATGTGGCTTAGGTCGTCAGCGTCTGGTGGTCGCACATACGTGCCCTGGAAGTTATCAAGGAATGCGGCTTCCAGGTCCTCCCAACACCCAATTAATTCTGCTGGCAAGCTGTTAAGCCAATGCCGAGCTAGTCCTTTAAGCTTGAGTGGGAGGTATTTGATAGCGTGAAGATCGTCACCCGGGCCATGTGGATATGAAGGAGATAGTCTTCGATCCAAACCGCGGGGTCTGTTGTGCCATCATAGGATTCAATATTCACGGGTTTAAACCCTTCGAGGATTTGAGGATCCATTACTTCATCTGTGAAGCATAGTGGGTGTGTGGCACCTCTGTACTGGGCTATATCACAACGGAGCTCCAACGAGTTTTGTCTACTGTGTTCGGCCCGGCCGGACTTCATGTGTCCGGCGCGATGGTTGTCGTCACGTATCATGGGGCGCCCACGCGATCCGTAGATCGATCTTGATTGTCTTGCCTTATCCTCCAATATATCTCGCAAGTCCGGAGCGTTCCCCTGTGGCCTTGTGCTTTTCGAGCGATGCCGGGGTACGGTTCTAGTGGAGGGCCTAGAGGCCTCTCTGTCGCGGCCACGAGGTGGTCGTTCTGCCATATTGTGCTCTGGTGATGCAGGTTTATATGCCTCCTCCTCTAATCGGGGGAGCAATTTGCGTTTGGGGTAGCTTTTGGAGGGGCGTTGAAGCTCATGCTCTTCGGCCGCAAGGACTTCAGTCCATCTGTCGGCTAGCAGATCTTGATCAGCTCGAAGCTGTTGTTGCTTTTTCTTGAGGCTATTTGCCATGGCCATAAGCCTGCGTTTAAAACGCTCTTGTTCGACGGGATCCTCAGGCACAACAAATTCGTCGTCATCGAGGCTTGCCTCGTCTCCGGAGGGAAGCACGTAATTATCATCCTCTACCTCTTCGTCTGCCACTCTCTCATGAGGGCTGGCTTCTCCGTCCTCCTACGTTGAATTTTGTTGGAGGGGGTTGTCTTCGGCACTGTCTGGGGTATTATTATCTCCGGTGCCGGAATCTCCATTCTTGCTATGGCGGGATTTAGAGCGGCGCCGCTGACGCTGGCGCTTGGGATATTTCTTGGAGGGGTCTTCCTCCGTTGTTCCCTCGCCATTCCCATCCTTTGGGATATCCACCATGTATATGTCATATGACGAGGTGGCCTTCCAGTGCCCAGTAGGCGCTGGTTCTTGGTTGTCTCCGGCATCGTCGTCCATACCGTCGATGTCTTCGGAGTCGAAGTCTAGCATGTCGGTTAGATCGTTGACAGTGGCTACTAAGTGGGTGGTGGGTGGGCCTTGAATTTCTTCGTCGTCCGCATCCCAACCGTCCTGACCGCAGTCCGGCCAGGGATCTCCTAATAACGAGAGATACTTTAGCGAACTCAGGATGTCGCCAAAACGTGAGTGCTGAAAGATGTCCGCAGCGGTGAACTCCATGATCAGCGCCCAATCGGATTCGATTGGAGGGGGCGTAGGAGATTCGGAGTCCAGCAAGGAGTCCGGCACCTCGGAGTCATGAGCTTCACAAGGGACAAGGTCAATATTCGGCTCTATCGGCATAGAGGTTGCAGCCCCCGAGGCGGTGTCTAACCACCCGTCCTTGATCTGCACAGCCGGCTCTGAATCGAGGGTCGGAGCGGACTCGTGTGCGACCTCCACGGCACTGTCCGGCAGCAGAGCTAGATCATGCCCATCGTGACAGTGTGGCGCGCTCGGTTGTGGCTCGAATCCATCGAAGATCAAGTCTCCGCGGATGTCAGCCGTGAAGTTCAGACTTCCAAATCTGACCTGACGGCCAGGGGCATAGCTTTCAATCTGCTCCAGATGGCCAAACGAGTTGGCCCGCAGTGCAAAGCCGCCGAACACGAAGATCTGTCCGGGGAGAAAAGTCTCACCCTGGACCGCGTCGTTGTTGATGATCGAAGGAGCCATCGAGCCTATCGGTGACGACACAGAGGAACTCTCAATGAAAGCACCAATGTCGGTGTCAAAACCGGCGGATCTCGGGTAGGGGGTCCCGAATTGTGCGTCTAGGTGGATGGTAACAGGAGACAAGGGACACGATGTTTTACCCAGGTTCGGGCCCTCTTGATGGAGGTAAAACCCTACGTCCTGCTTGATTGATATTGATGATGTGGGTATTACAAGAGTAGATCTACCATGAGATCAAGGAGGCTAAACCCTCGAAGCTAGCCTATGGTATGATTGTTGTTCGTCCTATGGACTAAAACCATCTGGTTTATATAGACACTGGAGAGGGCTAGGGTTACACAAAGTCGGTTACAATGGTAGGAGATCTACATATCCGTATCGCCAAGCTTGCCTTCCACGCCAAGGAAAGTCCCATCCGGACACGGGACGAAGTCGTCAATCTTGTATCTTCATAGTCTTGGAGTCCGACCGATGATGATAGTTCAGCTATCCGAACACCCCCTAGTCCAGGACTCCTCACTCGTCGAGCCCACGCCGAGCGTCGGGCTGCTCTCGCCACCTACGTCGCCCAGACGGCGCCTGTTGGCGGTCGCCCCCGTCGTTCCCCGTCGCCTGCCGCCAACGCCGCCACCGGCCCGGCGGGGAACGAGCAGCAGGCCTTGTCCCTGCATCCTTCAGTGCGGCGGGAAGGCTGCACCGCCACCCCGTCGCTAACTCCATCAGGTTCATCATCCCACGCCCATCGCGCCCCCACAGGCACACACACTGCGCTGCTCCTGGCGTGTGAGCTCCTGCACAACCGTCCCGTCGACGACCTCTACGAGGACTGGCTCGCCCGCATCACCGAGCTCGTCAGCACCAGAGGGGGCTCTCCCATGCCGTCCCTCTCGCTGTCTCGCCCTCCATCCTGCGCAGGAGGTGAGGATCAGGAGGTGCCTCCACCACCTCCTCCCCAAGAAGGCGCCCTGGCTCCAAGGCACGCGGCCCCAGGACGAGACCCTCCGCGTCCGGTGCTTGCACGACAAGAAAGGAGCTGCCAAGAAATCCCTCGTCCCCAAGAAGGTGCCTGCGTGCTCCCAGCACCGGTGCGCCATGACCGCATCCCTGAACCACCACATCAAGACCCCGCGCTGCTCCAGGCAGCGGCGCGCGGGAATCCCCAGGAGCAAGCCCCGCATCAGCAGAGAGCTTTGGTGGCCACTGCAGGCTGTCGCGCCTTCACCACCGAGCTGCGTAGCGTCGCATTGCCCGGCAAGTTCAAGCCAGACCTGCCTCCTCGCTACGACGGCACTGCCGACCCCGCGAAGTTCCTACAGCTCTACAAGCTGGGCATCGAAGCCGCTAACGTGGACGAAAAGGTCATGGCGAATTTGTTCCCCATGGCGCTCAAGGACGGTGCCCGCACCTGGCTCCTAAACCTGGCTCCTGGCACGATCTACTCCTAGGACGAGATGCGCACCCGCTTCATCGCCAACTTCCAAGGCACTCGCGACCGGCCCCCGGCAATGAGTGACCTGCGCCGCATCAAGCAACAGCCAGGAGAGACCCTGCAGAAGTACATCCAACGCTTCAACAACGCCCGCCGTGCGTGACATCAAGATGAAAGAGGAGCTAGCAATCCATGAAGACCTGTGCACATCCCTGGAGCTGTTCAACTTGGCGACCAAGTGTGCTAGGGCTGAGGAAGGACGCCTCTCCCTCCTCGAGCTGCCGGCTGCTGATCCGGAAGAGAAGAAGCCCAAGGTCAAGGACGTGAAGCGCAAGGGGGCTGCTGTGCTCGCAGCAGAGCCAGACACCAAGCGAGGCAGGGATCAGCCTGAGTCATCCAAGGGCAGCCAGTACTGCATGTACCACGACCTCCACACCCACAACACCAATGAATGCCAAGAGCTCAGGGCCGTGCAAGATGGGTGTATCGGCCGACGCCCCGAGCGCAACGACCGGGGCTATGGCCGAGGAGGAGGAAGAGGTGGAGGACGATGGGAAGACTATTGCCCTTGCCAAGGGTGGCGTGACCGACCTCGCAAGGACCGCTGGTAGGACCAGCCTCGCGAGGGGGGTTAGAGGGATCAGCCTCGTGAGGACCGCCCTCAAGGAAAGCAGGCCTCCCTCCTCTGCCACCACCGCCGAGGAGGAATGAAGACCATCATCAGGACGAGGGGGTTGGGGGCTTCCAGGAGCCGCACGGAATCGCTTGCATCCTGGGCGGCGCCCAGGCCCCAGCCTCTCAGCGCATCTTCAAGAAGTTTGCTTCTGAGGTGAATGCAGTCCTCCCCAAGCTTGAGGCCATGTGCCCTCTCAGGTGGTCTGCATGCGCTCACGTTCAGCTCAGCGGATCAGCTCAAGTGCGCGGCAACAGCCGGAGTCCTCCTGATGCTTTGCTCCCCAGTCATCAGCAATGTACAAGTCACCAGGACCCTCATCAATGGAGGAGCAGGACTCAATGTCATGTCCGTCGAGACATTCAACAATCTCCAAGTGCCATATGATCAGCTTCAGCCGACCAAGCCTTTCTCAGGAGTCACTGATGTTTCCACTGTTCCGGTAGGGAAAGTTTGCCTTCCTGTCACCTTTGGGCAGCGCAACAACTACCGCACCGAGCTCATTGACTTCGATGTCGCCCACATTCGCCTGCCATACAATGCCATTCTCGGGTATCTAGCCCTGGCCAAGTTCATGGAGGTGACTCATCACGGCTACAATGTCCTCAAGATGCCAGGAAGCGGTGGAGTCATCACAGTGCCTTGTGAGGAAAGGGATGCAGTGTGTTCTCTTGAGCATGCCTTCCAGGCTGCAGCAATCGAAGACCTAGATCACAGGAACGGAAGACTTCCCGAGGTGGTCCCTAAGAAGAAGAAGGCTTCACCTGGCCCAAACCCTCAGGAGGCAGGTACCCCCGGAGGCATTGCGTCAGGATTTGCGCCCGTTCAGGGGGCGCCACCCTCTGCCACATAGGAAGGCACGCCCAGTGCCCTCCTCGGGCTGGGCTCGGGGGCTCCTCCTTGGAGAGCCACCAACTTTGCCAAGGTCACGAGGGAGGCGCTCGGGCACCACTTGGAGGCGTGCTTTAGGGCACGTTTCCCTCAGGAAGGTATGAGGCAAGGAGGGCCAATCCCTCAGGAGTTCATCGCGAGGAACATTCAGGAGCTACAGGAGTCAAGAGTCATGCGCGGCTGCCGCCGCCTACCCGCCACAGCCCCCCATCCAGGCTAGGATGGCCGGCTGTGCGTCTGCATCGATGTGCCAGGGATCAACCGAGCCGCGTCTCAGGAGCGCCTCTGGCCTTCACGCGTGGGGCGCTGCAAGGGCCCACCTCACAGCTACGTTCGCATGCCCTTCGGCCTGCCGAACGCGGTCGGCGCTCATCAGCGCCTGCTGAGGAGCATTCTGGTGGCTCGGGAGGTCAGGCATCACACGGTCCTGGCGGAGATGGAGATGGCCCTCGAAGATCCACCCGAGCCCCCGGAGCCTCCCGAGGCTCCAGGTCCCGGGAGCTCGTGAGGGTCGGCCTCCTCACCACGCGTCATCCGCTACTTCAGCATCCTTTTATCTCCAACAGTATCAGGTGACATCTTTCAAGTTCCATTTTCAGTTGGGAGCGCCCGCAGGGCTGCATCATTCCCAGGTCGCGTGGGTCCGTCCCTATGGCATGTATCCATTTTGCTTATGCTCTTTACCTACCTTGTTGGGGGCGCCCCTTGGGCTGCATTATCCCCAAGATGCTTGGGCCTGACCCAGTGGCGTTTGCTTTTTCTGCATCTATCTAAATGGGTTTGCTCCTTCGTGCTTAACATGCTTGACCTAATCGCCTGCTTGATTGACACCTACCTCTGGAGCCGCTCGCTCTGGCATGGCACTTGCGCACGGGTCCGTCCCTACAATGCCGATAAATCTGAGTGGCTGAGCTCTGGCCGCGGCAGCCCCGCAAGGCGCCACCTCACCAGGCCCTCAGTGCCCCAATCACTCCCTCGGAGCGACCAATGGTTGGCTGGCAACCGTAACAACAGCCATTGTTTCCCCTCGTGATTGGTATGCAGGACCCACTCCAGAGTTACGTTGGGGACGATGCGAGCTTTCTTTCCTTCTCTCTGGTATGATACGCTTGCACTTTAAAAGGGGGGAGCGTGAGCATCGCGACTCATGGGCTCTTACTGGCTCTCCATTCCCTCACCCCCTGGCCTTGACCCACGGCATCGCGACCTGTCATACCAGCGGCGGCTGAGCTCGCTCGAGGGCCAGGACCTGAGGACGTAGGGCATCAAGGGAAGTGTGGGGAAGAGGGAAGAAGCTCACGAGGACCTAACCCTGCTACACCTCAGCTGCCGCCATGCAGGGCCGGCACCTCGACGAAAACTACGTCGAACCTACGAGATAAGTCACGTGAAAACTGATTCGACTCAGCGCTAAACCCTCGCCTAGTGCAGCTCTGTCACGGCAACATTGCCAACCTTTCTTGCCCAGCGGAGGGTGCTTGAGCGCTAAAGGGGACCTCCTGAGCATCGCGACTCAGGGGCTCTTACTGGACCTCGGGACGCTCACCTCCTGGCCTTGACCACGGCATCGCGACCTGGCATACCAGCGACGGCTGAAGCCTGCCTGCGGACCGGGACCTGTCAGCGTAGAGCACCAAGCCCTCGTGAGGAAAGAAAGGGGGAGTCGAGCCAGGACAGGACAAGCATCTCGCATCGATTCATGATAAAGATATAATATTCACAAAAGACATGCCCAGCGCCTTACATACCCCCGCGGGGTGGTACTTCGATTCCTCGCAGGGAACAAAAGGTGCTAATCCTAAGGAACGCTAACTACACGCACCTCCTCGGAGACACCATCATCAACAGGGGGCCATCAGGCGCCAGCGCCAACCCAATCCAGATCAGCAGTGCCGGCGGCCCGAAGCACCCGCCCTGCTCTGAGCGCGACGCAAGCTCGGGGGCTCGTAGCTGTCGCCGCTCGTCTCCGGAGTCGCGTGAAGCTCGGCGGAGTCACTGGACCCTCCGGCACCTCCGCTGCTGCCTGAGGAGCTGCTGGCGAAGCGGTTGGCGGGCCTGGTCCTCACCACGACGATGCCCCGGCCGCCTTTCTCGGGGCAGCATTCCAGCCGGCGTCCTGCCGCGTCAAAGACCTTTAAGAACATCAAGGAGGTGCCATCGTATTCGAAATGAATCACGAGGGCACCTCCAGTTCGGCAGACCCGGGCAATCTCGCCCCAGCCCCAGGTCATGTAGACCTTGCCCGGAGCGACAACCTTGACCTCCGCTCCGGTCGCAGGGGTACTGCAGTCAGCGTGCTGCAGCCAGAGCTCAAGAGTCCCCCTCGGCGGGATCTCGAAGGCGAAGGAGGGAGGAAGGCGAATCCAAGATCGAGAAGGCATGGCGGCGTGAAGCACGAGCTCGTGAGAGGAGCCCTCGGCGTGGACTCCAGGGGGGACGACGCGCACCGCCGTAACTCACCGGCGTCGGCGGCGGCACCGTCGGTGTGGCTCGACGCCTTCTCCTCCGGGGCCCTCGATGCGGGCGTACAAGGGCAGTGGGAACCCAGGCGGTGGCCGCTCGTACCAGGGCCTCGATGCCTCCTGCCGAGCACCCTCATCTCGGCGGCAGAGGACTAGCCGCTTCTTCGGTGGAAGCGGGTCGGGACCCTCTCGGGGGGCCTTTCCCTTCTCTTCCGTGGAAAACTGGAAGATTGGTTCCATTGGCGTAAGGTGGAGCAAGGGCGAGGAAGAAGAAGAAAGGAGTAGCAGGGAGAGTTGCACTAGAATGGCTCGCGCCGTACCATACTTATAGACAGAGAAGGCCAACCGTCGGCCTCCACGATCGCAGGTAATCATGACCCGTTTTTGCATGCAGGGACTTGTCAAGTCATGTGGTTGCCGAGGCGTCGTGGGGAAGCGGAGACGCCCACGTCCAATCAACCGCCACGCGGCGCCCAAGGCCACAGGCTACTGGGGCCCGCGGCGCTTCGCACTTGCCCCTTTGCTTCTCTGCTAAGCCAAGTCCATGCGCACCTTGGGCCCGGGGGCTACTGTCGGCGTTCTGGGAACGGGGGTCCCCAGACTTGCCTGCCTGCGGCCTGCGGCGTGGCTCAAGTGGCACAGACGTCCGACTATGGCATGCTTGTTATTTATTTACTTTATAAGCCCTTTATGTGGTGTCGCTCAGACGCTCGACTGTGGCATGCTGTTATTTATTTACCTTATGAGCCCTTTAAGCGGTGTCGCTCAGACACCTGACCGAGGCATGCTCGTTATTTACTATCCTTTCGAGGCGTCGCTTCAGACACCCGATCGGTGCATTTTATTGCTACTCGGTTATTGCATATCCATGTTGTAAATAAATAACTTGCTTTCCTGCATCAGGGATTTTATTTTATGACTGATGTTGTGATCATAGAATATTTTAGAGCATGATTATCATTTGTTATATTATACCCGTGTCCATAATGTTTGCGAGTACATTCAAAGTACTCACTGGCTTGTCCCTGGCTATTGCCTTGGCCAGATTCCTTGCATGGAGAGGAGCGTTGCGATGACAGCCTCGGAACCTAAGCAACGGTGATAGCAGCCTCGCGAAGATAGGAGTTAACCTGGTCAGCTGTTCCTGTGGGAAATGGAGTCCCATAACGCTGATGATCCACAAACCGCTTCCGCCATCAACCACTAGAAGCCATTTGTTGTACTCATAGGCCAGAATGGTCTTGTACTACATATTTTGTATTTTGCTTGGAATTTCTGTATCAAGTTGGTGCCTCATCAGCTAACAGTAATCTGGGGCTGGTGAGCACAAGGGCCACTTTCTGGAAATTAATATCCTGAAAATCCGGTCCTGACATGTCGTTCCACGGATTTATGTTTGCCACGTTGCAAATTTCAGCGAAATTTCGATGAGCTTGCTTGCGCCTATTGTTTGAGCCGAAAGTCTCGAAGACAGTTAGTACCGCATTGTTTTCTTTGGCGGGATGTTGTTCTGCTTTATGGCTTACAAGAATATTCTCACCGCTTTTTGCTACCTGCCGGAGTATCCAACATGCTCTAAGGCTATGTGTTGGTGTAGTGTCCAGCGTGGTGTGGAGTTTACATGGCCCATTGAGCCATTCTTCCAATACGGTTCCACGCCCTGGGGTGGGCTTTGGTTTCTTGGGGATTGGATCGGCTGACTTACGAGAGTTCGGACAAAGGTTTTAGTGAGAGCCGGACTATCCCAAAATTCTGCTTGGGTTTTCCAGGCGCTCTCCATCACACAATACTTCTGTACTATGGCTGCTAAGTCAGCAAAGTGTGCTATGTCACGGTGACTTATAGCATTAAGGATCCCTATGTTCCTGCAGTTTTTGCAGAAAAGTGAGATTGCGTCTTCCTCACGACAGTCCTTTACCTTGTTTAGCACAAGGAGGAATCTAGCCCAATAGTGATGTACTGTCTCTTGGGGCTCTTGTCTGATATGGGATAGATGGTTTAAATCCGGGCGGGTGGGTGTAGCTGAATCTGGATTCTGATCCGATCTAATGCGCAGGGGCAGAGGAGCTTCCGGGCTTGATAGCTCGGGATCCGGAGTGCTGCCCGATTTTTTCGGTCCGATACCCGATTATAAATCCGAGGTCTGGGCCATGTTTTCCCGCGAGCGGGTATCCGGCTCAGAGAGCTCGGTAATCCGGACATAATTCGTCCTCAAAATAGAAGGATAATTCGTATGCGGCTCCTCCACTACCGCTATCTTGTGGGTGACCGGTGGGGATTTAATATCCCTCTAGTCGGGTTAAAGCCCGACCCGATCATAGTCTGTAGCGACTCCCAAAGCGGCAATGCGATCCAAGAGCTCATTGAAGGAGGAGAGCTCTATTGGATTCATCTGTCCGGCGAGTTCCGAATTGATGTGGAGGCTGTTTTTGATGACTTGAGAGGTCATCGTCGGCGCGGAAGCCGATCGGGCGGCCATGACAAAGCCGCCTAATCGGAGAGTCTGGCCTACCGCTAGTGCTCCCCCAGAGGTGATGTTGTCCTTGACAACGAGATGGGCCATCAAGCCTTGCAGCAACGACACAGAGGAACTCTCAATGAAAGCACCAATGTCGGTGTCAAAACCAGCGGATCTCGGGTATGGGGTCCCGATCTGTGCGTCTAAGGCTGATGGTAACAGGAGGCAAGGGACACAATGTTTACCCAGGTTCGGGCCCTCTTGATGGAGGTAAAACCCTACTTCCTGCTTGATTGATATTGATGATATGAGTAGTACCAGAGTTGATCTACCATGAGATCGTAGAGGCTAAACCCTAGAAGCTAGCCTATGATGATTATGATTGTGATCGTCCCTCTAAGGACTAAACTCTCCGGTTTATATAGACACCGGAGAGGGCTAGGGTTTACATGGAGTCGGTTACAAAGAAGATAATATAATATCCGGATCGCCAAGCTTGTCTTCCACGCAAAGGAGAGTCCCATCCGGACACGGGACGAAGTCTTGAGTCTTGTATCTTCACGGTCCAATAGTCCGGCCAAAGTATATAGTCTGACTGTCCGGATACCCCCTAATCCAGGACTCTCTCAGTAAGAAAGGAGATACTAAAGCTCCTTGAGGCAGGTATAATTTATCCCGTTGCTGATAGTGATTGGGTAAGCCCTGTCCATTGTGTTCCTAAAAAGGGAGGTATTACCGTTGTTCCTAATGATAAAGATGAATTGATCCCGCAAAGAATTATTACGGGTTATAGGATGGTAATTGATTTCCGTAAATTAAATAAAGCTACTAAGAAAGATCATTACCCTTTACCTTTTATTGATCAAATGCTTGAAAGACTATCCAAACACACTCATTTCTGCTTTCTAAATGGTTATTCTGGTTTCTCTCAAATACCTGTGTCAGCGGGGGATCAATAAAAAAATACTTTTACTTGCCCTTTCGGTACTTTTGCTTATAGACGTATGCCTTTTGGTTTATGTAATGCACCTGCTACCTTTCAAAGATGCATGATGGCTATATTCTCTGATTTTTGTGAAAAGATTTGTGAGGTATTCATGGATGATTTCTCCGTTTATGGATCCTCTTTTGATGATTGTTTGAGCAACCTTGATCGAGTTTTGCAGAGATGCAAAGGCACTAGTCTCGTTCTAAATTGGGAAAAGTGTCACTTTATGGTTAATGAAGGCATTGTCTTGGGGCATAAGATTTCCGAGAGAGGTATTGAAGTTGACAAAGCCAAAGTTGATGCTATTGAAAAGATGCCATGTCCCAAGGACATAAAAGGTATAAGAAGTTCCCTTGGTCATGCCGGTTTTTATAGGAGGTTCATTAAGGACTTTTCTAAAATCTCTAGGCCTCTGACTAATTTATTGCAAAAAGATATTCCTTTTGTCTTTGATGATGATTGTGTAGAAGCATTTGAAATACTTAAGAAAGCTTTGATCACTGCACCTATTGTTCAACCACCTGATTGGAATTTCCCTTTTGAAATTATGTGTGATGATAGTGATTATGCTGTAGGTGTTGTTCTAGGGCAAAGAGTTGATAATAAATTGAATGTTATCCAGTATGCTAGTAAGACTCTTGATACTGCCCAGAGAAATTATGCTACTACTGAAAAAGAATTCTTTGCAGTTGTGTTTGCTTGTGATAAGTTTAGACCTTATATTGTTGATTCCAAAGTTACTATTCACACTGGTCATGCAGCTAGTAAATATCTTATGGAAAATAAAGACGCTAAGCCTAGGCTCATTAGATGGGTTCTCCTGCTCCAAGAATTTGATTTGCATATTATTGATAGAAAGGGAGCTAAGAACCCCATTGCAGACAACTTATCTAGGTTAGAGAATGTTCTTGATGACCCACTGCCTATTGATGATAGCTTTCCTGATGAACAATTAGCGGTCATTAATGCTTCTCGTACTGCTCCCTGGTATGCTGATTATGCTAATTACATTGTTGCTAAATTTATACCTCCTAGTTTGACATACCAGCAAAAGAAAATGTTCTTTTATGATTTAAGACATTACTTCTGGGATGACCCACACCTTTATAAAGAAACAGTAGATGGTGTTATTAGATGTTGTGTGCCTGTGCATGAACAAGAATAGATCCTATGCAAGTGTCACTCTGAATCCTATGGAGGACACCACGCTGGAGATAGAACTGTTGGAAATATGCCCTAGAGGCAATAATAAAAGGATTATTATTATATTTCCTTGTTCATGATAATTGTCTTTATTCATGCTATAACTGTATTATCTGGAAATCGTAATACACGTGTGAATACATAGACCAAATACGTCCCTAGTAAGCCTCTAGTTGACTAGCTCGTTGGTCAACAGATAGTCATGGTTTCCTGACTATGGACATTAGATGTCATTGACAACGGGATCACATCATTAGGAGAATGATGTGATGGACAAGACCCAATCCTAAGCATAGCACAAGATCGTATAGTTCGTTTTGCTAGAGCTTTTTCAATGTCAAGTATCTCTTCCTTAGACCATGAGATCACGTAACTCCCGGATACTGTAAGAGTGCTTTGGGTATACCAAACGTCACAACGTAACTGGGTGACTATAAAGGTGCACTACAGGTATCTCCGAAAGTGTCTGTTGGGTTGACACGGATCGAGACTGGGATTTGTCACTCCGTATGACGGAGAGGTATCTCTGGGCCCACTCGGTAATGCATCATCATAATGAGCTCAAAGTGACCAAGGGTTTGGTCATGGGATCATGCATTACGGTACGAGTAAAGTGACTTGCCGGTAACGAGACTGAACGAGGTATTGGGATACCGACGATCGAGTCTCGGGCATGTAACATACCGTCTATCAAAGGGAATAGTATACGAGGTTGCTTGAACCCTCGACATCGTGGTTCATCCGATGAGATCATCGAGGAGTATGTGGGAGCCAACAGGGGTATCCATATCCCGCTGTTGGTTATTGACCGGAGAGCCGTCTCGGTCATGTCTGCGTGTCTCCCGAACCCGTAGGGTCTACACACTTATGGTTCGGTGACGCTAGGATTATTAGGAAGACTTGTATGTGATTATCGAATGTTGTTCGGGGTCCCGGATGAGATCCTGGACGTCACGAGGAGTTCCAGAATGGTCCGGAGGTGAAGATTTATATATGGGAAGTTGTCATACGGACACCGGAAAGTTTCTGGGGCATATCGGTATTGTACCGAGGCCACTGGAGGGGTTCCAGGGGTCTACCGGGAGGGGCCACCCCTCTCGGAGGGCCTCATAGGCCGCAAGGGGCAGGGAACCAGCCCCTGGAGGGCTGGGCGCCCCCCCCCCCTTGGGCCCATGCGCCTAGGGTTGGGGGGAACCCTAGTGGGGGCGCCCCCCTTGTTTGGGGGCAAGCCCCCCTCCCTGGCCACCGCCCCCCCTATAGATCCCATCTAGAGGGGGCCGGCCCCCTTCCCCCTTCCATTATAAATAGAGGGGCGAGGGGAGGGCTGAACACCTGATCCAAGGCGTAGCCCCTCCCCTCCCCAACACCTCTCCTCCTCCGTCGAGTGCTTGGCAAAGCCCTGTCAGAGTACTGCCTCTCCACCATCATCACGCTGTCGTGCTACTGCTGGAGCCATCTTCCTCAACCTCTCCTTCCCCCTTGCTGGATCAAGAAGGAGGAGACGTCATCCGCTCCGTACGTGTGTTGAACGCGGAGGTGTTGTCCGTTCAGCACTTGGTCATCGGTGATCTGGATCACGGCGAGTACGACTCCATCATCCCCGTTCCCTTGAACGCTTATGCACGCGATCTACAAGTGGTATGTAGATGCAATCTCTCTCCCATGACTCGTTGCTTAGATGAACTCATAGATGGATCTTGGTGAAACCGTCGGAAATTTTTTTATTTTCTGCAACGTTCCCCAACAAGAATTGCACACAAGGTACTGCAATCTGGTTTTTATTGGCCTACTCTCTTCAAAGATAGAATTGGTAATATTAGTAGACATCAAGAAATGCCTATGAATTATTCTCTTGTTATTGACCTGTTTGATGTTTGGGGCTTTGATTATATGGGACCCTTTCCTACCTCTAATGGTTACACACATATTTTAGTTGCTGTTGATTACGTTACTAATTGGGTAGAAGCTATTCCAACTTGTTGAGGATATAACTACTGAGTATAAACCGCCCTGGAGGGGCCGGTTCACGCTCAACCATACTGAAGTCCATGAAGATAAGAAGATGGCGCTTTACTGATGAAGCTTAGAGGCCCAAGCCCAGAGGCGGAGTAGGGCCCATAGCGGTAAACCGCCGTAGTTGTATACTTGTATTGAAAGGAAGAGACCGAGCCGAACACTTGTATGAGTCGGCCTCGGAACTCTATAAACCGGCCGAGCGTTAGCCTGTGTATATAAAGGGACGACCCGGCGGCGGTTCAGGGATAACAGACAACAAATCGAGACCCGGGCTAGCGTGTTTGCTCCCTGGTCATCGAAACCCCAATAATCCCATCACAAACTAGATGTAGGCTTTTACCTTCATCGAAGGGGCCGAACTAGTATAACTCTCGTGTCCCTTGTCCAATTTAACCCCTTCATGCTAACCTCATTGCGATGGCTCCACGACTAAGTCCTTCTGCTAGGACATCTGACGTGATATTTCCACGACAGTTGGCGCCCACCATGGGTCTATCGCATGATGGTTTCGAGTTCTTGAAGGGCAGCTTTGATGGACTCAAGGGGTACATGGTCAGCCGGATGACCAAGAGTCGTCGTGGCAAGCTCTACATCGATGATGCAGGCTGGGGCCCCGAGGCCGGCTCAATCACGTATGGGTACCGGGTCCCCTTTGGCGGAATTCACGTTTTCATCGGCAAGATCGACGAACCGGGCCCTGAGCCGGACATCTCCACCGACCTCGTCGAGACGGCTCAGCGTGCAAGCCCTGCCCAGGTTCGGCCTGCCGTGAAGCGTGTGTTCGTAGGATTCATCCACGGAGTGGAATCTGAACGGTATCCGATGGTGAATCGTCCACTGGTGAAACCGAGTCACTATACCAACTGCACGATGGCCGGTTTGAGGGATACTCCGATGGTGACAGTATTCTGGATCCCCTTGAACCGCCAAACCGGGTTGCGATCTTCATGGCCGATACGCAGCCCATCGTGCAATCTTCATCTACAGCAGCAATGGTTTCTGGATCAGTAGCCGCGGCAGGAGGCCCGATGCGCCAGCCGGCTCAAGTTCTTGCCGGTTTACTGGACGAGTGGACGGCACTGTTGACCACAGCGGTAACTCCGGTGACTCGGGTTCAGCACAATGTAGATGTTGCAAAGTTAAAGGATCAGATAGTTCAGGCCAAGGCGGACTTGGCGGCTGAAGAGGCCAAGATGGATGAAGAACAGGCCGCTTTAGATGCCCGATCATAGGAAATCCAAGCGCAGAATTACCGGCTTACGTTGGATCAAAACGCATCAAACGAATTTATGAGAAGGAAGTACCGGTCTCGACTGCCACAAATTTATGAGGGTCTGAATCTCTTCAGCACACCAGGAGTTGGGCCTAGCAATCCGGCAGGAGTAAACCGAACCGAGGCACCGAGGGCGGCGCCGGATCAGCCACGGGCAATGGACCCGCCTCGACGGACGGACAACCCGCCACAGTATGTCACAACGCCACCGGGTCACTTTTCCAGTCCTTTGGACAACATGACTGCAGCAGCGTCACGTTTGAAGGCTATTCCGATGGAGGGTGATTCCTTAGCAGCGATCGAGACTTGGCGAGCCAGGTATCTTCTTCAAACCGCCGTTGTTCAGCAACAGGCTTATTCCTACAGCCGAGACAGAATACATTCAACCCCCCGTCCGAGCAAGAGTTATAGCAGGCACATGGACGAGCCGGCCGTGTCAAGCAGTGCGCGGCGTTGAGATGCGCCTCAAGGGGCTAATCCGGCGAATGATGGTCGGAATGCTCAGGATGTAGTGGATAATGGCAGAGCCTGAAGGGAGACCGCTTTAGCGACACAGTACATGGGTCATCATCAACCCACCCCAGTTCAGCCAACAGCATCCGTAGAGCAAGGGACAGGTGTCGGTGTCAAAACCGGCGGATCTCGGGTAGGGGGTCCCGAACTGTGCGTCTAGGCGGATGGTAACAGGAGACAAGGGACACGATGTTTTACCCAGGTTCGGGCCCTCTTGATGGAGGTAAAACCCTACGTCCTGCTTGATTGATATTGATATTGTGGATGTTTACAAGAGTGGATCTACCACGAGATCAAGGAGGCTAAACCCTAGAAGCTAGCCTATGGTATGATTGTAAGGGTTGATGTTGTTCGTCCTACGGACTAGAGCCATCCAGTTTATATAGATACTAGAGAGGGCTAGGGTTACATAGAGTCGGTTACAATGGTAGGAGATCTACATATCCGTATCGCCAAGCTTTCCTTCCACGCCAAGGAAAGTCCCATTCGGACACGGGACGAAGTCTTCAATCTTGTATCTTCATAGTCTTGGAGTCCGATCGATGATGATAGTCCGGCCGATGATAGTTCGGCCGATGCTGGTAATCCGGCTATCCGGACACCCCCTAGTCCAGGACTCCCTCAGTAGCCCCCGAACCAGGCTTCAATGACGATAAGTCTAGCATGTGTGTACTCTTCGGCGTTGCAAGGCGGGTTCTCCTTCAAGTTCCATGTACCTGCCGAACAGTGTCCGGCTTCCTCATCAATGTTGCGTTTCTTGGCTTCCACGCCCAATAATGGCCTTCTTCCACGCGTCGCGCGAATGCGAAAAGCCAAGGTGTCTTTTATGTTTTACCCCCTAGTTGTGCGAATAATCTGCCTATAAGAGAGGCAAGAATCCAGATCCAAACCACCATCTTCCTCCCGCGAATACTCATCGGAGCGCTTTCGACCAAGAATCCATTCCATCATGGACCATCAACGCTGCTCCTCTTCTCGCGCTCCCAGCCCTCCGCCAGGAGATTGGAGGAGATGCTCTGTTCCGCACAGCGAGCTGGTGAGGCTCCAAGCGGGGGGATATCTCCCTCCGGCCTTCATGGTTCCGGTTCGAGCCGAGCTAGCCACCTACAAAGGTGGGAAGCAGGCGGAGGCTACCCCAAGTCCCAACAAAGGGGAGCGGGTATGCTTCGTCCCCTATCTGATAAGGGGACTCGGATTTCCTGTACATCCGTTCCTTTGTGGGCTCCTGGAGTTCTACGGCTCCAGCTTCATCATCTCACGCCTGCCTCGATCTTGCATATTGCGGGTTACGTAGCTCTTTGCGAGCTATTCCTTGGCGTCGAGCCTCATTTCGCGCTGTGGAAGAGGTTGTTCTGCCTTGTACCCCGCTCTCACGAGGGGTCTATATATCAAGTGGGCGGCGCCGAAATATGGTGCATTGCCGGGACTGGATATCCATCCGGAACCCCTAAGAAGGCGTCCGAAGACTGGCCTTCAGAATGGTTTTATATAGAAGACGCTCCGCTGCCGGACCCTGTTCGGATCGGCCTCCCGGAGTTCAGCAATGCTCCTCTGAAGAAATGCCTTAGTTGGCGTCCGCAGAGCCCCCAGCTGGAGGAAGACAAGAGCGTCCATTATTTGATAGGCCGGATAAGGTTACTGGCCCATTCCAGGTTGACCATGATTGGAGTCATGGCAACATGCATTATGGGGGGGGTGCAGCCACTACAATACAGGGGCCACCCCATGTGGGATTTCAACGGGGAGGACGATGCCACCCGTCATGGCCGCAAAGGGCCTGATTCGGCCGAAGACCTGGTGAAGATCCTGTCCGGCCTGTATAAGGGGGAGAAGGAGAATTTCCTTCGGACGAACCCGTTAAATGGGTTCTCCATGAATAATCCCCGGCCTTGGGTAAGCGAACACTCCGCGCGTCTGTTGGGGAACGTTGCAGAAAATTAAAATTTTCCTACGGTTTCACCAAGATCCATCTATGAGTTCATCTAAGCAACGAGTAAAGGGAGTGAGTTTGCATCTACATACCACTTGTAGATCGAGTGCGGAAGCGTTCAAGGGGATGGTGATGATGGAGTTGTACTCGCCGTGATTCGGATCACCGATGACCAAGTACTGAACGGACAGCACCTCCGCCTTCAACACACGTACGGGACGGTCGACGTCTCCTCCATCTTGATCCAGCAAGGAGGAAGGAGAGGTTGAGGAAGGCAGCTCCAACGGCAGCATGACGGCGTGGTGTTGTTGGTGCAGCAGTACTCCGACAGGGCTTCGCCAAGCGCGTACGGAGGAGGAGAGGTGTTGGGAAGGGGAGGGGCTGCGCCTTGAGTTGTGTACGGCAGCCCTTCCTTCACCCCTCTATTTATAGGGGAAGGGGCAAGGGGGGCCGACCCCTCTAGATGGGATCTAGAGGGGGGGCGGCGGCCAGGGAGGGGAGGCTTGCCCCCCAAGCAAGGGGGGCGCCCCCCTTTAGGGTTTCCCCCAAACCCTAGGCGCATGGGCCCAAGGAGGGGGGCACGCCCAGCCCTCCAGGGGCTGGCTCCGTGCCCCTTGCGGCCCATGTGGCCCTCCGGGAGGGGTGGCCCCTCTCGGTGGACCCCCGGAACCCCTCCGGTGGCCCCGGTACAATACCGATATGACCCCGAATTCTTCCGGTGTCCGTAAGACAACTTCCCATATATAAAACTTCACCTCCGGACCATTCCGGAACTCCTCGTGACGTCCGTGATCTCATCCGGGACTCCGAACAACTTTTGGTAATCACATACAAGTCTTCCTAATAACCCTAGCGTCACCGAACCTTAAGTGTGTAGACCCTACGGGTTCGGGAGACATGCAGACATGACCGAGACTGCTCTCCGGTCAATAACCAATAGCGGGATCTGGATACCCATGTTGGCTCCCACATGCTCCTCGATGATGTCATCGGATGAACCACGATGTCGAGGATTCGATCAAACCCCGTATACAATTCCCTTTGTCAATCGGTACGTTACTTGCCCGAGACTCGATCGTCGGTATCCCAATACCTTGTTCAGTCTCGTTACCGGCAAGTCACTTTACTCGTACCATAATGCATGATCCCGTGACTAACCACTTAGTCACTTTGAGCTCATTATGATGATGCATTACCGAGTGGGCCCAGAGATACCTCTCTGTCATACGGAGTGACAAATCCCAGTCTCGATCCGTGTCAACCCAACAGACACTTTCGGAGATACCTGTAGTGCACCTTTATAATCAACCAGTTACGTTGTGACGTTTGGTACACCCAAAGCACTCTTACGGTATTTGGGAGTTACACGATCTCATGGTCTAAGGAAGAGATACTTGACATTGAAAAAGCTCTAGCAAACGAACTACAGGATCTCATGCTATGCTTAGGATTGGGTCTTGTCCATCACATCATTCTCCTAATGATGTGATCCCGTTATCAACGACATCCAATGTATATAGCTTGGAAACCATGACTATCTGTTGATCACAACGAGCTAGTCAACTAGAGGCTCACTAGGGACATATTGTGGTCTATGTATTCACACGTGTATTACGATTTCCGAATAATACAGTTATAGCATGAATAAAAGACTATTATCATGAACAAAGAAATATAATAATAACACTTTTATTATTGCCTCTAGGGCATATTTCCAACAGTCTCCCACTTGCACTAGAGTCAATAATCTAGTTACATTGTGATGAATCGAACACCCATAGAGTTCCGGTGCTGATCATGTTTTGCTGGCGAGAGAGGTTTAGTCAACGGATCTGCGACATTCAGATCCGTATGTACTTTGCAAATTTCTATGTCTCCATCTTGAACATTTTCACGGATGGAGTTGAAACGACGCTTGATGTGCCTGGTCTTCTTGTGAAATGTGGGCTCCTTCGCAAGGGCAATAGCTCCAGTATTGTCACAGAAAAGTTTGATCGGCCCCGACACATTGGGTATGACTCCTAGGTCGGTGATGAACTCCTTCACCCAAATAGCTTCATGCGCTGCCTCCGAGGCTGCCATGTACTCCGTTTCACATGTAGATCCCGCCACGACGCTCCGCTTGCAGCTGCACCAGCTTACTGCTCCACCATTCAACATATACACGTATCCGGTTTGTGACTTAGAGTCATCCAGATCTGTGTCGAAGCTAGCGTCGACGTAACCCTTTACGACGAGCTCTTCGTCACCTCCGTAAACGAGAAACATGTCCTTTGTCCTTTTCAGGTACTTCAGGATATTCTCGACCGCTGTCCAGTGTTCCTTGCCGGGATTACTTTGGTACCTACCTACCAAACTTACGGCAAGGTTTACATCAGGTCTGGTACACAGCATGGCATACATAATAGATCCTATGGCTGAAGCATAGGGGATGACACTCATCTCTTCTTTATCTTTTGCCGTGGTCGGGCATTGAGCCGAGCTCAATCTCACACCTTGCAATACAGGCAAGAATCCCTTCTTGGACTGATCCATTTTGAACTTCTTCAAAATCTTATCAAGGTATGTGCTTTGTGAAAGACCTATGAGGCGTCTTGATCTATCCCTATAGATCTTGATGCCTAATATATAAGCAGCTTCTCCAAGGTCCTTCATTGAAAAACACTTATTCAAGTAGGCCTTAATGCTGTCCAAAAGTTCTATATCATTTCCCATCAAGAGTATGTCATCTACATATAATATGAGAAATGCTACAGAGCTCCCACTCACTTTCTTGTAAATGCAGGCTTCTCCATAAGTCTGCATAAACCCAAACGCTTTGATCATCTCATCAAAGCGAATATTCCAACTCCGAGATGCTTGCACCAGCCCATAAATGGATCGCTGGAGCTTGCATACTTTGTTAGCGTTCTTAGGATCGACAAAACCTTCCGGCTGCATCATATACAGTTTTTCCTTAAGATGCCCGTTAAGGAATGCCGTTTTGACGTCCATTTTCCATATCTCATAATCATAGTATGCGGCAATTGCTAACATGATTCGGACGGACTTCAGCTTCGCTATGGGAGAGAATGTCTCGTTGTAGTCAATCCCTTGAACTTATCGATAACCCTTAGCGACAAGTCGAGCTTTATAGATGGTAACATTGCCATCCGCGTCCGTCTTCTTCTTAAAGATCCATTTGTTTTCTATCGCTCGCTGATCATCGGGCAAGTCTGTCAAAGTCCATACTTTGTTTTCATACATGGATTCTATCTCAGATTTCATGGCTTCAAGCCATTTGTTGGAATCTGGGCCCACCATCGCTTCTTCATAGTTCGAAGGTTCACCGTTGTCTAACAACATGATTTCCAGGACGGGGTTGCCGTACCACTCTGGTGCGGAACGTGTCCTTGTGGACCTACGAAGTTCAGTAGCAACTTGATCCGAAGTACCTTGATCATTATTATTTTCCTCTTCAGTAGGTGTAGGCATTATAGGAACATTTTCCTGAGCTGCACTACTAGAGGTAGTACTTCATCGAGTTCTACTTTCCTCCCACTTACTTCTTTCGAGAGAAACTCTTTTTCCAGAAAGTATCCGTTCTTGGCAACAAAGATCTTGCCCTCGGATCTTAAGTAGAAGGTATACCCAACGGTTTCCTTAGGGTATCCTATGAAGACGCATTTTTCCGACTTGGCTTCGAGCTTTTCAGGTTGAAGTTTCTTGACATAAGCATCGCATCCCCAAACTTTTAGAAACGACAGCTTAGGTTTCTTCCCAAACCATAATTCATACGGTGTCGTCTCAACGGATTTAGACGGTGCCCTATTTAAAGTGAATGTACCTGTCTCTAGAGCGTATCCCCAAAATGATAGTGGTAAATCGGTAAGAGACATCATAGACCGCACCATATCTAATAGAGTGCGATTACGACGTTCGGACACACCGTTACGCTGAGGTGTTCCAGGCGGCGTGAGTTGTGAAACGATTCCACATTTCCTTAAGTGTGTACCAAATTCGTGACTTAAGTATTCTCTTCCACGATCTGATCGTAGGAATTTTATCTTTCGGTCACGTTGATTCTCTACCTCATTTTGAAATTCCTTGAACTTTTCAAAGGTCTCAAACTTGTGTTTCATTAAGTAGACATACCCATATCTACTCAAGTCATCAGTGAGAGTGAGAACATAACGATATCCTCCGCGAGCCTCAACGCTCTTTGGACCGCACACATCGGTATGTATGATTTCCAACAAGTTGGTGCCTCGCTCCATTGTTCCGGAGAACGGAGTCTTGGTCATCTTGCCCATGAGGCATGGTTCGCATGTGTCAAATGATTCATAATCTAGAGACTCCAAAAGTCCATCAGCATGGAGCTTCTTCATGCGCTTGACACCAATGTGACCAATGCGGCAGTGCCACAAGTATGTGGGACTATCATTATCAACTTTACATCTTTTGGTATTCATGCTATGAATATGTGTAACATTATGCTCGAGATTCATTAAGAATAAACCATTGACCATCGAAGCATGACCATAAAACATATCTCTCATATAAATAGAACAACCATTATTCTCGGATTTAAATGAGTAGCTATCTCGTATCAAACGAGATCCAGATACAATGTTCATGCTCAGACTTGGCACGAAATAACAATTATTAAGGTTCAAAACTAATCCCGTAGGTAAATGTAGAGGTAGCGTGCCGACGGCGATCACATCGACTCTGGAACCATTCCCGACGCGCATCGTCACGTCGTCCTTCGCCAGTCTCCGCTTATTCCGCAGCTCCTGCTGTGAGTTACAAATATGAGCAACGGCACCGGTATCAAATACCCAGGATTTACTACGAGTACTGGTAAGGTACACATCAATTACATGTATATCAAATATACCTTTGGTGTTGCCGGCCTTCATATCCGCTAAGTATTTGGGGCAGTTCCACTTCCAGTGACCCTTCCCCTTGCAATAAAAGCACTCAGTCTCAGGCTTGGGTCCATTCTTTGACTTCTTCCCGGTAACAGGCTTACAAGGCGCGGCAACCTCCTTGCCGTCCTTCTTGAAGTTCTTCTTGCCCTTGCCCTTCTTGAACTTAGTGGTCTTATTGACCATCAACACTTGATGTTCTTTCTTGATTTCAGCCTCTGCTGACTTCAGCATAGAAAATACTTCAGGAATGGTCTTTTCCATCCCCTGCATATTGTAGTTCATCACAAAGCTCTTGTAGCTTGGTGGGAGCGACTGAAGGATTCTGTCAATGACCGCCTCATCAGGGAGCTTAATATTCAGCTGGGTCATACGGTTGTGCAACCCAGACATCTTGAGTATGTGCTCACTGACAGAACTATTTTCCTCCATCTTACAACTATAGAACTTGTCGGAGACGTCATATCTCTCGACCCGGGCGTGAGCTTGGAAAACTAGTCTCAGCTCCTCGAACATCTCATATGCTCCGTGATGCTCAAAACGCTTTTGGAGCCCCGGTTCTAAGCTGTAAAGCATGCCGCACTGAACGAGGGAGTAATCATCAGCACGAGTCTGCCAAGCATTCATAATGTCTTGGTTCTCTGGGACGGGAGCGTCACCTAGCGGTCCTTCTAGGACATATTGTTTCCTGGCAGCTATGAGGATGATCCTCAGGTTCCGGACCCAGTCCGTATAGTTGCTGCCATCATCTTTCAGCTTGGTTTTCTCTAGGAACGCGTTGAAGTTCATGTTGACATGAGCGTTGGCCATTTGATCTACAAGACATATTTGCAAAGGTTTTTAGACTAAGTTCATGATAATTAAGTTCATCTAATCAAAGTATTATAATGAACTCCCACTCAGATTTGACATCCCTCTAGTCATCTAAGTGATACACGATCCGAGTCGACTAGGCCGTGTCTGATCATCACGTGAGACGGACTAGTCATCGTCGGTGAACATTCTCATGTTGATCGCATCTTCCATACGACTCGTGTTCGACCTTTCGGTCTCCGTGTTCCGAGGCCATGTCTGTACATGCTAGGCTTGTCAAGTTAACCCTAAGTATATTGCATGTGTAAATCTGTCTTACACCCGTTGTATGTGAACGTAAGGATCTATCACACCCGATCATCACGTGGTGCTTCGAAGCGACGAACTTTAGCAATGGTGCACAGTTAGGGGAGAACACTTCTTGAAATTGTGTAAGGGATCATCTTATTTACTACCGTCGTTCTAAGTAAACAAGATGCATAAACATAATAAACATCACATGCAATTATATATTAGTGACATGATATGGCCAATATCATATAGCTCCATTGATCTCCATCTTCGGGGCTCCATGATCATCTTGTCACCGGCATGACAACATGATCTCCATCATCATGATCTCCATCATCGTGTCTTCATGAAGTTGTCACGCCAACGACTACTTCTACTTCTATGGCTAACGCGTTTAGCAATAAAGTAAAGTAAGTTACATGGCGTTCTTCAATGACACGCAGGTCATACAAAAATAAAGACAACTCCTATGGCTCCTGCCGGTTGTCATACTCATCGACATGCAAGTCGCGATTCCTATTACAAGAACATGATCTCATACATCACAATATGTCATTCATCATTCATCACAACTTCTGGCCATATCACATCACGTGACAATTGCTGCAAAAACAAGTTAGACGTCCTCTAATTGTTGTTGCATCTTTTACGTGGCTGCAATTGGGTTCTAGCAAGAACGTTTTCTTACCTACGAATAACCACAACGTGATTTTATCAACTTCTATTTACCCTTCATAAGGACCCTTTTCATCGAATCCGCTCCAACTAAAGTGGGAGAGACAGACACCCGCCAACCACCTTATGCAACTAGTGCATGTCAGTCGGTGGAACCGGTCTCACATAAGCGTACGTGTAAGGTTGGTCCGGGACGCTTCATCCCACAATACCGCTGAAGCAAGATAAGACTAGTAGCGGCAAGCAAGTTGACAAGATCTACGCCCACAACAAAATTGTGTTCTACTCGTGCAATAGAGAACTACGCATAGACCTAGCTCATGATGCCACTGTTGGGGAACGTTGCAGAAAATTAAAATTTTCCTACGGTTTCACCAAGATCCATCTATGAGTTCATCTAAGCAACGAGTCAAGGGAGTGAGTTTGCATCTACATACCACTTGTAGATCGAGTGCGGAAGCATTCAACGGGATGGTGATGATGGAGTCGTACTCGCCGTGATTCGGATCACCGATGACCAAGTGCTGAACGGACAGCACCTCCGCGTTCAACACACGTACGGGACGGTCGACGTCTCCTCCGTCTTGATCCAGCAAGGAGGAAGGAGAGGTTGAGGAAGGCAGCTCCAACGGCAGCACGACGGTGTGGTGTTGTTGGTGCAGCAGTACTCCGACGGGTCTTCGCCAAGCGCGTACGGAGGAGGAGAGGTGTTGGGGAGGGGAGGGGCTGCACCTTGAGTTGTGTACGGCAGCCCTCCCCTCACCACTCTATTTATAGGGGAAGGGGCAAGGGGGGCCGACCCCTCTAGATGGGATCTAGAGGGGGGCGGCGGCCAGGGAGGGGAGGCTTGCCCCCCTAGCAAGGGGGGCGCCCCCCTTTAGGGTTTCCCCCAAACCCTAGGCGCGTGGGCCCAAGGAGGGGGGTGCGCCCAGCCCTCCAGGGGCTGGCTCCCTGCCCCTTGTGGCCCATGTGGCCTTCCAGGAGGGGTGGCCCCTCTCGGTGGACCCCCGGAACCCCTTCGGTGGCCCCGGTACAATACCGATATGACCCCGAATTCTTCCGGTGTCCGTAAGACAACTTCCCATATATAAAACTTCACCTCCGGACCATTCCGGAACTCCTCGTGACGTCCGGGATCTCATCCAGGACTCCAAACAACTTTCGGTAATCACATACAAGTCTTCCTAATAACCCTAGCGTCACCGAACCTTAAGTGTGTAGACCCTACGGGTTCGGGAGACATGCAGACATGACCGAGACTGCTCTCCGCTCAATAACCAACAGCGGGATCTGGATACCCATGTTGGCTCCCACATGCTCCTCGATGATTTCATCGGATGAACCACGATGTCGAGGATTCGATCAAACCCCGTATACAATTCCCTTTGTCAATCGGTACGTTACTTGCCCGAGACTCGATCGTCGGTATCCCAATACCTTGTTCAGTCTCGTTACCGGCAAGTCACTTTACTCGTACCGTAATGCATGATCCCGTGACTAACCACTTAGTCACTTTGAGCTCATTATGATGATGCATTACCGAGTGGGCCCAGAGATACCTCTCCGTCATACGGAGTGACAAATCCCGGTCTCGATCCGTGTCAACCCAACAGACACTTTCGGAGATACCTATAGTGCACCTTTATAATCACCCAGTTACGTTGTGACGTTTGGTACACCCAAAGCACTCTTACGGTATTCGGGAGTTACACGATCTCATGGTCTAAGGAAGAGATACTTGACATTGAAAAAGCTCTAGCAAACGAACTACACGATCTCATGCTATGCTTAGGATTGGGTCTTGTCCATCACATCATTCTCCTAATGATGTGATCCCGTTATCAACGACATCCAATGTCCATAGCCAGGAAACCATGACTATCTGTTGATCACAACGAGCTAGTCAACTAGAGGCTCACTAGGGACATATTGTGGTCTATGTATTCACACGTGTATTACGATTTCCGGATAATACAGTTATAGCATAAATAAAAGACTATTATCATGAACCAAGAAATATAATAATAACACTATTATTATTGCCTCTAGGGCATATTTCCAACAGTGTCCAACCCATGCCTTTGAAATTTAAGTTTCTTATATTGTGTTCTTCTTTCGACGCAGGAGCTGCGTCGGATGGTGGAGGACATGCTAAGTCCAACTCCGCAACCCGAGGATCCAGAGAGATCCCGGGATCCGGCCTCCAAAGAGGATTCGGACATAGGAGTGGAGCTAATCGACGGGGTGTTCCATCAGCTTAGCATGGATAATGCTTTAGTCGCCATTACGGCCGACTGTCCCGGACTATATCCGGCTTCCCAGGTGATTGTGACCGAAGTCCTGACACCGCTATTCCCTCCTTGCTTTATTCTGACCACCATATATGATGACGCTGTGCAGGAGGCGCCTCTAGGGCGGGAAGCCAAGCCCGCGGTGGTTGACCATCAAAGGTCAGTCCGGACCAGTAGGCGGAAGAGGAGCGCGGCGCGGACTGAAACGTCGCTGCAAAGGTATAGCTCACAATTCATTATTTGGAGCAACGTCCCTAGGAAGCATTTGAGTGCTCATGACTTTTGTAGGAGAAAAAGCGCCCGCCGGACTGCGGGCGTAGAGGTTGCCAATCCAGCCTCTACCAGCCAAGCTCCAGCGCCTGGTCCGGAGGGGGAGGCGAGCGCAAGGCGTGAGCCGGATACTCCTCCAACGGAGGACGCCAACAGACTGTCCGCCACCAAATCTGAGGTGGAGAGCGCCATGAACCACAGGCGCCGCCGGACAGTTTTTCGTGACGTGTGCTTCTCCCCTGAGGCGTTGGATGCCTTTAACGCAGGGGACGCGCACCTCCGTGCCGCTCAAAATGGTTTGACCAGAGCCACGGAGCAGTATGTAAAAGACATACGGGTAAGAGAATTTGATAGTTATATATGCCAGTAGCCCCCAAGACTTAAAGTAGTTATATTAACTGATTTAAGGATCATATGAAACGCAGGGTCTTACCGAGAAGAATACCCAACTGTCTCAGGAGCTGCAAGAGTGTAAGGCCCAACTTGAGGCCGCACTCGCTGCCGCAGGAGGAAACACAGGGACCTCTCCTGGTAACACATTATTTGAAAAGATAAGTAGCGTTTGGCCTGTGTGCAAGTCTGATAATGACGTTGCAGGTGCTGCCGGACAAGATCCGGACAGGCAAAAACTTCTGCGCCAGCTGAAGGCCGGCGAGAGGGTGCTGCATAAGGTGCAGCATGAAAGGAACAAGCTCCAGGATGCCCATGCCCAGCTTGGAGAAGAGCTGAAAGGCGTTCGGGCCGAGCTGTCTGGCTCCGTTAAGGAGAATCAGCGGCTTCGTCGCGGCATCTATAGTAAGTGCTTGAGCGAACTCCTTTGAAAAGAAGAGTTCAGCGAGGAAGAAAATTGACAAAATATGTCTGTAGGTATACTCACAGGTCGTCCTGCGGAGGAGATGCCCGTATCAACGGGTGATCAGCTTCCCGAGCTATTGCAACTGATCGAACGAATTCGGCAGGCAATGCGCGGTGTTATCCAGGTGTTATGGCCAGCCTTCTCCCTACCCGAGGGCCTTGGGGAGCTTGCAGAGAAGCTTCAGGGAGTGCGGCAGCGCTTCCATTTATGGAAGATTTCAGCCTGCCGCCAAGGTGCCAGGGAGGCATGGGCCATGGTGAAGACGCGGTACAAGAAGGCGGATCCCAACCACATGGCCGAAGTCGGACCTGTGGGGCCCGATGGGAAGGAGATCCCTGTAAGTTTAGTATACGGCCAAGTAGAGTTGGCCGCTAAGTTTTCCCAACAGGACTGTAAATTAGACAGCCTATTAGACAGGATTGAGGAAGAATACAGTCAGTCAATTTGACAATGTATTATAAAATGACATGTAAAATGCCTTCTAGCCGGATTGTAGATCGTTTGTCTTTGCCGACCTTTTCGCTTCGACCTCGGGACCCTAGAGTCCGGAGTGTGTCCGAATACCTTCTCGGTTATGAAACAACCGGGGTATGCATGGAGACCAGGCGTAGGGGTCATTAGTGCTTTATCAGACAAGTGCCCAACTAGTTATGTTATATTACATGGTTAGTAAGAAACATCTTCCAGGGAGAATAGTTCCGTTAAGGGTTCCTTTCCTCTGGGGGTGGCATGCCCTAAAGTGCATGTCCGGACTGCGAAAAAAGCAGAAAAATATCTGGGGGCAGATAAATTAGGTAAAATCATCTTTCAAGTCACCGACCGAGTATTCCCTTAAGAACGCTAGCTTTCGGCTTCACCCAGTCTGAGGTACACATCCGGCTGACCCGGCAGTAACAATCCCAGAGGTGCTCCCTTTACCTCCTAGCCGAACAATCGGGAACGTAAGGGTAAGCACAGGAGCCAGGCAACCCAGCTTGGCCAAAACTTAAGTCATATCGATGCATATAAATGGTGAATAAAAGGTACATGTGGAAGCTTGACACATGTGCTGGGCATGAAGCCCTTGTAATTTAAGCTTCTGGTAAAGAAGCCCCCAGGTATAATGAGTGCGGATGGCACATCAAGTGTGTGCGAACAATGCGCAAGTAGGCCCTTAAGGGCTTTTTGATAGGAGATTAAGAGAAGAAAGAGAAATAAAAGACAGCTGAAGTATAAAAATTTGAGCAGGGGAAGAGGACGAACTCTTAGTCCGGCGCTAGGCATAGAATCTTCGGAGGCGGGCTGCGTTCCATGGGTTTGGCTCGAGTCGGTTATCCGACGCATTTCGTAGACGGTACGCTCCGCCGGTAAGGACTTGATCGATAATGAAGGGGCCCTCCCATTTGGGCTTGAGCTTGTCCTTTTTCTTGTCCGGCAGGCGTAGAACTAGTTCGCCAACGTTGTAAGTCTTGGCCCGTACTTCTCTGCTTTGATATCTTCGAGCCTGCTGCTGATAGAATGCGGAACGAGCCTTGGCGATGTCGCGTTCTTCCTCCAATGCCTCCAAGCTGTCCTGCCGATCCAGCTCGGCCTCTCTTTCTTCATACATGCGCACTCGAGGTGAGTCATGAATAATGTCGCAGGGCAGAACTGCCTCTGCGCCGTACACCATAAAAAATGGTGTGAATCCGGTAGTACGGTTGGGCATTGTCCGCAGCCCCCAGAGTACGGAGTCGAGCTCCTCTACCCAGTGCGTGTCTGATTTCGTAAGGGACCGCACTAATCTGGGTTTAATGCCGCTCATTATTAGACCATTTGCTCGTTCCACTTGACCGTTGGTTTGAGGATGATAGACTGAAGCGTAATCGAGCTTAATGCCCATATCTTTGCACCATGATTTAACCTCGTCGGCCGTAAAGTTCGTGCCGTTGTCGGTGATGATGCTGTGGGGGACACCGTAACGGTGTACTACCCCGGATATGAAGTCTATCACTGGTCCGGACTCTGTCGTTTTAACTAGCTTGGCCTCTATCCATTTGGTGAATTTATCCACCATGACCAATAGGTACCTTTCTTGTGGGTTCCCCCTTTGAGGGTTCCAACCATGTCAAGCCCCCAGACCGTGAACGGCCAGGTAATGGGTATAGTTTTGAGGGCGGTGGGTGGCATATGGCTCTGATTAGCAAAGACCTGACAACCGACGCATCTTTGGACTAAGTCCTGAGCATCTGCCCGGGCCGTCGGCCAATAAAATCCTGTACAGAATGCCTTTCCTACGAGGGCCCGGGCTGCTATGTGGTGTCCGCCTAGTCTGGCATGAATTTCAGCCAGGAGGTTTCGCCCTTCCTCTTCGGAGATACACCTTTGAAGGACTCCGGTTGTGCTTTTCTTATAAAGTTCTCCCTCGTGGACCTTGTAGGCTTTAGATCGCCGAACTATGCAGCGGGCCTCATTTTGGTCTTCGGGAAGTTCCTGCCTAAGTAAGTAGGCTAGGAATGGTTCTGTCCACGGGGCGATTACGGCCATTATGTCGTGGGCTAAAGGTGTTATTTCAGCGGCGGAAGCGCCGCTTATGTCAAATTGCTCTGTGTCGGTTGGTGTGGCTGCTTCCGGTTTGTTATTTCCGGCCTCCTCTTCCCATAGTACGGATGGCTTGAACCGCCGTTCCAGGAAGATGTTTGGAGGGACAGCGTCACGTTTTGCGCCGATGCGTGCCAGTACGTCGGACGCTTGGTTATTATCCCTGGCTACGTGATGGAATTCGAGTCCGTTGAACCGAGCTGACATTTTTAGGACAGCGTTGCGATATGCTGCCATTTTCGGATCCTTGGCATCAAAGTCTCCATTTATTTGGGATATTGCGAGGTTTGAATCCCCGTGCACCTCTAGGCGTTGAATTCCCATGGAGATTGCCATCCGGAGACCATGTAAAAGGGCCTCGTATTCGGCTGTGTTGTTGGAGTCCGTGTACATTATTTGAAGTACGTATTGGACTGTGTCACCGGTCGGGGACGTCAATATGACGCCAGCCCCCAGTCCGGCCAACATTTTAGAGCCGTCGAAGTGCATAATCCAATTGGAGTATGCGCCGTACTCTTTAGGGAGTTTGGCTTCGGTCCATTCAGCAACAAAGTCAGCCAAAACTTGTGACTTTATAGCTCGCCGAGGTTTGTAATTTATATCGAATGGTAAGAGCTCAATGGCCCATTTTGCAATCCTGCCCGTTGCGTCGCGGTTGTTTATAATGTCATTGAGTGGTACTTCAGAGGCCACTGTTATCGAACACTCTTGAAAGTAGTGTCGGAGCTTCCGGGATGCCATGAACACTGCATACGCGATCTTCTGATAGTGCGGGTAACAGGACTTGCAAGGGGTTAACACAGTGGATACATAGTACACTGGTTTTTGAAGAGGGAATTTATCCCCTTCTGTCTCTCGTTCAACGAGGAGTACCGCGCTTACAACTTGATGTGTTGCTGCGATGTATAACAACATTGGTTCGCCCAGGTTGGGCGCAGCCAAGACCGGATTCGTTGCCAATATGGCCTTTATTTCTTCGAGTCCGGCGGTGGCAGCATCCGTCCACTCGAAGTGTTCGGTGTGCCTGAGGAGGCGACAGAGGGGCAATGCCTTTTCTCCTAAGCGGGAGATAAAGCGGCTGAGAGCCGCCACGCATCCAGTTAATTTCTGGATCTGTTTGAGGTTTTTTGGAATATCCAGCTGTGATAGAGCTGGGATTTTGGTCGGATTTGCTTCAATTCCTCTACCGGATATAATGAAGCCCAGGAGCTTTCCGGCTGGTACGCCGAAAACGCATTTTTCCGGATTCAGCTTGATATCATATGCTCTGAGGTTGTCGAATGTGACCCTCAAGTCATCTACTAGAGTTTCGACGTGTTTAGTTTTGACGACTACGTCGTCTACGTATGCCTCTACTGTTTTGCCGATCTGGGTAGCTAGACATGTCTGAATCATGCGCTGATATGTTGCGCCGGCGTTTTTAAGTCCGAAGGGCATCATGTTGAAGCAGAATGGTCCATATGGAGTAATGAATGCCGTTGCGGCTTGATCCGCTTCTGCCATCTTGATTTGATGATAGCCGGAGTATGCGTCCAGGAAGCACAATGAATCGTGCCCTGCAGTGGCATCGATGATTTGGTCGATGCGGGGGAGGGGGAAGGGATCCTTTGGGGAGGCTTTATTTAGGTCTTTGAAATCGACACGTAGGCGCCAGGATTTGTCCTTCTTTGGTACCATTACCAGGTCTGCTAGCCAATCCGGATGTTTGATGTCTCTGATGAATCCGGCTTCCAATAGTTTGGCTAGTTCCTCTCCCATTGCCTGTCTTTTGGGTTCGGAAAATCGTCGAAGAGCCTGTTTAACTGGCTTGAATCCTTTTAGGATGTTTAGGCTGTGTTCTGCCAATCTGCATGGGATTCCGGGCATATCCGAGGGGTGCCAGGCGAAAATGTCCCAATTTTCCCGAAGGAATTCTCGCAGTGCGGCGTCTACATCAGGGTTCAATTGTGCCCCGATGGAGGCCGTCTTTGTCGGGTCCGTTGGGTGGACCTGGAATTTTACTATTTCTTCTGCTGGTTTAAAGGAGGTGGACTTGGATCTCTTATCGAGTATCACATCGTCCCTATTCACCGTAGAGCGCAGCGCGGTGAGTTCCTCTGCCGCTAAGGCTTCGGATAGTGCCTCCAGGGCTAATGCGGCCGTCTTGTTTTCGGCGTGGAGTGCTATGTCCGGGTCACTAACGAGAGTGATTATTCCACCGGGCCCAAGCATTTTGAGCTTCATGTACCCATAATGAGGTACGGCTTGGAAGATTGTGAATGCCTCTCGTCCTAATATAGCGTGATATCCGCTGTTGAACGGGGCCACTTCGAACGTGACTTCTTCGGATCTGTAATTGTCCGGCGAGCCGAATACCACATCGAGTGTGATTTTTCCTGTGCAGCGCGCTTCCCGGCTAGGGATTATTCCTCTGAAGGTTGTGCTGCTTCGCTCAATGCGGCTCCAGTCTGTCACATCCCTGGCATCTGGAAATGCACTAGTGTTAGTCTTTGGGTGTTGCATCATGTTTAAATTCAAGGAATTTGAACTGAGGAAATTAGAAAGCCTCAAAACTTTCTAAAAGAAGGGCAAGAACCCTTTAAATTGCATTCACTGATTCCAAAATTCCCTAAAAATCATTCTGGTAATTTTGGCAAGAGATATATATATATCAAACCAAAATTCTGGAACATTTTTATGGAATATTTTGGGACATTGAATTTAAATCATATTGTATTTGGATTTGAAGTTATATTCATAATATATAATGATTATAGTTTCAAAAGCCTGTGATATTTTATGTATATGTGGAGAAGTCCATTATGTGACATAAAAATATCCAAGGGAATTTTGGCACTGTTTTCAATTTGTTTAAATTTGAATTCAGTGGCAAAAGAAATATTAAAAAAGAAAACAAAACAGAAAATTTAAAAAAAGACCAGAGGGAAACTTACCTGGCACTCACCTGGCCTCACCCACCTGGCCCACCTGGCGGCCCAAGTGGCCGGCCCAGCCCACCTACCTCCTCGCTCGTCGTCTTCCTCCTGCCAGTAGGCAGGAGCGAACACGCGCGCACCCGCGGAGCCCTCCACCTCCTGCTTCATGCTGGAAGCCGCCCCTTCGTCCTAATCCGCGCCACGGAGACGCCCAGCACCTTCCCCCTCACTTCCCCCAACTCTCTGGTGCCTCTCTCCCTCTCTAGCCCTGCTCCACGTGCAGCCCGAGCACCACCGAGAGCATGCCGCAGCCATACGCGTAGCCACCGTCGATGAACCACCACCGCAGCGTCTTCCAAAGCTCCGTCGACGAGCACTACTTCACCAGGTCAAATATCAAGACCTCGGACGCCCTCAAGCGACGCCATCGGGCTCGCCTTCATCGCCTCTGCCCGCTGCTCGCTGCCGTGGATTCGCAAGCTCCAGTGCGTCCCCGCCCTTGCCGCTGGCTCCGTCCGAAGCGTTGTGAGCTCCTGCTCCTTCCTATATGCTCGCTTCCTCCGTTCCCGTCCGCTAGCTGCCGTCCCCGCGAGCCCGAACTCCGGCCGCCACCTCCCTCGCCGCTGCCGACGCCACAGCTAACCCCAGCTCCTCTGGCTTGCTCCATTGGATGCGCACGAGCGCGAGCTCCCTGTAGAACCCCTCCGCGCGTAGAATGGGCGCCGGAGCAGCCATCCCGGCGTGCCTCCGTCGTCGGTTGACGTCACCGGCGGTTAAACTCCGGCGGGCTGACGTGGCAACGTCTTTAGCAGCTAAACACGCTAATTAACCCCACTCCCTAGACAATGACAGTGGGCCCTGCTGCCTAATTAAACCGCTATTAGTTTTAAGTTAGTTTAGTTAACAAAACTAGCGGACCCACGCGTCAGAGTTGACTGGCTGACGTGGCAGTTGACCGGACCCACATGTCTGTGGGACTAACCAGCCTGAGTCACTGACATGCTGGACCCACGCATCAGGTTTGACCTGGACCGGGTCTATTGACCTGCTGAGGTCAGCATGACACCATGCTGACGCAATATTCCTTTTCTGGAATTTAGCTTATTTTATAAATAATCAGGAAATTCTAGAAAATAGCTAAAACTTCAATAAATCATAGAAATTCAACCGTAACTCCAAATGAAATAATTTATATATGAAAAATGATCAGAAAAATCCAATCTATCCATCTTTATCATTTTCATGCATGATAGAACAACTTATGGCTGCTGTTTAGGACAAATCATAGGAATGGCATTTAAATAATCACATGTGGAATTTGAATTTGAACCTAGGGTTCAAACCAACTTCATTTAATCTGGTTGCTAGCTGCATTAGCTCAAACACATTCATTTTGCCATGTCATGATCATGCATCATATTGTTGCATTGCATTGATTGTGTTCTTCTTTGTTTGCCGGTAATTGTCCCCTCTCGATAGACGTGTACCGGCGATGTGATCGATGACACCGATGAAGAACTATACTATCTTCAGAAGTGCCAGGCAAGCAAAACCCCCTTGTTCATTCCGATACAATCCCACTCTCTCGCTCCTGCTCTATTTTACTGCATTAGGACAACAACGATACAACTGGTACTTGCTGCGGTAGCTGAACCCCTTTATCCTCTGCATGACCTGTCATTGCCACAATAAATAGATGAAACCCACTAGCATGAGTAGGAGTTGTTTGAGCCCTGATGTGCCTACTCATTCATGTTTAATTGTCATGCCTGCTATTGCTTAGAGTTGTGTCAGGTCTGATTCATCAGGGATGAATTGGAGGTGGTGAACATGTCCTACTGTTGAGAGCTAAGTGTGTGAACACGATTTGGTAAAGGTAGCGGTGAGAGGCCATGTAGGAGTACATGGTGGGTTGTCTCATTGTAGCCGTCCTCAAGAACTGAGTTCTGTGTTTGTGATCCATGAACAGCTACTACCACTCATTGGGATCCTTAATTGACCCTCTCGGCTTCTTAGTCACCCTTGTTCTCTGTCCAGGAGTTGCAACTAGTTTCTGGTGTTTGTAGGTAGTGTTAGTAGTCTACCAAGTGGCACCCGGTATAGGTGGGCTTGGGACAGACTAGGCACAGTGGCCCGGTGTACCAAGTGGCACCCGGATGGTGGACTTGGGAACCCTGCACACATCGTTTGGGGCCGTGAGCGACACCCCGGCCGGATCTCCTTGCGGATGGAACCCGAATAGGCGATAAACCTGGACGAGAGACTTGAGTGTTTAGGTAGGCCATGGCCGACTCCCTCGCCAGGCTTCCGCTTGAAGGTTGCCGAGATACATGACGTGTACATGGCGGTAAGTGGCGAGAGCGTGTGTGAAGAAGTACACCCCTGCAGGGTTAAAATCATCTATTCGAATAGCCGTGTCCGCGGTAAAGGACTTCTGGGTTGCCTGTATAGTTCATAGACAAGTGAAAGTGGATACTCTAAAATACGCAGGATAAGCGTGAGTGCTATGAATGGCATTCTCGTAGGGAGATGGGAGCGGATCCATAGTGGTGTACTGATATGGTGAATATGTGGACTCGTGTGCGCCACCTCAAAAGAGTTACTTGCAGTTGTAGTTCAGGTTAGCCACCGAGTCAAAGCTGGCTTGCTGCAGTTAAACTCCACCACCCCCTTTGTTGATAATGATGCATATGTAGTTAGTTCTGATGTAAGTCTTGCTGGGTACATTTGTACTCACGTTTGCCTATTTTACGTTTTTGCAGAGAGACTTCAGTCTCGCTAGTAGTTCTGCGTGGACTTCGACGTTTAGCTTGTTACCTCAGCTACGATCTTGTGCCCTCGGCAGGATCTAGTAGATAGTCAGGCTTCTCAGCCTTTTTCATTTCTAGATGTCTGTACTCAGACATGTTAAGCTTCCGCATGTGTCTTGACTTGTATGCTCTGATTGTTGGGTCATGAGACCTATGTTTGTAATATCTCGCTCCTCGGAGCCTATTGAATAAATTACTTGAGTTGTAGAGTCATGTTGTGATGCCATGTTGTATTTGCACATATCGAGCATATTGTGTGTATGTTATTGAAATGCTTGGTATGTGTCGGATCTGACTATCTAGTTGTTTATCCTTAGTAGCCCCTCTTACCGGGAAATGTCTCCTAGTGTCTCCATCGAGCCATGGTAGCTTGCTACTGCTCCGGAACACTTAGGCTGGCCGGCATGTGTCCTTCTTCGTTCCTGTGTCTGTCCCTTCGGGGAAATGTCACACGATGAATACCGGAGTCCTGTTAGCCCGCTACAGCCCGGTTCACCGGAGTCCTGCTAGCCCAGTGCTACAGCCTGGATTCACTCGCTGATGACCGACACGTTCGATGCTGGGTCATGGATGCCTGTCCCTGTAAGTTTGTGCCACTTTGGGTTTACGACTAGCCATGTCAGCCCGGCCTCCTTATCATATGGATGCTAGCGACACTATCATATACGTGTGCCAAAAGGCGCAAACGGTCCCGGGCAAAGGTAAGGCGACACCCGTGAGGATACCGTGTGTGAGGCCGCAAAGTGATATGAGGTGTTACATGCTAGATCGATGTGGCATTGAGTCGGGGTCCTGACAGCTTTGGTATTAGAGCCTGACTGCCTGTAGGATTACCAAGCCAAACTAGTCAAAGTTGAGTCTAGAAATTCTTTAGTTATATAAGGGAATTGATTGTGGTTGGGAACGTAAGGCTCTTTTTACTCCTTATACCTTATGCCCTTCTGATCTGAGTCACCCTCTTCTTCTCTACGGGGTTAAGGAACTAGGCTTTCTCTTCTTTCTATCAGGATCACGTGTTACTAATCCGTAGACTTATAGGATTGTTGGATTCAAGCCTCAGTTCAGTTCATACTACTTCCGTATGTTAACTATTGATCTCGAAACCTTGATATTATGATGATCAAGTGGTTATGCCACCATTTTGTAGGATGTCTCAAACCCCTTTTTGAGCATTTATAGCCGTTATGCTGTCCGAGTCATCCCAGGTTTCTAAATAGTCTGATGCATTTGCAAATCCCTTCTTACCGTTCCGATGTTCCTTTGGTCAGATTAACCACACCAACTAGTGTGTTGAGGTACTTCATTGCCTCGGTATATATGTTGGAGCTAGTATTATGACCCTAGGTGTCTTAGAGTACCACCTAGTAAGCTAGCCATGATTTGTGTTCCCAGTGTGATGATTCTGGCCTTTATTCTCGAAAGCATCCCATGATGCCACCTAGTAGTAGGTATTCTACTCCTGAGTTTTGAACCCGAGATTCACCCTACTTCATGTTGTTAGTATTTGCTAGTTCCCTTAAGATATTAGTAACCTTTGCGATAGTCCTCGAGGTCCGTGGTATTTCCTTCTTCCAAATACTATGAACCACTTATGGCAGAAGTTCTTTGAACCAAAAGATCACAACCAGAGTGCTCTTGATGAGTTCTCCATTCCACATTGTGAATATGCCTGTCCTTCCTCTTCAGCATGGGTTATCCGGAAGAAATATGCTGAATTTGTTTGGCATACTAATCTGTGCATCCACAACTCAGAAAATCATATGCTCTTTTGAGTTGTCCCTCCGCAGTTGTATCCTGACCCCCGTCTATCAATTGATAGTCAAGAGTATGCATGCATTCGTTCATCGATGCCTATTACTCTTGTGGTCCGTCAAGCCATTCTATTCCGGAATGACTAGGAGAAACAAACTCCAGTACCTCATCCATAGCTAGTATTTGGTCAAAGAAGTTGTATTCCGCAGATCAAAGTGCCAACCCAGCTTCTGGTCTGTTCCACCTTGGAGTATTACCATCTTTATATCAAGAATATCATGGGAATTGCACACCATCCTATGAACTCTTGATACAGTGATACTCTCTCCATCATTATTTATTTCTCGGTTCTCGTGTTGTTGCAACCGGAATGTCGACAAGTGAATCGTGATGTGTGAAATCAATACTACTAGCAACCTTGTTGCTTGGTAGTTAAAGGACAATAATTTCATTCTTAGCGTCTTGGTTCTTGAATCATCATTCTAAGACTGATCATGCTACCTAGTCCCTATTTCTGGTGCACTCTTCGATCAATGAGTTAGGATTATTCAAACCCTTGCTCTATTGATCATATCGTCTTGCCCTGAAAAGCAAGATTATTCTCGAGCTTAGTAACCTATCGGTGGTTTGTGATTTTCCGAATATCTTCTCGGAAGTATTACCAGGTTGTCACCTGACCGCTATGTTGAGTTCGTGATCAAGATGGTTTCTTGTAAACCACCCCTTCTCCAAGAATCTGTGTGGGATACCCCTGAGCTAGTTGGTCAAGCTAAAAAATAACTTGGAGAGTTGGAAGATAAAAGCTTGTCTGACTTAGTTCATGTTAAGGGATATCTTTTTATGTGTGTGTGTTGAAGAAAGATGATATCTTCACCGATTGGTCCCGGTGATCAGTTAATGGACCTATCATCTTATCCAATCTTTGATTTGAGTGTGGGCTATTCTCAAATCAAATCAGAACCAACAATGTTCGTAATGTTGTCTTACTCATGGTTTTTCCTCGAGCATACTCCATTATATCCTTTGGTCTGACCAATACTATCACTTGTTCACATAATTATGGAATTCCATTTACATGGAAATCTTGATAACTTGTTGTTGAGCCCATCAGCAGCATTTTGTCTCCTCTATGATTTGTGTTGAACATCCAGCTAGTGTTGGAAACTTTTGAAAGCCTTTCTTCATGCTAGCTCATGAAGCATATGTTTGGATGAAAGAAGTGACTTTCTCCAAGTTCACGTGCATTAGGTGTAAGTTGCCGCCATGAATTTGAGAAAGGTTTGTCTTGTTTCCCCTGGAATCATCCCAAATTAGTCACACATGTGCAAAGTATACTATGGTTTGGTAGATTAGTTACCTCCACTCCATATGTATTCCGTAGCACACCAAGCCATTGATTGATTTGTTCAAGGAGAAGAAGCTCCTTCTTAAGAGTATACCTTATGCAAGGACTTTGATATCCTCGATGATGATTCCCCACCAGAAATCGGTAGTGTTTTATTGTAAGACTACCATGTGATCATGTTTGTTTGAGACAATTGTTCACATATTTGTAGCAGAACCAGCTCATGTTTTGGAGCTTGCTATCGTAGTTCATTTTCCTGAGAATCTCGCAACGTCATCTCCTCGGTTTGTGTTGCAAATTTCCTTTTCCAGACATGCTGTCTGAAATGTCCTGTTACCAACCAGATCTGAATCTCAGGCAGATATGATGGTTGGAACTATTCCAAGGTCTATGATGTAGGTCCCGACAAGGTTGATGTTGGCCGACACACCTAGTCAGAAGATCTATTATTGTAGTATCTTGAATGAGCAATTCGACCATCTTCTCCATGAGGATTTGGTATGACTTATTCCACAAGTTGTTCCTTATGGATTTTTGTGCTTCCGAAGTCCGACCTTTACTTGATGGCCATGTTGATGTTTTAAGCATTGACCATGGTACCTAGTACATCAAGGAGAACATTAGAAGCGGAGTGCTAAATGTCTCTCGGTCGATCATCCAGATTTTGTTTCCTTGGCATTGCTAGGGTGAAATCTGAGGAAGTGTTGTCTTCCTTTCCATCTGCATCCTCCATCGTTATTCATCATGGTAGTATGTAGTTGTATTAACATTCTTTTCATAGATGTTGGTAGAACTATGATGAATATGGAAATGCTCAAGTTCTTGAGAGCACGCTCAAGCACTGGGTGTTATCATCGGCACTAACTGGGATTGCTCCTTGTTTCTTTGGTTATGCTATAACTTTTCAAACAGTGGACTCACTCTCTACTGTTGAGCTCCTCCCCAGTTACAAAAATCATCCCTTGTGTTGTTTTCAACAAGGTAATCCACATCATCCATTCTAATCCGGGTATGCCATTCTACCGAACCCCTCTAAACGATCGCTTGAGAATTGCCTTAGGCTGGTATAAAGAGTTTTAATGATCTCTGAATCAAAGGTAATTCTTTTTGCCACTTAAGGGAATATTTCTACGAGCCACCTTCCCTAAGGTGTATCGTTATGGTATCATGGCAACTCAACTCCTCGCTGCGTTGACAACCGTTCACCACCCTCTTAAGTGTGGAATTGTTGTCTACCTAGTGAACTTCGTCATCTGTTCCACTCCATTCCTCTAGATGTGTGCTTTGTGTCTCAACTCGAGAGATGTTGCTATGTCTCATTCCGTGAGTTAATCCTGAGTCGATCGAACTTCGAGAAGATCGATTCTCCTAGAGTTTTCCTTTCCTCTTCTTGTCATGTTAGTTGGAGTTCTCAGAGGAAGGCATCGAGTCAAAGATGGTGATCGAATCAACGCCCCCATAAAGTGCAACCTGGATCGTGAAGATTGTGTTGGTTTGTGTCCCCCCTTCATCTTACCCTACGCTTGAATCTCGAGACGAGATTCTTGTTTAGTGGGGGTGAGTTGTCACATCCCTGGCATCTGGAAATGCACTAGTGTTAGTCTTTGGGTGTTGCATCATGTTTAAATTCAAGGAATTTGAACTGAGGAAATTAGAAAGCCTCAAAACTTTCTAAAAGAAGGGCAAGAACCCTTTAAATTGCATTCAGTGATTCCAAAATTCCCTAAAAATCATTCTGGTAATTTTGGCAAGAGATATATATCAAACCAAAATTCTGGAACATTTTTATGGAATATTTTGGGACATTGAATTTAAATCATATTGTATTTGGATTTGAAGTTATATTCATAATATATAATGATTATAGTTTCAAAAGCCTGTGATATTTTATGTATATGTGGAGAAGTCCATTATGTGACATAAAAATATCCAAGGGAATTTTGGCACTGTTTTCAATTTGTTTAAATTTGAATTCAATGGCAAAAGAAATATTAAAAAAGAAAACAAAATAGAAAATTTAAAAACAGATCAGAGGGAAACTTACCTGGCACTCACCTGGCCTCACCCACCTGGCCCACCTTGCGGCCCAAGTGGCCGGCCCAGCCCACCTACCTCCTCGCTCGTCGTCTTCCTCCTGCCAGTAGGCAGGAGCGAACACGCGCGCACCCGCGGAGCCCTCCACCTCCTGCTTCACGCTGGAGGCCGCCCCTTCGTCCTAATCTGCGCCACGGAGACGCCCAGCACCTTCCCCCTCACTTCCCCCAACTCTCTGGTGCCTCTCTCCCTCTCTAGCCCTACTCCACGCGCAGCCCGAGCACCACCGAGAGCACGCCGCAGCCGTACGCGTAGCCACCATCGATGAACCACCACCGCAGCATCTTCCAAAGCTCCGTCGACGAGCACTACTTCACCAGGTCAAAGATCAAGACCTCGGACGCCATCAAGCGACGCCATCGGGCTCGCCTTCATCGCCTCTGCCCGCTGCTCACCGCCATGGATTCGCGGGCTCTAGTGCGTCCCCGCCCTTGCCGTTGGCTCCATCCGAAGCGCTGTGAGCTCCTGCTCCTCCCTATATGCTCGCTTCCTCCGTTCCCGTCCGCTAGCTGCCGTCCCCGCGAGCCCGAACTCCGGCCGCTGCCTCCCTCGCCGCTGCCGACGCCACAGCTAACCCCAGCTCCTCTGGCTTGCTCCATTGGATGTGCACAAGCGCGAGCTCCCTGTAGAACCCCTCCGCGCCTAGAATGGGCACCGAAGCAGCCGTCCCGGCGTGCCTCTGTCGTCGGTTGACGTCACCGGCGATTAAACTCCGGCGGGCTGACGTGGCAACTTCTTTAGCAGCTAAACACGCTAATTAACCCCACTCCCTGGACACTGACAGTGGGCCCTGCTTCCTAATTAAACCGCTATTAGTTTTAAGTTAGTTTAGTTAACAAAACTAGCGGACCCACGCGTTAGAGTTGACTGGCTGACATGGCAGTTGACCGGACCCACCTGTCTGTGGGACTAACCAGCCTGAGTCACTGACATGCTGGACCCACGCGTCAGGTTTGACCTGGACCGGGTCTGTTGACCTGCTGAGGTCAGCATGACACCATGCTGACGCAATATTCCTTTTCTGGAATTTAGCTTATTTTATAAATAATCAAGAAATTCCAGAAAATAGCTAAAACTTCAATAAATCATAGAAATTCAACCGTAACTCCAAATGAAATAATTTATATATGAAAAATGATCAAAAAAATCCAATCTATCCATCTGTATCATTTTCATGCATGATAGAACAACTTATGGCTGTTGTTTAGGACAAATCATAGGAATGGCATTTAAATAATCACATGTGGAGTTTGAATTTGAACCTAGGGTTCAAACCAACTTCATTTAATCTGGTTGCTAGCTGCATTAGCTCAAACACATTCATTTTGCCATGTCATGATCATGCATCATATTGTTGCATTGCATTGATTGTGTTCTTCTTTGTTTGCCGGTAATTGTCCCCTCTCGATAGACGTGTACCGGCGATGTGATCGATGACACCAATGAAGAACTATACTATCTTCAGAAGTGCCAGGCAAGCAAAACCCCCTTGTTCATTCCGATACAATCCCACTCTCTCGCTCCTGCTCTATTTTACTGCATTAGGACAACAACGATACAACTGGTACTTGCTGCGGTAGCTGAACCCCTTTATCCTCTGCGTGACCTGTCATTGCCACAATAAATAGATGAAACCCACTAGCATGAGTAGGAGTTGTTTGAGCCCTGATGTGCCTACTCATTCATGTTTAATTGTCATGCCTGCTATTGCTTAGAGTTGTGTCAGGTCTGATTCATCAGGGATGAATTGGAGGTGGTGAACATGTCCTACTGTTGAGAGCTAAGTGTGTGAACACGATTTGGTAAAGGTAGCGGTGAGAGGCCATGTAGGAGTACATGGTGGGTTGTCTCATTGTAGCCGTGCTCAGGAACTGAGTTCTGTGTTTGTGATCCATGAACAGCTACTACCACTCATTGGGATCCTTAATTGACCCTCTCGGCTTCTTAGTCACCCTTGTTCTCTGTCCAGGAGTTGCAACTAGTTTCTGGTGTTTGTAGGTAGTGTTAGTAGTCTACCAAGTGGCACCCGGTATAGGTGGGCTTGGGACAGACTAGGCACAGTGGCCCGGTGTACCAAGTGGCACCCGGATGGTGGACTTGGGAACCCTGCACACATCGTTTGGGGCCGTGAGCGACACCCCGGCCGGATCTCCTTGCGGATGGAACCCGAATAGGCGATAAACCTGGACGAGAGACTTGAGTGTTTAGGTAGGCCGTGGCCGACTCCCTCGCCAGGCTTCCGCTTGAAGGTTGCCGAGATACATGATGTGTACATGGCGGTAAGTGGCGAGAGCGTGTGTGAAGAAGTATACCCCTGCAGGGTTAACATCATATATTCGAATAGCCGTGTCCGCGGTAAAGGACTTCTGGGTTGCCTGTACAGTTCATAGACAAGTGAAAGTGGATACTCTAAAATACGCAGGATAAGCGTGAGTGTTATGGATGGCGTTCTCGTAGGGAGACGGGAGCGGATCCATAGTGGTGTATTGATATGGTGAATATGTGGACTCGTGTGCGCCACCTCAAAAGAGTTACTTGCAGTTGTAGTTCAGGTTAGCCACCGAGTCAAAGTTGGCTTGCTGCAGTTAAACTCCACCACCCCCTTTGTTGATAATGATGCATATGTAGTTAGTTCTGATGTAAGTCTTGCTGGGTACATTTGTACTCACGTTTGCCTATTTTACGTTTTTGTAGAGAGACTTCAGTCTCTCTAGTAGTTCCGCGTGGACTTCGACGTTTAGCTTGTTACCTCAGCTACGATCTTGTGCCCTCGGCAGGATCTAGTAGATAGTCAGGCTTCTCAGCCTTTTTCATTTCTAGATGTCTATACTCACACATGTTAAGCTTCTGCATGTGTCTTGACTTGTATGCTCTGATTGTTGGGTCATGAGATCCATGTTTGTAATATCTCACTCCTTGGAGCCTATTGAATAAATTACTTGAGTTGTAGAGTCATGTTGTGATGCCATGTTGTATTTGCACATATCGAGCATATTGTGTGTATGTTATTGAAATGCTTGGTATGTGTGGGATCTGACTATCTAGTTGTTTATCCTTAGTAGCCCCTCTTACCGGGAAATGTCTCCTAGTGTCTCCATCGAGCCATGGTAGCTTGCTACTGCTCCGGAACACTTAGGCTGGCCGGCATGTGTCCTTCTTCGTTCCTGTGTCTGTCCCTTCAGGGAAATGTCACGCGATGAATACCGGAGTCCTGTTAGCCCGCTACAGCCCGATTCACCGGAGTCCTGCTAGCCCAGTGCTACAGTCTGGATTCACTCGCTGACGACCGACACGTTCGATGCTGGGTCATGGATGCCTGTCCCTGTAAGTTTGTGCCACTTTGTGTTTACGACTAGCCATGTCAGCCCGGGCTCCTTATCATATGGATGCTAGCGACACTATCATATACGTGTGCCAAAAGGTGCAAACGGTCCTGTCACGACCGGTTTTCCGGGGAATAAATTTCCAGAAAAGACCGTCGTGCTCATCAGCCCCAGGATTACTGTTAGCTGATGAGGCTCCAACTTGATACAGAAATTCCAAGCAAAATACAAAATATGCAGTACAAGACCATTCTGGCCTGTGAGTACAATAAATGGTTTCTAGTGGTTGATGGCGGAAGCGGTTTGTGGATCATCAGTGTCTATGGGACTCCAATTCCCACAGGAACAGCTGACCAGGTTAACTCCTATCTCCGCGAGGCTGCTATCTCCGTTGCTTAGGTTCCGGAGCTGTCATCGCGTTCGCTTCTCTCCGTGCAAGAAAATCTGGCCAAGACAATAGCCAGGGACAAGCCAGTGAGTACGTTGAATGTACTCGCAAACATTATGAACACAGGTATAATATAACAATGATGTGCTGAAAATATTTTATGCTCATGACGTCAGTCACAAAAGATAAATGAAATTCTGATGCGTGCAAGCAAGTTATTTATAAAAATGCAATAACATAGTAGTGTTAAAATTTATGAAATAAATAATAAGCAAGGCCACAGTCAGACGTCTTAGCGACACCACATAAAGGGCTTTAAAAGAAATGCCACAGTTGGGCGTCTTAGCGACACCACATAAAGGGCTTTAAAAGAAATGCCACAGTTGGGCGTCTGAGCGACACCACATAAAGGGCTTTAAAATAAATGCCACAGTCGGGCGTCTGAGCGACACCACATAAAGGGGCTTTAAAATAAATGCCACAGTCAGGCGTCTGAGCGACACCTCATAAAGGGCTTTAAAATAAATGCCACAGTCGGGCGTTTGAGCGACACCACATAAAGGGCTTTAAAAGAAACAATCATAGTGAATATCCCGGAGGTAGAACCATCCCAGAGATACTCGATAATAACAATAATATCACGGGTTAGTCAACAATAATAATAATCATAATTATCACAAGTCATAAGTAGTATTCCAGTTCTGGTTTAACAGTTATCACCTCCGAAGACCGACACTAAGACCAACACCTGACCCATCCCAAACTGTAATCCTTAACCATGGACATGGCTATTCGAATAGGTTTAATCTCTGCTGAGGGTGCACTCTTTACCCACGAGTAACGGATTTCTTTAGTCCATCGGGACTAATTCCGTCTACGGTCTTTTTGTTGAAAACACACCTAACTTGCACAAACCAGCTTAACTCACCGGTGTCTGGAATCACCCACGACACCTGTGAAGCAAAACTCTAAGTGGGGAGGCTACAACCTCGCGTAGCATGGGATCAAATTTATACCGCGCGCTCTAAGGGGTGCCCCCCTCTCGGTCCCAACCGGAAACACCCATGCCCCCGGACCAGGTGGCCTGCCTACCAGCTACAACCGGTATCTTCCACCATGGCCTCTCTGTACGGTGTGTGCTAAAAAGGGGTTGACAACTTACTGAACCGTACTCTACTTGCTGTAGAGACGAGTGGTAGTACGAAACAAGTATGGGGGTTACTGGAACAAGACTCGATCCACGGTCGACTCAGGAGGGTTAAGTATTCCCTGCATGATTAGCATAACGGATATATCTCAACCAACAGAGTCACCGCTCATACCACCTTACCATGCCATACCAGACATAACCGTCCCGACGGAGACCGGCGACAAACTCATGCCTACCCAAGGCAGAGGTTTTCCCGGGTTCCTGCCGGTATGCATGCAAGGCACATGAGGGTGATTATCATCACAAGTGTGTTCATTTCCAATAGCATGGAAATCACTAATATGCACTCATGCATATGATCATACCACATGAAATAACAAGTCCTTCGAAATGCGGTGGTGTTATAAATGTATCAATTATCACACCAAAAATATTATGTCGGGATTCAGAATGCTTGCCTTCAATGTGTGGAAAGGCAGGGTGCACTCCAAAACTTTTGAAATATATCTCCTCTCGTCAAAAATCCTATTTAGAAATAAATGAATTAACACACAAAATAAAAACAGCACAAAAAGTTGTTCTGAAAATTTTTCAAATAAATCTTAAAATAAACTAGACAATATTTGTGAGAGGTAGGAGAAAGAATCATTTCATTTGGAGTTATATTTAAAAAGATATAACCAGTCAAAGTTTGGTCAAAATCTGTTTTTAAAATAAAATAGAAAAAGAAAACGTTTCAGACAGAATACGCTTTCGGTGAAGGGAAAACGTACTGGGGAGTTTACGCTTCCACTTAAACATGTGGACCGGCGCGGGGTGTCACTGACAGTGGGCCCGCTTGGCCCACTGGTCAGGTTTGACCAGTCGCCCGCATCGTCTCCCTCCTCTGCCCGAGCGGAGCGCGGCTCCGGCGATCGTCGCCGGCGACTGGCGTCTTCTTGCGGGGTCCCGAGGGCGGGGATGGATCCGCCACTCCAGGGCGGTCCTCCCGGCGGTCGTGAGGCAGGAGGGGACGGAGGGAGCTGCCGGCGGCGAGCTTCTCGGCGGAGGTGGCGTTGGGAGCAAAGTGACTTTTGGGCTGCGGTGGTCTCCTACTCAAATTGATCGAGGGGTTGCACTCGCGAGAGGAAGGGGGAGTTCTTGGTGGAGAGATTGGAGAGGGGGAGGCTCTGGTGACGCCGGAAGGGCTAGGGCAATGGCGGCGGCTGCGGTTGCCGGAGATGGGGAAGAAGGCCTCCCCGGGTCGTTTGGCTGCCAAAGGGGCCCCTAGGGAGATGGCTTGAGGTCGCATGCGTGCGGAGACGAGCTCGGGCTCCTTATATAGGCGAGGCAAGGCGGTTCCGCGGCGGCCGTGGATAAGTTCTCCGGCGGACCGCCTCTCCATAGCTAGGGCGACGTGGCGGCGACGTGCACTAGGTGACGAGGCTGTGGATGAGCTCGCACTGTCCCAGGGGCAGGTGGCAAGCCGGGGTGGCTTTGGCGGTGCCGGCCTGAGCAGGGCTGTCGGGCGGCCGTGGCGGCTAGCCCTTGGCTTGCCGGGGACGCGGCGAGGTTCTGCTTGGTGCATTGCGGTGAGGGGGAGCACGTAGCGTGCAAGGGGGCCCGGCGTGCCGGCTGCGGTTGGTCACGGGCTGGGGTGAGTGCGGGGCGTGACGCAGCGATTCGGGTGCCGCTCGTGCAATACGCGCGCCCTGGGCGCACCCAGAGCGTGCACGCCAAGCGTTCGGCGAAATGCCAGAGCATGCTAGGCGGCTAGGGTGGAGCTAGGGATTAGCAGGTCTAGGCTAGGGTCCCCTAGGAGATTAGTGGACATGTTGGTTTGCCCAGAGGTGCAAGGTCACAATGCAAAGACAAAATCATGTCAAAACTGGCCATGCACACCAGGTGTTTGGCAAAATGCTAATGGCATCTAGGCAACTCTTGGGGTGGCCCAAATCTTCAGATCAAAGTCTCTTTAGAAGCATGAGATGGTGGTGAGGTTAGTTTGCCAAATGAAGAAACTTGTTAGTGCAAAACTTTGAGAAAACCAAATCTGGTCAGAAAGAAAAGTATATGGTTTCATGGACAAAAACTACTCCAATGGGTTCACTCTCTTGGAATTAGGGGTTTGGTAAGGTGTACTACAAGCAGGAGAAAGCTCATGGGTAAAGGAGCAAGTTAGAAGATGGTTGCAGTACAAATCATCAAGTTAGACCAGAATGAAAAAGAGGTTGATTCACTCAAATTTTCAAAGAACATAAAGGGGTTTTTGCACAAGGTGGAATAATATGCTCCTACTGACCTCCCCTAATTTTGGTAGAAGTTTTAAAGAAATATTTAAATAGGTTGTAGTGTAAAATTGCCCACTGGACCAGATTTGGAAACTTGGTGTAGAACTCAAAATATCCAACGAATAAAATATCTTTTTGCATAAAAGTGATTTAAAAGCATCACATGACATCTACAAATTTTGGTGGGATTTTTAGATAAATATATCAAATGGTTGTAGTTCAAAAAGAGCTCCAAATTTTAAAACAAGTCATTTAATGAATAAAGCTCAGGGTGAAATAATTTAATAAATAATCCTACTGATTAGGAATTTGTTTTAATGAGATGGCATAGAAGTTCAATATGTTTTGGAAGGATCCACTTGGGAAAAACTCCTTAATATTAAAAGAAAAGTTTTGAAATCAACAGAGGTATTCTTGCAGGCAAAAATTTTAAACTCTTGGCAAACTTTTAATAACTAAAACCTGGTTAAATTTTTGGGGTGTTACAGGTCCCGGGCAAAGGTAAGGCGACACCCGTGGGGATAACGTGCGTGAGGGCGCAAAGTGATATGAGGTGTTACATGCTAGATCGATGTGGCATTGAGTCGGGGTCCTGACACAGTCTATTTCCATTTTTTGAAGGGTTTCCTCGTAGATGAGGTTTAATCCGCTGCCGCCATCCATGAGTACCTTGGTAAGTCGAAAGCCGTCCACTATTGGACTGAGGACCAATGCGGCTGGTGCTCGGGCTGTTCGGAATTTAGGTTCGTCACTGGCGTTGAAGGTGATGGCCGCGTCGCTCCAAGAATTTGATGTGGCTACTTGGTAGACTTCGGCGAGGCTGCGGATTGCTCGTTTCCGCATATTGTTTGATGCGAAAGTCTCGAAGACTGTTGATACTGTACCGGTATTGTTGGTGTGGTTTCCCGGGGCTAGAAGCTCCTCGCCACTTTTGGCCACCTGCCGTAATATCCAACATGCTCGAAGGCTATGTGTTGGGACAGCGCCCTCTGTACTGTGAATTGTACAGGGTCTGCTGAGCCATCCCTCCAGTACGGTTCCGTTCCCTTTAAGGGGATTTTGTTTTTTGGTTCTTGCACCTGGTGCCTGAGTGTGATGCACCCTTTTGTTGTGGACTGGGGCTGTATCCGGGGCCGGATTGTCCCAAAACCTATTTTCGGTTTTCCAGAAACTCTCTATCGCACAGTACTTTTGTACTATGGATGCCAGGTCGGCGAAGCGTGTGATTTCACGACGGCTGACGGCGTTCAAGATTCCCTCGTCCGTGCAATTATTGCAAAAAATTGAGATTGCGTTTTCCTCTCGGCAGTCCTTTATCCTGTCCATAACCAGGAGGAATCTGGCCCAGTAGTGATGTACTGTTTCAGCGGGCTCTTGCCAGATTAGAGATAGATCGCATATATCTGGTCGGGTGGGTGGAATTAAGTCCGGAACCCAACCCATCTCAAGGCTCGAAGGCCGAGAAGTTTCCAAATTTGGAAGCTTTGATTGCTGGACGTTGTCCAATGAGTCCGGAGCGAGGCCTGATTTTAAGTTCAGTGCTCGATCGAAGTCCGTCCCTCCGCGGGAATCCTGCATGGAGGGTTTAGGAGCCCGGACATGACTAGTCTTCAATACAGGAGAAGAGTCGCCGCATTGTTCTTCTACCACCGCGACGTGGTGGGTGACCTAGGGAGAGTTGATCTCTCTCAGATCGATTTTAAGTCCGATCTGATCGTAGTCTGTAGCGACTCCCAGGGCGGCGATCCAATCTAAGAGTTCGTTTACAGACGAGAGCTCTGCTAGATCTAGCTGCTCGGCGAATTCCGAGTTGACGTGAAGATTGCTCTCGATGACCCGAGAGGTCATCGTTGAAGCGGTGGCCGGACAGGCGGTCATAAGAAAACCTCCTAGCCGGATAGTTTGGCCGGTGGCCAGGGCTCCATTGGCGAAGATACCGTCCTTGAAGACGGGAAGAGGCATCCTTCCTATCGGTGACGGCACAGAGGAACTCTCAATGAAAGCACCAATGTCGGTGTCAAAACCGGCGGATCTCGGGTAGGGGGTCCCGAACTGTGCGTCTAGGCGGATGGTAACAGGAGACAAGGGACACGATGTTTTACCCAGGTTCGGGCCCTCTTGATGGAGGTAAAACCCTACGTCCTGCTTGATTGATATTGATATTGTGGATGTTTACAAGAGTGGATCTACCATGAGATCAAGGAGGCTAAACCCTAGAAGCTAGCCTATGGTATGATTGTAAGGGTTGATGTTGTTCGTCCTACGGACTAGAGCCATCCGGTTTATATAGACACCGGAGAGGGCTAGGGTTACATAGAGTCGGTTACAATGGTAGGAGATCTACATATCCGTATCGCCAAGCTTGCCTTCCACGCCAAGGAAAGTCCCATCCGGACATGGGACGAAGTCTTCAATCTTGTATGTTCATAGTCTTGGAGTCCGGTCGATGATGATAGTCCGGCCGATGATAGTTCGGCCGATGCTGGTAATCCGGCTATCCGGACACCCCCTAATCCAGGACTCCCTCAACAGGGCTTGCCTTTAGCTCTTGGGGAGTGCCGTGTCTCATCCCGGCTCTCCGTAATGTGCGACTGCCCAAGGATTTCAAAGGGCCACGCAAGGTGCCTAATTACACCGCTGATCAGACCCCCGAGGCGTGGGTTGAAAGTTATGAGATGGCAATGGAGATGCTGGATGTAGATGAAGCGGCATGTGCAAAATACTTCACCATGATGTTGGAAGGAACGGCCCGCACTTGGTTAAAACGCTTGCCCGCCAACTCCATCGGATCATGGGACTAATTGAAGGCCAAAGATACGTGCAAACAGCCTATGTCCATTGTGGATTTAGATGCCTCTGTCCAAGGAGAGAACGAGTCAACTACTCATTGGGTGTGCCGGGTTTCAGAAATTTTGCATTCGTCGGACCGTATCAATGCTGACACGGCGATCGTAAAATTGGAGCGTAATTGCTGTTTTAAGTCATTGAAAATGAAGTTGGGATGACTCAAGGGCCATTGCAATTATATGGGAACACTTATGGCGGCTCTAGTTAAGTATGTTGATTCTGATAACACCAAAGACCCTGATTCTGATGATGAGAAACAGGAGAAGGGAAAGAAGAATGCCGGTTCAAAAGGACAGCATAATCAGGCGAGCCAGGGAAACAGTGGTAAGGGTAAAGCAGATAATTCCGATTTTGTGTCTAACACCAATGTGCAGGGTAATATGCAGCATCGTAGGGGTAAACCTCCCCAGCACGGTGGAGGAATGAATCTGGAACTCCTGTTAAACTAGCCCTGCCCGAAGCACGGGACAAAGGAGGCTCCGGCCACACACCTTTGGAAGGATTGCCACATCATGAGGGAGTTCAAAAATTCTGATCTTTTTCGGTATGATCAGGGTCCATCTGGTGGTTCCGGTCCAGGATTCCACGGGCCGGGTTACGGTGGTGGCGATTCAAGCTCAGGATTCCAGAATCATCAGGGAATCCGAACAATCAAGGTGGTAACCATCAACAACGTAATCAGGGGAGTCAATAGCAGTCGAGTTATCAGAGCAACCCAAAGCAGTTAAACAGTGGACAGTATCATGTCTTCACCACTAGCTTGTCCAAGCGCGATCAGAAGCTCCATAAAAGAGCAGTGAACTCTGTTGAACCGACGGTGCCCCATTATCTACGTTGGTCTGAGCAGCCTATTGTCTAGAGCAGGGAGGATCACCCGCCCCGGGTTGACAATCCGGGTCACCTGGCTTTGGTGGTTGCACCTCAGGTGGGAGGATATAAGTTCACCAAGGTGCTCATGGACGGAGGGAGCAGTATCAATATCTTGTACTATGAAACCTTCCAGCGTATGGGGTTGACAGATAAGAATCTTAGACCGTCAAACACCGTTTTTCACGGAGTCATGCCTGGCAAATCGGCTTACCCAGTTGGTAAGAAAGCTCTGGAGGTGGCTTTTGGAGATGATCATGACTCAAGGTCCGAGACACTGACCTTTGAAGTGGTCAAAATCAGAAGTCCGTACCATGCTTTATTTGGACGGCCGGTTTATGCTAAGTTCATGGCAGGGCCGTGTTATGTTTATCTGCGGCTCAAGATGCCGGGTCACAAAGGGACCATTACGGTTCATGGCAGCCGCAAGATTGCTCTGGAGTGTGAGGAAGGAGATGCGGCGTATGCTGAATCGGTTTCTGCAATGGAGGAGTTAAAGTTCTATAAGGACAATGTTGATTCGGCAGACATGACTTCCTTGAAGAAGCCTTCTACAGAACATGATCCGACCCTGAAGTTCAAACCGGCTGATGAAACTAAACTTGTTGATTTCGTTCCTGGCGATTCATCCAAGAAGTTTAGTATCAGTACAAATCTGGATCTGAAATAGGAAAGCACGCTCATCGAGTTCATCCGTGAGAACCGGGACATTTTTGGATGGAAGCCTTCTGACATGCCAGGTGTACCGAGGGAACTCGCTGAGCACACTCTCAATATTGATCCCAAGTTTAAACTGGTCAAACAGTTCCTTCGCCGCTTCAACAAGGAACGACGCAAGTCCATTGGAGAAGAGGTAGCCCATTTGTTGGCTGCTGGTTTTATTGTCGAAGTGTTTCACCCAGAGTAGTTCGCTAATCCGGTGCTGGTGCTTAAGAAAAACGGCACTTGGCGTATGTGTGTAGATTACACATATTTGAATAAAGCTTGCCCAGCTGATCCCTTCGCCCTCCCTCGTATTGATCAAATCATTGATGCTACGGCGGGTTGTGAGCGTTTGAGTTTTCTGGATGCTTATTTTGGTTATCATCAGATCAAGATGGCAGTTAAGGACCAGGAGAAGACAGCTTTCATTACTCCCTTTGGAGCCTTCTGCTATGTATCCATGCCCTTTGGGCTCAAGAGTGCCTAGGCAACTTATCAACGTTGCGTGCAGAATTGTCTTCATACTCAGATTGGGCGCAATGTTCATGCTTATGTGGACGATATTGTGGTCAAGTCCAGGAAAGCAGAGACACTCATATCTGATCTGCGAGAAACCTTTGATAATCTGAGAGTCTATAAAATGATGCTCAATCTGGCTAAGTGTGTTTTTGGTGTTCCGGCAGGCAAGCTCTTAGGCTTTCTGGTGTCTAACAGAGGCATTGAGGCTAATCCGGAAAAGATCAAGGCAATTACATCCTTGGCTAAACCGGCGTGTATCAATGATGTTCAGCGACTGGCAGGTTGTATTGCAGCTTTGAGCCGGTTTATCAGCCGTTTGGGAGAGAAGGAAATTCCTCTATATCAGATGTTGAAGAAAACCGACAATTTTGTCTGGAGTGATGCAGCTGATGCGGCGTTTGAGGACTTGAAGCGGCAGTTAGCTGAACTGCCTGTTCTTGCTGCTCCCGTTGATAAGGAGCCACTACTGTTGTATGTGGCTGCTAATGCCCGGGCTGTCAGTGTTGCCATTGTGGTGGAGCGCAAGGAGGCTGGGAAGGAGTACACGGTTCAAAGGCCGGTTTACTATATCAGCGAAGTGCTCATTGAGTCAAAGCAAAGGTATCCGCATTGGCAGAAGCTAGTGTATGGGGTGTTCATGGCAAGTCAAAAGCTTAAACAGTACTTTCAAGGTCATCCCATCACAGTGGTCAGTTCTTCTCCTTTGGGGGATATAATCCAGAACAGGGAGGCAACTGGCCGGGTTGCTAAGTGGGCTATTGAGCTTGGACCACACGGTTTGAAGTATATGCCTCACACAGCCATCAAGTCCCAGGCTCTTGTGGATTTCATCAATGACTGGACCGAGTTGCAGGCACCAAAAGACAAACCGGATAGTACATATTGGACTATTCACTTTGACGGGTCCAGGCAATTGGAGGGCTCGGGGGCTGGAGTTGTCCTTATTTCCCCTCGAGGTGATAAAATTCATTATGTTCTTCCCTTAATGTTCCCTTGTACTAACAATGCAGATGAGTATGAAGCTTTACTCCATGGTCTTCGAGTGGCTAAGGAGATGAACTTAAGCCACGTACGATGCTTTGGAGACTCAGACTTGGTAGCCCAGCAAGTTTCAGGTACTTGGGATTCCAAGGATCCACTCATGGCGGCTTACCGAAGAGAGGTGTATATTGTGGCTGGTCACTTTAAGGGATATCAAGTGGAGCACATTGATCGGCACAAAAACGAGGCAGCTGACACTTTAAGCCGGCTAGGATCTCAGCTTAAATCAATGCCGCCCAATACCTTTTTGGACATTTTGCATAACCCATCGGTTCAGCTGCCCACAGAGAAGGACCTCGCTATTCCTGATCTGGAGGCACAGTTGGTGGCCGCTTTACATATCATTCCGGATTGGACAGTTCCATACTTGGCGTATATGAACCGGGGAAAGTTACCAGATGATGAAATTTGGGCCAGACAGATCGTCCGACGGTCCAAGTTCATGGTTGTTCACAACGGCGAGTTACACCACTGCAGTGTTTCTGGTGCGTTCCAGCGCTGTGTTTCCTCTGAAGAAGGCCGTGAGATTTTACGTGAGATCCACAAAGGAGACTGTGGTCATCACGCCGGTTCAAAATCCTTCGCCGCTAAAGCTTTTCGTCACGGTTTCTATTGGTTGACAGCTCATGCTGATGTTGAGGACTTGGTCAGACGGTGCGACGGTTGTCAAAAATTCTCAAGACAAGCTCATGTGCCGGCTCAGGAGCTATGGATGATTCCTATCACCTGGTCATTTGCCACTTGGGGGCTTGACATGGTAGGGCCTTTCAAGCGCTCAAAGGATAAGAAGACCCACCTGTTGGTGGCGGTTGACAAGTTCACTAAATGGGTTGAAGCGGAGCCAGTAAGCAAGTGTGACGCAGCCACGGCGGTTCAATTAATTAAAAAGGTGATCTTCCATTTCGGTTTTCCACACAGCATTCTCACGGATAATGGCACGAACCTCTCTAAAGGCGAGATGCAGGATTTTTGTCAACGAGAGCACATCCGGCTTGATGTCGCGTCTGTGGCTAATCCCCAATCCAATGGTCAAGCTGAGCGAGCTAATCAAGAAATTTAAAGGGTATCAAGCCCCGGCTAATGGTCCCTTTAAAGCGGACGCCGGGTTGCTGGGTGGAAGAACTACCATCTGTGTTATGGAGCATAAATACCACCCCAAACCGGTCTACAGGTTATACGCCCTTCTTCATGGTTTACGGAGCAGAGGCGGTACTCCCAGTGATATTCGTCATGACTCGCCTCGGGTTGCCAATTATGTTGAAGCAGACAATGAGCAAGCACGTCAAGAACCACTGGACCTGTTAGATGAGAAGTGGGATATGGCTTTGGCTCGTTCGGCGGTTTACCAGCAAGATCTGTGGCGTTATCACAGCCGCCGGGTTAAAACAAGAACCTTTCAAGAAGGCGATTTAGTGCTCCGGCTCATCCAGGATCAGACAGACATGCACAAGTTATCCCCACCTTGGGAAGGGCCCTTTGTGGTCAGCAAGAATCTGCACAACGGATCATACTACCTCATTGACGTTCGAGAAGAGTCACGCACTTCCGAGGAGGAGACCCGGCGGTCGTGGAACATAGCTCTCCTTCGGCCGTACTACACTTGAGTTATAGGCTCTTCTTATCTACATATTATGACAATGTATATATTACGATCAATATAATAAACCGGCACCCTTGCTACAAGCAGGGCCTCTGCCGTTCTTCCAATGTTTCTTGGATACAAGGGGGCTTCTGCTTCCAAAGCAATAACCCGTTTTGTCCATTGAACCGGCTATTATGCCATCATACAGAATGGGAGCTTCACACACAAGGGGCCAAAGAGAGATCTGTTGCTACTAGCACAAGTCAAACATAGGCACCCATTGAGCACAGCTCACAAAGTTACTTGGGTGCTTTTTTTGTAAAGTAACAAATAGTTTGAAAGGACCCTTGTAACCGGGTATCGACCCACGGCTTGGAAGCCTGGTGTATTCACCTAAAACCCCGGGTTAACCTGCCTTCATCAAGTAAGCCACTCCTATTCCAGGTAATCCTGGCATGACCCGCCGAATGTTTGACAGTTACTCTCATTGAGACCCTAAACTTGTCAAAGTTAAAACGACGATTGGTTAGTTGGAGGCCCATCTTAAAAGGCTTTGTCAAATGGTTTAACTCAGCGGCCTGGCAGCCGACAAAAAGCCTCAAATTTGGGCCTGGCAGCCCTCGAAAAGCCTCGACTACAAGTTTTTATTTGCTTTGGTTTTGCAAGTTTTATCCTTATTTGGTCACCTTTTAAGGTAAAACGGCATCTCTTGGTCCGGCCAGGCTATATGTCTTCATCTCAACCCGGTGTTTTTTAACCCGGTGTGGCTTACAGTTATCATCTGTTCAAGCATGTAAACAATGGTGAACCGACATCTTTCAATCCGGTCTGGCTTTGACTACCTGTCGCCAGTATAATCATCCGGTGTTCATCACAACCCGGTTTTAGTTCTTACAATACCAGCATTGCATGGTGAAAGTTGGGTATTCACCCTCACTACAAATAAGTTGGTAAACCGACAGCATAATTTCATATTACAGGTATGAGTTATATTTTTGCTATTTTTACAACCTTGGTTACCTACCAGGTTATGTATTGGGCATTATGACCCGTCCAGCGGCAAACTGCCCTAACAGATTTTTTGTTATGCAGATATAAGGACAGCATAATGTTATAAAGGTACACAAGCAAGTACTGCAATTATCATGGCGGATCAAACAAAGTCATATCTCAGTGCATGATGGCGGCAGGTCAAAGTATTTCAAACTAGCCTATTACAAGGCGCTTTACAGCCCGAAATAAAGAATTGTTGTTTACACAGAGCATGGTTTGTGAAACATCAACCTGATTGCCAGATCAAGGCTCATCACCACGTTGACGTGAAGTTGATGGATCATCTTGCGTTGGTTCAGCCTCCTCCTCTCCATCCAGTGGCTGGAAGTCAACGATGGTCCAGTCAATCCGGGTTAAAGCTTGAAAGACAGCCTCTTCACTTATAAGTTTGGACGGATCAACGTCAGGGGCGTAAGTGTGCTTACGGATTGGCGGGATAAGATTTTGCACTTCCTTCACAGTAGTGTCAATCCATTGGTTATTCGCATCATAGAAGGACCGGTGAAGAGTCAAGTTAGCTTCTTCCACCAATTGACTCGCCAGGGGACGCATCTCCTTTGTCAGAACTATGAGGGCTTCATTGTCAAATGCTGCCCCGTTTTCTTGCTCACCGGGAAAGCCCTTGGCAATATCAACCGGATCCAGATCAGCTATCCATGCTTTGGCTCGGGTAAGTGCCAACAGAGCGCCAGCCCTGGCAGCGGATCGCTTCATCTCTTCTATCTGCGCCGGCGTCATGGATAATCTTGCTAGAGTGTCCTTGATCAATGTTGGAGCCGGTTTGTTGTAGGAGACAGCACAGATAACCCGTTGGGCACCGGTATACAATTGCTCTATCAACGTATAGGCTGCCTTCAGCTTCATCCGCATGTCAGAGCCCAGATGAGCAACACGGCCACGTACAACGGTTTAAGATTTTAATGTTAAACCGGCAAATTTCAAAGATGGTTATTCAAGAGATCTTGACAGAAGTATTTACCAAATATCGCAGAGGTCATGGCATTTACTTGGCGCTTCAACCCAGTTAGTTCTTCCGCCACTGGTTTAAGAGCTGACTCGGCGTCCTCGGCCCGCTTCAACAATGTTGTCTTCTCTGTTTCCCAGCTGGCACGCTCGTTCTTGAACCCTTCTTTAAGTTGTTCCATGGCTGCCAAAGTGGTTTTAAGCTCATCCTTGGCCTTGGAAGTCTCTGCTTGTTGGGACTTGATATTCTCTTGAAGATCAGCAATTTGAGACCTTGGTGATTTATATCATCCTGCCACAGTCAGATGAGGAGCCTGTAAATATCTTATCAAAAGTCCCAAGCATATAACCAGTTATACACTTGGCACTTGGGGGCTAATGCAGATTGCTTCTTTACTACTGATTGTTTGAAGTCCCAACGATCAATACAAGTTTTAATCTTGGCACTTGGGGGCTAATGTGTGTTTGATCAAGAAAATACACAGGCAAGGGAAGTTAACAAAATACAGTATGGAATATAAAAGTCTCGGTTTATCTTCAAGAGATAAACCGGCCCTTGGGGGCTACTCAGTCGAAGTGTTCTTTATCTTTAAAGTCCCGGTTTGTCTTCACGAGACAAACTGGCCCTTGGGGGCTACAATACAGTGAATGTATAGAATAAGGATGAAAGTGTTTTGCAAGATTACCTCATAGCGTTCCTTCATCAGATTCACCAAACCGGCCTCATAATCTCGACTTGTTTAAAGCCGGTTCAAGAATCCGGAATGAAGATCCTGAGCAGAAAGATTATCATAGCTCGAAAAATCGGTCTTCCCTTTCCCCTTGCCCATAGCAGCAAATTCGTCTTTGGCAGTATGTTTTGATAAAGGAACTGGATTGCCCGGGGCGGTATAAGCAGTGCCAGTGATAATAACATCATCGCCACCTTTTGATGGGCTCGGTGGATTGACTCTATCTTTGGCTGGGCTCGGCGGATTAGCAGCAGGGCTTGGCGGATTAGCAGCTGGACTCAGCGGATCAGCAGCTGGACTTGGAGGCGTGACATGTGGACTTGATGTATCAACATGTGTAGCCGGGTCAGCTTCCGGCGGATTAGCATCAGTGGCTGGATCTGGTGGGGCAGAGCCATCCATAACAACATCAGTGTCTCTACCGGCATCTTCTAGAGTCTTATCTGGTTCAACTTCATTAGTAGGTTCACTGGTCTTGTCTTTCTTGCTCAACTGGCCCTTGGCACTATAAGATCAAAACATAAGATTAGTATGGTAAACCGATACACGAAGGAAAAAGTTAAAGGGCAGTATACTTACCCGGGGACGGTTTTAAGGGGAGGCAGCTGAGTGGTTGATGAACCGCCAGATGAGGAATTAGAGGGAACCTGATAATTCGAGTCAGACGGATTAAGTGGGTTCCGGAAGCAACCCGCCAAGGGATAAGGCTTATTAAAAGAAGAAGAGACCTCCAGACGATGCTTCTAGGGTGGAGTGTCTGGTAAACCGGAGGAAGTGACCTTTTGACCATTGTGCCGGGTTGTGCGAAAAACTTCTTGTTGTTGTGTCTTCAAAGAAAATTGTGGATCCAAATGAGCAAGTGGGTGAGAGCGTTTTACTTTCCGAACTGCACGACGAAATTTCTGAACCGGCACATGATCTGAACCGGAGGAAAGGGAGATTACCTCAACATGATCAGCATGGCTGGCTTCCGCATCATCCTGATAATAGTCATTGTTAACAAGGTGTATGAAAAAGGATCCAAGGGAGTCAAGTTCTACCTCTTGATCCGAATCTTCAATATCTTCGGGCGGATCGACAGTTTCGTTGGTTTTCTTCTTGGCTGCTCTCTTTATAACTTTGCTCTTGGCACGAGGAGCTCTTGCCGGTTTGTCTGAAGCTTTCCTTTTCCAAAAGGAGCTATTGGCCTGGAAAATTAAACAAAGTTTTATTAGAGCAATGTTAAAGCAGAGGCGGATCAAGAAAGCATAAGGTTAAAATCTTTACCGCTGGCGGTTTGTTGGAGGAGTAAAAAGGGGCCAGCCCAGTTTGCCTGCATGCAGCGATCGGTTCATCTAGCATCTTCTTCACAGATTCTGTGACTTCATCATCAGTCATTTCTATCTTATTAAACTGTTGAGGATCCTTGGCATTGCCGGTATACTCGTGCATCAATCCGGGGTGGCAGCTAAAAGGAAGGACATGCCATGCAACCCAGCAGCGAACAAGGTCAACGCCAGTCAAACCGTTGGCTAGGAGAGCCTGGAGTTTGGCGAGATGAGGTGCGAAAGCCTTTCGCTCCTTTGCGGTGAGCCGTTGAAGTAGTGGATGGCCATTTCTAAGCCTGTGAGCACGGTAACCCGGCAAGGGATTCTCTCCGGCAGGGGTAGTATTCTTACAGTAAAACCATGTTTGGTTCCAGTCTTTAGGATGGCCATGGTGCTTTCCATGAGGGAAATCAACTTCCTTTCTCTTTTGGGTTGAAACCCCACCAAGTTCAGTATTGGGGCCGTCAGAAAACTCAGTCCGGCGGTTTAAATGGAAGAAATCCCGAAAGAGTTCAACAGTTGGTTCCTCTTGAAGGTAAACTTCGCAGAACACTTTGAAATTGCATATGTTGGACATAGAATTTAGTCCAATGTCCTGAGGATGGAGTTGAAAGCTGGCAAGCACATCCCGGAAGAACTTTGATCTGGGAGGGCTGAATCCCTGGTCTAAGTGCTGCATAAAAACAATTACTTCGCCATCTTGAGGCTCAGGAGGGCACTTAGGGCCAGGAACTCGCCAATGAAGGGTATTTTTTTAGGCTAAAGCGCCAGTTACAACGTATCCATCGATTTGTGTTTCTGTGATCCGGGAAGGAACCCAGTTGCAAGCAGCGAATTGCTTGGTCATCTTGGAAACGAACTGTCAAAGGAAAAATGAAGGCTGGTTTATGATAGATGGTTGATATGTACTAATCAGTGTTAAACCGGGGAATTTGATGAAAGCATATATGTGCCGGAGTTCTCTATTCAAGGCAAGACGACGGTTTAAGTGAGGGCTAATGGATATGGCGAATTATCAACTATTAAGGGTTAAACCGCCCTTAAACAGAAGAGGCAGAGTTGAAATCTACTAAGTGTTTATAGAAACAGATTTCACAGTGTGGCAGTATAATTTTGGATCTACCATGGTTTAGTAAAGAAATTTTATCTGAAACCCTACAATGGCGCTAAGAGGAGCAGAGAAGGTCCAGATGTAGTTTTTCTACGAACAGTAAGGCGTTATGGTATGACAGACTAAAGTTACGGATCTAGCCGCAAAAGAAATAACCAGGTATAGCTAGATTAGGTAAAAGGCTAAGGGAAAGATAGAGAAGCGCTGATGAACACAGATGAACTTGAAGCCCTAATGGAGATCTAGGGTTAGGGGAAGGAAGTTTTACCAGGGCCACACAGCGGCGGCGGAGTATCACAGGAGCTCTAGTCCAAACAGGGTGATGCAGCGGCCTAGGTTGGTGCAGATTCGAGGTCCGACGGTGGCGGCAGCGGCGCTGGAGTTCTTCGGGTAGCGAGGAGGAAGACGAGAGGCAAGGGGGGAAAATTGAAAGACCCCCCGACTCTATTTATAAAGAAAAGGGGACAAACGGCAGGCGCGAAAATCAAGGAGCCTGAAGCGGCGAAAGGGGGCGCAGCCGTCGCCTCGATCTTCAGGATGTAATTAATGAAGGGTGTCTTTTTATGTAGAAGATGACATTATGACGATTTACTGCAGTGACAGAAGATGATGTCACGGTGGTTCACCAAAATGTACAGGGAAACGGCAACATGGCAGTTTACAGGAGTCATCAGAGATGCCTGTGGAATTTGTCTAAGTGTTGAAGATTGACATGAACATGTTCAAATCAATCTGGGGCCTAATGTTGAGAATATAACTACTGAGTATAAACTGCCCAGGAGGGGCCGGTTCACACTCAACCATACCTAAGTCCATGAAGATAAGAAGATGGCGCTTTACTGATGAAGCTTAGAGGCCCAAGCCCAGAGGAGGATTAGGGCCCATAGCGGTAAACCGCCATAGTTGTATACTTATATTGTAAGTTAGGGAAAGGAAGAGACTGAGACGAACACTTGTATGAGTTGGCCTCGGAACTCTGTAAACCGGCTGGGCGTCAGCCTGTGTATATAAAGGGACGACCCGGCGGCGGTTCAGGGACAACAGACAACAACTCGAGACCCAGGCTAGCGTGTTTGCTCCCTGGTAATCGAAACCCCAATAATCCCATCACAAACTAGACGTAGGCTTTTACCTTCATCGAAGGGGCCGAACTAGTATAACTCTTGTGTCCCTTGTCCAGTTTAACCCCTTCAGGCTAACCTCATTGTGATGGCTCCACGACTAAGTCCTTCTGCTAGGACATCTGACGTGATATTTCCACGACACAGCTAGTAGTGCTGATCATAACACCTCTATCAAAATGCTTAAAGAAGTTATTTTTCTAAGGTTTGGAGTCCCTAGATATCTTATGACTGATGGTGGTTCACATTTTATTCATGGTGTTTTTCATCAGATGCTTGCTAAGTATGGTGTTAATCATAGAATCGCATCTCCTTATCATCCGCAGTCTAGTGGTCAAGTAGAGTTGAGCAATAGAGAGCTCAAATTAATTTTGCAAAAGATTGTGAATAGATCTAGAAAGAATTGGTCCAAAAAACATGACGATGCATTATGGGCCTATAGAACTGCATACAAAAATCCTATGGGTATGTCTCCTTATAAGATGCTTTATGGGAAAGCTTGTCATTTACCTCTTGAACTTGAACATAAAGCATATTGTGCTATTAAAGAGCTCAACTATGACTTCAAACTTGCCGGTGAGAAGAGATTGTTTGATATTAGCTCACTTGATGAATGGAGAACCCAAGCCTATGAGAATGCCAAGCTATTCAAAGAAAAAGTCAAACGCTGGCATGACAAAAGGATACAAAAGTGTGAGTTTAACGTAGGAGATTATGTGTTATTATTCAACTCTCGTTTAAGATTTTTTTTGCAGGAAAACTTCTCTCTAAATGGGAAGGTCCTTACGTTATCGAGGAGGTCTATCGTTCTGGTGCCATAAAAATCAACAACTTCGAAGGCACAAGTCCGAGGGTGGTGAACGGTCAAAGAATTAAACATTATATTTCATGTAATCCTATCAATGTTGAAACTAATATTATTGAAACCGTAACCCCGGAGGAATACATAGGGGACACTTTCCAGAACGTTCCAGACACCGAAAAGGAATAGGTATGTGGTACGGTAAGTAAACCGACTCCAAAACAACTCCAATGGCATTTTTTATTAGTTTTTGAATATTTAAAAAAAATTGGAAGAAAGAAGTAGTCTGAGGGGGACACGAGGCCCCCACGAGAGTGGAGGGCGTTCCCACCCTTACTGGGCGCGCCCCCTGTCTCGTGGACACCTCGTGTGCCTCCCGGACTCCGTTTTCTTGCACGTTACGTATTTTGGTCGGTAAAAAATCATTATATATACTCCCGAAGGTTTTGACCACCGTATCATGCAAATATCCTCTGTTTTCGTTTCGAGCTGTTTCTATTGCAGATTTAGAGCATTATGTCATCTCAGGATTCGGAAGGGGAAAGCTATGTGGCTGATTACCTTGCAGACCCTAAGGTCTATGGGGACCTGGAGCATGATGGCTGGACCTCTAAAGAAGAAGAAGACTATGAGCCTAAGGGAAAGGAGGAGACGAGTTCAGACGAGGACGAAACCCCATTACCACAACCTGGGGATATGCATGTGGAGTTTAAGAAGTCAAGCCTTCCTGATAGAGCAAAGAAGCCAAAGATCGAGTTTATCCCTTTTCGTCTCTTGCAGGAAAATAAACAGGAATTGTGCAAAAGAGTATTAATCCTTGAGCGGGAGATTGAGGACCTAAAAGAGCAAAATACTATACTCAAGCGTAAATTGAGGAAGAAGCCTACATCTTCATCATCACCACCTCCATCACCTCCGAGGACATAATCACATGGGTATGGGCACTCCCCTTGGCAACTGCCAAGCTTGGGGGAGGTGCCCTGGTATCGTATCACCATCACACTCCTATCTTTAACGTTTTATTTAGTTTGATCCTTTTAGTAGTATCTTGATCTAGCAGATTGAAGTTTTGATATTAAGTAGTTTTGAGTTTTGCTTTGTGATCTGTTTGTGTAATCGAGTCCGTGAGCTATCTATATTAAAGATTAGTGTTGATTCAAGGGCTTTGCTATGTTGCTATGATCTTGAGAAAGTAGAAAGAATAAAAGAGTTCATATTGATCTTGTGGTTAGTGATGACATCACACATAGAAAGTATGAGGCATAAAAGTTGTTGAGAGTTGACAAACATAGTTTTGGTCATCATTGCAATTAATAGGAAGTGATAAGGAAAGAGAGGTTCACATACAAATATATTATCTTGGACATCTTTTATGATTGGGAGCACTCATTAAGTATGACATGCTAAAAGAGTTTACGTTGGACAAGGAAGACAACGTAATGGTTTATGTTTTCTCACATCTCAGTTAAAGTATATTGTCATTGACCTTCCAAACATGTTGAGCTTGCCTTTTCCCCCTCATGCTAGCCAAATTCCTTGCACTAAGTAGAAATACTACTTGTGCTTCCAAATATCCTTAAACCCAGTTTTACCATGAGGGTCCACCATACCTACCTATGGATTGAGTAAGATCCTTCAAGTAAGTTGTCATGTTGCAGGCAATAAAAATTGCTATCTAATTATGTATGACTTATTAGTGCAGAGAAAATAAGCTTTATACGATCTTGTTGTGGAAGTAATAAAACCGACGAACTGCATAATAAAGGTCCACATACAAGGGGCAATATAAAGTGACGTTCTTTTGCATTAAGATTTTGTGCATCCAACCCTAAACGCACATGACAACCTCTGCTTCCCTCTGCGAAGGGCCTATCTTTTACTTTATGCTTTTACTTTATGCTTGAGTCAAGGTGATCTTCACCTTTCCCTTTTTCATTTTATCCTTTGGCAAGCTCCTCGTGTTTGAAAGATCATGATGTATATATATATATATATCCAATTGGATGTAAGTTAGCACAGGCTATTATTGTTGACAACACTTAAAGGTGAATACGTTGGGAGGCAACATAATAAGCCCCTATCTTTCTCAGTGTCTGGATGAAACTCCATAACCACAAGTATTGCGTGAGTGTTAGCAATTGTAGAAGACTACATGATTGTTGAGCATGTGGATTTGCTGAAAAGGCTCTATTGTTGACTTTTTCTGATGTTATGATAAATTGCAATTGCTTCAATGACTGAGATTATAGTTTGTTAGTTCTCAATGAAGTTTTTGAACCATACTTGACATTCCGAATTGATTGTTACTTGAGTATAAGAAATCTTATGATAAAATCTATATATGTTGCTCTTACAAGAATGATCATGATGCCCTCATGTCCGTATTTTATTTTTATAGACACCTCTATCTCTAAACATGTGGACATATTTTTCGATATCGGCTTCCGCTTGAGGACAAATGAGGTCTAAGCTTGGGGGAGTTGATACGTCCATTTTGCATCATGCTTTTATATCAATATTTATTGCATTATGGGCTGTTATTACACATTATATATCAATACTTATGGCTATTCTCCCTTATTTTACAAGGTTTACCATGAAGAGGGGGAATGTCGGCAGCTGGAATTCTGGCTGGAAAAGGAGCAAACATTGGAAACCTATTCTGCACTGCTCCAAAAATCCTGAAACTCGACGAAACATGTTTTTGGAATTAATAAGTATTATTGAGCGGAAGAAATACATCAGGGGGCCCACACCCTGGCCAGGAGGGTGGGGGCGCGCCCACCCCTACTAGGCGTGCCCCCTATCTCCTGGGCCCCCTGGTGGCCCCCCGGTGTCCATCTTCTGCTATATGAGGGCTTTTACCCTGGAAAAAATTGTGGGCAAGCTTACGGGACGAAACTCCGCCGCCACGAGGCGGAACCTTGGCGGAACCAATCTAGAGCTCCGGTAGAGCTGTTCTGCCGGGGACACTTCCCTCTGGGAGGGGGAAATCATCACCATCGTCATCACCAACGATCCTCTCATCGGGAGGGGGTCAATCTCCATCAACATCTTCACTAGCGCCATCTCCTGTCAAAACCCTAGTTCATCTCTTGTATCCAATCTTGTATCAAAACCACAAATTGGTACCTGTGGGTTGCTAGTAGTGTTGATTACTCCTTGTAGTTGATGCTAATTGGTTTACTTGGTGGAAGATCATATGTTCAGATCCCTAATGCATATTATTACTCCCCTGATTATGAACATGAATATGCTTTGTGAGTAGTTACATTTGTTCCTGAGGACATGGGTGAAGTCTTGCTATTAGTAATCATGTGAATTTGGTATTCGTTCGATATTTTGATGAGATGTATGTTGTCTTTTCCTCTAGTGGTGTTATGTGAACATCGACTACATGACACTTCACCATTATTTGGGCCTAGAGGAAGGCATTGGGAAGTAATAAGTAGATGATGGGTTGCTAGAGTGACAGAAGCTTAAACCCTAGTTTATGTGTTGCTTCGTTAGGGGCTGATTTGGATCCATATGTTTAATGTTGTGGTTAGGTTTACCTTAATACTTCTTTTGTAGTTGCGGACGCTTGCAATAGGGGTTAATCATAAGTGGGATGCTTGTCCAAGTAAGGGCAGTACCCAAGCACCGGTCCATCCACATATCAAATTATCAAAGTACCAAACGTGAATCATATGAGCATGATGAAAACTAGCTTGACGATAATTCCCATATCTCCTCGGGAGCTCCTTCCTCATTATAAGAAATTGTCCAGGCTTATCCTTTGATACATAAAGGATTGGGCCACCTTGCTGCACTTTATTTACTTTCATTGCTCGTTACTCGTTACAATTTATCTTATCACAAAACTATCTATTACCTACAATTTCAGTGCTTGCAGAGAAAACCTTACTGAAAACCGCTTATCATTTCCTTCTGCTCCTCATTGGGTTCGACACTCTTACTTATCGAAAGGACTACGATAGATCCCTTACACGTGTGGGTCATTATATGTACACATACATGGCCGTATTTTCTTTCTTGCACACTGGCCGTTGTACGTACGTGTACATGCTATGTGCGCGCCTCTACTACGACACGTACGCGCCTCTACTACGACATGTGTGCGCCTCTACATTGACACGTGCGCGCCTCTACATCGACCAGTATATATGTACGTACACGTTCGCGACCAGAATGACAACGCTACGTACGCTTCGACCAGATGGGTCCCGACTGTCAGGCACTTCCTTGCCTGCGAAGATGTAGCTGGTGGGTCCCAGCAGTCAGGGGGCGAATCATTTTTTTTTGCATGGACGCACTTCTTTGCGTGCGAAGATGTAGCTGGTGGGTCCCAGCAGTCAGGGGGCAAATCGTGTTTTTTTGCCCGTACGCACTTCCTTGCGTGCGAAAGTGTAGCTGGTGGGTCCCAGTAGTTAGGGGGAAATTTTTTTTCGCGAAATACGATGGCCCATCCAGTGGGTCCCCGCTGTCAGGTGGAGGAATAATTATTTTGCGCGTAATAAGGAAGCACTTCCTTGCTGCGGTCGTGGACCCAGCTGTCAGCCTCTCCACGTACAGTCCACGTCCGATGGAAGCCGTTGCTTGACCATGTTGACCACGCCACACCGAGAGCACCAGGGCGGTGGACGACGGCGAGGCCTGGGAAGGGGACGACACGGAGCCGGGGAAGACGCGGCAGTGGATGCCCACGCGTAGAGGAGTACGAAGGTTCACTGGTTCGCTGCGGTGTGAGGCTACTATCGCCGCAGAATAACAGGGGGTGTGGGTGAGTAGAGGGATGGCCTGGCCAGCGGTGGGAGTAGTAGGCGGTGGTGAGGCCTCCGCCGCATCGCAACCGGCCACGTGAGGCAGGAGCACGAGGCACGACCGGTGCTGGTTTGGGTGGCTGGAGCAAGAGGACCAGAGGTTGAAGAAGCACTACGGCCGTTAGATGGACATCGTACGGTCACTGGATCTAGAATCATGCATATTGACTAAGATGACAAAGCCCTCCATCCCCGTCAACTTAGTAGGCCCACAAGTCAGCCTGCCACTATACTGGGTCCCAGCTAATAGGGGGAGTATTCTTTTTTTTTGTGCGTAATAAGGAGGCACTTCCTTACGTGCGAAGACATAGCTGGTGGGCCCAAGCTGTCAGTGGCGGTAACATTTTTTCGTGAAATACAGAGGCCCTTTTGGTGGGTCCCTGATGTCAGGTGGAGGAATCATTATTTTGCGCGTAATAAGGAGGCATTTCCTTACGTGCGGCCGTGGACCCAGCTGTCGGCCTCTCCACGTACAGTCCACTTCAGATGCATGTCTGTCGTTGACCACGTTGACCAGGCCGCGCCGAGAGCACCAGGGCGATGGACGACGGTGAGACCTAGGAAGGGAATGACACGGAGGCAGGGAAGACTCGGCAGTTGTTTCCCACGCGGAGGGGAGTACGACTGTACGAGGGTTTACTGGTTCGTCTGCCGCCGCCGAAGAATAACAGCAGGTGTGGGTGAGTAGAGGGATGGCTAGGCCAGGGATGGGAGTACGGTGGGGCGGTGAGGCCTGCGCGGCAGCAGAGCTGGCCGCGGGGAGGAGGGAGCATGCAGTCCCGCCGGCGCTTGTTGGAGCGGCTGGAGCAGGAAGAGCAGAGATTGAAGAAGCACGACGGCCGTTGGATGGCCATCCAACAGTCCCTGCTTGTGCGTCAACCTTTTTTTTAGGAAAGCCTCAAATCTGTGGAAAACAGCATACAGCCCATCTGCCATTATTTCTAATAATTTACAGCCCATTTGCTAATTCTTAAGGTTTTTTTTTGGAGCCCATATTCTTTTTAATAGCATTATAGCCCATATTGTGGCCACGGTTAAAAAATTATATGAAATTTTGCATATTTCGGTGCGGTCCGAACTGTTTTAATCCCAAAATTTTGACTCACATTCAAACTAATTTTAAAAATAAATGTGTATCAATATAAAATCCAACAAATTCTCCATGCATAAAAATTAATGTAATTTAAAATCTCGAAATGAAAAAAAGATATTTGAAACTAATTGTCGGTTTGATGTGTTTTAAAAATGTACAGCCCATTTCTCATTACTATTAGGCCATTTTCTCAGCCAGCTGAATGAAGCTCTCCTCGTCTTGAAAGATTTGCAGCCCAACAGGCCTGACAAAGTGACTTACTTGGCAAATCACAAAAAAACTGGGCTATGGTCATGGACCCAATTGCGGCCAAGGACCCAGCTGTCAGCCTCTCCACGTACAGTATTCTTCCGATGGAAGTCGGTCGTTGACCACATTGACCACACCGCGCCGAGAGCACCAAGGCGGTGGACGACGGCGAGGCCTGGGAAGGGGACGACGGGGAGCCGGGGAAGACGCGGCAATGGATGCCCACACAGAGAGGAGTACGGGGGTTCACTGGTTCGGTTGCGGCGTGAGGCTGCCGTCGCCGCAGTATAACAGGGGGTGTGGGTGAGTAGAGGGATGCCCTGGGCTAGCGGTGGGAGTAGTAGGGGGCGGTGAGGCCTTCGCGGCATCACAGCCAGCCACTAGAGGCAGGAGCACGCGGCATGACCAGCGCTGCTTTGGGCGGCTGGAGCAAGAAGACCAGAGGTTGAAGAAGCACTATGGCCGTTGGATGGACAACATACGGTCACTAGAGCTAGAATCGTTCATATTGACTAAGTTGACAAAGCCCTCCAACCTCGTCAACTTAGTAGGCCCACAAGTCAGCCACCCGCTATGGTGGGTCCCATCTAGCAGGGGGTATTCATTTTTTTGTGCGTAATAAGGAGGCACTTCCTTGCGTGCGAAGATATAGCTGGTGGGTCCGACGTGTCAGCGGAGGGAACGTTTTTTTCACAAAATACAGAAGCCCTTCCCACGTACAGTGTGTAATAAGGAGGAACTTTCGTTCCGTGCGACCATGGACCTCATGGGTCCCAGCCGTCAGGCTCTCCACGTACAGTCCTCTTCCGATGACTCTCGTATGTTGACCATGCCGTGCCGAGCGCACCGAGGCGGTGGACGACGGTGAGGCCCCAGACTGGAACAACCTGGATATGGGGAAGACGCGGTAGTGGAGTCGCAGACGAAGAGGAGTGGGAAACTTGACTGGTTCGGGTGCGGGGTGGGCCTACACTCGGCAGAGAATAACAGGAGGTGCGGAGTGGAGGGATGGCCTGGCCATCGGCGGGGTAGCGTTTCGCTGAGGAGCGCAAAACAACGCCGCTGGACGCCGAAGGCTGGAGCAGGCGGTTCCGGCAGCGCTGGGCGAAGAAGACGAGAGATTGAAGAAGAATGTCGGCCGTTGGATGTAAATCCAACGCCTTCTTAGGCTTCGACCTACTGGCCCACATGTCAGCCAGTCCATTTGTTTTTTAGTCCATTTGGTGGGTGGGGTGAAACAATGATGTAGCATCTATGCAGCCTGTTTAAATCCCATTTACATTTTTCTAAAAATCCGTGGACTTGCTGGGCTGGGTGAAAATATCATGTTAGGCTAGATGGAGAAATATTATAAAAACATAAACACATGATTGCACGTCTATTACTGCATTGGTCAGTAAAATCTTTGCAAGCTTATGTACGCAATCACTAGGAGCTAACTTGCCAAGTTATATATAAACAATTATTAATATTATTTTGTAAGAACTTTCAACTTACGAAATAAAATATCATTTAAATTTGATGAGTTAATAGTACGTGGGGTATTATTATTTTTTAGGCTAGACGTGGGATAGTTGAGTTGGTTCTAGGGAAAAGTACTGGGAGAAAGCTCAGTTTACATCGAAAAAGAAAGTGGGAGAAAATTCAGAGACCTATTGGGTTCACCTGAGGAGGGGAATATGTTGGGAGGAAGGAGATTCAAAGCACGGCAGCCGAGTGAACTAGTTTTTTTTAACGGACAAGTGAACTAGTTACATACATAAGCAAATAGCCACTAAAAAAGCAATCAGGTTAATGGGTTCTTAAAAGAAATATTTTGGACAAAATAGATAATTACGACACATAGGCTAATGCATGAAACACTCAGATGATAAAGGTGCTTATAAATAGATAAAGTACAACATCTAGACCTTCCTGGCACGCTTGATCATGACGCTACATCTGTCCGTGTACTCGTCGGTTACGGTAAGCAGACACGCCCTCATGTCCAAGTTCTGCATGTACATGTCGTAGCATGCGTATGCATCCTTGGCCACATAGGTTATGTAGGCTAGATTCAGAGGTACCTCCCACGTGTTCAGGTCATCTTCTTTCATATTGGCGTATCAGGGGTCGATGATGGTCTCAGCGAGGTCAACCACGGAGTCCTTCTCCTACCCGTTGCTGATGATCTTGTATTGCTTCTGGATGTCGACAAGCTTGTTGCACCAGATGGCCGAATCATTGTGTTCTTCCTTCTCTCCACCGTAGCAAAGGTGCAGTCAGCACTGCCGATGAAACGGGCGAATGCTCCAGAACCTAGTGCAGCCATAGGACTGAGGCGAGGCAGAGCTTCACCAAGTCCCTCCCTCGTCCGCTGCATGCCCGGCAGAAGATGCACCCTCGGTGCATTCAAACGCCTCCATTAAGAAACCTACTAAGGCCACACGTCGGTTCACGAGCGAGTCTGTATTGGTACTGTAATAACAGGAGTTAGTGGTCACTTTATTTTTTTTAATTAGCTTTAATAGAAATTTATACTTAAAACAAGCAATGCATTGGCTCGTTCTATCAGTGCCACAGGATCAACATGCACAACAATTAGAATTATTATTCTCAGGACGCACACGATCAGCACATTTGCCGCACTTTCACAAAGATAATACTAGCAAGTTTGAACTGTTTGTTATGGTTGTTGTCCTCTGAATCATCATGCCGTGTTTCCCAGCTTGCAAGATTCAGAACCAACAAATAAGATCCAAATAATAAGTACAACAAAGATGCCTACACATCTCATTGATTCCCAGCTTGCAAGATTCAGAACCAACAAATAAGATTCAAATAATAAGTACAACAAAGATGCCTACACATCTCATTGATTCCCAGCATGCAAGATTCAGAACCAACCCATTAGAGCCTTTTGATAAAGTGAATATCGGGATTAAATACATCTTGGCTAGCCATGTCATACAATCGAAGAACTTGGCGAATGCTCTTGACCGTCACAACATCTGTAGTTGAGTATTCCTGTTTGCACAACACAAACCAGGAGACAGGAGAGCATGATTTCGCTTTAATAGCGGCCTCCTTGAACTCAACCTGCAGCTCCACTAGGATGAGGTATGCCTGGAGTTCCATGATTCAATTCATGCGCCTTTTTCTGCAGTTCACCTGAAATGAAGCAAAGATTGCATCATTCAGCTAGCAAGAAGTACTTGCTCTCGTGAGCTGGCAGGTTCTTCTTTAGTAGTTGCACTAAAATTGAGGAACATTAAGGTTGGCTGTCCGGCTCATGTACGGTGCAACTATAATTTTCTTATCCTTTTGTGCAGTTCCACTAAAATAAAGTGCCATTGTGGTGACAGTGACGGCTCCATCTTGCAAAGGCTAATAAAATGTTGCACGAGATTACCAGCAGAACTTGACGAAGATTTTGGAAACTCCAATCACCATTTTGTGCAGTTCCACCAAAATTGAGAGATGTTGCCCACGTGACATTTTAGTTGAACTGCACAAGACACTCATTCCAAAAAAGTGTTTTCTGCAGTTCACCAAAAGGTCACAATAGCAACAAGGTGAAATGGATATCCCTATCTGCACAAAAAGATAGAAAGTAAACAGTTGCTAGTCAATAAGAATATACGGAACATATACAAAATGAAAAGAAGCATCTTAATTATGTTCATGGCAATCACGCAAGGACAGTAGAAATTTTAAAACATCAGCAATGCTTCATGTTACCAGAAGCATTACGATCAACAATGAGATTCCTCAAATATGGGATTACTTTAATGGTGGCATTGCTTGTTTACCAGACACAGTAAATCAACAACAGCTAAAGAGTTGGTTTAAGGGCATGGGACCGTGGGGACACCAGGACACTCAGCAGCGTAAAGGAGCAACTTACTTATCATACTGGGGAAAATAGCAGGAGTGCCATTTGTAAAACAGTTTAATTGCATCTTATCACTGGAGGCATTAGATTAACAATAACACTGGTTAGACATGTCCCTAAGGTAACAGTGTGATCGCTTCATTTTACATGCTCCCTTACATTAACAACAGCAAAGGTTTGGTATAAGGACATGCGACAGTGGACGCATCAGCACAATGTACCTACAAGGAGGCATAAAGTGGTGATGCCGAGTTTGTTCATGCTATGTGAGGGCAGCAAACCTAATCCTGGACACCTTGTACTATGTGATGGCAGCAAATATAATCCTGGAGACCTTTTACTATGTGAGGGTAGCAAATCTAATCCTGGAGACCTTTTACTATGTGAGGGCAGCAAATCTAATCCTGGAGACCTTTCACTATGTGAGGGCAGCAAATCTAATCCTGAGACCTTTTACTATGTGAGGGCAGCAAATCTAATCCTGAGACCTTTTACTATGTGAGGGCAGCAAATCTAATCCTAGAGACCTTTTACTATGTGATGGCAGCAAATCTAATCCTGGACATACTCTGTTGACTTGTCCACCAGCCGCCACTTTCTATCCTTTTTTCAACCAATAATAGATCTGTTCCTTATCCAGTTTGTACTGCGTTTTCCCATTATTTCCCTTTTCCACCAAGAGACCGGTTGGGTATCTGGTCTCTACTACTTTCACCATATTATTTCCTCTTTGAATCAAGTCCTAGATTCATGCTACAACTTTCCCCCCTTTCTTTGTTGTTTGAACAAAGCCCTAGATTCGAATGCATGAAGTAGCTTTACCTCTAATAATACTAAAAATTTAGGTGGCTTTGGAAGAGCTGATGGGAGTAGAAAAAGATGCACATGCAGACACGTGGGGAGCTGGGGCAGTAGAGCAAGGCCGCTTTCGAAGAACTTATACCTGAGTGTCGCCGGGATGTCGGCGGCGGCAGGTCGGATCTGCGGACAATACGGCAAGGAGGAAGAAGGGTCGGAGGACCTCCCGAGCCGGCGCTGTGTCGAAGATAACGGGACGGGCAGAGGATCGGGCCCCTCCGGCAGCTGTGGGTTTCCTCCCTCGGTGGCGATGACCGCGTGAACGATGCACCTTTTAGTCCTCTACACACACCGGCCGAAGGGATCCGGACGGATCTGTGACCAGCGGTGAGCAGAGAGAAAACGTCGCTATCGCTGTCTTGTTTATATCTGGAGAGGGTGAGAGACTGAAGAGAGAAACCCTAGTAAAGCAAGCGCTCAGGCCCCTGTGTCCATATATAGTGGAGTGATTATCTTTTTTCTCTCCACAACAAGCGTTTCAATTTGTGTACGTGGCATTAAAGAAAAGAAACTCTCTATTTAAGGTGACTACTGTACGACTCCTACTTACTACTAGTAGTACTACAGTATTGTTCACTTGTGCTCCCCGCATCTCCATTCATTGGCCCTGTTTGGATACTCTAACTCAGTTAGAGGTTAGAATTAGATTCTAACCTTGAACTGACCTTAAACTAACTCTAACCAAAGAGTTGTTTGGATGGTAGGGTTAGATTGACAACAAAAATTCTTTCTTAATCATTTGACTACTTTGGATCCTGTTTGGATGGGAGGGGTAACTTTTTTTAATAATTTTTCTAGTGGGCCTAGGAGAACTAACCCAAATAAGCTCCTCTAGTGTGGGCTAGTTTTTTGGGGTGGGTTAGATCCAACTAACCCAAACTAACCCATCATGTTTGGATACTTTTGGGTTATTTGAGCCTCAACTAACTAAAACTAACTCTAACTTAGGGATCCAAACAGGGCCATTAAACAACCCCACAGGTGAATAAACATACAGTAAGTAATGTATTTATATAGAACGAACAAGTTTGAATTATTTTCACGTAGTTAAAAGTTAAGGGCGGGGCTTTTCCCGGGTAGTACGCGCGGTAGTTTTTGGGTAGGCGGTTTGACAGAGAGGCGAGGAGGGTGAGCGAGTGGCAGATTCTCAAACATACTACTGGAAAGGTCGGGCTGTGCAATTTGACGGCGCGTTACTGATGGAAAGACTTGTGATATGACCACTCACTATAGTCATGAATTACTGGCGCTCTGACCAGGGTGATGCGCCCCTTCCGTTCCGCGCTCTAATCTAGTGCATGACACGTCGACCCGGATGCTAGCTCTCCCACATGTCGGAGTAGTAAGAAGGAGCAAAGAATGATGCCGCATATACTATTACTATACTACTCCCTCCATTCCTAAATATAAGTCTTTGGAGAGATTTCACTATGGACCACATACGGAGAAAAATGAGTGAATCTACACATAAAATGCATCTATATACATCCGTATGTGGTCCACAGTGAAATATCTATGAAGACTTATATTTAGGAATGGAGGGAGTACTACTCAGGTCGGAGGAGTGCGAACCATGGCAGCCCAGTGAACAAGCAGTGCGAACCACGGTAGCCCAGTGAACCAGTAGTGCGAACCACGGTAGCCCAGTGAACCAGCAGTAGAAAACAATGTGGTGATATGGCCATAAAAACAATGTGCTACGGTCCACACTGTAGCATGTACAGTAACACTCCTCTTTGTTTGGATCCCTGAGTCAGAACTAGTTTGGGTTGAAATAGCCTCAAATTATCGAAACAAGAGGGGTTAGTTTGAGCTAGTTTGCTCTAACCCAGCTAAAAAAACTAGCCCGGTGGAGAGGTTCTAATTGGGTTAGTTATCCTCGGGCCCACTAAAAGAGAACTAAAAAAATCTCCCCTGCCCGCACTAGATCGCTCCCCCCCCTCTCGCACGACTCCTCTTTGTTCCCCATAGGGCCGCCCACCCAAGCGCTGCTCGCCCTCTCTCTCCTCCGGCCGCCCTCTCCTTCCGGCCTCCGCCGCCCTACTCCGGCCGCCCTCTCCCTCCGGCCTTCAAAGGTCGCCCAGCTCCCCCTTCACCAGTCGTTTTTCTCCCTCAGTCGTGCGCGGCGGCGGCGCATCTACTAGGGAGGTCGTGAGAGGGGTGAGTTTGTTCGTTCCTTCTCTGTCTCATGGCCATATCATTGATCTTGCTTGCTCTAGCGCTAATTCTAATTTGGAAAAGTAGATCCTGATCAAACTTGGTATAGATTTGTGGTGCATGCATGGAATTGTTTGATGCTGCTTGAGGAGGTAATAAATCTTTCTAGAGGCCCAAAGATTCAGTTCACCTTTCTAGGTATTTCAATTTCAGGCTTGCATTATTTCTAGAGGCCCAAAGATTCAGTTCACCTTTCTAGGTATTTCAGTTTCATGCTTGCATTATTTCTAGAGGCCCAAATATTCAGTTCACCTTTCTAGGTATTTCAATTTCAGGCTTGCATTATTTCTAGAGGCCCAAAGATTCAGTTCACCTTTCTAGGTATTTCAATTTCAGGCTTGCATTATTTCTAGAGGCCCAAAGATTTAGTTCACCTTTCTAGGTATTTTAGTTACAGGCTTGCATTATTTCTAGATGCCCAAAGATTAAGTTCCCAGTCTGCGGCCAGCGGCCCTGCTACCCATGCCGGTGTCAACCTCAACTCGCAAGGGCCGGTGTCGGAGGGATTCCCGGGGCTTGGGCTCTACAGAGCCTTCCTCCAGAGCGACGATGTCGAGCTCCTCCCTCGGTGCGTGAGGAGCTCCGGGCTCCCTCCCTATCGTGAATGACTTCCGTGATGAGTTAGCTCATGCTTTGTTTCATGAAGTGTTTTTCTATTTTGTGAAGCTTGATTGACGACTTGTATGTTTAAGTGGGATATCTCATTTGTATGGACAAAGTAAAAATTATCATGTTTTGCATGCTTGATTTGTATAGATGGTTCATTTATGTCAATTGTGAGCGGGAGGAGGCCATAGAAGAGCTGGCCACACCAAATCCGGCAGGAAATAGGGTCCAAAGTAGTCAAATGATTGAGAAAGAGCATTTATTGTCAATCTAACCCTGCCATCCATAGATCTCTTTGGTTTAGAGTTAGTTCAGGGTTAGAATCTAACTCTAACCTCTAACTGAGTTAGAGTTCTCCTCGTCTCAGTTCATCGCCATCATACTTTCCCCATTCCTGTCTTTTCAGTATCCTGCGAATCAAAGAGGCCCTTTTTTGCGGGAAAAATCAAAGAGGCCCTTAGACTGGTTTAGATCCGGTCATTTTTTATAAATGTGTTATCTCCAAAATTTAATGAACGTGCTCCAGTTTCGACGAAAATAATCCGATTTCATGTAGTAATTCATTCATTTAATTATTCTTCTGCGGGGGGTTTGCATGTAATTCGTGAGGTCTGAAATGTAAAGTACCCCGGCAAATGCTCCGAGTCGTGCATGCACTACGACCCAGATGCTCTATGTCCCACATGTCGGCGAATGGGAGCACGTGGAAAAATATCCTAGGATCAGAGTACATATAGGAGGATAAATGCGTGAAAAAATATGTACTATGAAGCGTAGCTGCGGTTCGAAAAGGAGACCTAAAGTGATGACAGCTATAGGTCGCACGCACCCAACTAGTGGTACTAGACATACGACTAATTTTTCCCTCAAAAAAAGGAGGCACGAGTGCTCAGTACTCCTATTCTATAAACACGAGTCCCATCTGACAATAGCGTCCGTGCTACCGCTAGCTCTCCTCCCTCGTTTCTCTCTTCTAATTTTAAACTCGGCCGACGCCCGGTGGGCGGGGTGGGTTTGCTCAGCTGCGGCCCCACCTCACAGTGAAAACGTTACGACTGGAATAAAAGTGCCATATACTCCCACCGTTCATAAATATAAGCCTTTTTAGATACTATTTCAAATGGAATACAGCATACATATGTATGTAGACATAGTTTAGAGTGTAGATTCACTCATTTCGCTCCGTATGTAGTAGTCACTTGCTGGAATCTTTAGAAAGACTTATATTTGGGAACGGAGGGAGTACTATACTAGTAAAACATTAAGGCCACAAGGCGATGCAGTGCTGGTTACAGGAGGCAAGAAGAAGAGATGCATCCATCGACGACGTCCACCTCCTCGACTCAGGGCGCCGGCCCACCGAACGGCGCCTATGTAGCAGCGGCTTTCATGGCTAGGTCGACGTGCTTCTGAACAATGGTGTCCAAAGATTCCAGCCGCTGGAAGAAGGCCAACGTCTTTTTGTCCTCGCTTGCCTTGTAGTGGCCTATGTAGACGATTTCCTCGTAGACGTGGATGTGCAGGTCAACGGTTTCTTGCATGGCGAGGCGCTGCGTGGCGAGCGCGGCCTCGAGGTGCACATTCTTCGTCGCGACCTCTGGCACCTGCAGGGCCACCAGGGCTTGAAAGAGTTCATCACCATGAAGGCCGTTGAGGGTGGCAGGCAATGAGGAGCATGGGCGCGTGGGCTAGAGCAGTACAGCAAGGTCGTCCGCACGCTTCTTGACGGTGGTGAACTTGCGGATGGAGTTGAACATCATGTCGTCCATGCGAGAGGCGAAGCCGGCGTCGGCAAGGGCTTCGATGCCTGCGGTCGCCAGCACCATCTGGAAACGTTGCGCGGTGCGGGGCCGCAGGCCGGCGCCTTGGATGATTTGGCATAGCCGACTGCCACTCGCGTCCATCGCCTCCATAGGTGCTTGTGGCTTCTGGTCACTTGGTCTTGGATTGGAGTGAGAAGTGTTGCGAAGAGACTTGGGAGTAGATGGATTGGAGTGGTGGGGCGCCTTTATTATATGAGAGTCCAAACTCTGTTGCATTCACATCGTACTGTCTCTATTCTGCTTCTCCAATTAATTCCCTCTGCATGTAATTGAGGATGCATCATTGACCATTCAACGTCTCGGGAACCGCTACCCTCTCCCTCCTTGGCATTCAAGCACCTATGGACCCGTCGACGACGAGGTGCCTATGGTGACTTCATAAATTTCAAGATGATAGTGTCGTGCGTGTGTGCGTTCATAGGGGTGAGTGTATGCGCGTGTATATGAGCGCTTGCATCTGTACTGTGTTAAAAAAACGTAAATGCGTGTCAAAAAGAGACTAGTCAGTATACTCAATATTGTGCACCTCAGAGAGGAAAATGATAGAACTAGTACGTATTTATTTACTGTGCAGATTCACTCATTTTGCTCCATATGTACTCCGTCTCAGTGTAGTCTGGTCACTTGTTGAAATCTCTAGAAGGGCAAATACTCCTTTCTGGTTTACAGGGCTATACTAGCAAGTAGTTGTACGTACTAGTACAATAGTGGGCTCACATAGCAATTTTGTCTCATGCAAGAGCCTGGCTATATGCGTGCTCCAATGTTCGCAACTGCAACATTCGGTTTGCGCTTGGCTCTTTGCCTCTTCAAGAATATGAACAATGATGTTACTACTACTTCTTCTACAGTGTCGAATCCACTGGTGCATGTCCGTCCACCACGAGCGGGACGGATAGCTTGTTGTAGAAGTACTACTAAGCAAAAGCATGTCCTTGTTCGCGAGCAACCGCGCGCATGGGTGAGGGAGAAGGCGTGTAGTAGTAAAATCAAGCTTCTCCTCATTGTACAAGTTGACGCGACACATCATAGCACTGGCCCCACATGCTTGCCTCTAAACTTGGCTGAAAGACCCACAGTGTACAATATATTTGCTGCAACCTCTAACATTTACCCACCACAAATTAAAATATATGTGGTCGTATGCATCGTTCTGATGCAGAGGCCGGGGAGTCCCCCCTTTTCAAAAAAAACAAATTAAAATATATATTCCTGTCTTGACCAGATGAGCGTGCAAACTACAATCACCAGGGTGACAGGTAGGGCCAGAAGACTATTTTAATTTTTTTAAAAACTTCGAGACGGCCACATAGCATGGAGCCGACCCCAACGATTTTAAGCTTACAGGCACGGTACATGCTATCCTAGACTACTTTACACATGAAACTGCCACACGAGCGTCCGGGCTGCGCTTGGCTCTTTACCTCTTCGAGATGTCGAACAACGATGGAGTACTACTGCACTGGAGGAGTACTACAGTATGCTTCTGGCCATCTAACACTGATTGAACTGCTGCATGTCCACCGCGTGCGGGAGGGAGAGCGTGTAGCAAAAGCTTCTCCTAGTCTTGCCAGCCACCACGCTCATGGGCGAGGGAGGCATGCTCCTGCCTTTGCGTGTCTGACAGGTGGGCCCGACATGTGTGTGGCCAACCTGTCATACAGCCAAAGGCAGGTGCAGTTAAGTCCGCGAGGGAGAGGATAATCAAATTTCTCGTTGATGTACGAGTTGACGCGACACATCAAAGCACTGCACTTGATATATTTCAATAATTTGCGTTTACCGATGCATTAATTACAACGCATGCATGCATGCCGTGACTCTCCTTTTGATACTTGCATGTGTTGATTTAATGCACCTTGAAGTAGTATAAAATATGTGACGGTAAAGCTTTGTAATGCCCTGGCCCAAGTCGAGAGATGGTTGTGCACGAGGAGGGCGAGATCATGCAGATCGAACAGGACCCGACAATGGAGCTCTATAAGGTCTTGATGGACCTCACCATGCTCCACTGCCCCTTGTGCCTCCGCCCCTTGACGCCTCCAGTGTATGAGGTTTGAATACACCTCGTCCGTTCGGCTGATTGAGCAAGGTGCAGGTTTCTTGATTGATGTGTTGTTCGATTGATTTCTGCAGTGCAAGCGAGGGCACCTGGCCTGCGCAGACTGCCACGTCGAGCGCCCCAGGAACCAGCGGCAGGTGCCAGAAGTGCGAGCGTGGCGGTGGCTTCGAAGTGCGTAACACGGCGGTGGACTCCGTCCTTTCGTCGGTGAGGGTGGAGTGCCCGCACAAAGGCTGTGGGCTCTACGTCACTTACCACAACCTTGCCGATCACCAGAGCGTGTGTCCGCTCGAGCCCTGCAAATGCCCCGTGCCCGTCTGCAGCTACGAAGGCCCGCCGTCGGCGCTCTACCACCACATCAGCATCGCGCATCCCATGCCCGTGCACAGGATCCAGTACGGCAAGGTGCTCCAGCTGCAAGTGCCACTGTCGGAGCCACGGCTCTTGCTATTCGCGGAGGAGGACGGCCACGCGTTTTTCTTGGTCAGCGGCGTGCTCGACATTGGCGCGCCTATCGTTGTGTCGGTTGTTTGGATCAGAGCGGGGGCGTCCCCACTGCCGCACTACGTGGCCAAGCTATGGGTGAACGGCCCGCCGGGGGAGCCCAAAGGCACGACCGACGCTGTCAAGGTGGAAATGGAGGTGACAAGCAGCAAGGATCCCGGCGATGTCGACATGCAGGAGCTGACCTTCTTGACAGTTCCGCCCAAGCTGCTGGCCGGGGCTAAGCTGGTGTCCCTCCACATTCAGATTGACAAGCTCACGTCCTAAATGTTTCTACAGTGCCTTCTGTTTATCTTAGTAATATGCTAATATAGGGATTACCTTGGTCTACTTTAGCTTAAGAAATGGTGGGTTTTGGTGGTGATGCAGTAATTACTTCGACATCATATCAGTAATTTCCAACAGTCGAACGGATATTTTGTGTCTGTTGGATATAAAGTTCCTTTGGGTAAGAATTACTACTTGTCATCAAAATGGATAAAAGGAGATGTATGTAGACATATTTTAGTTCTAGATATGTCCCTTTTTATCCATTTTGATGACAAGCACTCCCTCCGTTCCACAATACATGTCTTCCATTTGTCAAAATATAGATGTATCTAGACATGTTTTAGTATATAGGTACATCCATGATAGAGCCAATCAGATGGTTGAGAACACTACAATTAGTAGCTACAGATGCGTGTGTGACTCCCAGATGCAGAGGCCAGGGGTCATCATCCTCCTTTTCGAGAAAAAACAGACGAGTGTGTGAGAGGACGAGTGTGTGCGTGCACCTCTTCTCTTCCTGTATAACGTACTAAACTCAGAGTACAAGTCTTTGTGGGTGGCACGATGATGCGTGCGAGAAGTCCCGAGAGATAGGTTTAATTCGTCTGGAAAAAAAGACTAGCCTAGAGCTCGCCACGCGGCTATTCCTGTCGAACGCCCCATTAACCATAAGATATGTATACGACGGTGCCAGTTATTGCACGTACACAGCAGTACTCCCTCCTTTCCGGTTTATAGGGCTTAATTCAAAAATCTCACCAACCAAGATGGTGAGTGGTGGAATAGTTTTTGTAGTTTGCAAAAGCACCTAATTAATGCTCTTGTTTTTCTCAAAAAATTATGTTTATCAATGCATTAATTGCAATGCATGCATGCATAAAGTACATGCATTGGTCAATTTTCTCTTAATACTTGCATGCAATGATTTAATGCACCTTGGAATCTGAACATGTGTTGGGGAACAACCAAATTGAGCCTTATAAAATGGAAAAACTAAAATTTTGAGATAAGCCCTATAAAACCGGAAAGGAGGGAGTAGAAAAAGAACTACTCCATATGGGAATAGTATCGCACTTCGAAACTAGAACCGTCAATAAATTTTGAGCTTGCATCTCGTCACATTCCAAATTACTCCACGCTATATTGAATTGCAAACCTGTTCACACCGATCACAACCTAAACGGTTTTCCACTTAGGAGCGTATTAGCACCACGCTATATTGAATTGCAAACCTATTCACACCAATCACAACCTAAACGGTTTCCCAGTTAGGAGCGTATTAGTACTCGGTTATAAATACTAGTATGCCAAGATGACTGCACATTCCTCCTCAACTCCTCATCTACAAAAACAAACAGTCATTCAGCATCCTTCCCTTGCGTCTGCCATGGCCAGCGTGAGTTCTGGTGGAGAGATTGCCACCAGGGAGAGGCGAGCATGGAAGCGGAAGCACGAGAGATGTCCCGCCTCGCTGCAAGAGCAGCCGACATGTTCCGCCGCGCGGAAGTAGCAGCACAGAGGTCCCGCCGCACCTTCGATGCAGCAGACTGGTCCGGCCACGCCGCGGAAGCAGCAGAGATGTCCCGCCGCGCCGCGAATGTAGCAGAGATGTCCCACCGCGCCGCGGTGGCCTGGGAAAATTTCTTGCGGGCAGGCGACGACTGTTACAGGCGCATGCATGCGATCGTCCATAGCCAGATGGATCAGATCTCCGGCTGGGCGAGGTTGCAGGACGACATGAAAGCCTTGTTTGAACAGGCTACCGGCGTCATCCGGCAACTAAGGGAGGGCAATGAGAGGCTCCGGGCCGAGCGCGACCTACTGAGGGAGAAGATCGTCCGAAGTGCAGACCAGTAGGAGGAGACTATTGGAAATATGCCCTAGAGGCAATAATAAATTAGCTATTATTATATTTCCTTGTTCATGATAATCGTTTATTATCCATGCTATAATTGTATTGATAGGAAACTCAGATACATGTGTGGGTACATAGACAACACCATGTCCCTAGTAAGCCTCTAGTTGACTAGCTCGTTGATCAATAGATGGTTATGCTTTCCTGACCATGGACATTGGATGTCATTGATAACAGGATCACATCATTACGAGAATGATGTGATGGACAAGACCCAATCCTAAGCCTAGCACAAAGATCGTGTAGTTCGTATGCTAAAGCTTTTCTAATGTCAAGTATCATTTCCTTAGACCATGAGATTGTGCAACTCCCGGATACCATAGGAATGCTTTGGGTGTACCAAACATCACAACGTAACTGGGTGGCTATAAAGGTGCACTACGGGTATCTCCGAAAGTGTCTATTGGGTTGGCACGAATCGAGACTGGGATTTGTCACTCCGCGTGACGGAGAGGTATCTCTGGGCCCACTCGGTAGGACATCATCATAATGTGCACAATGTGACAAGGGGTTGATCACGGTATGATGTGTTACGAAACGAGTAAAGAGACTTGCCGGTAACGAGATTGAACAAGGTATCGGGATACTGACGATCGAATCTCGGGCAAGTACAATACCGCTAGACAAAGGGAATTGAATACGGGATTGATTGAGTCCTTGACATCGTGGTTCATCCGATGAGATCATCGTGGAACATGTGGGAGCCAACATGGGTATCCAGATCCCACTGTTGGTTATAGACCGGAGAACGTCTCGGTCATGTCTACATGGTTCCCGAACCCGTAGGGTCTACACACTTAAGGTTCGATGACGCTAGGGTAATAAAGGAAGTTTGTATGTGGTTACCGAATGTTGTTCGGAGTCCCGGATGAGATCCCGGATGTCACGAGGAGTTCCGGAATGGTCCAGAGGTAAAGATTTATATATGGGAAGTCCTGTTTTGGTCACCGGAAAAGTTTTGGGTTTTATCGGTAACGTACCGGGACCACCGGGAGGGTCCCGGGGGTCCACCAAGTGGGGCCACCATCCCCGGAGGGCAGCATGGGCCAAGTGTGGGAGGAGACCAGCCCCAGGTGGGCTGGTGCGCCCCCCCCCCCCCCCCCACAAGGGCCCAAGGCGCCTAGGGTTTGGGGAGGGGGCGCCCCACCTTGCTTGGGGGGCAAGTTTCCCCCTCTCTCCCCCCTTGGCCGCCCCCTAGATGGGATCTAGGGCTGGCCGCCGCCCCTGGGGGTGGAAACCTAGGTGGGGGCGCAGCCCCCTCTCCCCCTATATATAGTGGAGGCAAAGGAGCATCCCAACACACGAAGTTCTTCTCCTGTTGGTGCAGCCCTACCTCTCTTTCTCCTCCTCTCCCGTGGTGCTTGGCGAAGCCCTGCAGGATTGCCACGCTCCTCCATCACCACCACGCCGTTGTGCTGCTGCTAGATGGAGTCTTCCTCAACCTCTCCCTCTCTCCTTGCTGGATCAAGGCATGGGAGACGTCACCGGGCTGTACGTGTGTTGAACGCGGAGGTGCCGTCCGTTCGGCACTAGGATCTCCGATGATTTGGATCACGACGAGTACGACTCCTTCAACCCCGTTCTCTTGAACTCTTCCTCTTAGCGATCTACAAGGGTATGTAGATGCACTCTCCTTCCCCTCGTTGCTGGTTTCTTCATAGATAGATCTTGGTGACACGTAGGAAAATTTTGAATTTCTGCTACGTTCCCCAACAGTGGCATCATGAGCTAGGTCTATTGCGTAGATTCTTTGCACGAGTAGAACACAAAGTAGTTGTGGGCGTTGATTTTGTTCAATATGCTTACCGTTACTAGTCCAATCTTGATTCGGTGGCATCGTGGGATGAAGCGGCCCGGACCGACCTTACACATACTCTTACGTGAGACAGGTTCCACCGACTGACATGCACTTGTTGCATAAGGTGGCTAGCGGGTGCCAGTCTCTCCCACTTTAGTCGGATCGGATTCAATGAAAAGGGTCCTTATGAAGGGTAAATAGCAATTGACATATCACGTTGCGGTTTTTGCGTAGGTAAGAAACGTTCTTGCTAGAAACCCATAGCAGCCACGTAAAACATGCAAACAACAATTAGAGGACGTCTAACTTGTTTTTGCAGGGTATGCTATGTGATGTGATATGGCCAAGAAGAATGTGATGAATGATATGCGATGTATGAGATTGATCATGTTCTTGTAATAGGAATCATGACTTGCATGTCGATGAGTATGACAACCGGCAGGAGCCATAGGAGTTGTCTTTATTTATTGTATGACCTGCGTGTCATTGAACAACGTCATGTAATTACTTTACTTTATTGCTAACCGGTAGCCATAGTAATAGAAGTAATAAGTTGGCGAGACAACTTCATGGAGACACGATGATGGAGATCATGATGATGGAGATCATGGTGTCATGCCGGTGACGATGATGATCATGGAGCCCCGAAGATGGAGATCAAAAGGAGCAAAATGATGTTGGCCATATCATGTCACTATTTGATTGCATGTGATGTTTATCATGTTTATACATCTTGTTTTCTTAGAATGACGGTAGTAAATAAGATGATCCCTCATTAAAATTTCAAGAAAATGTTCCCCCTAACTGCGCACCGTTGCGAAAGTTCGTCGTTTCGAAGCACCACGTGATGATCGGGTGTGATAGATTCTAACGTTCACATACAACGGGTGTAAGCCAGATTTACACACGCGAAACACTTAGGTTGACTTGACGAGCCTAGCATGTACAGACATGGCCTCGGAACACAAGAGACCGAAAGGTCGAGCATGAGTCGTATGGTAGATACGATCAACATGAAGATGTTCACCGATGATGACTAGTCCGTCTCACGTGATGATCGGACACGGCCTAGTTGACTCGGATCATGTAATCACTTAGATGACTAGAGGGATGTCTATCTGAGTGGGAGTTCATAAGATGAACTTAATTATCCTGAAAATAGTCAAAAGGTTTTTGCAAATTATGTCGTAGCTCGCGCTTTAGTTCTACTGTTTTCGATATGTTCCTAGAGAAAATGTAGTTGAAAGTTGATAGTAGCAATTATGCGGACTAGGTCCGTATACTGAGGATTGTCCTCGTTGCTTCGTAGAAGGCTTATGTCCTTAATGCACCGCTCAGTGTGCTGAACCTCGAACGTTGTCTGTGGATGTTGCGAACATCTGACATACATGTTTTGATAACTATGTGATAGTTCAGTAATGATAAATGGTTTAGAGTTGAGGCATTGAAGACAATTTTGGAACGTCGCGAAACATATGAGATGTTTCGAGGGCTGAAATTGGGATTTTAGGCCCGTGCCCACGTCAAGAGGTATGAGACCTCCGACGATTTTTTAGCCTGCTAACTAAGGGAGAAAAGCTCAATCGTTGAGCTTGTGCTCAGATTGTCTGAGTACAACAATCACTTTAATCGAGTGGGAGTTGATCTTTCAGATGAGATAGTGATGTTTCTCCAAAGTCATTGCCACCAAGCTGCTAGAGCTTCGTGATGAACTATAACATATCAGGGATAGATATGATGATCCTTGAGATATTCGCGATGTTTGACACCGTGAAAGTAGAAATCAAGAAGGAGCATCAATTGTTGATGGTTGGTGAAACCACTAGTTTCAAGAAGGGCAAGGGCAAGAAGGGATACTTCATGAAACGGCAAATCAGCTGCTGCTCTAGTGGAGAAACCCGAGGTTGAACCCAACCCCGAGACTAAGTGCTTCTGTAATAAGGGGAACAGTCACTGAAGCGGAATTACCCTAGATACTTGGTAGATGAGAAGGCTGGCAAGGTCGATAGAAGTATATTGGATATACATTATGTTAATGTGTACTTTACTAGTACTCCTAGTAGCACCAGGGTGTTAAGATACCGGTTCGGTTGCTAAGTGTTAGTAACTCGAAATAAAAGAGCTACGGAATAAACGAAGACTAGCTAAAGGTGAGGTGACGATATGTGTTGGAAGTGTTTCCAAGTTTGATGTGATTAAACATCGCACGCTCCCTCTACCATCAAGATTAGTATTAAACCTGAATAATTGTCAGTTGGTGTTTGCGTTGAGCATAGACATGATTGGATTATGTCTATCGCAATATGGTTATTCATTTAAGGAGAATAATGGTTACTCTATTTATTTGAATAATACATTCAATAGTCTTGCACCTAAAGGAATGGTTTATTGAATCTCGATCATAGTGATACACATTTTCATGCCAAAAGATATAAGATAGTAATGATAGTACCACTTACTTGTGGCACTGCCATGTAAGTCATATTGGTGTAAAACACAAGAAGAAGCTCCATGTTAATGGATCTTTGGACTCACTCGTTTTTGAAAAGTTTGAGACATGTGAACCATGTCTATTGGTGTATACGCATGAAGAAACTCCATGCAGATGGATCGTTTGGACTCACTTGATTTTGAATCACTTGAGATATGCAAATCATACCACATGGGCAAGATGACTGAAAAGCCTCGTTTTCAGTAAGATGGAACAAGATAGCAACTTGTTGGAAGTAACACATTTTGATGTGTGCAGTCCAATGAGTGTTGAGGCATGCAGTGAATATCGTTATGTTCTTACTTCACAGATGATTCGAGTAGATGTTGAGTATATTTACTTGATGAAACACAAGTCTGAATTATTGAATGGTTCAAGTAATTTCAGAGTGAAGTTGAAGATCATTGTGACAAGAGGATAAAATGTCTATGATATGATCATAGAGATGAGTATCTGAGTTACGAGCTTTGGCACGCAATTAAGACATTGTGGAAATTGTTTCACAATTAATACCGCCTGGAACACCGTAGTGTGATGGTGTGTCCAAACATCATAGTTGCACCCTATTGGATATGGTGCGTACCATGATGTCTCTTATCGAATTACCACTATCGTTCATGGGTTAGGCATTAGAGACAACCGCACTCACTTTAATAGGGCACCACGTGATTCCGTTGAGATGACACCATGAGAACTATGGTTTAGAGAAACCTAAGCTGTCGTTTCTTGAAAGTTTGGGCCTGTGACGCTTATGTGAAAAAGTTTCATCGTGATAAGCTCGAACCCAAAACGGATAAATGCATCTTCATAGGATACCCAAAATGGTTGGGTATACCTCCTAATTCAGATCCGGAAGCAAAAGTGATTGTTTCTAGAAACGGGTCCTTTCTCAAGGAAAAGTTTCTCTCGAAAGAATTGAGTGGGAGGATGGTGGAGACTTGATGAGGTTATTGAACCATCACTTCAAACAGTGTGTAGCAGGGCACAGGAAGTTCTTCCTGTGTCACCTACACCAATTGAAGTGGAAGCTTATGATAGTGATCATGAAGCTTCGGATCAAGTCTACCGAACCTCGTAGGACGACAAGGACGCGTACTGCTTCGGAGTGGTACGGTGATCCTGTCTTGAATGTCATGTTGCTAGACAACAATGAACCTACGAGCTATGGAGAAGCGATGGTGGGCCCGGATTCCGACAAATGGCTTGAGGCCATAAAATCCGAGAGAGGATCCATGTATGAAAACAAAGTGTAGACTTTCGAAGAACTACTTGATGGTCGTAAGGTTGTTGGGTACAGATGGATTTTAAAGAAAGACAAACAATGATGGTAAGTATCACCATTAAGAAAGCTCGACTTGTCGTTAAGATGTTTTTCGACAAGTTCAAGGAGTTGACTACGATGAGACTTTTTCACTCATAGCGATGCTAAGAGTCTGTTGGAATTATATTAGCAATTACTGCATGATTTATGAAATCTTGCAGATAGAATGTCAAAACATTGTTTCCTCGACGATATCCTTGAGGAAAGGTTGTATGTGATACAACCAGAAGGTTTTGTCAATCCAGAAAGAAGCTAATAAGCATGCAAAGCTCTAGCAATCCTTCTAAGGACTGGAGCAAGCATCTCGGAGTTGGAATGTACCCTTTGATGAGATGATCAAAGATTTTGGGTTTATACAAAGTTTATGAGAAACTTGTATTTCCAAAGAAGTGAATGGGAGCACTATAGAATTTCTGATGAGTATATGTTGTTGACATATTGTTGATCAGAAATGATGTAGAATTTCTGGAAAGCATATAGGGTTATTTGAAAAGTGTTTTTTCAATGGAAAACCTGGATTAAGCTACTTGAACATTGAGCATCAAGATCTATGAGGATAGATCAAAAACGCTTAATGGTACTTTCAAATGAGCATATACCTTGACATGATCTTGGAGGTATTCAAGATGGATCAGTCAAAGAAAGAGTTCTTGCCTGAGTTCTAAAGGTATGAAATTAAGAGTTAAAGCTCGACCACGGTAGAAGAGAGAGAAAGGACGAATGTCGTCCCCTATGCTTCAGACGTAGGCTCTATAGTATGTTATGATGTGTACCGCACCGGAAGTGTGCCTTGCCATGAGTCAGTCAAGGGGTACAAGAATGATCCAGGAATGGATCATTGGACAGCGGTCAAAATTTGTCCTTGGAGTAAATAAGGACATGTTTCTCGATTATGGAGGTGATAAAGAGTTCGGCGTAAAGGGTTACGTCGATGCAAGCTTTAACACCTATCCGAATGGCTCTGAATAGCAAACCGGATCTCTACTCCTAATGTCTCAGTTGGTAGGTCGCGTTTCGGGTTTTATTTTCGTCCCATCTCACCCGGTCTTTTTTGGTACTTCCTCCCACCTCCCTCCCAACCGTGAAAAGCCGAGAAAAACCTCGCGATCGAGTCCCGCACCCGCCCAACCTCCCGTCCTGGAAGAAAACCTACGAAAAAAACCTACGAAAAAAAACCAGAACTCGCACGCACGAGCGAGACTGCCCTCTCGATCCCCTCGACCTACGATCTGTGACTGCAGACGCACCAGATCGCCGCCGCGGACCTCGCAGGGAAGACGCGGACGAGATCCCAAGCCGCTGCTCCTCCTCTCCCGGGATGCAGCCGCCGCCGCCAAACCAGGAAGACGCCGGCGACCATCGCCGCCGTCGTGGATCACCAAGATGCCGCCGCCTGCACCGCCACCACCGCGCCTCGGATACGTCACTGCGAGGCGGATCCCTGGGAGCGGGAGGAGGTAGGGGTCAGCCACGTCGACAGCAGCGAGGTGGAGCCCTGGGGCTGGGAGTGGGTATGGGAGGAGGTGGGGGGCAGCTGCGAACGCAACAGGGTGAGGGGCATCGATGAGATGCTCCTGGTGCCTCCCTCCGAGTGGGAGGGGGAGAGGGGCGTCAGCGGCGAGCCGGACGGGGCGAGGGGCGTCGATGAGATGCCCCCGGCGCTTCCCTCCGGGCGGGAGGAGGAGAGGGGCGTCGGCGACGAGGCGGGTGTCGGCGGCGAGGCGGGTGTCGGCGGCGAGATGGTCTCTGACGGGCGTGATGAGGCGGGCAGCTTAGGCGTGAAGCGTGCGTTCATGGAGATATTCACCAGGGCGCTCTTCTATCCGACGGTGATGCTCAACTACGGCCGCAGCTTGATCGAGCCCGAGTTCCACTGGTGGGATCGCATCGACAAGGTCAGTTCACGTCTGTATTCTTCTTCTTCATTCACGGGGAGAATTTTGCGAGAGAATAGCAAGGGAAGGTACCGGATCATGAAATGGAACTGTTCTGTTTTCCGGAACACAAGTAGTGAGCACGGTAGATTCTCTGTACGTTCGCAGAAATTGTCATTGCTACTAATTGCAGCAGTAATTACATCGAGATGGCTACGGTTAACTCCGTTTGAACTTATCTGGGTCCAAGACATATTGAGCACTTGAGCAGTACCTTGCCGAATACATTCATTACCTAGACATACTCAGTTAATTCACTTTGGTTTGTTAGAAACCTTGTTTGTTGAACCTGTATTGATATTTACTGTATTTTCAGCTGTATGGATGTTGCTGTTTGAGGAATACTGAATGTTGTTCATCTGTATACATTGGACTAATTTTAATTTGTATCGATCCAGGATATTTGGATAGGGGCAGTTCCTCACCAACCAATGTCATAATTTATCACGTCTACAAATGATTTTTGGACTGTAGTTTGGATTGTTCTGCCGAGCGTATAACAACGCATGCTATCTATCAAAGCTTCGACTCATTTGTTTTGCTGCTCCGGAATATTGAGACGAGAAGAATGGCCTTGATGTTGGAGGTACAAAGAGGCACAAATAAACTTTCACTCATTACACTAGCACTGTTTTACCATTGACGGAGCATTGTGAATATGTTAACAGACTACTTGGGTGTTCTGATATCGAAATATGTACATAATATAAGTATATACCATGACATGCACTGCTGCTTCTAATTAGATACAATAGCTTCTCTCTTTTTTATTGTACAGCTGAGATCTTCATTACATTACAACCTTATGTTTTGCTTATTTGTTTACTGAAATTGGTCTTCTGTCTCTAGGTTAATGGATCACCCTGGGAACGATTTTGAGGGCATTATGCCAGCTACTTTGATGGCAATGGATTATGGAATGGCAAACTAACAGGGCACATCGCACAACTGGTATAAATGTGTTGATATGTTGCATTTCAAGGCAGTTTCACTCATAAATACTACAAAGGTTTACAAAATGTTCACACAGTATTTGGTTCATATCACCATTGTTTCATGTTCGATTGACTGGTGCGGTTCTCTTACATAGTTTGAACCATTTAGCATTTGGGACCACGAGGATTCCGATTGGGAGAACGACGTCGTCCATAGATTAATGGTTAGACTTTGGTGCTTTGATTAATTTCCAGGACCATTGTTTCCTGTCCAGTGATGCAATCTGAAAATCATGCAAAAGTTTGTCATGTTTGGGCATTGTCAGTATGGGAACACCGGGCCAACCCACTTTACAGGACAGGAGGGTTGACCGCTGGGCAATGCGCTGCACGAGTAGGCCAGGAGGAACAAGAGTAGAAGAGGACTGTAGCCTGTAGGTGAGAGAAGATGATGCCATTGCCATCTTGACTGAAGGTTGGGCATCTAAAGATGCTTGGCAACCAGAACTCTGAAGGTATATGGTGTGATATTTACTAAAATTATATTGACCAAGCACAACATATCCAATCATCTGGAACATGTCCTCTTCTTTTCTGGAACTAGCGAAAACCACCGTTCTTTGACTGATTGTTACAGAGTTTATCTGGTTTTGAAAATTAGTATTCTCTGAATTTTTTTGCTAGCTAAACACCACTTGAAGGTACCTGGAAATACATTACTTGCTGAAGTTGCACATCCTACGCCCCAGGAGGAGGCCAAATGCATATTCCGATCATGTGATCTAAATACTAAAGCTTCCTTGCTGGATCTAAGGTTTAATTTCTCTGCCCCAATGCTGGTTCTTAGGGTAATACAAGTTCTACTCCATATTTTTGATGCCCTCCACATAAATCCATCACTCTCTTGTTGCCTTGAAGCATGCTTCCGTAGCAGCCGGAGCTGAACATTTAGAGAGACCATACTGTAGCAAGCTTGCTTTCCAGGGACCTGGTGTTTCTGCAAACCCAACGATAGGCGTGTTTGAAAAAAAAAAGGTCAGTTCGTGTTGCAATTTCATGAACACTTGCTTATGCGGTGTTATTGCACTGGTACAAAAAATGTCATGGTCTTTTTCTTCCTGTTTAGATCGCCACCTACCTATGAATTACGACTCTGGGCATGGCAGAATGTCACCATAATTTTTGTTCAGCAACTAGATTTCATCCCAAGACGTGCCATCTCTCTAATTTGACTCTGAGCATGTAATACAGTTAGTTAATCATGTGGGTTGGTCTTGTGTCTTCCAGCTGCAATTGAATTAGTCTAAGCAATCGAGGTCCTACTAATTAATTAAGCTGGCTATTTGCTTGCTTCTTGTACCTACGGCATGCTCTCTGATTTTTTTTTTATCGCAGTATGCAAGCTTCTAAGCGCCGGATTGATGCCGTACTAACAAATTAAGGTGGTTGATTACTTGCTTTTTTTTCTCAGTATTGCAAGCTTTACTATGAATTAAAAGGAATTAAAAGGATGGGGCCAGTATGCCTACAGTTGATTCACTGATGTTCAAATTAACTGCAGTAGCTTATTTTTCCTACAACTTCATTGAAAGTTCCTTTGCCGTATCTAATTATCTAAAGTTTTCCTTGTACCATTTTCCATGAGATTAATGTAATTGGGAATACCAGTGCTTGTTTGAATCATTTAGTTAATTAATTTTGTAGATAAAACTTGTATTTGTATGTTTTAGAATTACTATTATCCTGGTAAAATGACCACAAGTGAAAGGGTTGTAAAGATTAATTATTCTTTGTGGAAGCATTATTGGTCTAATTAATAGATGTACATGCATCAATAATGTTGTTGAGCTTTAGTTGATTCTATAGTGTCGTACTATTCGCAAAGTTCTATTTTGAGAAAAAATAGCAAATTCAATATTGTGGCAGCTAAATGGTGCGCCCGCTGTAGCAAGTGAGTGCCCATCGAAATCACCCTGAGCATATTTGCACTGATTTTCATGATTGCTCTTCTGCCAGCAACAATGTTCCTCGCACTTCGACCACACAACTGTATGTTCATGTTCCAGAGTCCTTATTCATAGTTAATTTCAATCACAAAGTGACAAATGCCAGTCTATTAGTTAACATGTGTATCTCCATTTCTTCGAAGTTTCAATCGACCTACTCTAAAGTTGTTCCTAAGACAGTGCCTCAAGCAAAGGGAATGAGCCTCAGTTAGTGTATCTAGCGAGTTCGCGATCCTTTGTTGGGATAAACATTTGTGCAAGAGCAAGTCTCGTCACTGTTGGTTGTTAGTACTGTTGCTTGATAATTCTAATTTTTACTTCAGTTCATAAGGCAATGTAGTTATGCTTGATGCACGATATGAAGACTGCCATTTTGCCTTTTGACCTTGGTTTCTTCCTCCAGTAAGTAAATGCACATAGTTCTTTTCTAAATTAGAGCATATGACTTGTTGATCGATCTCTGAGCTCAGTAATAATATTAAGCCTTAATCTGTTTATCGTGCAGACAAGATGAGAAAGAAATGCTACCCAAGAATATGTACTTTATAAACATTTCAACTGTAATCTAGAATAAAATTTAATAAATAAGGAAACAGTATATTCATATATCTTTTTTGTAGTTTGATGGTTTCACACCACAAGTTCCTAGATGGTAATTGTGCTGCATATGTCTGCTCTCTTACTTTGTTTTTCTGAACAGGTAGGTTCCGGAAGATGTCATGAAGAATTTCTTTGAGAGAATTTGCGTGAGGTGTGTCTAAATGATTTTTATCTTCTGTACATATTCTTGTATGACTAACTGAATTCATTTTCTCAAAACGTTGCTACTTTTCCTTTTTCATTTATGTTGCTCGACTGAGTCTCTCTCGGATCATGTAAACTCCACATGCTAGCTGATCTGTAGCAGTGTGGAAGGTGAGCTTGGCTGCCGGCAGCAGCTCCTTTGGCTGATCTGCGGCGATGCAGAAGTTGGGTTGGAAAAAGGCACGACCGGCTGCTCTGAAGTGGTTCGTAGGGAGAGCTTCATAAGAGATAGGGAGGGAGCTCTATTGGCCCGTGCATGACATCCAACCCAATGGCATCATGCCCTGGTAAGCTTCTTATTCCAATTCTTGCACTTGGTCTTTTTCTTTCTAACCCTGAAAATAGAGTTTGCCTTGATTCCTAATCATGCTTTAAAAGCTGATATCCACCTCGTTTATCTTGCTACTGGTGGTAATGTGTGCAAGTATGATTTTGTGATAATGCCAGATATTGTGTGCCTTCTTTATTCATGGTACGAGTACTCTAACCTGGCTCGTATGATAATGTATCCCTGCTACAGAGCACAAACGACGTGTTTTTAATTATATTTTAGTTGACATGGATTTCATTTATCTTGTGAATTGTATAGTCAGATCATGAATTTTAATGATTGATTGATTTTCATGGTCACAGGTAGGCATGGTTGCATGGCCACGGGGAGAATGGAGCAAGTAGCGTGTGAGGAGTTTAAGAAATGGGGACAAGGGACATTTAGTTAATTAAGTCTATGTTAGTTTCAAGTTTTATCCTTGTTACGGTAAAAAATTAAGGTTGGATTAACCACCATGTACATCTTTAATTACTTTTAAATAAGAAATATAATCAAAATATTCTTTTGAAATCATAAAATTTATATAATTTGCACAAGTACATGAAGGTGGAACAGGAGGAAGGGTGGGAGAAGATTAGGCCCCGTTTGGTAACAAAGTATTTTCTATGTATTCCCATAATACTGCAGTTTTTTATAATATTGTAGTTTTTATTACAAAGGGTTGTTTGGCTGTCTCTAAAACTTGTAATTTTAATACTGCAGTTTTTGGCAAACCACAGTATTTTCTCTGCATCAAAAAAAGAACCACATACCTCTTTTTTTTAAACTGAGCTCGCTGAGAAAAGAGAGTCCCTCGCTCATACCTTCTTCTCAACACGCCTCATGTCCACGACCGTTTTATCAGGATCTTCTGCTTGGTGATTTAGTTAGCTCGCTTTCGTTTGTTGCTCCAAATTACAGCCAACCACAAAATCGTTTTGAAGACGTTGTTGCCGTCCGGATAGCCAGTTAGAATATGTGTCTTCTATGCCGTGTGCATGGCCGTTCTTGGTGGATGGCCGAGTAGTTGCATAAAATGGCTAGCTAACTAGAAAAGCACGTGTGTCTGCAGCTGCTAATGGTTTTAGCTAGCTAATTTTGTGTCGCTGAAAATGGGATAGCCAAACAGGTTGTCTGTATTATCAATACTACAAAATATTCTGTTGTGTTAAAACTGTGGTATTTCACACCTATAGGCTAAATTACTGTAGTTTTTGATACTTAGGTTTTTGTATTATTGGATACTTAGATATCATTTCATTTTGTTGCAAGGAGAGGATTGTTACGAAGAAATAACAAGAAATGGAGAGAGAATCAGTTTTATTACTGTATGGATGGAAACCACATGCCAGCTTGTCCAACATATTTCTACATTGAGTCAATTATTCGACCGCTATGTTTTTTTTTTATTCCATGGCAATGCATGGTCATTCAACTATACAAATTTACAGGCTGTTCATCCACTTTTTTCAAGCTATTTCCATATTTGTCACTTGTCAGCAAGTTTGCATATGATGCTAGGAAGTGAACATAAGGACACATAAACGTTGCATTTTGAATATGAAATAAACTCAACATCCAAATAACAAATTTGTTGCTCCGTCCATCGGTGAGCAGGAAATGTAAGCATCCTTCTAAATAAGATATTACTTATCTTGAAGCTGGAAATGCAAGAATTCTTCTAAGTAAGATATTAGTTATCTTCATGATGGAAATGCAAGCATCCAAAATTTACAACAATATTTCTAAAAACTGAAAACAATCTTTCAATCTTGATATAAGAATGAAACATAAGCAACATCACAGAGTTTGCTATTTCTTTTGAAACACAATTACCAACAAGTGATATACAGGTGAACTTACAGTTTATTCAAATTGGAATGTGGCTCACTCTACTAAAAAGGACGATGTCGCCCACTCCGAGTAAAAATGGTCATCTACTCGCATTTAGCATCTGACCAATGAATATATATTGTATATGAGTTTTCTATTTTTTATTTTAATATTGTTTATATGTTTACTTTTGTAGATCAAAGATCAAAACTGATGGCTTTTTATTGACAAAGCTTTATGGTGAACCAGACTGAAAAATCATCAGGTTTTACACAATCAGAAGAGATGCATACAAATAATTGTTCTTTATATATTTGTTGTGCATGATAGTACAAGAGGTATGTTTCTATACATATTTATTTTTGCAGAGTATGAAAGAGATGGAGATAGATTATGTCAACGTTCAAAAAGAATCCATCGACAAGGGTGTTGAGGCAATGTCATTGAAAGGCCCAAAAATTCGTTAAGATTTATACAACAAAAGGCCCGTGGCAACGCACGGGCATTGTACTAGTACGTATAGTGGAGCAACCATTTGGAATAGCTCCAAGTGGAGCGTGGAAGCAGCATTTACAATATGACCTAGAGATTTGCGAAGTACATACGGATCTGAATGTTGCAGACCCGTTGACTAAAACCTCTCTTACAAGCAAAACATGATCAAACCCCAGAACTCATTGAGTCTTAATCACATGATGATGTGAACTAGTTTAGTGACACTAGTAAACTCTTTGGATGTTGGTCACATGGCGATGTGACCTGTGAGTGTTAATCACATGACGATGTGAACTAGATTATTGACTCTAGTGCAAGTGGGAGACTGTTGGAAATATGCCCTAGAGGCAATAATAAATTAGTTATTATTATATTTCCTTGTTCATGATAATTGTTTATTATCCATGCTATAATTGTATTGATAGGAAACTCAGATACATGTGTGGGTACATAGACAACACCATGTCCCTAGTAAGCCTCTAGTTGACTAGCTCGTTGATCAATAGATGGTTACGCTTTCCTGACCATGGACATTGGATGTCGTTGATAATGGGATCACATCATTACGAGAATGATGTGATGGACAAGACCCAATCCTAAGCCTAGCACAAAGATCGTGTAGTTCGTATGCTAAAGCTTTTCTAATGTCAAGTATCATTTCCTTAGACCATGAGATTGTGCAACACCCGGATACCGTAGGAATGCTTTGGGTGTACCAAACATCACAACGTAACTGGGTGGCTATAAAGGTGCACTACGGGTATCTCCGAAAGTGTCTATTGGGTTGGCACGAATCGAGACTGGGATTTGTCACTCCATGTGACGGAGAGGTATCTCTGGGCCCACTCGGTGGGACATCATCATAATGTGCATAATGTGACCAAGGGGTTGATCACGGGATGATGTGTTACGGAACGGATAAAGAGACTTGCTGGTAACGAGATTGAACAAGGTATCGGGATACCGACGATCGAATCTCGGGCAAGTACAATACCGCTAGACAAAGGGAATTGAATACGGGATTGATTGAGTCCTTGACATCGTGGTTCATCCGATGAGATCATCGTGGAACATGTGGGAGCCAACATGGGTATCCAGATCCCGCTATTGGTTATTGACAGGAGAACGTCTTGGTCATGTCTGCATGGTTCCCGAACCCGTAGGGTCTACACACTTAATGTTCGATGACGCTAGGGTAATAAAGGAAGTTTGTATGTGGTTACCGAATGTTGTTCGGAGTCCCGGATGAGATCCCGGACGTCACGAGGAGTTCCGGAATGGTCCGGAGGTAAAGATTTATATATGGGAAGTCCTGTTTTGGTCACCGGAAAAGTTTCGGGTTTTATCGATAACGTAGCGGGACCACCGAGAGGGTCCCGGGGGTCCACCAAGTGGGGCCACCATCCCCGGAGGGCAGCATGGGCCAAGTGTGGGAGGGGACCAGCCCCAGGTGGGCTGGTGCACCCCCCCCCCCCCACAAGGGCCCAAAGCGCCTAGGGTTTGGGGAGTGGGCGCCCCACCTTGCTTGGGGGGCAAGTTTCCCCCTCTCTCCCCCCTTGGCCGCCCCCCTAGATGGGATCTAGGGCTGGCCGCCACCCCTGGGGGTGGAAACCTAGGTGGGGGCGCAGCCCCCTCTCGCCCTATATATAGTGGAGGCAAAGGAGCAGCCCAACACACGAAGTTCTTCTCCTGTTGGCGCACCCCTACCTCTCTTTCTCCTCCTCTCCCGCGGTGCTTGGCGAAGCCCTGCAGGATTGCCATGCTCCTCCATCACCACCACGCCGTTGTGCTGCTGCTGGATGGAGTCTTCCTCAACCTCTCCCTCTCTCCTTGCTGGATCAAGGCATGGGAGACGTCACCGGGTTGTACGTGTGTTGAACGCGGAGGTGCCGTCCGTTCGGCACTAGGATCTCCGGTGATTTGGATCACGACGAGTACGACTCCTTCAACCCCGTTCTCTTGAACGCTTCCGCTTAGCGATCTACAAGGGTATGTAGATGCACTCTCCTTCCCCTCATTGCTGGTTTCTCCATAGATAGATCTTGGTGACACGTAGGAAAATTTTGAATTTCTGCTACGTTCCCCAACAGAGACCAGTGCCTTCTTGAAGAGGACCAGCGTCATTGTCAAGAAACTTATGGACGAGAATGACATGCTCTGCAACGAGCGCCAAAGGCTGGTGGAGGAATCCGTGGATGTTCTCAAGCAGCGTCTTGAGGACACGAAAGAGCTCATCACCGCTCGTCGCGGAGACTAGTTCCCGCAACCTGCAGCAACACATCAAGAAAGTAGAGATCAGCGAGCCAGATCCTTGTCTTCCTTCTTCTTTTGCCCTTGTGTATTTCGGGCGTAGCCGCATGTGGCTTTTTTAATTATCTTTCTAATTATGTAAGACAATTAATCGTACTTATCTTTCTATGGAAGATCAATGTTGCGAGGCTGGAATGAAGAAAACTCTTGTTGTGGCGACCCTGGCGTTGTTGTTCTTCTAGTTGCTGCTGGGCTTCCTTCAGTTTCCTGGTTTCTTTTGATGTAATAATTAGTTTAGGATGTGGATTGTGTCGTCGGTTGTGAAATGTTGGGTTCTAGCGCGGATGTTTGGCCTTTGTTGGCCTCTTGGGATGTTGCGATTTCAATATGGTAGCTTTTAGTCCTTCGTGTTAGGCTGGAGTTGTGCTGAACTTCTTGTGAATTGTGGTGGTTTTTAGTAATGAAAATCGGAAGGGGCAAGCCCTTCTTTGATCAAAAAAAAATTTAATCGTCCTTATATATTCATCAGTCTTGCTATAAGTCGCAGTAGATGCTATATAGGTCCGTCGGATCTTACATCAAGATCCGTGCTTTCAGATTTTCTTTTTTCTCTCTTAAATCTCAGTCGAGTGAGACATAGCCACGCCATTAAACAGAGGCTCGGGCGCCATTAATGGAGACCTTGGGAGAGGGGTGGACGGCGGATGGAGGTCAAAGGGCTCTCCTCCCGATAAGCACGCGCAGGGGTCTGATCGCATGCCTCTCGTACTCAAATAGCTACCCTGCACGGCGCCTCCTAGCTAATAAAAAATGGGGACGCATGGCAGCACATAAATGGTACTAGTAAGTAGAACGCCCACGGTTTCAATAATACTTGTGTTTCCGATTGTAACGTGACAGCACTTGTTCCAAAATGACTTTGTTGATTGTTAATGTGTGCGCCTTCCCAAATTGGACTACAAAATTACCACAGCATGTTGGTGCCATGTCATGGCACCAAGCCAAGATTCATTATTTTCATGCGTGTTTTGGATTTATAGGAATTAAAAAACTAAGTTTCTCAATGTTTCCAACCCAGCCACGACGCCCAGAATTTTGAATTTCATTCCCATTTCTTGCATGGAACCTAGAAATTTACCCGAGGACACACATGTGATTTTTCAACCAACTTTGGTGCACTGGAACATGTGCTTGTATTTCAAATTTGAATTATGCACACAAAGGTGACACGTTCCCTCCCAGAACCATGAGCCTTCTTGAGAGAAGCTCCGGTTTGCAAGAAGCTTATACCAAAATTTGTTCTTTTTCGGCCAATTGTTTTTACCACGGCATGGTACTACCATGACATGACACCATGCCAAGTTTCATGAGTTTAAAACCGAGTTTTTCAATGTTCTCGACCGAGCCACGATGCCCAGATGTTTGAATTTTATTCTCATTTTTTGCATGGGACCTAGAAATTCACCCGAGGACACAAATGTTATTTTTCAACCAACTTTGGTGCACGGGAGCATGTGCTTGTAGTTCAAATTTGAATTATGCACATTAAATAACAAAAACTCAATTAATGTGTAAATAAGGCCAAACGAAGCCGGAATAATTCCAAAATTTAACAGGGCACTCATGTAGTTCTATGTTGCCTTTGTAAATAAACTCAAGGGGGACAGCGTATATCGTTTCGCACTCAAAGGTGGCACGTTCCCTCTCAGAACCACGAGCCTTCTTGAGAGAAGCTTCGGTTTGCAAGAAGCTTATACCAAAATATGTTCCTATTCGGCCAATTTTTTACCACAGCATGGTAGTACTATGACATGACATCCATGCCAAGTTTCATGATTTTCAGACGTGTTTTGGATTTACAAGAATTTTAAAACCAAGTTTCTCAATGTTCTGGGCCGAGCCACGATGCCCAGATGTTTTAATTTTATTCTCATTTCTTGCATGGGACCTAGAAATTTACCCGAGGACACAAATGTGATTTTTCAACCAAATTTGGTGCACGAGAGCATGTGCTTGTAGTTAAAATTTGACTTATGCACATTAAATGACCAGAAACTCAATAAATGTATAAAAACGACAAACGAACCCGGAATAATTCCAAAATTTAACAGGGCAGTAATGTAGTTCTATGTTGCCTTTGTTAAGAAACTCAAGGGGGGAGGGGGCACCGTATATCGTTTCACACTCAAAGGTGGCACGTTCCCTCTTAGAACCATGAGCTTCCAAATCGGCCCAATTTTTTACCACAACATGTTAGTGCCATGACATGACACCATACCAAGTTTCATGATTTCCAGGCGAGTTTTGGATTTACATGAATCTAAAATCCAAGTTTCTCGATGTTCTCGGCTGAGTCATGACACCCAGATGTTTGAATTTCATTCTCATTTCTTCCATGGGACCTAGAAATTCAACCAAGGACACACATGTGATTTTTCAACCCACTTTGGTGCACCGGAGCATGTGCATGCAATTCATATTTAGATTATGCACATTAAAAGTCTAGAAACTCAATTAATGTATAAAAAGGCCAAATGAACCCGAAATAATTCCAAAATTTAACAGGGCACTCATATAGTTCTATGTTGCCTCTATAAATAAAATCAGGGGGGAGGCAGCGTATATCATTTCGCACACAAAGGTGACACGTTCCCTCTCGGAACCACGAGGCTTGTTGAGAGAATCTCCGGTTTTGCAAGAAGCTTATACCAAAACTTGTCCCAATTCAGCCAAAAATTATACATATGAAAACAGGGTTTAGATTATCCCGAACATCTCGCTACCTAGACCAATAATGTACTATGATTTGAATTCAACATAAAATGGATACAAATATTTGAATTGGAGAGCGTATGGTACATGTAATTCATAGTGAAATATGATTACTGCTATATGCATGTTTTTTGTTATCAAGATAATATTTAAATTATTGTATAACTTGACAACAATCGTATTCAAATAAGGAAAATTAATTCAAATTTGGTCCATATGGTAGATGATAATATATATGTTCACTTGGTGGAATTAAATGTTCATATATGATGGAAGATCAAAACGTACGACTACATCAATTATAAACCGCAAGGTCACCTAATGATATATTCGAATTCAACATAACGTGGATTCAAAAATTGAAATTCGAGATCATGGCATCTGTAATCATATAAAAAGGGACATTACTCTTTCTTTGGTGGGAATTGATTTGTTTTTTGTTGTTGTTGAGGGAAGTGCGAATTGATTTGGTACTGTGCAGGGTAATCTTGTTCTCTCGATTTTTTTACATTTTTCTTGTAGTTTTTTCAATGGCATCTATAGCAATATAGTAAAAGGGGACATGACTCTCTTGTGTCTTGTATGAATTGTTTTTTACACCTTAAGTTTGTTCTGTCGAACAAGGAATCCGCACCTTTTTATCCCGAAATTTTCAAGCTCGAGTATCTTTTGTCTCACCTGCTTTGAAACTCCCGCCTCTTCAACCCGCGTTGCGCCTTGTTATCCCGAAATTTGGACGCGTGCGAGAACTCCCTCCTCATCCGAAATCGCTCCAGTGGCCCAGACACGCGAAATTCCCCTTCTACCCCTCAGCCGGAAATGAAGCTCCACGTCGCGGTGTCAAAACCAGTGGGGGTACGCTGGTAACTTACTCTACATTTTGGACAAGCGCATCCCTAAGCTTGGCTCCCACCTCCCCCTTCGCCCCCCCATTCATACACCGAGGCCGCCAAACCCCGTGAAACCCCACGCTCCTCCGTCGGCCTCCCGACCGCCGCCCAGCCAGAGACTCTTCCTCGACTATGTCGTCCACCGCAACAGCTCGCCGTCCCTCATCCACCGCACCGGATGAGGGTCGATCTCGTCGTCCCGCCGGATCAGCTGCCCCATCCTCCACCTCCAAGGAGCTGCCCCGATGTTCGCCTCGTCTATCGCGCCACCTCAATCCCCATAGCGCCGTCTTGACCTGCCCCACCGGAACCACAGCACCCTCACCAATTCCTCCGATAAAGCCGAGGCCAACTCGGCGCCACTAAGGAGGTTCTACACTCACCACTGCATTTTATCTTTTATTCGATCTCATGGGGCTTCTAGTGCTCGATACCGAGCAGACATGGCGTGTCTCCATCGACGGCGCCATCGCCGGCCACATCATCCACGGCATCTCTCCCCCGTGTCGTTGCTTCCTCGGTGGCGACTTCCACAACGGCACTAGTTGCAGCTGCTCCGGCTCTCGCTTGCGCTGCGGCTCTGTTCTTGCTGTCGATCGCGCTGCTGCACTGCTCCTGCTTTCGTCTGTGCTGGTGCTCTGCTCTTGCTCTCGCTTCCGCTGCTGCTGCTGTTGCACGACCTCCGGCAGCTATAGGAGTTGCTGCTTTAGCACTCACTCGCGGTGCTACTGCACGACTTGCTCTCTGCTAGTGTGTTCCCTGCTCGAGCGTCTGCTGATTTAGATCACTGCTTCTCTACTACTAGCGCTTGAACGCCCTAAACATCTATTGTAATGCTCTGTTACTAGTTCAATCAGTTTCGACAGTAAAATTCAGTTTCAACTGTAAAGTTCATTTTCTTGAGTTAAGTTCAGAGTGAACAGTACTTACAGCATCTGTCGGAGTGTCCGTGGTGCGGCTGATGCGTTTTACATCTAACACTTTTTGGTGATGTATTTTACATCATCTATTGCAGATGATATTAGGGTCCCACTTCACATTAACGTTGTCTGTCTTGTCATGCTTCAGCCTCATCGCCGTACACCTTAGCGGAGCTGCTCCAACAACGGAACCGTCCATCACAGCAGAGGAGTACCCTCGGCGTTGTTTCTAGAGGCCTCGGATCTTCTTCCCCGCCTCCGACAGTCACACCAGCATCGTCACCATCCTCCACGTCCAACCCAATGATGCTGAGGTCCACAAGGCTATGCCAAAGAGGTTGTACACTCGCCGCATCACTTTGTTTCTCCATTCCTGTGTTCTTCCAATTCATGTGAGCCAAACACCCAGGTTGACTGAAATCCTATGTTTCCAAATGCTCTGTTTTGCACGTGCATTCCTATCCTATTCCTGTGTTTTTCCTGTCCCTGTGTTTATAGAATCCTCCAATTCTAAGGAGCCCTTACAGATTTACTTCATTTTCAAACAGGCGTCAAAGAAAACTCGGTGTGTTATGTCCTGCTCCTGCCGTGGCGTCATCCACCCCACCTGAGGTGCACCATCGACAGAAGTGTTCACTACAGCAGAGATCCCCCTGCAGACTTTCTTTCGCCGCCTCAGATCATCTTCCCCGTTGCCGGCAGCCACGCCAACTGCATTACCATCATCGACTGAGCAAATGAACCTGAGGACTACACAGTTCCGGAAGAGAGGTCGCAGTCTTTCGTGTTTACTTACGTTATACATCGGTTATTATTACCTGCTACTTTATCGTTCAATCTTGAGTTTTGAATTGCCCATGGGTCTCATATCGAGCCAGCAACGAATAGTATATGTCTGCTATCTGGTTCATCTGGGGTCTTCTATGTGGTTCATGTTGGGTGGGAAACAAACAATAGATGATCCATTGTCTATCTTTTTAAACTGAAGCTATAATCTACCTGCTATCATTAGTTTTGGATCCATCCACTCGTTTGCTACCATCAGTCTTGATTTTTGCATGCACCCCTTAGGCCTTACAAAGTCTAACTATTTTTTTATTATGCATGTCAGATATTATACACAATCGTACTGAACATGTAGAGAAAAAGAGAAGACCATTGCGTGGGAATATAATGTCATGCAGACACCGCTCCATGGTGGGCGAAGTGCCACCCCCCTCCTGCATTTCCAGATTGTATTCCAGAGGAAGATAACTGTTCAGATGGAGATTCAGAAGGAGCCAACCACGCCTGTTTACCACCTAAGGTGTTTGCTCTAACCTGGCATGCTGATGTTGGTCATATCATGCATATGGCGCCTTGCATTGCTTACATTATACATCTTATATGTCATCAGCTTAGTTTAGATTTGCTTTCTGTGAATGCCACCTGTTTGGTTTCTATATCATACTCCCACCATTCCTAAATATTTTTCTTTTTAGAGATTTCAACAAGTGACTACATACGAAACAAAATGAGTGAATCTACACTCTAAAATATGTCTATATACATCTGTATGTGGTAGTCCATTTGAAATATCTAAAAAGACAAATATTTAGGAACGGAGGGAGTATATGGGAATTATGCAATGCCATCTTCTTTAGCCAGGCATCATATACGTGAATCATGCAATGCCATCCTGTTTAGCCAGTCATCGTATATGTGAATTGTATCGTGCCATATTTTTTTCCATAATGTATTCCATTTGTCAACAATGTTTATACATTCATCTACTCTTCCTGTGCATCAGCCATTTGAGTCGGTCATGGGAAAATCTGGAGTGAAAACAAGGTCTTCTGAGCAGTTAGTGCTACCTGTTGATGCAGTTCTCTTGCTAGTTATAGATAGCTCCTCAGAGGAGGATTCAGAAACAGATGACCAGTCGTATCCCCCCCCCTCCCCGAGGTGCATGCTCTAACTTGGCTGGGTTATATTGCTCATATCATGCATATGGTGTCTTGCATTGTCATGCCATCTGCTTAGATTAGACATGCTTTGTGTGAATGCCTCATGTTTGCTTTCTATATCAGATATGTGAATTATGCAATGCCATGTTTTCCAGCCAGTTATCATATATGTGAATTATGCACCGCCATGGAGCCAGGCATCATATATGTGAATTAACTCATGCCATCTTTTTTTTTCATTGCATATTCCATTTGTCGACAATCTGTGTATATTGAACTACTCTTCATGTGTATCAGCCATTTGAGCCGGTTATGGAAAAATCTGGAGTGAAAACAAGGTCTTCAGAGCAGGCAATGGTACCTGTTGAAGCATATATATCTTGATGGTTACAGGGAGCTCCTCAAAGGAGGATTCAGAGACAGATGACCAGTCCTATATCCCACCTGAGGTGTATGCTCTAAGTTGCAATGTTTATATTTCTCATATGATGCATATGGTGTCTTGCATTGCTTAGTTTAGACATCATATGCACAATATTGAATTCTATCTGCTTAGTTTAGAGATCATACATGCGAGTGTCAGCTGCTTAGTATATGAATCAATTATGTCAATTATATCATGCCATCCTGTATACTTAGACAACATGTATGTGAATTATTTCATCCCAACCTATTTTAGAAAGACATCATATAGTTTTGTCATGTCATCCTGTTTAGGTACTCATCATATGTTGAATTATGCCATTATATCCTGTTAAGTTATCCATCATATATCTGAAACTGTGTCATGCTATCCTGTTTAGTTAGGCATCATATATGTGAAATTGTGTCATGTTGTCCTGTTTGATTAGACAATATATATGTGAATTACCACATCTGTCTATCATACAATGTCTTTATTTTCAATTTCTTTTCTTTTTTATTAGCCATTTGAATTGGAGGGAGTGATGGCAGTATCTAAGGGAGCAAAACCCCGTTCTTCACAAAATACAGTGCCACCCATCGATGCAGATAGAACCATGGTTGTACTGGCCCACAAACTAGCCCCACCACACATAATCGAGACTCTTCCAAATTGCACACTTACACCGTTGGGCAGAGAACCAGCTACAACCCATCTAACTGCAACCCCAGCGGATAGTAACCCACTTCTAGTTGACAAAGCACCATGTCCACCACAGAGTACCCCCACACGAGCAGTTTGTAAAGCTACTACAATGCCCAAAGCACGAAGACCACCACAGCTAACCCAAACTCCACGTTTAAAGCAGAAGAGCAACTGTTCTCAGGTCAGATTCCGTAGCTATGATCCATACTCCTTTGCTGTTGCATCACTGTATATACTCATACCAACTACTTTCGAATTTGAAGGATCCAATTGAAACTCCAATGGCGCAATAGGTATGTTTTAAACCTATTTCTTTAACTGGATTGCTGTTCTAACTTCTTGCTCTATGTTGATTTCAGTTTAAGTTGTATAAACAGTTATGTTCTCATGTGATGCACATTACAAGTGCTGCCAATGTTGTGTAGTTTCTCACACTTATATTCTGTCTATGCTGCTGTGTCTTAAAAATATATGAGTTGAACTGTGTCTCTATCTTGATTAGGGAACATAAACTAGAATGATATGGACAATACAGTGACCATAGTACATAGATATATGTTTGTTTCATGATGTTATCCTGTCCACCTTACTACTGAACCGGTTTACCAAAATGAGTTTTGTATACTACAAGTTAAACATGTGATGTGTCTGCTTGTTTCTCTTGTAGTATGCAAACAGAATATTGGAGAAGAGCACCCCCACTATGCAATGGTAGAGAAAGTAATGCAGATAAGGTTCAAGATAGTGAGACAACCCTGTTGGTCTCCAAGAAAGGTGATAAAAATGATCTTGTAGACAGTGAGAAAACCCCACAGTCCTGCGTTGATGTAGTGTTCGAGTTACTGGCCAGTACCGCTGGCACAAGCTCTTCGAACTCGCTGCCTGAATCACTTCGGCTTCTTCAGTCTCAGCTACAAGCTGAAAGGCATCAGTCAGCTATGTTGGGGCAAGAAGCCGAAGGACTGAGGAAGTCCCTGCAGAATTCAGATGCGTACTTTCTTGTGCAACAGCAAGCGCTGGAGGATTTAAGCGCCAAACAAGAGAAAGTTAATAAGCTTGCTAAGCATCTTGCCAGCATTATGGGTACCCAGGATATTGTTTCTTGAACTCTTCTGAAGTGGTTTCTGTTCTGGACTTGTTTTGCTATGGCGTTTATATGCTGCTTTGTTCCCTATATTTGCACTAGTGGCGAACTTTGATGCCCAGTGGATGTAATATGTGTAATAGCCGTGATAGCCTAGCATAAGTTGCTTGCTTATTTATTTCCTTGTTGTCTTGTTTATTTGTTTGCTTGTAGTCAGTGCAGTTCTTTTTCCGCGGTTTGCTAGTGGCTGCAATAACCTATTTTTAAAACTAGGCCACAATAGCCATGGGCTAATATTTACTGTAGTGACACTGGGCCTCCTACGGGCCGTAGAAATAGTGGGCCTTCTACGGGCCGTAGAAACAGTAGGCCTTCTACGGGCCGTAGAAACAATGGGCCTTCTACGGGCCATAGAAACAATGGGCCTTCTACGGGCCGTATCATCAATGGGCCTTATACGGGCCGTATGATCGATTGGCCAAACATGGGCCAATAACAGGCCGCATTATGGCCGTAAACGGGCTAGAGTTGGAATCGTCCGTTCATGGGCCGACCATAATGGCCATCGTTAATAGGCCGTATTTGATGACGCTATGAAAACGGCCCAATGTATTAACGGACCACAAACATGCCGACTGTAACCATGGGCTGAATTTGGCCCACAAGCAGAAAATGACAGTAACGGGCCGTAAGTAAACGAATGTTGGAAATGAGCCCAAGAATAAATGGGCTCTGAGAAGGCCGAAAGATAACATGGGCTAGAAACGGCCCAACGGAATAATGGGCCATTAATGGGTATAAAGTGATACACTGTTCTTTACGGGCCGGTTTCACCACGGGTCGTTAATGGGTGTAAAGTGATACACTGTTCATTACGGGCCAGTTCACCATGGGTCGTTAATAGGCCAAGAGTTACATAGGGCCTCATATGGGCCAAAATACATCATGGGCCATACATGGGCCAGAAGTGAAAACGGGCTGGAATCATATTGGATGGCCCAGAAGACGCAACTGGACCTAATTCGGATAGGGCGTAACGGGCCTTGGGTTAGCAGGCTGTAAATGGGCTATATGCGAACAGGTCGTTAACAGGATTTCCATGGGCCGGCCCGCCACCTTTTGAGCAAGTCAAACGGGCTAGCCTTTTCACAGGAATGGGCCTCTGTTGGGCCGTGCCACGTGTCGACGTATCATAGGCGCCTTCTGTCCAATGAGTGGATGACATATGTCCCAACGATGAGACGACACGTGTTTCCTCCAGCCAATGATGATTTTACACATGGAAAATCCCCATTGGTCGGGGCTGTTAACGGGTTATCGGATCCAAAACCCAACCCGATAGCTTAATGGTGTTCCCTTACGGTGGATGCCACGTGTCGGTCACCCTTGATGAAAGCACTTCTGCGACGCGCGATTTATCGTCATGGAAGTGGATACTTCCGTGATGATAATTTTGGTAATGTCATGGAACGCTTCTACGACAGCACAGGTATGACTATCTTGATTCTGTCATAAAATCGTCATGGATGTACATGCATGACAGAAAATGTGACCTACTGTGACAAACATGTATCATCACGGAAGTGTATTCTTTTTTGTATTTATGTTAGTGCACTCCAGTTGTCATTCGCTCCGGCAACGCCCAGCGCTCGGCTGGGTTGAGCTAGGTCTAGTACTCTGTAGTCCTTGTGGTAGGTGTAGAGGCGCTGCCATTTGCTGGCGGATATTGGGGCCTACTGGTGGCCGCCGACAACCCCCGGACCGTGAGGAGGTGTACCCGTATTTGCTTACTGAGTTCTGTAGTCGCCGGAGCAGATTCATCATGTTTAATGATTGATACAAACTGTCCCATCATGAGCTAGAACATCCGAGGTTTAAACACGCCGGTGAGACATGCTATAGTTTGCGAGATGGCAGAAGCACATAGGTTAGCTATGCTCTACCTCCAGGAGACTAAAATCGAAGCCTGGAGTCACCCTCTAGTCAAGGAGGTCGGCGGAGCAAGGCTAGCTGATTGCGTGGTGCTCCCCGCCTCCGGCACCAGGGCGGTGCTGCAATCTTCTGGGACAGTAGTGTAGTAGACGTGCAATCGCATGTTGTCGGCCATTTCTCCATCACTGCCCGTGTTACCTTAAGGGAAACTTCAACACAGTTCTGGCTGACCACGGTGTATGGCCCCGTCGACGACAGCAGAAAGGATGAGTTCTTGTCGGAAATAGCTAGGACGGCGCCGCCACCAAATGATCCCTAGCTCATCAATGGCGATTTCAACCTCATATACAAAGCTAGTGACAAGAACAATAGCAACATCAACCGTAGAATGATGGGAAAATTCCGTGCGGCCATCAACGCCGTAGGACTCCGGGAGATTAGATGCAAAAACCGCTGATACACATGGAGCAACGAGCGTGAAGATCCAACACTTGTCAGCATCGACAAGTTTTTCTGCAGCAATGCTTGGGACACCCTCTTCCCGACCTTCCTCCTCCATGCCACTTCAACGTCCTGCTCCGACCACTGCCCTCTACTGCTCGTCGCAGCAACCGCACCAAGCCGACCAGCTCATTTCTGGTTTGAATCCTTCTGGCCACGCTTTCCCAGATTCCATACAATGGTGCAACACGTGTGGGATCGCCCCGTTGCCTCTAGCTGTGCATTCAAACACATCCACGTCAAACTAGATAGGGCGGCAAAGGATCTCAAAATCTGGGCAAAGGGTTTCTTCAGCAGTACCTGTCTGCAGCTGCAGATCACAAATGAAGTAGTTCTCCGCCTCGACATCGTCCTTGGCCTGGCCGCGATCGAGCGGGCCAGGAAGCGTCAGGCCTCGCGCATCACCTGGTTGTGGGCTGGCGATGCCCGGTCGGCCTTCTTCCAGGCCAAGATCAACTCTAGGAGGCATAAAAACTTCATCCACGCCATCCACACGACAGACTCGATCGCCACCTCACATAGCGACAAGGCCAATGCTATCTACGACAACTTCAGTTCCTCCCTTGGGGCGGCACCCGTCAAAGACACCACTATTAACTGGAGCTCGATCAACCTTCCATCGTTGCCGATAGTTGGTTTAGATAACCCGTTTTCGGAGGAGGTTTGGCAGGCGATCTGTGCCTAACCGCAAGAAAAAGCGCCCGGGCCGGATGGCTTCAACGGAACTTTCTTCTGAGCATGCTGGTCGATCATCAAGCTCGACGTCATGGCAGTTTTCCATCAGTTCTATCACCTCGCAGGAGGAGATGTGGCTGCCATCAACCGGGCCCTGATCGTTCTCCTCCCCAAGAAGGACGGAGCGACTATGATCACGGACTATCACCAGATTAGCCTGATCCATTCGATGGCGAAGCTCATCTCCAAGGTTCTTTCCATGAGGTTGGCGAAGGTGATCCACATGGTCATATCACCGGCACAGACGGCATTCCTCAAAACAAAATGCATCCACGATTATTTTCTCTATGTGCAAAACACCGTCCGCCACCTTCACCGTCGCAAAACGCCGGCTCTGCTCATGAAGCTCGACATCGAGAAGGCATTTGACACGGTCTCTTGGGACTACTTGCTAGAGTTGCTGCAGCAGCTAGGGTTTAGCGCGCGCTGGCGAGATTGGGTGGCCCTGCTCCTCTCCTTGGCGTCCTCGGCGGTCTCTTTGAATGGGGTGCCGGGCTACCACTTTGCTCACTGCCGCGGTCTTCGCCAAGGAGATCCGCTCTCGTCGTTTCTCTTCATTCTCGCCATAGACCCACTGCAACACCTGCTGGCGGAGGTGGTCGAGCAACAACTCCTACAACAAATACTAGGCCGCGAGTTGAAGCTCAGGGTTAATCTCTACGCCGACGATGCAATTGTCTTCATCAACCCAATCCGCCAGGAGGTCGACTCCTTACTGAGCATCCTACACCAATTCGGACGCGCTACGGGACTATGCATAAACACCGCAAAATCCATGGCCTCGCCGATCAGCTGCAATGACCTAGACCTAGCTGATGTGCTGCTCAATTTTGGCGGCTCAATTGCCCCGTTCCCGATCAAATACCTCGGCCTACCACTTATCACCGGTCGGCTTCGGCTCGTGCATCTGCAGTTCATCATAGATAGAATCAAGGCATGGCTGGAAGGCTGGAAGAGAAACCTAATCCACATCACGGGACGACGCGTGCTGGTCCGCTGCGTCCTCAGCGCCATGCCTACCTTTTGCGCTTACCGTGCTGAGGGTGCCCAAGAAGATCCTCAAAGAAATAGACAAGTGCCGACGTTGTTTCCTTTGGAAGCAAGACGAGGAGATCTCCGGCGCCAGCTGCAAAGTAAGCTGGGCAGCGGTCTGCACACCAACGGAAAATGGGGGCCTGGGAATCCCTGACCTAGCGCGCTTTGGTCGAGCTCTTCGCCTGCGCTGGCCCTGGCTCGCATGGCGCCACCCTGATCGACCATGGGTGGGCTCGGATCTGCCATGCAACGCCGCCGACCTCTCCCTCTTCACGGCAGCAACCCCGGTCAGCATCGGGGACGGCGTGTCGGCATCCTTCTGGCACTCCCATTGGATGGGGCCGGGCACGCTCGCCCAGCAATTCCCGTGGCTGGCCCTGCATGCCCGGAGAAAGAAAAGGACGGTAAAGGATGCCCTCGTGGACGACACCTGGATCAGAGACGTCGCCCATGGCCGTACTGAAGATCTGATCCACGACGTCCTAGTTTTGCATAGGCGGCTTCATGGCGCTGTCGGCGACCTGCATGCGGGCACCCTCGACTCCATTAGATGGATCCTCGAGCGGACGGGCGAATACTCCGCAAGATCAGCTTATCAGTTGCAATTCCAGGCATGACATCATCATGTTACGGCAAGATCATATGGAAAGCTTGGGCCTCCGGGAAGATCAAGATGTTTGCATGGCTCATGTTACAAAACAGGCTATGGTGCAACGACAGACTTGAGTGCCGTGGTTGGAAAAATGATTCCTTCTGCTAGTTGTGCACTCGAAGCCTCGAATCCTCAAAGCATATGTTTTGGGAATGCCCAGTGGCAAAGAGAGTTTGGGAAACGATCAACTCATGGACGAGCTGTGCATCACTGGCTCCATATGAGAGATGGCAAGATCTTCGACATTCCTCCATTGCACTGGCCGCCTTGGACAGGTCCGCACCCAGATGGCGCAAAGGCACCAACACGCTTTTGTTGCTCGTATGTTGCGAGATATGGCAGGAACGGAACAATGCCACCTTTAGGAAAAGCATCCAAAGTGTCTCCAACATCATGAGGAGGATTACGGACTGCATCGAGCTATGGCGAGTCGCGGGTGCAACCTGCATTAAGAGCCCCTTCAGGGAACCACCATGAAATGTAAACCCTAGGTTTTTGTAGTTTGAGGATTGCCGGTGTGTGGCAAGCCCTCGGATCCACTGGATCCACCCACCGCCTTCTGTTTTTTTCCCACTGCTTCCTGCTTATCAATGAAAAGCCAGCGAAAAGCTGGAACTTTCAAAAAAAAAAAGATTGAACCTAGTAGACCTTTATTTTTCACGATATCATCTACACCATGAGGCATTCGTTGTCCAAAGATACAAAAATGTAACAAAGAACACGCATGCAAGCACACACACTTTATGTTAAAAAAAATCTTCCTATCTCCTGACTGTAAATCGACTGTTAAATATGAAAAAACAAACGATCGGTTCACCAAACAATTAGCATATAAGTTCCTATGTTTTGTGATGAATAAATTGTAGGATAACATCTTTTTATGGTTGGTGATAATAAATTGATGGGTTCTTTTTTGCGATAACAACTTTTTTAGGGTGGAAAAATATTTATTTATTTATTTATTTATTTTACAGGGAAGGAATATATACGTGCCACTAGCCTGGTGGGCTGACGGTCTCACAGCCGCCACTCGAGCCCGGCCCCTACCCAGTAAGAAGAACGGACGACCAGGACTATCTCGCCGACGATCGGACGGCCGCCGTCGCTCGACTCCCGGTCCCCCAATGGCGCCGTCTCCGTCCGTCCGTCCGTCACCCACTCACCGTGTGTGGCGGCCGCCGCCCACGGCGACGTGCGCCTCCTTCCTCCCCTCCCTCCCCATTCCCGTGACGTCACCCGCCACCCTCCGCCCCATTCCCACCCACCTACCCAAAGCCGCACCACACGTCCCGAGGCAGGCGGCGAGGCGGGAGAGGGAGCGGCCATGGCGGCGGTGGTCGGCGTCCTCGCGCTGCAGGGCTCCTACAACGAGCACATGGCCGGTGCGTGCGTGCTCCTCCTCCTCCTCCTCCTTTGCTCCTCGCCTTGCCTGCGCGCGTGTCGTGTTATTGATTTCGGGTCCGGGTGCAGCGCTGAGGAGGATCGGGGCCAAGGGGTTGGAGGTGCGGAAGGCGGAGCAGCTGCTTCGCATCGACTCGCTCATCATCCCCGGCGGCGAGAGCACCACCATGGCCAAGCTCGCCAACTTCCACAACCTCGTACGCTCTTGTTTCTAACATGCTTCATAATCGTCGTCTATGTGTATGTGTATGTGTATGTGTATGTGTTGATGGAGGCTCTGCGAAATATCTCTGAATCTATGCATCAGCCATGACACTTGATGGTTCACTGGAGATTGGAAATCGGATTCAAATGATAAGGCTCTCCCTTTGTTAGATTTTGCCGTAGCCGAAAATGACTAAGTGGGTAGTAATTGTTTGCACATCAGAAAATGGATCAAGTGGGTTAGCACACTGCACTAGTAATTGCCTGCGCAATTAGTATATTCATCACTGGAGTTTAATCAAACAACTTGCTTTTGATCAGATTTGAGAAACACCATCTTATCCTTATTGATGCACATTTCCCCCCTGTTTGTAAGGAAAACCAAAGGGAGGTTGTTTTAGTGCTTCATTGCATTGATCAAAAGGAAAAGAGAACTGCATCGCAGTAAATCCAGTTAGTTGTCTATGTGTAGTAGTGCTGACTGTCAAATAGAAAATTGTGAAAAATGGCTGTAATTTTCGCATTTCCTCTACATGGTCATAGCATTGTAGCTTCAGCAGAACAGCTTGTGACAGATTTACTCAATTGTTACCTGTTTATTTACTTACACTGGTAAAATGTTCAAACATTTCAACCCATCTTCTTTGCAGTTTCCTGCACTTCGAGAGTTTGTCGGCACAGGAAAACTCGTATGGGGAACCTGTGCTGGGCTCATCTTCCTTGCAAACAAGGCAGTAGGTATGTGGAATTCTGGACCACCGACCAGTAACTTCTTAGGATTTTCTCTATGAGATTAATTGATGGGACATCATGACTGATAAGCAATATAACTTGCAGGACAGAAAACAGGAGGCCAGGAGCTTGTTGGTGGACTAGATTGCACTGTCCACCGTAACTTTTTTGGTAGCCAGGTAAATATGAGGTCCACGTTGTTTATTTGATGGCTAAATTAGTTGGTAATATCATTTGATCTTCGAAAGTTCCAGATAAATGGGGAAGGAGGTGAACACCATGTCTGATTGCAGACTACATTTCTCTTGCAGCTTCAAAGCTTCGAAACAGAACTTTCAGTGCCAATGCTTGCAGAGAAGGAAGGAGGGAGTCATACATGCCGTGGCGTATTTATACGAGCACCTGCTATCCTAGAAGTAGGCCAGGATGTTGAAGTATTAGCCGATTGCCCTGTTCCTGCTGGCAGACCCAGCATTACAATAACATCTGGCGAGGATTTGGAGGTTTCCTTTTTTTTTTTTACTCTCTTGAGTTTGATCATAAATTCATAATATCCATCTTCTGCTGCCAGTTATCATATTCTGCTCATATTTGAAAAGATTAGAGTTGTAGGGTCCAATGTAGAGATGGACTCAATAGGATTTATCGGTCTAATCAAATAAGCACAGGAACTGATGGGCAAATCAAATCTTGCAGGACCAAGTGTACTCCAAAGATCGGGTGATTGTTGCAGTACGGCAAGGGAACATCCTTGCCACCGCATTCCACCCAGAGCTAACATCAGACTCTAGATGGTAAGCGTTCTACGTCCATGTGACTTTATGTTATTTATTTACTTCACCACTCAGTGGCCAAGCTTTTAACACTGAAGACACATTGCTTGCGCTCTGCTCCTCGCCAGGCATCGCCTCTTCTTGGACATGGACAAAGAATCTCAAGCAAAGGCCTTGGCTGCGCTATCGCTATCTGCATCCTCAAACGATGCAGACGTTGGGTCGAAGAATAAGGGTCCTGATCTACCCATTTTCGAGTAGAGCTAGGAAAACCGAAATTTGCTCATCCGGTTGGTGACAGGAAGGCATCTGTTATGCCCAGTCCAAACGATATTTCTGGCATCAAAACTGTGCCAATCAAAATAATTGGCCATTGTGCTCCAAACACTATGATATTGCTCTGAGAAGGAAGCTGACCAGTTAGATCTTTGTGTCACTGTAGTACTACACATCTAGTGAATGGTTATGTATGTTTCTCATTGTTTTCATGCAAGCTTGATGATAGAATTTCTTCTAGTATGATGGCAGATAATGGCGTTCTGTTTTATATTCAGTGCTGAGTATCTTCGATATTACTACGCATTTGTCGCATTGGTGAAGAGAACTGGAGAAAGCATTCTTCTCTTGTGTCATTATCTTGTCGGTGTATCTTAAAAAGGTTGTGTTTGGCATTGCAATGGATTGTCATAATCTCTTTATCCAGCCAGTTTTTTGTGTAAAAACATTTTATTTGCTTTCCCGTTGCCATTTTTAAGAAACAAATTATAAAACAAATCCTGTAGAAAAAATTACACAACGAAATGAGAAAAGTTGCTCCATTGCACACGCTCTTAGGATTATTTTTTTCCATTGTAAATATATTTTGAAATACGAAATGGACTAAAATGTGGGAGGGCATAAAAAGGCGCCACGATTATAACTGGCATAAAAGGCGTCACGCACTAAAGAAACAAAAATTCCCCTAAAAGAAATTCGCCGCTGCTAGGTACTCCCTCCGTTCGGAATTACTATATCTAGATACATCCATTTCTACGACAAGTAATTCCGAACGGAGGGAGTACCTCGCATCAACCTTAACCAGTTCCGCACGGGAAGATTTCGGCGTGTTTGGTTGCCTGGCCTGCATCGGATTCTCGGTCCTTACAGAAGTTAAATCACTCCTCAGGCAGGTCCGCTAGGAATGACCAAATCGGCCGTTTTGAGTGAGTCAAACTCCAGCGATGCAGAGGAATGGGACGCGACACTGACCTTCTATGTCCGTCGAGATGGCGCGAGCTCTATATAGCCAGCATCACCTCACCGCCTAAAACTCCGTCACCTTTCCCTCCCTTTTTAGTTTTCCCTCCCGCGCGGATCGACACCGACAACCAGGTAAGCGGTGCTCCTTCTCCGGCCATCGGTTGACGGCGGCGACGATTCGAGTCCTCCTCTTCTCCGAACTGTTCCGCGCTTCCTTCAAGTTGTTCCGCCGCTTTCTTCTAGCTAGATCTATGAGCAGGTGGTAGGGTTAGATCTGTGACCATATAGTAGCATTGTAAACTACTGATCCGTGAGAATGTGATGTTTCGGTAGCTAGTAGTGATGGATTTGCAACATGCTAGGAGTTGTTTCCATGTTGGCAAGATTGACAACTAGTGGTGATGGATTGGTAGCATGTCTGATGTGTAGTATGCTAGTATGCAAGTATGTGTGCTAGTTTGTTGAACTCCTTGGTATGATTTGAGCTAATGTGTTGAACTGTGATCCGTCTGTACATGTATAGTGTTCATTCACACTGTTCATATGTAATGCTCGTTCATAATGTCCATGGTTAGTGCTCGTAGTGTGCTCCACTCATGTTGATGCTTACGTTTGTAGGACATGAGCACGCAAAAATTAGTCAGACCTTTGTCGTGTCCTAGAGCCAGTTCGCAGCGTCCTATGTCGAGGACTCCCAGCTTTCCATCGAGGAGCAGATGCCTCCTGATTCAGATGTTTTTGAGGTGTCTGGTATGCTTCCCCCATTTCTGCTTACATCGTATGTGCTGCCCAGCCCAATGATGGAGTTGTTGCTGCTCAAAAGGCAGACACCAAGGCAAAGAAGGATGGCAGGGGGACACCATGAAATGGCAGCCGTTTCTGTCGACGCTCGTGCTTTAGCCTAGAGGTTCTGATGGCGGCTGAGCCACACCTGCTCGACAACAAGGCCCAAGGTGTTTGGTTTGTTGCCATGGCAGACGCCAATAGGGTGTTCTGGCTCAGGACCTGGCTGGCAAACAAAACTACTAGTGTTGTTTCTGGTGGTGGCGGCGACGACGTGCATGATGATCGATGACGATGACGATGACGATGACGATGACGATGTGCATTTTGTGGTAGATAGGGCTTGAAAAACTCTTGATGTTGTCATGTATATGTTGATGAGGTGGTATATACTAACCCCTCACGCCGATGACCAACTTGCGGTGGTAGGATAACACCATTTTTTGGATGTGGTGATAGGATGACACCATAGTGGTTAAGGCGAACTTGTGATGCCTTATGTGATCATGCACATGCCTATGTTGTTTCTCTTTCACATCCTATGTTCATTTGCTTTGCTACTTGTGAATTGTTTCTCTCTTGTCAATCTATGGTTGAAGTGGTATGTTGTCTATAAGTGTAGGGTTCCATAAGTATACGGTTTATGGGCAACATGCAATGATCAAGTCAAGGGTTACCTAGGCAACTCCTATCTAGAAGGGTTTTAAAGAAGACAGCGGCCAGATGATGACTACCACTGCTGCTCGAAGAACAGAACACCAATGATGAACAAGTTTCCAGGGTTGCTACACTCAAGGGGGTGACAAAAATAGTAGGTTGCGTAGGATGAAGAACTTCATCATCATCGTCCAATTCATCATGATTATTGTGTTTTTTTAATTGATGCGACTACTGTGATGATCGTACGTAAGTTGTAGTTGGTAAGCTCGGACGTCGGATACAAGGTAAACAGACCTCACTACCTATATGAAACCAAACAACGTGTAGTAGTGTGAGCTCAGCCAATGCACGTAACCAAACACCGTGCGTAGAGTCGATGCTACGACGCAAGGAAGCAATATGCAAGCAATGAAACAATGTGTAGACGATGGTTTTTACTCTATATTTGCTCAACCAAACTGAACTGGAACAAATATGCAAAGAAGAAAAAACAGAGTGCGGGCAACCAATGATGTCCTAGTAGTACTACTCCCTCTGTACCAGTGCATTACTTATCTTAGGTTGTACTACCTCTGTCCAGATTTATTAGGCCACCTCTTATTTTGGGCTAAATTTTGATCAACACATTTAACTAATAAAATGTAAACTATATGTCACAAAAATTATACCTTTAGAAAGCTATTTCAAAAGAAATCCAATGGTGTATTTTTTATAGTATATATTCTATATTATTTTTTTGCGGGGTCTATATTTTATTAATCATGTGAATGGTCAAAGTTTGGCTCAAAATACTAGGGGACCTAATAAACCTGGACGGAAGTAGTACAATATAACCAAGATGAAGGGAAAACGAGAGAACTTGATATTTATTTGCTAATTAATCTATTGCATGCAGAGAACTGACCACTGCACGTTGTGCTAAATAGTCTCAACTTATTGAATGCATGCATCTCACGTCTTCTATTGGCTGATTTCTTCTTTCGTGGCAAGAACCAGAAAACGAGGTGGGTAATTAATGTAATACACTTAAGAGTTTAGGATTATTTGATTTTTGTAATATGTCTAATGCATCGGTACGGAGAGAGCGGGAGTAGAAGTGTGGAACGCAAGAGGACACTAGGCAAAGCGAAGAAGTGCAGATCCATCTGTAATTATGAAAAGTCGTAAGGACCGCGACGCAAAAGGGACAGGTCTCCTCCTTCCCCACGGCCAAGTCCAAGGCTCCAAATACAAAATGGGCTCCAGGCCCTCTCCCAAACCCTAAACCTCGCAAAACCCTCCGCCCTCCCCGCTCCCTCGCCATACACCACCGCCGAAGCGGAGCGCGGAGAGACCCACCCCACGGCGATGTCGACGGCGGCAGCTACGGTGTTCCGCGGGTGCCGGGCCCTCATGTCCTCGGTGGCGGCGGCGGCAAAGGGGGGCAAGAAGACCGCATCAGCGGCGGCGGCGGCGGCAAAGGGGGCCAAGAAGCCCGCGTCGGCGGCCGCGAAACCCAAGGCGGCCAAGAAGCCGGTGGATCCGAACAATCTCCGCGGGATCATGAGGCCGGTGCCGGTCTCGGACGCCCTGCGCAAGTTCGGCGGCTCCGCTCACATCTCCCGCTCCGGCGTCCTCAAGATCGTCTGGGACTACATCAAGGCCAACGACCTCCAGGTAGTACCCGTGGACGGAGCCCTAGCTCTTCGTTGATCCTATTTGTGCGGCCTCAACTGTATTGCGGCGTTTTTGTCGGGTGGGGAATTTTTAAAGAAGTGAACATCATTTTGGTCGATTTGGTTATAGATTCTTTCGACTTACCAGCCAGTAGCGATTGTATTGCCTGGGTCGTTGTTGCTGTTAGGGTGGGGATCCCCAATGGTGGCTTTGGGTGTAGTTTTATTGAGCTGTTCATCAGGGATTTACTGCTGTATTGTTGTCTTTGGATATAACAGTAATTGGCACATTAAGTTTGACAAAAGTTTCATCCAAGTGAGTCTAAATATGAGTTCGGTTCAACCATGATAATTTGTTGGTTCTGCTTAAGATAAAGCACCTTTCATTTGTTTGTGTTGCAAGATTATTGTAGGGGGAAACCTCTGTAGTTCATTCCTCATTTCCCTGTCTTAGATAGATACTCCTTCCATTCCTAAATATAAGTCTTTTTAGATATTTCAATATGGACTACATCCGTATATAGTCCATATTGAAATATCTAAAAAGACTTGTATTTAGGAACGGAGGGAGTAGTGTATTAATCTCACTGGGTAGAGTGACCTACTAGCATTTTAATTATGTGCTGAGGTGGTTGCATAGCTCTAATACTAATGAGCAGGCCACTTTCTGTTCAAATTTTCATGTTCAGTCTCGGTTCTTTCTGGATATGTGTTGCTTGGTGTCTATCATGGATTTTGAGTCGCTCGACTAGTCGCGACTAGTCAACGACTAGTCTATGAGTCGCAAAAATATGGTCGACTTAGCTTAGTGTCGACTCGCGACCCTGAGTCGCGACTAGTCACAACGCAGGCTCGACTTCTTCCGAGTCGCTGCCCCAGAGCGACTCGCATGAGTCGCGACTCGAAAACCATGGTGTCTATCGAGCACATCATCAACAATACTCGTACTTGTAAATACTGGTGTTAGGCCCTAATCTTTCTGTTCACTGTGTTCCTCTGGTGAGGCAAGAATTTCTGTGTGTTTGGAGGAATTTATGTAGGGATTGAGAGTTGTTTGATACTTTGATAAAATGTCTGTATTGTTGATTGCACCTTTTTAATTCCCATGGTTAAACCTATATGATATAGTTTGCTATATCAAAATTAGTTAATAGTTTCAATTGAAGTCCACTCTGCACTTGCAAATTTATAAACCATAGCATTGTAATTTGTCTTAGATATGTTCTATTGACTGCCTTTAGCCAAGTTATACTGATGTTGCATAATCTATTGGCTAATTAGATGACAAATGCAAATTGACCATTTTACTAGCTTGCCATCTGTCTGCAGGAATTTATGTATAATTGACAGTTGTTTGATAAATGCGTGTTTTGTTGATTGCACCTTTTTAATTGCATCGTTGAAACCTATCTGATGTATAGTTTTCTTTATGAGAAACAGTTCGTGGTTTCCGTTTAAAATCTACTCTGCAGTCTCCACTGGCAACTTGCGAAGTCATAAAGATGAGGTTGTAATTTGTATTTTAGATATGTTATTTTGACTGCTTTTACTAGCTAGTTCAATCATTACTGATGTTGCACAATCGATGGACTGATTAGGTAAAAATTGAATTGACTGCTTTACTAGTTTGCCATCTGTGATCCTGTAATACAAACGCCCTCTACATGATTTGCAGAACCCACTGAACAAGAGGGAGATCATCTGCGACGAGAAGCTCAAAACCATCTTTCCTGGGAGGGACACGGTTCATATGATGGAGGTCACCAAGCTCTTGTCCCCTCATTTCGTGAAGACTGTCTAAGGCTGTCGAGTGGGGGGCCAGCGCTGGTGCTTTCTGCCCAGGGCTAGCGTTGGAATGGAAGGCTTCTTTTGCGATCCCTGTCCAAGTCAAGGTTCTACTAGGTAGTTAAGTTAATACGGAGTTCAGACTTCAGACTTTGTTCGCCATTTAAGGGTTGGGGGCTCGGTGATGCATGTAAGAAGGATTCCCTGTGTTTTGTGGTTCGTAGCTCCTGCCATCCTGAGAGGGCACCCACATGACGTGGTTCGGTGTTTTTAGTCTGTTAATTCCACTTTGCCCTAGTCATGTATATCATGCTGGTCTCTTGGTTGCAGTGGATTGTGAATTTGTGATAAGCTGGTTGTGGTCAAATGCGTGGCATTCCGAAAAGTTCAGCTCGGTTTGCTGCAAGCGTCATGGATGGGTTACTTGCCGTGCATCATTGTTTGTGATGATTACTCTGATTGTGTTGGCTGGAGCAATAGGCCAGCCAACCTCTGATTGTTTTTCCTTCTGCCTGTCACATGATTGTAAATCTCTTTGAAAAGATGTTTGTGGTTCACACTGTGCATGCAAATTTCATACACATTGAATTGGCTTGAGCACTGAGCAACTTTATACATTGTACTCCAATTTGGCAAAATGGAAAGGAAAACAAAACACTCTTGCTGAATAAAGGGTATGAGGAACGGCGGCGCCTGAGGCATTCAGACACACTCTGGAACAAGTACAAGAAGAGAATACAGCTGGCTGCATCTTCTGTACGTAATTACTGTATATTGCTATCCCGTGCTATTTGTACTAGTGAAAAGGGCTTGGCAATGCACCATTTTGTTTCACAATTTTTTGGAATTGGTCAAGCTTCTGTGGCATCAACTGAGGAGATGGTGCACCCATTGCTCCAGGATTGCTGGTGAGCCGTACCAGGGCCTCTCTTCATCATCAGAACCTACAGGAGAATGGTACACGCCGTCGAAGCTTATATTCAGTGCGCCCTCTAGATGCGCTGACACTTCGGGGACGACCCCATCTCCCCAGACTTCGGCGCTGCCGCAAACCTAGTGTGGGATTTAAGGTATTGTTTCAGCAGTTTCAGTTAGGAAAATAAATGTGGAATATTCCACAGCATCGCATTGCTTGGGGTGGCACTCACCTGTTTGTAGCCTTGTCCGACGAAACGGGCCCGGAAGGTGGGGCCTGTCGGAGCAGTTTTGTTGTCGGCACTCGCCATGACTGCTTCAGCTACTTCTGATGGGGCGTCCACGGCGACAAGCTCATCTGTGGTAGTAGCCACGGAGTTTCCAGTTAAAGGAGCACCCTGAATGTACCTGTCAAGAAGGGAGGCTATAAAACTGGCGTTCATTCGTCCATATAGCAGAAATTGTTCCATCAAGAATCCAAAATAAGAGAAAGTCTGTGTTCTACAAGACTACATTTTCAGGAAGAATGTTATAGTAATTTTAGCCAACCCAGGACGATAACCTGCACCATTTACTACATATTTTCAACGCCCGGAAAATAAGTCGTTAATTATTTGATGTCGTGGCCCTTTGACCTTTGTGTTGCAAAACTTGTACTCCCTCCCTCCCAAAATAAGTGTCGCTGATTTAGTGATCTAAACGCTCTTATATTTCTTTACAGAGGGAGTGCTTCACATCCACAGTGAATGGTTCCAGCACAGGGGCTGGTCAATGGGGGTTCCATGGCACCCCCTGCGAAAATGCAAAGTATATTTACTATATACACCCTCAGTTCCTAAATATAAGACATTTTGGCAGTGCGATTTGAACTGCCAAAATGTCTTATATTTAGAAATGGAGGTAGTAATAGTTAGGCTAATTTGTGTGTACTATCAGTCTTTAAATACGTGAGTATTGAGCTTGGCACCCCCTGTCGTTCTATTCTAGATCCACCACTGTTTCAGCAGTCTTGGTTAGAAGATGAAATGTAATGCATAAGCCTCAATTCTATGATATGATTAACATATAATCAATTAATCAGAACCTGAACTATAACGTAAAGTACCTTCCAGCAATGCATACATATCGTAGTTCTGGTGTGTAAACTGCAGGGGCACAATTCTTCTCGACGTAGTTCAGTAGTCCTCTAGTTTGGTCAATTACGCCAGAAACACCTTTGGGAGGTGGCCTAGGAATTAGAGATAAAAAGAAAAGGAATTCAGATAAAAGAAAAGTATGTTCAGGGTTTCATTTTGACACTACCTTGTTCTCAAAATTCGACCTGCTATCAAGTTAAAATAGTAAAGCTTGCAGAAACAAACATGTACATGACTTCTATGTATCAATCCACATGTAAAAATGTATAATAGCTGGGATATTTTTACTGGGCTTGTTTGGATGGCTAAGTATTAAGCTCAATTCCTTTGGTGGATAGAAAATTTAAGTAAAATATTTGCACATTCATAGGGACCAGGGTAATATTTCTCACCTTCCCAAATAAGGCCTAATCATATCCTCTAAACACAAAAGTACTGAAATCCACACACAAGTCTGGAGAATATTGTGAAGGTAACAGGTATATCTACATTGTCGTAAGCTGGGACAACATAAACTTGCATGTTCTAGGAGAAAAACAGAAGGGGAATGTAACAATAGGTGTCAAATCTAATTTCTTCCATTTCATATTTCATATCTGTGATGTAAGAGGCCCATAATTTTTTGCAAGAACTTGTCAAACTAAAGAATACAAGCCACTAAGCTTGCGTTACTCTCAAGTGCGAGTTAGGAGAAAAAAAAACGGTAACACCAGACTACTTATCCATGTGTTTAAACAATGATCAGATAGAAAACTGTACAGGTGGGGAGTGCCAAGCGTGAGCAGCAAACTTATGTCAGAAGTCCCGAATTCCTCCATGTACACGCGTGCGAGCCAGCCCCCAGCTGAATGCCCTATCAATGATAGCTTCCCATCTGCAAGCATCAAACAGTCCAGAGTCAGGATGAATGCCCTCACTTTTAGAACATTGATCATTTTATTCCATGCTTTTCTGCACATTTTTTCTGCCTGCAATACACAATTTGAGAATACAGTCCGCAATCTTGAATCATTCAGATGGATGAAACTAGCAGCAATACAAGGAGAATTAAACTGGAAGAAGAAATAATCAGACTTTAGATGGTGAACTGGAAGCAAGAATTTCCTTGCCATGGCAACTGAAACCAAATCCAAGCTGTTCAATGGCACAAAGGCAGTAAAACTGCTAGAGTTTCAATCGCGGGGCAATCGTCGGTGATCGAAATTGCGAAATTGCACCATGATTTGGAAGACGGACCTGGAGAGGATAGCTCCCTGGCTTCGGACACCGCTTCCTCCACTCGGTTCAGGTACCTGCAGTGCAGGCAAGGTGTTCGGTGAAACGAACGCCTCGAGTCACAAAATCAACCACGTACGCATTCGGGGAGGGACAAATGCCTAGGAGGCCAGGGTGGCTGCATTTTACCAGTCGAGGACGGGGCGCGGGCGGAGGGTGCCCCGCCAGTAGCTGGGGTCGGCGAGCCCGGCGGCGTTGCGGAGCCAGTCGGGGCGCGAGACCCGCGCGACGACGGACGGCACGCCGTGGCCGTCCCGCAGCGCCGCGGCCAGCCGCGCGTAGTCGCCCGTGTTGTTCCCGAGTCCCTGCGCGCCACTACGACAGACCGCCGGGGGTCACACACGCGCGCGCGCACAGACAACAGGAAAGAAAAAGAGCCGCGAGGCGACGAGGGAAGAGGGAGGGGCGGTGATTAACTGGGAGGATGACGGCCGGGCGGCGCGGCGAGGTGACGAAGGCGTCGGAGGGCGCGGCGCGGAGCCGCGCGGGCGGCAGGAGGGAGAGCATGGCGCGCTGCGGTGGGTGGACGGTGGTGGGTGCCTCGCCGTGGCGCGGCTTCCGCCTCTGGAAGGAAAACTCTATCCGCCGCGGCGGTGTGCGTACGTGTGACACTAGCGACTTCACTGAGTTGGGCCGTGACCCCTGTGACGCTATGCATGTTTTTTTTTTTGCGATGGTAAAAGAGTTTTATTCTATCTCTACTCCTAATGGAGCAGTTGGTAGTCTCCGCCGGTCAATTTTCGTCCCACCTTCCCTGGTTTTCTTTGGTACTTCGTCCTACCTCCCGCTTTCCACCGATCCCCCGCATTTTACCTCCCAACCAATAAAAAAAACATCAAGATATAACTACGGCCATCCTGAACCGCGCCGGTTCACAGATATAAAAAAGACCTAAAACGATCAATCACGGTTAACCTACGAAATGACAGGCTGATCGATCTGATCGTCTTGACCTCGATCCCATTGCGAGCCGTGGTCATTCGTCCCCGCCCAACCCTTGGCCGCCGTCACAAACCCTGAAACCCTTGTCCGCCGCCACAAGCGCTCATACCGTAGGTCTCTTTCACAGCCTGCAGTCTTATCCCGGTGACGACGCCGTCCGAGTGCAAAGACAGAAAGATCTCACGTCCCCGATCTGTCGCTCTTCAGCGGAACTGCGTGCGATCCAGTCGCCGCCGGAGTGGCGATTGCAAAATCAGGTGTGGCGTTTATATATTCCTACCTTTACAAATACTACTCTTACAAATCTACATCTCTGATCGGTGCCGTGGTCGTACTGCCCAAAATCTGGCATTGTGATCTCGGTTCGGTACCGTGGTCATACTGTGCCATACCTCTTGCTCACATTTTATCAGCCCTAAATTCTTGCAGACCGTGAATCATCTCATTGCAAGGAACTTAGTTTTCGTGCGGGGACGCCCCTCGGGGATGGTGTCATTAGCAGCAGCATCTGGAGGTTAGTTGACACACACAAAAGGTAGTTAAGACGCTTGAATCTAAGGTTTCTATGCCAACAGGAAATAGTCAATATTTCTATGCATCTGGAGGTCAGATGGTTGAAAATGATTGAGTGCAGCTACAGGCCGGATTAATAAAATCACTCCGAATGGGGAATAATGTCATCGTCCCATATGAACCACCGTTTTGAATGGGAAATAGAATAATTCAAGAAGTCATCAGCAGCAGATACCTGTTTATCACTAATTGACAGCCCCAAATGCTTGCAGGTGGTGAATCATCCCATTGATGGTTTAAGTATATTCATCAAGTGGCAACAGGTATCGGGGACGGTGTCATCATCAAGAGCATCTGGCAAGCGCATCGAGTTTGCAGCTCACAACTTCAGAGGATCTCCATTTTCCAGCCTCGAAACAGCGTCACATGCAAAAAGTGACACAAACATAAGGTAGTTATGACACTTGAATCTATTTGGTGACATGCAATAGTTAAGGTTTCTATGCCAACAGGAAATAGTCAAGGTTTCCATGGATCTGGAGGTCAGATGGTTGAAAATGATTGAGTCCAGCTACAGGCTGGATGAATAAAATCATTCAGAGTGGGAAATAATGTCATCCTCCCATATGAACCACCGTTTTGAATGGGAAATAAAACCCTTCATGAATGTTTGCCGACTCCATACCTGTTTTTCTCTATTTGACAACCCCAAACGCTTGCAGGTGGTGAATCATCCCATTGATGGTTTAAGTATATTCATCAAGTGGCAACAGGCATCGGGGACGGTGTCATCAGCAGCAGCATCTGGCAAGCACTGCGAGTTTGCATCTCACAAATTCAGAGGATCTCCATTTTCCACCCTCGAAACAGCATCACATGCAAAAAGTGACACAAACATAAGGTAGTTACAACACTTGAATCTAATAGGTTCCATGCAATAGTAAACAATCAAGGTTTCTATGCCATCAGTATATAGTCAATGGTCTTATGCCAATGCGCGCATCAGGTGGTTGAAATTGATTTAGTCCAACTACAAATCCTCCCATCAATGAAATAACACCATTCATCAATTTATATACGACTCCGTAACCAACCATTTTTTTCCTCGTAGCATAAATCCATCTTACATTGATTTGAGGCCATAATTGTTTTTGTATAGCTAACATTAATGTCCCATTAGAATTCACTTGCCTTTTCGAACTACTAGCAGAAACACCGTTTTTTATATCTGGTCCAGTATATGCTGTAGGATGATGCATGTTCAAATTGCAGCACTATCACATAGATTGTTCTGGAAGCCACTTGACCTCCCACTCTTAAGTCAATGCACACAACCTGTTCTGGTGCCAATTGTATAGACTCATGCCAGCTTACATTATATTCTCATTGCCAATACAGCAGATAACTGATGTATAGCATGTACAATCCCTATAATTTAAATCTAGGATCGCTACTATATTGTCAACGCACGAGCAGTTAAATGAGTCCTCATCCTTACTTCAGTTGTGTGTAATTTCATAGGTACACATGGGTAATTCAAGAAGCAGGGCGGTTGATCAGCTACCAGAAGAGGACGTTTCTACAGGTATGCTGCATTTCTATGAGAAAGTACTACACATGGGTTAATGAACATGCGCAAGCTTTTGTTTATAGTCAATTAAAGCCCATTAAAAGCGTGACAACTGTTGAAGTTAATTCTACGGGCATGCGTTAACCTATCATAATCTGCTACGCATGAGTTCTGTGCACTTTTCATATTCACATAATTAATGGATAATGCTTTTCAGTCCTTACAAGATCTACAGTAGTTGAAGATAACAATGCAAGCATCTTACCCATAGCTCAAAGTGGTGTGGACAATTCAGCTACGGTTACAGGTATAGAGCTTGTGTGAATATTGTTGGGAATGTTGCCATGTAGATACGACGCTTATATCATTGTCCTTATATTCATGTTAGTTGTCACCCTACAGATGGAGAGCATAAAGAGGATTCATTCACAGCTCCGAATACCAACGATTTGGATTTTAGTTTAAATGAATATGGTACTCCCTCAGCCTCATTACGAATGTCAATATTGGTATAACCATATGTTTGGAGTGTATATTTCATTGATTTTTGTTATTTACTGGGTATCACTATACAGATGGAACAAGTTCGCAACGGATTATGGACCTTCATGATGGTTCGTTGTTGGGTTCCAACCATTTAATTCTTGATTGTCACCCTACTATTGGTAACAACTCATACCTATTTGAAATTCTAATATTTAACTTAATGGAGTTCACTTTCATTAACAACATGTGCCTATTCTGATATATTGGTGGTCTACAGATGGTGAACCTCGAAACGAATATATCAATGGTGGGACAAATCTATCAGGTATTCCCACGGATGCTTGTCTAACATCGATTATGACCTTATGTACAGATGTTGTGAGAAAGCATTATGGTCTTTCTGTTTTATATTTTTTGACATGCTGCAGACAAAATCAGATGCGGGAATCAAAGTCATATATCCAAGGAATCTGACAACACACAAATGCTTTCAGCTAAGGATATAAAAAAAATCCAAGACGTTGTGTTACAAATAGAGGATCAACAGCGCTGCTTGTCGAAATCTGGTAATTTGTTTAACTGCAGGTTGCTGAATAATTGTTAAGGCATTTAATTAGTGGAACTGTTTTCTTATATTTTGCTATATGCAATGGCTGTTTTTATTCACTAACTACCGTATGTTTAATATGCGTTGTAGACCGTAAGGAACTTAACAAAGCCTTGAGGCGGGAAACTTACCGCATTAGCAAAAAACAGGGTTTGAAAATACAACAAGTCGATGGCCACAACATTGAACGTCGTGCCCTAGGTGATATCACGAATGTTCGTCAACCTAAACTTGTGATCTCGGGTACATCCGATAATCATTGTTTATCTATTTGTATGCGTGGCTTCTCCTTGGTATAACATAATATAATACTGACCTAATGTTCTGAGTCAGATGACTTGAATGTCACAAAAGATAATGCTGCACTAACGGAAGAAGATCGCAAAAGAGCCCATAGAAACGCCCTGAGGAGAGCTTCTTATCATAGGAAAAAAGAACTTGCTCTCGAAGAAGATAAACTCCGCGCCATTAATTTGTCTGGTAAGAATCAAGTGTTCTAACCATTACCATTATTATCTTCAAGTCATTTCTTACCAATTAATTTTTGTGTAACATTTATTAACCATGTTTAACCAGACAACGCAACTAGCTCTGCCTATACAACATTATTATCGCATGGTGATACAACATTTACTGCTACATCTACTGAGACATATGGTCTGGTTAACGACAATGATCAAAATAGTAATTGACTTGTTAATAATGGATTCATCAATGTGGAAATATTAATTTTTACTTTCTACATTTAAACTATGACCTCAATGACACCAGACATTGACGAGAATATACTTGAAGAAACATGTCTGGTAACCGAGGAAGATCGCAAGAGAGATCATATAAATGCACTTAGGAGGGCAGCTTATCGGAGGAGAAAGGATAAGTTTGAAGCAAGTGAAAATCTACAGATGCTATCTAATTCAGGTAAATATTTATGTTATTAATTCAGGGCGTTTAATAATTGTCGTAGACACAAGTTAATGTAGTTGATGCAAAAACCCTAGCGTCATATGCTTGCTCTTAATGCAAATTAATCATTGCTGGTTCCGAAAGAATGTTCTGTTATTCATTTCTCACTAAAACAATATTTTCCAATGACAATATTACCCCCTCACTAATGATGCTTGCACACATTATTTTAAAAAAGCCACGGCTGATAGCCCTAACTATACAGACACATTCCACGATGATGCAACATTACCCCCTCCGTCATTAGACGCATCTGGTGTTACCCATGACAACAAGGGATCTAAGAGGATACAGAGAAACTCTCGTAGCCGAGCATGTTATCACAAGAAAAATGAAGAACTAACGGTTGATGATAGAGATGATTTGAATGAAAAGATACGAGGGAAGCGCGTGCAGCGCCGCAAAAGCAGGTCGGAGATTGAGAGGGGGCAGTCAAGTGCTCAAAGGAAGGCCTCTTATGCTAAAAGGAAAAACACCCCGTGCAAAGAATCTCTCGCACTCCCGCGTCCATACATTACTAACTCAACAGCTGATAGTCTCACAATCCCCCTCTCTCGGGTTGCCGACAATGATTCATCGGATGGCGACCCTCCCCCGGGCATGCCGAATTACGGTGTTTACACCCCTGGTATGTAATCGATTTTCTTCGGTTCTGATGCAACTTCTCAGCAACCTTATACCGACCTGATCCGGTATTTGTCCCTGGCTGTTCAACTATAATGCAGACGACATCAATGTGTTCCCAGAGCCCATGATGGGCGATGAGCCAACACCAGCCGAATTGATGGATGAGGAGTACTACATGTATCGTGAACAAGGTATGGTCAAGTCTGTGTTAGGAAGGCTGGGATCTTCATTGTAATTGTAGTACTATGTCAATATTATTTTCATGATCATGTTTGAACATATGCCTGTAGGATCCGATAATGACGCATTCGAGGATGACGAGGAAGCTAGCATGACGGCAAGTATATCTGGCGAGGTTGATCCATTAGATTGTGTGTACACAAACATACCAGACAACACCCACATCCTGAAGCTCGACACAAACTGCAAACACTGCAAGGCCAGAAAGTTTGTTTCTGAGACTGACGGATTCTGCTGTCGCAATGGACAGATCGAGCTTAAACAACCGGAACCAATCCCAGAGCTGATGAGGCTATGGTCCAGCATGGATGCAGATTCCAGACATTTTCGTGAAAACATACGGTTCTTCAATGGGCATTTCGCCTTCACAACCCTTGGCGTCAGCCTTGATGAGAACTACACAAACATGAAGTCTGGGGTATACACATTCCGGGTACACGGAACCATCTATCACAATGTGCATTCGTTCGGGCCTAGCTCACGTCCAGAACATCTGCAGTTGTACTTCTATGATGACGACCCAACCATAACCCATCGTAAGGCGGCCACAAAGCAATTAGATCAAGAGGTCGTGAAGAAGTTAGTAGACATACTTAAAGAGAACCCTTACTCCCAGCAATTTAGGAGTTTGGGTGCACACAAGGACAACCTTGATGATTATAGGATAGACCTAAACACCGATAAGAGGCTTGACCAAAGAACATATAATAGACCTTTGTCATCTGAGGTTGCTGCAATTTGGGTTGAGGGCAGCGACCTGGCAAAAAGGTTTGACCGTAGGATAACACTTTATGGTAACAACAACGAAAGGCATAGCATACGCGTGTCATCCGGAGCATATGACCCGTTGTCTTATCCCCTATTCTATCCAAGGGGCGAACTAGGTTGGCATCTGAAACTACCTAAACGTAATGTTCCTTGGGAGGCTGTACTACATCCTCAACTTGTCCATGATGATGATGAGGATGCAGGTATGACATCTGTGTACCTTTTTGTTTCAATACAAAAATTATTTCTAAAGGTAGTCATTGTTTTGATCCTATACTATCGTGTGCAGAGGGAAATAGCAGGTTGTGCGTCTCCGTCAGAGACTACTACTGTTATATGCTGCAGACATGGCCTGCAATCTTCAATCCCATACTCTGTGGAGCACGACTGCTGCAGCAATGGGCTGTTGACATGTACGTTAAGATTGAGAGCTGTCGGTTGAGGTGGTACAGGAAGAACCAGACGCAGATTCGTGCCGGCTTGTATAAAGGAGTGGTTGATGCCATCACTTCAGGGGAGACTCAGGCAAGCGCTGTTGGGGTTAGAATAGTGCTCCCTGGGACATACCCTGGTGGCGACCGCGACATGAAGAAGAGACATATGGATGCCATGGCAATTGTCCATACATACGGGAAGCAAGACATCTTCCTCACCATGACTTGCAATCCTAAATGGGACGAGATAACAAACGAGTTGCTGCCTGGTCAGACGGTGCAAGACCGACCTGATATTGTGGCTCGTGTGTTCTATGGCAAACTAGAGCACATGAAGTACATGTTGTTCGAGAAGCATATCCTTGGTGTTGTAGTTGCTTACGTATACGTAGTCGAGTTCCAAAAAAGGGGCCTCCCCCACGCACATTTTTTGTTGATCATGGACTCAACATATAAGCTTATCGTCCCGGAACAGTATGACCGACTCATTTCCGCGGAGCTCCCAGACAAGCACAAGTATCCGGAATTGTATGCAATGGTGGTAAAGCATATGATGCATGGACCATGTGGTGCTCTCAACCCGAAGAATGTTTGCATGCAAGAAAACGGTTGCAAGTGCAGATATCCACGACCGTTCAATGAGAACACATCACAGGGGAAGGACTCATACCCAGTGTATCGACGGAGAGACAATGGAAGACGTGCTAAGGTCAGAGGGAAGATGCTGGACAACAGATGGGTTGTGCCTTATAACCCATACCTACTGCGGATGTTCAATTGCCACATCAACGTTGAGGTCTGCTCTAGCATCAAGGCTGTGAAATATCTTTACAAGTACATTTACAAGGGCCATGATAAGGCTTCTTTCAGCATCGATCAGCCCGATGCCGATGGTAACATTGATGAGATCAAGAGGTACATTGACGCTAGGTGGGTCACACCTCCGGAGGCTATGTGGAGGATATTTGGCTTCCCACTTTGCGCCAATTACCCGCCTGTCTTGCAGTTGCCTCTTCATCTCCCTAATATGCACAGGGTTGCGTTCAATGCGCAGGCTGACTTGAAGAATGTTGTAGCCTCCGAAAATGCTTCAAAATCCATGTTAACAGAGTATTTCAAGGCTAACCTGGAACACCCTCGGGCTAGGCATATATTGTACAAGGATTTTCCCGGAAGCTTTACGTGGCAGAAGAAAAAGAAGTATTGGAAGCCGCGGGTCGAGCGTTTTCAAATTGGGCACATAGTGTCTGCCAATCCTGCCGAGGGGGAGCGATACTACCTGCGGGTGTTGCTTAACCATGTTACGGGCAAAACATCTGAGGGAGTCCTGGACTAGGGGGTGTTCGGACAGCCGGACTATCAATGTCCGCCGGACTCCAAGACTACGAAGATACAAGATTGAAGACTCCGGCTCGTGTCCGGAAGGTACTTTACTTGGCGTGGAAGGCAAGCCTGGCGATACGGATACGTAGATCTCCTACTATTGTAACCGACTCTGTGTAACCCTAGCCCTCTCCGGTATCTATATAAACCGCAGGGCTTTAGTCCGTAGGAAAACATATACAACATACAATCATACCATAGGCTAGCTTCTAGGGTTTAGCCTCCTTGATCTCGTGGTAGATCTACTCTTGTACTACCCATATCATCAATATTAATCAAGCAGGACGTAGGGTTTTACCTCCATCGAGAGGGCCCGAACCTGGGTAAAAACATCGTGTCCCTCGTCTCCTGTTACCATCCGCCTAGACGCACAGTTCGGGACCCCCTACCCGAGATCCGCCGGTTTTGACACCGACATTGGTGCTTTCATTGAGAGTTCCTCTGTGTCGTCACCGATAGGCTTGATGGAATCTTCAACCTGCAATGCTGTCCAGGGTGAGACTTTCCTCCCCGGACAGATCTTCGTATTCGGCGGCTTCGCACTGCGGGCCAATTCACTTGGCCATCTGGAGCAGATCGAAAGCTACGCCCCTGGCCGTCAGGTCAGATTTGGAAGCTTAAACTTCACGGCCGATGTCCGAGGAGACTTGATCCTCGATGGACTCGAGCCACAGCCAAGCGCGCCGCACTGTGACGATGGGCATGATCTAGCTCTGCCGCCGAACAGTGCCTTGGTGGCCGCACACGGATCCGCTTCGGCCATTAGCCTGGAGCTGATCGCCCAGATCAAGGGTCGGTGGATAGACGCCGCCCTGGGGGCTTCAATATCCACGGTGATGGAGCCGAACACTAATCTTGTCCCCTGCGAAACTCGTGATTCCGAGGCGCCGGACTCCTCGCCGGACTCCGAACCTCCCGCGCCCCTATCAATCGATCCGGATTGGGCGCCGGTTATGGAATTCACCGCCGCGGACATCTTCCAATGCTCGCCTTTCGGCGATATCTTAAATTCACTAAAGCATCTCTCGTCATCAGGAGAGTCCTGGCCGGATTATGGCCAGGATGGTCGGGATGCGGACGACAAAGAAATTCAGAGCCCACCCACCACCCACTTTGTAGCCACTGTCGATGATCTAACCGACATGCTAGACTACGACTCCGAAGACATCGACGCTATGGACGACGATGCCGGAGACGAACAGGAACCAGCGCCCACAGGGCACTGGAAGGCCACCTCGTCATATGACGTATACATGGTGGATGCCCCAAAAGATGGGGACGGCGAAGAAACAGCGGAGGCAGATCCCTTAAAGAAACAGCCCAAGCGCCGGCGTCAGCGGCGCCGCTCTAAATCTCGCCACAATAAAAACGGAGATTCCGGCACAGGAGATAATAATACTCCAGAGAGTGCCGAAGACAATCCCCTCCAGCAAGACTCAGCGCAGGAGGATGCAGAAGCAAGCCCTCATGAGGGGGCGGCCGACGAAGAGGTTGAGGATCATAATTATACGCCTCCCTCCGAAGACGAAGCAAGCCTCAACGATGAAGAATTCGTCATACCCGAGGATCCCGTTGAACAAGAGCGCTTCAAGCGCAGGCTTATCGCCACAGCAAACAGCCTAAAGAAAAAGCAGCAGCAGCTTCAAGCTGATCAGGACCTGCTGGCCGATGATGGACCGAGGTCCTCGCGGCCGAAGAGTATAAACTCGAACGTCCCTCCAAAAGTTACCCAAAATGCAAGCTGCTCCCCCGATTAGAGGAGGAAGCATACATACATCCACCACCAGCGCACGATATGGCTGACCGACCACCCCGTGGTCGTGACAGAGAGGCATCCAGGCCCCCAGCCAAGAACATACCCCGGCATCGCTCCAAAAGTACGAAGCCAAGAGGGAACGCGCCGGACTTGCGAGACATATTGGAGGACAAAGCAAGGCAATCCAGATCCATCTATGGATCACGTGGGCGCCCTACGACCCACGACGAATACCGTCGTGCCGGATACAATAACCCCGGCCGGGCCGAACATAGCGGACAGCGCTCTCTCGAGCTGCGTCGCGATATTTCTCAATACAGGGGCGCCACACACCCGTTATGCTTCACTGATGAAGTAATGGATCATCAGATCCCCGAAGGGTTTAAACCCGTAAACATTGAATCTTACGATGGCACAACAGACCCCGCGGTGTGGATCGAAGACTATCTTCTCCACATCCATATGGCCCGCGGCGACGATCTCCACGCCATAAAGTACCTCCCACTCAAGCTTAGAGGACCAGCTCGGCATTGGCTTAACAGCTTGCCCGCAGAGTCAATTGGGTGCTGGAAGGACCTGGAGGCCGCATTCCTTGATAACTTCCAAGGCACATATGTGCGACCACCAGACGCCGATGACCTAAGCCACATCATTCAGCAGCCAGGCGAATCGGCCAGACAATTCTGGACACGGTTCTTGACAAAGAAAAATCAAATCGTCGATTGTCCGGACGCAGAGGCCCTTGCAGCCTTCAAACATAACATCCGGGACGAATGGCTAGCCCGGCACCTGGGGCAGGAAAAGCCGAAATCCATGGCAGCCCTCACATCGTTAATGACCCGCTTTTGTGCGGGAGAGGACAGCTGGCTAGCCCGCAGCAACAATCTCCGTAAAAATTCTGGCAGTCCGGATACTAAGGACAACAACGGCAGGTCACGTCGAAACAAAAACAAGCGCCGAATTAACGGCGACGACAAGGAGGATACGGCAGTCAATGCCGGATTCCGAGGCTCTAAACCCGGTCAACGGAAGAAGCCATTTAAAAGAACCATTCCGGGTCCGTCCAATTTGGACCGAATACTCGACCGCTCATGCCAGATACATGGCACCCCTGAAAAGCCAGCTAACCACACCAATAGAGATTGCTGGATGTTCAAGCAGGCCGGCAAGTTAATTGCCGAAAACAATGACAAGGGGCTAAATAGCGACGACGAGGAAGAGACCCGGCCGCCGAACAAAAGAGGACAGAAGGGTTTTCCCCCACAAGTACGGACGGTGAATATGATATACGCGACCCATATACCCAAGAGGGAGAGGAAACGCGCACTAAGGGACGTCTATGCGATGGAGCCAGTCGCCCCAAAGTTCAACCCATGGTCCTCTTGTCCGATCACTTTCGATCGAAGAGACCATCCGACCAGCATACGCCATGGCGGATTCGCCACATTGGTCTTAGACCCAATCGTCGATGGGTTTCACCTCACGAGAGTCCTGATGGATGACGGCAGTAGCCTGAACCTGCTTTATCAGGATACAGTGTGCAAAATGGGCATAGACCCATCAAGGATTAAACCTACAAAGACAACTTTAAAGGTGTCATACCAGGAGTGGAAGCCAACTGTACAGGCTCAGTCACACTGGAAGTGGTCTTCGGATCCCCGGATAATTTCCGGAGCGAAGAGTTAGTCTTCGACATAGTCCCGTTTCGCAGCGGCTATCACGCCCTGCTCGGACGAACCGCGTTTGCCAAATTCAATGCGGTGCCGCACTATGCATACCTAAAGCTCAAGATGCCAGGCCCTCGTGGAGTCATCACGGTCAATGGGAATATGGAACGCTCCATCCGAACGGAGGAACATACAGCGGCTCTCGCGGCAGAAGTACAGAGCAGCCTTCTAAGGCAATTCTCGAGTCCGGCCGTTAAAAGGCCGGATACAGAAAAGCGCGCCCGGAGCAATATCAACCAAGACCACCTGGCGCGATCAGAGCACGCGTAGCAATGCGGCCCCAACGCTCGCCCGCGTATGATCGCAAGAACAACACTCCGCGTACATCATTACGCTTTGGAGATACCATGGGCACAGGGGAGGGGGCATGATCACAATGGACCCAGAGTGCGGTTCGACCACACCAGGGGCTCGCAAATGTGCCTCCCTTTTTTTATTATCTTTCTTCCTTTTTGTACACAGGACTCTGTTAACCAGAAGCCCTGTCCGGCGGTGAACTTGCCGAACTCATGATGCAACAGTCAGGGACTTAAGAAGGCCGCATCGAACACTCAGGTGGTCTCAATTACGAGCATTAAATTCAATTATATACACCAAATCCGCAGCCCATCTCTGGAGGGGGACATGTTTATTTAGTTCAAATCCCTTGCTTACCGCACTATTTGTATCAGTCCGCTCTACTAGCGGACTTTTCTTTCATTAATAATGCAGCACCTTTATGATCGCAATTGCATTACATTATATATATATATGCTCATTCTATGACATCTGGCACCCGTATATTTTGGTACGGCATAATACACCAGGGGCTTATGTTCCCCACTTTATGGTGTGATAAAGTCCGAACACTTTCACAAGTGCGGCACCCCGAACTTATAGCATTATATGAATCGGCTCCGAATCATGTCTTGGGTCAATAGTTGGGTTTGCCCGGCTCCCATGTTTTGCACCTTACGTTTCCGTTCTGTCGGCTAAGGTAGCACCGGGAGAACCACTGCGATTGCGCCCCGATTGAGCCGGGTTAACGCCTCAGTGGAGAAAGCTAAAACTGACCGGCATGATAAGGCGAGAGACTGGTCGCTGTTCGAGAGGTTTTTTTGGGTCCTTAAAGACTCACGCCGCTTCGAGCGAAGTTCCGGATTATGTCCGATGAAGGCGTGGATAGCGCCCCGGATTCGGTCTTCCGAATACCAGGGGCTTCGCCGAAATTTAAAATTATAGAATTCTATGGCTAAGTGAGAGTGTTCAAGCATTATAAGTCCGGTCGCCTTGTTCGTCGTGTTGAGCGCCTCCCTAGATGGACCCAAATATGGGAACAAGAGTGCTCAAGTTTATCACCGAACACCCCAGCACTTGTGGCTTGGGGGCTGAAGCCAACGACTTGCCATCTCTCAGATTTTATAAACGGCCGCACAGAAGGTAATATTTTAAATTAAACAAGCGTTGCTCATGGCGCATATGAACGAAGTTTTCAGCGCACAGGATAAATAAACAGCGAGTTCACTCAAAGATTACATTTCGGGAGCACTCATCTGCAATATTGCAGGCTCCCTTCAGGACAATATTATAATACTTCTCCGGCGTGCGATACTCCTTGCCCGGTGGCGGTGGGTCCGTGAGAAGCTTCTCCGCATCCAATTTGCCCCATTGCACCTTTATGCGGGCAAGGGCCCGACGAGCACCTTCGATACAGGCGGAGCGCTTGACTACATCCAGCCTAGGGCATGCATCCACCAGCCACCGCACGAGGCCAAAGTAGCTACCAGGCATGGCCTGTCTAGGCCACAGCCGGACTATGAGGCCCTTCATGGCCTCCTCAGCTACTTTGTGGAGTTCGACCAGCTGCTTCAGCTGGTCGCTTGGGGGCACCGGATGGCCGACCTCAGTATACTGAGACCAGAAGACCTTCTCCATCGAGCTCCCCTCCTCGCCACGATAGAATGCGACGGCATCAGCCGCACTACGTGGCAGATCTGCAAATGCCCCTGGAGAGCTCCGAATTCGGGTAAGTGTCAGGTAGTTCACATTAACATGCCTGCTTTGCATGAAAAACGCCTTACCCGCCGCTATCTTCTTTATGTCCTCAACCTCCTGAAGGGCCTTATGGGCCTCGGCCTTGGCGGACTTGGCACTTTCGAGAGCCGAGGCAAGCTCGGACTCTCGAGTCTTGGAGTCACGCTCCAAACTCTCATGTTTTTCCATGAGAACCTGGAGCTCTTGCCGAACTTCCGCCACCCGCGCCTCTTGCTTTTCTCGCTCAGCCCGTTCCGCGGCCGCATTGCGTTCGGCCGCGGACACAGCATCCTTCAGGGTTGCCACCTCGTTAGTGGCCCCTGCAATGCACATATTATCCTTGTTAATTTTATTTGCAACCAAAATCCTTTTCTGTAAGGTACTTATTCAAAGAGGTGTTACTCACCTTCTTTTTCCTCGAGCTGCTTCTTTGCATGGCCGAGCTCTTGGTCGGACCGCTCGAGATCCTTTTTCAGCACCTCAACCTCCGCCGTTAGTGCGGCAGAGGTCAGCAGTGCAGCCTGCAAACCCATATTGACATATTTTAGGCAACCCTGCGTATATCTTGTTATAGATCCTTAATCCGGCTTTTCTTTCCGAACACCGAACTAAGCATCAGGGGCTACTGTCTATGCGGTATTATATTACATAATTTTAACATCTTACCTCAAAGCCTGTTAAAAGGCTACTGCAGGCTTCGGTCAGCCCACTTTTCGCGAGCTGAACCTTCTTAATCACCGCACTCATGATAGTGCAGTGTTCTTCCTCGATGGAAGCGCCTTTAAGCGCCTCCAGTAGGTTATCCGGCGCCTCCGGTTGGACGGAGGCCGCCGGCGTCACGGTCCTGCCCTTCTTTTGAAGGGGCCGCTTGCCAGACTCTGGAACCACTGCGGGTTCCGATGTAGAGTCCGGCACGAAGTCCGGGGGGCTGCCTGACGGCGCCTCCGGAGCCTCCTCCTGATGGGTCCCTCTCTGGGATCCCACCTCGACGTCCTCGTTGGCGCGTGGGGTGGAGGCAGTCGGGATGGAATTCACATCCGACGAGGCCAATGACCCGATCGATGAGTCGGGGAGATCATCATTGGCCGGACTACGGGTAGAATGCGGCGTTAGAAGGATACTACGTGACATAAAAGAAATTACACATCAAGGATCCGGATACTTACGATCTTGCCGGACGCCTGGCCCTTGGAGGCCGCTCATCCTCACCAACGCTGATGTTGGCGGAACTGTCCGGGGGGATAGTTCTCCCCCTCTTGGACCCTTCGGCCCCCCCGATGGGGGAAGCCTTCCTTTTCTTCTCTCCCTCCTCTGGGAGAGAGTACTCCTCCTCCTCGTCTTCGGGAGAGGAGTCCTCGTCGCCGTCAGACGCCTGATTGCGGGAACTCTTTCGAGTCCCCGCGGCCACCTTCTTGGCCTTCTTCTCTGGCACCACGTGCGGTGCCGGAACCAGCAGCCCTGTTAAGCGGGCGTTCGCTGGGTCTTCTGGCATGGGAGCCGGGCTGATGAGCAGCTTGGCCTTTTCCATCCATTCCTGTCAAAGGAAGAGGCAGAATAAAGCCTCACTAGAGTCAATCTAATTATCACAAGTGTCCCGTAATGGGGTTGAATCACTTACCTCGTCAGTTGGATTCTGCGAGCTGAATCCGCGGTCTTTGGTCGCGGACGCGGGGGCTTCGGTGCCCTTGAACAGCACCCTCCAGGCGCCTTCGCATGTTGTATCGAAGAGCCCGTTTAGCGCCTGGTGCTGTTCCGGATTGAACTCCCACAAATTAAATGCCCGTTCTTGGCATGGGAGGATCCGCCGGATGAGCATGACTTGGACCACGTCAACGAGCCTGAGCCTATTGCTCACCATCTTCTTGATACATGCTCGGAGTCCCGTCACCTCCACCGGATTCCCCCACTACAAGCCCTTCTCTTTCCAGGAGGTGAGCTGTGTGGGGATGCCTGATCTAAACTCGGGGACCGCCACCCATGTGGATTTGCGCGGCTCGGTGATGTAGAACCACCCCGATTGCCACCCCTTGACGGAGTCCACGAAGGTCCCTTCTAGCCAAGGGACGTTGGGAAATTTGCCCAACATAGCGCCTCCGCATTCCGCTTGCATACCCTTCACAACCTTCGGCTTGACGTTAAAGGTCTTGAGCCACAGGCCGAAGTGGGGCCGGATGCAGAGAAAGGCCTCGCACACGACGATAAACGCCGAGATGTTGAGGATAAAGTTCAGCGCCAGATCATGGAAATCCAGGCCGTAGTAAAACATGAGCCCCAGACAAATGGATGGAGCGGAAAGCCCAGTCCGCGGAGGAAGTGGGGAAGGAAGACGACCCTCTCATGAGGCCCTGGGGTAGGGATGAGCTGCCCCTCGTCGAGCAGCCGATGCGCGATATCGCCGGAAAGGTATCCGGCGCTGCGCAGCTTGGTGATGTCCTCCTCCTTGACGGTGGAGGCTAACCATTTACCTCCCGCTCCAGACATATTCGGAGAAGGTCGAGGTGAGATGCGCGAGTTCGGGCGTTGGAGCTTGAATTCGCGGGGATGGATAAGCAAAGGAGGAAGAAGGCGTAGGTGAGAAGGTGAATCCTTATCCCTTGTATATAGGCGGACAAAACTATGCGTCCCCCACCGGCCTGGTAAAACTCGCTTATCTCCCAAGCGCCACCGTTGATGGCGCGGTTGGGTTACCCACGCACGTATTGATGAGAATCCTGGAATAAGGGGAACACGATCTCTGATTCGACAAGACGTACCAAGGAAACCGCTTCGCTAAGCATGCTGAGGTGGTATTGTAATTCAAACAAAGGCCTGGTGGCGGTGTGATGTCACGCCGCATAATACGTCAGCAGATTGAACTAGGTGTACATTTTATTCTCTCTACGGTGGAATGTGGAATTTATTTTGCAGAGCCGGACACTATCCTGGTGTTCATTATCTTCTCTGGATTATTCAAGGGAGGAACCCGCCTTGCAATGCCGAACATTATGCACGCCAGACTTGTCGTCATTGAAGACTGGTTCAGGGGATACTGAGGGAGTCCTGGACTAGGGGGTGTTCGGACAGCCGGACTATCAATGTCCGCCGGACTCCAAGACTACGAAGATACAAGATTGAAGACTCCGGCTCGTGTCCGGAAGGTACTTTACTTGGCGTGGAAGGCAAGCCTGGCGATACGGATACGTAGATCTCCTACTATTGTAACCGACTCTGTGTAACCCTAGCCCTCTCCGGTATCTATATAAACCGGAGGGCTTTAGTCCGTAGGACAACATATACAACATACAATCATACCATAGGCTAGCTTCTAGGGTTTAGCCTCCTTGATCTCGTGGTAGATCTACTCTTGTACTACCCATATCATCAATATTAATCAAGCAGGACATAGGGTTTTACCTCCATCGAGAGGGCCCGAACCTGGGTAAAAACATCATGTCCCTCGTCTCCTGTTACCATCCGCCTAGACGCACAGTTCGGGACCCCCTACCCGAGATCCGCCGGTTTTGACACCGACAACATCCTTCGACGACTTGCTCACCGTGGATGGCGTGCTATGTGGGAGCTTTAGAGAGGCTGCTGAAAGGTTGGGACTCATCGAGGCAGACAACACGCTCGACGACTGTCTTAATGAGGCTGAGCAGTGGGCGATGCCATGTTCACTTAGGAGGCTCTTCGCAACCATCTTGGTGCACTGCGAGCCAGGCGATGTGCGTGGATTATGGGATCGACACTTCGAGCCTATGTCAGATGACTACCGTCGATCACGCACGTCCACTGATGAGGTGGAGCAGATGGTGTTGCTTGACATTAGGGGAATGTTGCAGTCAATGGGTAAAGATATTGTTGATTTCGCTCTTCCAATCATAGATGATGCGTTTGACCCTACAGAGGGCGAGGCAAGAGAGGTTATCGAGGAATCAACCGTTGAGTTTGACATGGATGACACAAAATTGGCATCTTCACTCAACATGGAGCAGAGGGCCGCATACGATGAGATACTAGGGGCTGTTGAACGCGGTGATGGGGGTGTTTTCTTTGTTGATGGCCCTGGAGGTACAGGTAAGACCTTCCTATATAGGGCGATGCTTGCCAAGGTGAGAAGCCAGGGCAAGATTGGTATCGCTACCGCGACGTCCGGCGTCGCCGCTTCTATCATGCCTGGCGGCAGGACTGCCCACTCCAGGTTCAAGATCCCATTGAGTTGCGATGATGGAGCCTCGTGCAGCTTCACCAAGTAGAGTGGGACCGCCAAGCTGCTACGGATGGCCTCCTTGATCATATGGGACGAGGCCAGCATGACAAAGCGACAAGCGGTTGAGGCATTGGATAATAGCATGCGCGACATAATGGGAATACGCGACCGACCCTTTGGAGGAAATACTGTTGTTTTTGGCGGGGACTTTAGGCAGGTTCTTCCGGTCGTCAGAAGGGGGTCGCGGGGCCAGATAATTGATGCAACCCTCTGAAGCTCTCATCTATGGAAGGGCATGCGTCAGCTTCGGCTCATCACCAACATGAGGGCTCATAATGACACGTGGTTTGCCGATTACTTGCTAAGGGTCGGCAATGGCACTGAGGAAGTTGATGATCAAGGCAACATAGTACTCCCTGAAGATAGTTGTCTGCCGTCTACAGGCGAGGTTGATGACCTGGAGAAGCTTATTGAGCACGTATTTCCGAGTCTAGATGATAACATGGCTGATTCGAATTACATGACATCTCGAGCAATCCTTTCCACAACTAACGACAATGTAGACAAAATAAACATCCACATGATAGAGCATTTTCATGGAGATGAAGTAATCTACCATAGTTTTGACAGTGCGGAGGATGACCCATATGGCTACTATGCTCAGGAGTTTCTGAATGGATTGACTCCTAACGGTCTTCCTCCGCATGCTTTAAAACTAAAGCTGAACTGCCCTGTGATACTTCTAAGGAACATTGATCCAGCTAATGGGCTTTGTAATGGCACTAGGCTTGTTGTTAGAGGTTTTGAGAGGAACACCATTGATGCAGAAATCGTGATTGGACAACACGCTGGCAGGAGGGTCTTCCTTCCTCGAATACCTCTCTGCCCATCTGAAAATGATATGTTTCCGTTCAAGTTTAAGAGAAAACAATTTCCTATAAGGCTTAGCTTTGCTATGACCATTAACAAGGCTCAAGGGCAGACCATCCCAATTGTTGGTGTCTACCTACCCAATCCCGTGTTCTCACATGGTCAGCTCTATGTTCCTTTGTCTCGAGCCACCGCGAAGAGAAACATAAAGATACTCATTCAGAAGGATAAGCCGAAGGAGAAGACCAACAAGCATAAGGACAATCCAAAAAAGCGTAAAAGAACTAGCATGTCCTTACCGACCTCGATGAAGAACATCGTCTAGAAGGAAGTCCTTACAGGTTGAAGACCCGTTAATATCAAGGAAGGTTTTGTAATGACAGAGCAATTACTCATGCGATTGTCTAGACATGATGTAATTCGTTTTTCTACATGTATATTTTAATTTGTTATTTTGATAGCTAGAGGTATATTCGATCATCGCAAGATACGCACTGCAGTTCAATAATCAGCCGTCATATTGGCACCATCATCGCTGTTATGTTTTTTCTACTATTGTTGTTTTTATGTCAGTGTACATGTTACACAGTGTACTATTTAGTGTGTTAGCTGCCATCCAGTTTTAATGATTAGCCTACTAAATTCATTGGACATACAAAGGGTCTTTTTCTAATTAAGGCAAGTTATCATACCCGTTCTTATTTATGTTGGTTATTTGATACTATGCTTGACTGTGAATTTATTGGCGTCCTTATTATCTATCTATTATTCTGGCGTCCTTATTATCTACATATTATTCTGATATGTCACAACTAAAAGATTCAGAACGGTTTGAATTATAAGACGAACACACGAATAAGGGAAGTTTGTCCAACTTTTGAAATTATATTTTGCATATGTACTTTTAATAATTAATAAAGTGCGTGTAATGCCATTTTCTAATAAGTTTAAATACCCATTAGACTCTGTAGTTTGTGGCAATGCAAATGTTTGTTTGCTGAAGTGTGCAATTTTCGTTAAAAGTTATATTACCAGTACTTTCACCCAGCTATACTAATTAACTAACATTTCAATTCAAGTTACATATTACTCTTTTCCATTGGTTCATTTACGTTTATGAGTTTACTATTGCCTCGACAGAAACAGTTCTAAACTATAGATTGTACAAGGCTGCATTAATCTTGGACCTGGCGAGGATTGCTTCAGGGAGCAAGCATTGTTTCATGATTTTCTGGTCCATGAGAACTTGTGTTAGGCTGATATCGAGCATCGTGTGATGTGAAGCCTGCGTGGGACAACAAGGATTCCACGAAGATGGCTGGTTGGTCTGAGTGTGGTCGACTTATAGTTAACCATGCCATGACTATTTGCTGTGCTGGCATCAAATAATGAAATGTTCATCGAAATGTGTATCCTTTACTAGCTGCCATGTAATACTATTTCGAGATTTAGCTTTTGATGAGAGGATGCACTAGATTTATATGGAGCTCCAAATCCATGCTAAATAATTAAACCGCAGCAACATGAAACTATGAAAGAAATTACTATAGTTATTTATATAAAGCCTAAAAGATATCATTGGAGGACTTTTTGATGGATTGATTATGTTGCTAATACTTTGTGACCTGTTATTTAGCATGCAGGTTTTTTTTATTAGCATGTTTAAAACATAGCCTCAAACCAAAATTATAAATAATTTAATTTTACAAGACGCAGACTTATTAATATATATATCCAAAATATAAGATGCCGATGTCCAGATATAATATCCGGAAACAAACAATATATTATCGGCATACTTAGTATTAATTACGGCATGTGATCATATCCGGTCTTTACAAAATGGCATGTTTAATATTTTTCATTGTAATCTAATACTTGGTTGATCACGCAGAATCACAAACATGATTCCAGTGAATATATAGTAATTGTAATCATATGAGTTGATTCATTTTTTGATTTTGTAATTATTGTTTCCTTATAAACATCTATAAAATGCTTCACAATTTAAACAGCCAAACCCAAACCATACTGCTCTTGCACCCTTGCCACTACACCTATCTTTGACATGTCATCATCCAACATCATCGATGGCGCTGATGATCATCAACAAGAACAAGAAGATAAGAAGGAGCTACACCCTGATGAAGAACCGAACAGAGATGGGAATATTGGTGAGGGATCTGCACCGAGATGTAAGAAACTAAAGAAGAATGAGCATATCCTGCCTGTGCAATTCCCATCCATGCTTTCGTCGAACCATTTTGCTAACCTAATCCGACGTCGTGAGGTGCATCACATCCCTCATGCACATCTCCCCTCAGGCTGGGATATCCAGCATAACACAGGGTCAAGTGCAACGAGGAAAGACGTTTGGGGATCCAACAATTATGAGATTCTACAGGCACAGAAGCATACTAGCATCTTGGTGTAGGTTTTGATTGAACACATAAATCGTCTGACGAAGTTGGTCGAGAAGCTTATTCAAGAGAGGGACAAGAAGCCACGACCAACTGACAAGGACGAAGCATAAGCAAATTTACAGTAATGTTGACATGATAGATTTTTTCTTTTATCATCCCGTGTAACCGTTCGGACTTGAACAATAATGCTAATACTTTTCAGTTCATTTATGGATGCTACGTGTGTCCTAACTATGCTCAATGACAATCCGATTTTCCCTTAATTCTTATTTATAATTCCCTAATTACGCTCTAATTTCTTAAACTAATTATACATGACGATAGCGTGACCAAAAAAACGGCTTAATTTCAGAATATAATTTGTCACGCTAACTCTTAGCCGAAAGTCCTAATTGCAGGCATGCACACTATCTCTCCCGTCTCAATATCGGCACCTTCATTTGTACCTTCATTTGTCATTTAGACAGTCATGATGAAAAATAATAAACAAGTTTCTCCCGTTGTGCAATTCTATTATTTGATATAGATGATGATTGTAAAGTTATGTGTTAGGCACGATATATCATTTGTCCCATAGCTACGCACGGGCAGATACCTATATCAAAATTTTATATATCATCAAGTTAATGAAAAAGAGAAATATATTATAATTAATTAATATATTAATGTGAATATAAGAAAGGTTAATAAATATCCATAAAAATGCAAGTATGTTTATCAAAGGCAAGTGATAAATCACATGCGTTTTCATAGGCAAGTGATCATAATTTTAATCATAACGAATATCATGGACCGATTTTGTTATGTACGTTTCCTTGTTTAATACATCCCGATTTAATAGGTTGCCGAATATTACATATCTGAATATAGATAATTCACCCATGGGGGCCTAGCCAGCCAAAATCAAATTTTCATCACTTTTTCATTTTCCCGCCGCCCACCATGCTTATATAAATAACCCCCGCTGCACACAAATTGTTTGTACAACAAAAGTCATCTCCTCCACGACGACCATGGTGATCTCATACGGATCGATCACATCTAAGAGGGTGGTGGCGCCGGCGCCAGCTCCTGTCACCAGTACACTCATCTCCCCTCCGATGAACAGGCAAGATATAATAATCTTTTAGTACGTCTATTTGCCATCCCTATATAACGGGTTTTTCTATTGAAATCATCACCATTGTTTTGCCACTTGTTCTTTTATCTAAAAAGATGGATCACATGGGATACACTATAACATATTAATAGGCTTGGCCATCAAAACATCTATTGTCGGCTTGTTTTCATCTTGTATATTTGTTAAAACCAGATGGACAGTTAGTCTGAATTACATATACTTTTTTTCTTCATCGTGTACAAACCAGATGTAGCAAGCACTAACACAATCACCTGAGTATATTATTATTTTATTAGCATTCATTTATATAGTTCCATAAGTTATTAGATTGATGGTGTGGCTGTAATCTCATTGGTGTTGTTTCTTATAACCATTGGGTACTGCATGTTTTCAAAACCATATTTATCCCATATGCAATAGTACTGATTGCAAAGAAGGCACCTGGACAGAACATGAATAATATGTATAAATTTCACATGATTAGTGTTTGGCCACTAGAATGTTATGCTGTCTGCTAAATTTTGTGCTCCACATGGAAATGCATTTTACCTGATCCTTTTTTTATACGCACAGGAACATGAATTTTCATCACGTCCAAATGGAGCACATTTATCATAATTGCTGGATTATTCAAGCTAGGGTCATGTGGAAGGCTCACATCAAAGAGAATGGAATGGGAAACTTGTACCTTCAGTGCATACTACTCGATCGGCATGTAAGAATACTTTATAGCCCATATATTGTAAATACAATTTTGATATACATGTTTATTTTCTCATTGTTGTTATGTGTCATGATAATATGCTAGGGAACAAATATGGAAGCGATTGCATACAACGGCCAGGCAATCCGTTTCAACAGCGTGCTAGAAACCGGTAGGACCTATGATTTCAATCGTGTCGGGTTTAACCCCACAGAAATGCCAGATGGTCATTTCTGGTACCTAGCCATGGACTTTGTCGCCACGCTAAGTTCTACGACCGAGGTTACGATGTCGGCGCAGCAGATAACGTCGACAATTTGCCCACCGTGCTTTCCACAGTTCGCAGAAATCTTTGAGCTACGGGACAAAACCATCACGGGTGCATCATTTACGTAGTTGATTGTGCATATTAATCCGTACAACTCAGAGTCTCATTGTGATTTAAATTTTGCAGATGTGGTTGCTATCCTTGCCTATGTTGGTCAGACAGAATTTAAGTGGGATGCAATATATAGGCGCCGCGTCCCTTCTCTCGAAATTGGCCTCATGAACTTTCAGTAAGCGCCAATTATAATATGAGTTTATCATATGCTTATTTATGCAATTCTATTTCTACAATGATACTCACATTTGTATTTGTTTATAGATGGCAGATAATTTTCTTACGTGTACGTGAAGAACACGTTGGGCCTAACTTCTGGCGTTTGCAATGCACTGACAACCTGTTCGAGAAGTTAGCTGTAACTTATATACAGGTAAATCAGAGGCATCGTTGCTTGCAAACTATGAGGGAGAGCACATTCTTCTTCTCTCCCAACATTAATTATGATCATCATTATCTACAAGGTAGGGGATGCGTTCTATTTTTAATTTGTTTTCAATAGAATTTTTTTGTAATACTATGTCACTATACTATATAACACTGATTGTTTTCGTAGATATCCATGAAGCCAGTCTGACGACACTTGATGAAACACGTGCGCACGTCAATCGTTTTGTTCAAGGTAGGAGCAATGGACGTCAGAAGTATCATAGCTGCAATTAGAGCATCCTTGAGGGTTTTGGACGATTGACTATGTACTGATGCATAATCAAATGTCGCGAATAAATTGCTTCTACAGTTTTGTTATGGATTGAATTGAGAATTATCATTTTGGCATTATGATTAATGTATTATACATATGTATACCTTCATATTACGCAGTGTTCAATATTTCGTCTTACGCTGTCGTCTTTTTCCCGTCTCTCCCCCACCATTTCTTTTTTCACACAAGCCAGGAAAGGTAACATCACACGCACGCAGCTGTTAGTTTATTCGAAAAACTGACTTAGTCCTCTTCCCCTCGTGCGATCCCAACACAGGCATGATCCTAGGATAACAACACGCGCACCCACTCCTCCGCCGACGCATGTTTGGCCCCAACCGCCCGAGTCCTCTGGTCCACGTTCTCCTTCTCTTATCCCTCGTTCGTTTATGCCTAATCGATCCTAACACGATGGTGCGCGCATGACTCGCATGTAAGGATTATGTTCCAGTTGGAATATATATCAAACAATAGTTGCTTCATTTGTTCATTTACGACTTTTTTTTTCTCCTGACTATGAGCATTATAGTTTATTAATTGATCTTTAAAGTTTTGCGCGAATAAAAAGCCAATGTTAGGTGTTTCATGCACTATTATATTGTGACAAGACTCAGTACTGCTTTATTTTATTGATCAAGTAAGCTATACACAATATATCTACACCGTTGCCACGCACAGGCGCCTATGCATTTTATCATGATGGCTACAGTTTTTTTTATGGCAACTTGTAAGTATGGAAGGATATGGGCCACTTTCCGATTACATGATATCGATTACTTAAAGTTTTCAACATCGTGGGAATGAAGCTAGAGGAAATGAATAATATAGACATGCACGGATGGAATGATATGGGGCACCTTCCATCTGCCTTAAGGTACCATGTGTTGTGACAGTTAATGCATCCGATGCTGAGAATCAGGCGTAATTAATAGTTTGCTTATTATTTGGCTTTCAAAAACGGAGTTGCTTTATTATTTGGAAGGCTCATATGTCTATATGATGCAGCTGTCATACAGGAACTGATCCCTTCATATAACCTCCGATGAGCTCCTGTTTCAACACCCACCCCAGTCTTCACCAATTTTTGATCTCTCACGATTCTCATCAATGGAGGCTGTGCATGAGCCAGTGGATGTTGAGCTTGCACCACAGGAGGCTTTGCCCGCCCTCAGGAGGCTGCGGGCAATGTGAATGCCCTAGAAGATGCCGTTGAATACATTTTTCAATTTATCACTGTTGTCCAGGACGATGAGGCACTAAAGTAAGTTACACTGCTCTTCATATTACTCTTGTACACATCAAGCTAGATATCAGTTGGGCAACACAGCAGGCTAGACATAATTAACCATGATAGTCCACTATATTATGTTTGGTTGTCTAGGTGTTTTATATATTTTAGTGTATATAATTATTGCACTGTTGCAACTTTGTTAAATATTGTATGTGTGCCTCTGTGTCACACCATTTTACCTATGGTACATGTGCCCATGTTATTTTTTATACCTCTATAAGATCATTAAAGACAAAATAGCTACCAGGTTATCACAAAAGAGGTACCGTGTTTTAAAGCAAGTAATTTTGATTCACTGTTTTGCATTTTACAAAATAGTTAGTCTGAATGTGATACATAGATGGATGGATGTGATTTGGTAAAGATTGGTCTGCATTTTTTGGGCAGCACAATCTGGATTAGAAGCAAGCGACCATATCAGATTGAAATCAGCCTACGGATGCTCCAGGAAACAATTAGCCTTTTTGGAATAATTCATCCTGAGTGCTTCAATCTTGCAGTTCGTAAGCTTGCAAGCACTGAAATAGAGAGCACTGCATGTACTAGAATGCTTGGAAACAAACATTTTTTCGACTTGTAGTTTCATTCTCTGGCACGGGCCCTCAGACACTCTTCAATGGAGCAAGAAACACGCACCGCGGTGCTGATTGACAATGCCATTGTTCGGCCATTACCTAAATATGATGTGTTCAACTCTAACATTGTAAGATACTCATTTTTATAAAGTAATTTGCTTGTTCTATTTTGTACTAACATGTGTCTATTTATGACAGTATCTACTACCATTTGTTGCCGTGGATTCTTCGTACAGACTACTTGTAGTCGACATGGAATATAGGAGGGTTCTCCCAATTGATCCATCAATCGACGTCTATGTTGGACCATACAACTTTCATAACACTGAAACGAGGAAGGAAATCACAATGTTGAAACAAGAGTTCAACAATGTGTTGCAGATGAGGATCCATGGTTGGAATACGAATCTCATGGACTGGTCAACGCACGACATCGCTTCAAATGGCAGGCGGTAATATAGTAAATCGATCACACGCGTTATAAGCAGTCCGTTATAGTTTTAATATAGTTACTTTTTTTTGTAACAGCAACGACTCCGCTTTCCTTGTCCTACAGGAGATGGCCCACCAGAATGGTACTACTGATTCTGGTAGGAAGACAACTCACGTAAGTACACAATACCTAAGTTTATTGTTCGATTTGCTTACCAGCAATTTATAAATTAATATTTTTCGATATTCTCTAGGATTCAATACAGCTCAGAAAGAACCTGCTGGTCCAGATGCTGACGATAAAAAACAATGAAGCAGCTGGAAACATACCAGATGAAATTAAAGCGGCATTGAGGGTTTTAAACGACTGAATATGGTCCATTGCATTTTCGTATGTCGCAAATAAATGGCAATTACATCTTTGTTAGGGATTGTATTGAGAATTATCTATTTGGCAATACAGAGAAATATAAAATTCATTGGATGGTATATATAGGTTTAAATACTTTGTTTTGTTTTGGATATATTAAACATTTGTTTTGCGACGCACCCTATAACTCAAAATATCACGTCAATTATAACAGTAAAGTCATGAACTACATAATTGGCAATACGAACTATATATAACTAACACGTCACTGCCTACTTATCAACATCAGCGCTATAAGAAAAGCGGTTGTCGTAAATCACGATGCTCAGCTCCTTTAAGTTTAGTATATAGAGTGATGACAACAAAGTTAAGGTGATAAATGACAACTGTCCCCACACAGAAACCTTGACTGATTTGACACACCAGCCTTTGCAGCTAAGGCCAAAAGTTCTTGAGGAAGGGAATATAATACCCATCAGGGCCAGAGGCCTCCTTCGGGTTGGCAGAGTTAATGACCTCATTCTTGGTGTTTTAGATCATGTTACATTTGTCCCATAGAGAGGGAGAGATAGATAGACCACCCTCCTGCTTAGCCCCGAAAATAGAAGAGAATAATTCCACAATGTGGGATATGATGAGGGATTGTTCCGAAGCCCTAACGGCATTAAGGATGAGGCTATCTAAAACTTCTTCTTCTTCTTCTATCATTGGGGATTCCCCTTTAAGAGTCCAATTGAGGGTACCACGCTGACGCCAATATATCTCTGCCTGCTGATGCAGCTGCACCAGAGCGGCTTCAAGGTTGTATCGGACTGACCAATCATTTTCCGAGAGGCCTATCGCATGTGCTAAAAGGTCCAAGCTCGCGAACTTCGCCTCTAAAGAATTTTTTTCACTGCGGGTCTCCGGTGCTCTGTTAAGAGACCAGCCCCTAATAAACTGTCGAAGCTCATACGAGCATTTGTGCCAGTCGTCTATGGCCCGAAACTATAAATGAGAAGGGATAAGAAGTATAGAAATCTTGGTAAAAAGAATATTGATGAAGCCCTCCACTAGAAGCCAGGAAGCATCGAACTGGAATCACGAAGAGGTCATAGGTTGGTTTAAGCCAGCATCCAAAATGAGGGGAGCTGGAACTATATGGGTTTGAATACTTTTTTTTGTTTTGGATTTATTAAACATTTGTTTTGCGACGCATCATATAACTCGAAATATCAGGTCAATTATAACAGTAAAGGCTTGAACTACATAATTGGCAATACGAACTATATATACCTAACACATCAATGCCTACTTATCAACATCAGCGTTAAAAGAAAAATCACTTGTCATAAATCTATGGGTGATGGAAAGTATGTACCTTATATTCAAAGCTTATTGAAAGTCAACAATTATTTCCTGCATGCTTTACCTGCAAATTAAAGTGGAGCTTGACCCTATTATCATGTTGTAATGGACTGAAGTTATCATAATGTTGTGGATGTTAATCTTACATGAGAAGGCATCAACGCTCCCCCTGATTGTAGATTCACCAAGGTTTTGTTGATAAATTAACACATTTACACTGAAAACAGGCATATGTAATACGATATATTAGCATAAAGGAAATCCCATGTTACCATGAGCACGACGAGTTCAAGAAAGCAGAAAATATGACATACCCAGTCGAAATAGCTTCATGCTTAATGTCAACTCATACACATAACAACCAGAACAGATGTGTGTCTAGAAGCTTAGCTTCATAATAATATCTGTCAAATCAAAACATCAAAAGGTAACTACAATGAATTTATATACAGTAAACCAAAACATAAAAATAAAAGGCCACAACATTATTTTTTAGTAATAAAATAAGTGAACAAACAGTTCATTTTAACTTCACCGTTACAACTTTAATATTTTAATAGACAAATCACAGTTAATAAAGCCTCATTATTTCATTTGTCTGGGATAGAAAAATAAGATCGTATTAAATCTAGAGATATGATTACCCTAATAATGATATGATGCTTGTACATACAGACGACCACGGGGAGGAGGAAAAGGAAGTTTCTTTTATTTCCCTTTCTGTTGTATTGACAAAACAAGTGTGCTAAAATAATGGAATCAGGAATATATTATCTGATACTGGACTAAGATCAGATCTGTCCACAAGTAAAAATATTGTATACATGGAAATGAATAACTGCTTTATTTAAAGGACGCTGATAATTTGGAAGGGAATATCAACTCTCCAAATTATTAGATGTCACGGTAACAAAATGATAAACTCCATCTGCCTACTATTTAACCACCCACACAAGTTCACATATATCCCATCAGCAATTTCCGATCGAGATCTAAAGAACTAATTTTCTATCCAATGGAGGCGATCATTAGGAACGCTGCGCACGCACCCGAAGAGAGTGCGCCTGCCGCCCAGGAGGATGTTCCCGGTCCCCAGGAGGATGTGCCTGCGCCCATGGATCTTTTGCCCCCACCAATGCACGCCGTGGAAGATGCACTCCAATACATATTTCACAGTATCATGGGCATTTGAGACGAAGATACATTAAAGTAAGTTGTCTTATTATACATTATTTTGCTATATACCAATCTTGTTTGAACACTCTTTTACACAGCAAGGAAAGTTAGCTAAATGGGCAATCCTAAAATATTCATAGGTACATGTCTACGTTTTTAGTTGGATCCGACGTTACATGAACTATGTCATGCAAACAACATGAAAACAGTTTATATATTTGATACGTGTAGATACATCTAGGTGAGGACAATCTGACCTCGTGCAATGTCATGAATTCGGTTTATAGGTTAGTATAGACAAAGTTAAACTAGAAGATGACCATTGAGGTCTTTTCCTAAACGTTTTTGGGCATTTTTTTCCCAGCTCAATATGGATACGAAGCTCCTAGCCGTACCAGATCGACATCACCCTCCGAATGATCCAGGACACCCTTTTTTTTCATAAAAAACTTCATCCCGAATGCTTCAACCTTGTTGTATGTAAGCTTGCGAGCGCTGAATTAGAGAGGACCGCAGGCACCAACTGGGTTGGGAGCAAACATTATTTCGACTTGCAGTTTCATTCTCAGTCACAGGCCCAGAGGTACTCCTGGATGACTCTAGGAGAGCGTATCACGATGCTGATTAACTATGTTATGGTCCAGCCTCTTCCTAAATATGATGTGTTCAAGTCTATAATTGTAAGACACGCTCTTTCTTAAGGTTAATTTTACTTATTATAATTGCAATTGACATGTGTCGACCTGCCACAGTATCTACTACCGTTGAAACTTTCAGATTCGTCGTACGGGTTACTTGTAGTCAACCGGCTGAGGAGGAGGGTTGTCGTGATGGATCCATCCTTCAACATGTTTGATCCTGAAGATAGCACTCAGAACATTTTGATGAGGAAGGAAATCACACTGCTGAAGGAAGAATTCAACACTGTGTTGCAGACTAGGATCGCTGATTGAAACACCCAAATAATGGATCGGGAAGAAGAGTCCATGTCCTATTCTGCTCGTCGGTAATCTACTAAATTGATCGCATACATATGATGCAGACCATTATAATGTTTAATATTTTTTTTGACACAACAAACACTCCGGCTTCTTTGTGCTACAGGAGATGGCCCACCAGATTGGTCATTTACGTAGCATGGGCTGGATGAACACTACCGTAAGTACTTAAATTATGAGTTGATGTTTGCTAATTATTACCCAACCAGTTTATTAAATGGTTGACTTTTTGCACCTTTCCTAGGATCCAATTCAGCTCAGACACCATGTTACGGTCCAGATGTTAATGTTCAAAGGCAATGAAGTTGCTGCAAACATCCCGACAGAGATTAGAGCGGCTCTGAGGGTTTTAAGCAATTGAAGATGGACTGATGCATGCAGATATGCCAATAATATTTTTCTATAATTCCGATCTGTTTTGCATCGATTTGACAATTATTATTATTTGATATGAATACTTAGATAATAACTGTATGGGGTCTTCTATAGACGTATGTTCACAAATTTTGGGATGTTTTGGTACTATCAAACTATTCAAACTTTATGGTGTTTTGGTATTATTGAAGTTTGGTTTTATTACCATATTGTTGGATTATTAATTGATTTTTTTGCAACGTCCTGAATGAATCATTCGGTTGTTTGCCATGAATGAGCCGTTAGCCCCATCTGTGCAAGTTGTACATGGGTAATAGGGCTTGACGCTAGATGAGATGAGTCACCAGGGTTTAATGTTTTTCCTAAACTAGGCAAATGCATGTGTGTGCACAGGATATTTACATCCTTCGGCAGCAGCATTGTGCCTCCAATTGTGTTAATATCTATACTACTCTTAACCAAATGAACATTTTCTTTTCTATGAGCACCCCATTATGTGTACCAAGATTAATTGGTGCCACCAGATTATCTAACGGCCTAAAACGGAGGTTATGATTGCACGTGGCAATTAATTGACGGACTATACTCTGCCGAGCGGACGAATATTCCCCCCTCGTGCCACGCTCCATTCACGAAAAATTCTGCCGAGATCCCCATGCCCCTCTCCCTCATGTAGCTCTGTCCCTCAAAACCCCCACTGGTTTCCAGCGCCTCCAACCACAGCTAACTCTCGCCCCCAGCTCTCAGGTCGCCTACGGCAAACCGAAGAAGGATGTGGAGGTGGACGTGGGTTAGATATAGTTCATGCGTGTCTTATGTATGCGATCGGTCGTTGATGGGGCGGGGGTGACGCATCAGGAGTTATCCATCTTCCTCCATTACCCTATACCACTCGATTGCTGGTACCATGCGCCTCTACCTAGCACTTTGTTGTTACCTCTGCCATGCTAAGAATTTGAGATGTGCATGAATACTGTAAGGAATAAGATAATGAGCAAGAAGCCGAGGTAGTGGATTCGGCATCTGGGTCGAGAGTAGGTCTTAGCCACGCTTCATGGTGCATGTGAAGATAAATTCAACCATTGCCTCGGACAGGCTTTGTTCCGTCGGCGGCGCGGTGAGATAGTATATGGCAGGAGCGCGCGGCCGGCCTGCTGTACGCTTATGGTGCCTTGGTGTGTAGGGGCACGACTGCGCCCGAGTATGGAGAGGGGTTTCCTTTAATGGCTTGAAGCAGGCGTGTTGTCTTGGTGCCAGCTTTGATCTGCTCTGCTCACGGAGGATGCAGAGGGGTTGGCGGCTTTGGCGCTGGGAAGAGGAAGCTGGTTGTGCTTTCTCTTGTGTTTCAGAGAATATACTGTGCAACCTGTACTAATCCTCTGTGTCTTCCTGCTAATTCCTCTGTCTATGAAAGTTAATTCCTGACTATTTGTGTGCACGGATCGAAATAACGGTAGCAAGGAAAACTAGGAATATGTGGGACCATGATTAAACTCAATCTTTTTGTCTCCCTCTCAAGTCTCAGTTTGGTTTGTACACCATATTTGTTGGAGCTAATGTTGATGTGTAGTGATTTATCATCCATTTGATTGAAAGTTCAGGTGGTCTTGGGGACCTCTATGTGGCAGAAGATAGAGAGTTGGTGCCTTTTTGTTGCAAATATTTATAGCTTTCTAGGTAGTTCTCAACTTGATGCAATATTAAGTTGTTGTATGTGGTCCTAGGCTCACAACAAATGTTGAATCATAGCAGTGAATGCAAGTTTTATTCCATGTACAGTTTGTAGCAGAAGTATAGGTTACTATACTTGTATAATTACTACAACTCCCACATCAACGCACGGGCAGCCCTAAATAGTAAAGTCCATACACGATATCGCAAAAGATCCATAAAGTCATGAATTATATTTGGCAAAAATAACTATATGTACTTATCATGTCAATGCCTACTGATCAACATCAGCGCTAAAATAAGTAGTTGATTTCATGCATCCAGAATTAGTATCGGTTACCTTTGGCATTGCGAAACCATGGAGAAACTCGAATTGAAAGCATTCATCGAACTTGTGTGGTCTCTCAGATATTACAACTGCAAAAAGTAAATTGAGACTGTACATTACTACCATAATATGGAATGAAGTATTAGTACAAACTATTAAATCATACAAAAGTATCTAAGCAGGAAAATGTTTATTGTGCATGCCGTGAATTTATTTTTGCTGTAGCTAAACTTTGGCATGCAAGCAATGAAAATCTTTTTATTTAATTATTACAATAATTTAATTCTTTAGTAAGATATGATTTTTTACATCTTTTCTTATTTATTAACAGGTGTGCATTTGATGGAAAAAGGAAACAGATCTGCACCATCAACAATGGTATATATGGTAGAAAACAAGGTTATATATGGTATAACTATATTCAGCCATGATCTACTACCCAGTTATTCTCCGCATGTCCTACCTATATATGTTAACCTTGTCTGCCATCCGTCCTCCCCCTCCTTGCTGTTCGTTCAGCCATCACAACAGCAGACCTGGAGGAAAATTACCCAAGGAGTACCTTGTGTAAGCAAGGACCATCTAGAAGGCGAGTTCCTCTAGGTACGAACAATTCTGGATCTTTATCTTCTCTAAAATTGTAATAGTTGTTATATTAGTATGTTTTATCTTGCATTTTCTATATGTTCACCTTCAAAATTATAGCATGGATTCATAACACGTGATTTTCTGAAGCACATTTTATATCAATAAAAGCATGCATGCAATTCTTAACATGGCAGACAACAAACAAATAAACAAACACTTATGAAAATCTTGAAATTATGACTGTCAGGATAATAAGTCCTTTCATGTAATAAAAGCCCTATGCGTTGCACCGGGTCTACAAAATGTAAATCTATGCTTACACAGTTCGAAAAAACTACGAACAATCATCATTGCAATCAGTCAAACAACCATATCAGAACAAATCATTCAAACATTTTTGGTTAAAAAATTTGTCAAATATCTAATATCTTTTATGTTTGCAAATCCCGTACCATTCATAGGAAACATACACATGGATATGCTCTTACTGGATTTTCCACATGGCAAGTTGAAATAATTTTTGTTGTATCAAAAGTATTGTGATAATATTTAAGATCAAACTTGATGAATGATTTCGGATTAAGTAGTTAACAAGACAATACAAATAGATCTCATTGTTGCATGCCTAAGGCTCAAACCCAATAATACACATGCACCCATAGTGAACAATAACCAGATAATTCATGTGCAAAATCATTCAAAAACATTGGCTGCATGTTCTCCATTAATAATTCACAACCAAGAGTCAAGTCATGTTCGTATGTAAGTTTCATAGCTTCATATATATTGAGCCTTATCTGGAAAAATAGTTGGAAATTAATAAGTGAAATTAAATTGATGGTCATGGTTGGCTGTCAATTAGTGTCAGTGTTGGCAGGCAATTATACAAGTAACCATCGACAAACGAATTTGCTACTTAAATTCATTGCTGGTTAGAATAATAGATCCATTATATAGTTTACAGAAGCTTTTAGAGATGAAGACTCATCTTAGTATAGTCGTAGGTCCGGCCGGTGACAGCGTTGGGGACTTGGTGACGACCTGGCAAACCACGCCATGCCTGGTAAACACTACAACATATCAATTTCCTATGTGTGAACTAATTATCCATAACTACCTTAATTAAAGTAGTAGTGACTTAGCTCAAAAACTAAAAAACATTATCCATACCCCACAAAAGTTCCATCTACAAAAAAACAGCCAAACATCCATTGACAACCACAATGCTAACAAGTATCAAAATGCGCACACCTCATAGCAGATCATATTTATGCTATAAATATATATGATTGAGTGGAATAGTTAAGAGCTCGTGAAAAAGGAATACTGAACATTCCAGTTTTGTATTTGATGAGCAATATGGAATGTGATGAGCAATAACAACAACATACCTATAGCTCTCGTTCTTTCTCGGTTTTACATATTGCCCGGACCTATCCAGTATATATGTATTGTATTGCCACCATCAGTTATATATTGGCTACTTCCTAAAAAAATATGTGTTAGTGTTGGTTCACTAATAACATGTATGGCAAGCTGTTTTCATGCATCCAGTATTAGTATTGGTTACCTCTGGCATTGGGAAATCATGTAAAATATGGAATTGAGATCATTCATCAAACTTGTGTGATCTCTCATATATTACAACTGCACAAAGTTTTTGTAGACTGTACATTACTACAAAAATATGAAATTAAGTAATATTACAAAAAATATCTAAGCAGGAAAAAGATCAGTGTGCATGTCGTGAATTCGTTTTTGCGGTAGTTAAACTTGGCATGCAAGCAATTAAAAGTTATTTATTTAAATAATACAAAAATTTAAGTCTTTAGTAAGTTCTGATTTTGTACATATTTTCTAATTTATTCCCAAGTAACCTTTAGTTTGAAGAAGGAAATAGAACTGCACCTTGCAGGTATATATGGTAGATAGTTTTTAAGCCATGTTATGCTATCCAGTTATCCTTCGCATGGCCTAATCTACCTTTCCCTTCGGCCATCACAACAGCCAGACCTGGAGGAAAATTTCACAAGGAGAACCTTGTGTAAGCAAACAACATCAAGGAGGTGAGTTCCTCTAGATATGAACGATTCAGGATCATTAGCTTATCTTAAGGTATAAAAGTTGTTATATTAGGATCAAGTTTGGTTGATGTATAGTATCGAAAGTATGTTTTATAATTCATTCTCTGTATGTTCACCTACAACATTATGCATGCAAATCTGAACACATGATTTTTTGAAGCACATTTTATTGCAATACAAGCATGCATGCTATTATGAACATGGCAGATAACAAACAAATAAACAAACACATTTCAAATCCTGGATACCAGCAAAATTCATTAGTTCTTTTTCTTTGTTTAGTTTGTGGTCTTAAAAAAATTTGACCAAACAAAAATACGAGAAACTGTGATATGTCTGGAAGTATAATGGAAGAAAGGTGTCTTGTAAATATGGCAGCAAATTATCATATTGATCATGTACATCAATAAATAAATGCATACGAACCAGCTTAGCCTATAACTAAATGCATATCAATCATGTACACCAAATAAGAACACTTATCTTCTTTCTGGTGTTGCTGAGTATTTGCATATAGTGAGCATCACTGGTAGGCCTCAAGTGTCCCATAGATGTCCAGCATCAGTAGATAAAAACATGCTTAGTCAGATTGATGCTCAAAAAAATGCCCTTCGTGCTGAAAAGGTGGCAATATGCTCCATGAGTTAGTGTCGCAATGGCAGTAAATAAAAGCTACGGTCAATCCCTAAAAAGTTGTTCCTTTATGTTCGTAAGCAAGTCCTCTGCATTGGGCAACTATATGTCGCATTATCAAAAGTCACAGATATAGAAGTATTAAAGGTGTTGACCAACGACACAGAGTGCCCAAGCAAAGATAGTGCAATGAATATATTATACACATAGATTTTTTATTCTTTTTGTTAGAAGATAACATTCCATATTCTATATAAGAAACCATATATGTAACTAATTCACACACTAATTCGCATCTGTAGGATCATAAATTATAAAAATAGTAAGAAAATAGGATAACATACTAAACAAGATTAAAACATGCATGTCCCCAAGACAAGAAAATGGAAAGTATTACGTAGGTACACTGCATGACCGAGATTGTATCTACCAGGAGAGTATTTGTAGTAGCTTGGGCAATCGTCAGAAGAGTTGACCATGCGCAAGCAATCTGAAAACACTTCTCGATCGATTGATAGTCTCAAATCCATCTCTCTTATCCTAAAGCTAACGTAGTAGCAGTACACGCTCAAGTAGCTAGCCCTAAATTACAGCAAACCGTGGACCTCCGGCCATTAGAGGGGACGGTGGAGGGGGAGGGTCCGTTTGTCTCACCTTGCCGCGGAAGTGGGTGTGGGGGGAGGGGGGCGGCGGTTTGGTTGTGGAAGACGGCGGAGTGTTAGGCGATGTAGACCACACGCTGCACCACCGTGACTGCACCTCGTGGTGGTGCTTCTTGCCGGCGATGAAGACGACTGGCTGCACCACTGTGGCCCGTGCGTATGCCATCGGGGAGCCACCTCGAAACAGAAGGCGAGGAGGAGATCATGCAAGGGAATCCACAAATGGAAGAAGTAGAGGAGGAAAGGGTTCGGACCAGCGTACCGTAGTTTCTGCCGTTGCAGATCGAAGCAACAACAACGAATCTTGAAATCTCCCCGCGCGTCGGCCCACCTCCCCGCTTCGGATCGACCTTGAAATCGCCGGAAACCAGCAACGTCGCGGATCTGGACCGACCACGACCGGATCCAGCAGCCGCGCATGCGCGATGAAGCTCGTTGCGTGCGTCCCCTCCGCCGCACACGGCTCACCGGTGACGCATCTGTCGCTGGGCGGAGTCTTGGTGGTTGCGAGAAAGGCGACGTGCGCGGTGATGCGTCGGGGGGAGGTGAGAGGGCGTTAGGTGGCGACTGAGTGGAGAGGAGAGGTGAGTGGAGAAGGTAGGAGAGGGCCTAATGCGGCGTTCGCCGGGCGGAGCCGCGCGGCCGCCAGCCCGTACATGGACGCACGCGGTGTTGCGACAGCGGATAAGAAGTGGGGCGAGGGGGGAGTGAGTGGAGGGGAGAGGAGCGAGTGATTGGATAAGGGAGGCGGCGGGGTAGGTGGAGAGGCAGGGAGGTGGGCCGACGCGTGGGGAGGTGGAAAAGCCGGGCGCTCCAGGGGAGGTGGGTCGTCGCTAGGAGGGGGGCTGGGCCACGTAAAGGTTTCGTCCCGAATGGGCCGGCTTTTTTTCTTTTTTATTTATTTTTCTTTCTTTTCTGATTCATCACTTTTTTTCTCTTTTGAAAATCTAACCAAAAAACTTTGAATTTCAATATAACTTATTGAAAACACGAATATTTTTTAAAACAGTGAGCAAATATGAAAATAGCGAACAATTTGTTCAAACACAATCATGTTTCAAATTTTGAGAATAAACTTTAAAACAAATAATAATTTTGGCAAATTTAATCAAATTTGGCACATCGAAAATTTTTTGAATCTTTGAAATTTATTGGAAAATGATAACCATTTAAAAAGAACCCGAACAAATTTGGAAGCCTGAACAGTTCTTTACAAACACAAACATTTTTTGAATATTGAGAACAAACTTTGAAAACCATAACCTTTATAAAAAATCCAGAATATTTTCATAAACGTGAACAATTTTTTAAAATATGAACATTGTATTAATTTTGATAACTAATTCCAATAAACAATAACTTTTTTGAAAATCCAGTACAGTTTTTGAAAAGTCAGAACATTTATTGGTAAACCCATAAAAAAATTCTAAAAAGCAAACACATTTTTCGAATCTGAGGAACAAATTCTGAAAATACCTAACTTATTTTAAAAATATATATCAGTTTTCTTTAAAAAGCAATAACACTTTCATAATTTGAATAAAATATTATGAAATATGCTAACATATTCTTGAAATCAAGAACATTTATGTAAAAAGCAAAAAGCTTTTTCAAGTGTCATGAACATTTTTTAAAACTTCTGAACATTTTTATATAAACATGGGGTATGACATTTATTTAAATAACATATATTTCTAATAATATCAAATAGGTTATCTTTTTTGCATACAAATAAGTTGTTTTACATTCATTTTTATATTTATTATATATTACATATAATAATATGATGAAGTAGGGAATATCATTTATATTTCATCATGGTATACTTGTTATTAATGTTGGGGTGATATTTGTTGTAATTATTTTTTTACCTCACAAAATGATATTAAACAAAAACAATGTAATTATGTATTTGTAATTAAACATAATTGTATATATATAAACATGGTTCAAAAAAATAAAATTTTTTATGCTTGTTACATATATTAAGGGTATCACAACAAAATCACAACAATAAATATACTTTGTTAATTTTGGGTTGTTTGTTTTAGTTTTTGTTTGTCAATTTTCCATAGCCCATCATTTTATTTAAAATAGTTTATATGATTTCAGACGCCTTCTAACTTAAATGAACATTATAGTTTGTTGTTTTCCCCGAATTGTTCTATTTGTGAATGATTTAAGCAGCATATTTTTATAATATAACCAAATGCTTTTGTTATTATCAGATAAAACAGTTGTTTTAGTTTCAGTTACAGTTCTATTATATATTATATATAGTTTTATAATGCCGTGAAAAATATTTAATATATTTCATCATAGATATAAATTGATGGGTTACGACATACGCACTGAGGCAACGATGACAGATCGCACTGAAACACCGCGAGAAGAGGTGCCTAAAGCTAACCTTACTTTGTATCTATATCCTATGTGATAAAATGAATGATCTATTTATATTCTTGTTTCTTCAGAATATAGTATACATGGATATGGACTCTGGAGATGCACGGAAAGAATCCATTGAGGGTTCAAATGCAATATCACGGCAAGGGGCTGAAAACCCACAACATAATCACGTTGATGAGGTTATCTCTCATAATAAACCAAAAAAGGATGCTAATTTACATGTTATCCCACAAGGTATTTTTAAATATTATTATCAAGAATTTTTGGTGATATTGCCTTTTGTATTCATCAAATTTGGAGTTTATTGTTCACTAAGTTGGCTCACTTTTTTTATGAATTTCATAGACTATGTTTGTACCCCTAGAGATATTACAGTCATCGAAACAATCAAGTCTGCCCCTAAGAATACCCAGTTTGTTGACATTGGAGATGCCTTGTTATCAACTGACGATTTGAAATGCCTTATAAAAAATGACATGTTCTTACATGACGGTGTAAGACCAATTGCACAAACTTTGTAATTAATTTATTATATATAATATCATAATTTATATATATAATCTAATGGTTGTTTGCAGGTGATAAATGCTTACATATATTGCATGCTTGCTACGAGCATTTATAAGATAGGGCGGGTGAAAAGGTACACATTATTAGCACGTTTGTATCAGGCCAGATAAAAGAAGACGGGGAAAGAAACATAGACCCGTCAAAATATCGTCGCATTGTGTGTCATGTTAATGCTTATCTACAACAAGATATGGTTAGTTTTGTCTCGTAATCCATGCATATAATTATGAATTGTTTTTATTTAGTTCACATGCTTATTGATTTATTAATAACTATATCTAATTTTGCCTGTGACTTGTATCTTATTTACACCAGTTATTCATCCCGATTAACATGCCGGGCTACCATTGGTATCTAGCAGTTGCCAACGCCAAAAAAGAGAGATCCAAGTATTGGACTCACTTGGTGAGAATGTCAAACACAATGACCTTGCTACTACAGTAACTATCTATTTATTTTCTCATCGTAACATTTGTTTTGTTTGACTTCATCCCTACCATCTCTCATATATATATATATATATATATATATATATATATATATATATATATATATATATATATGTATATATATATATATATGTATATATAAGTTACTAGGCCTCGAGAAATGGCTGAAACTTGCAGAGCATAGTCCGGAGTTTATCAGAGGTCATAAGTGGCCTGATCTCAATGTTACAAAATGGACGGTTGTAGAGCAAATTCATGAGGCAACACAAACCGATGGGTAAGAACTTGTGATAATGGTTTGTTTTTAGATTCATTTGTGTGGCATTCTAAAGCATTATTTTATCATATTATAGCGCATCATGTGGATTGTTTATGCTAAACTATATGGAATACTGGTCATCACATGGACTGTCATAACTAGTTCACGCAGGTATTTCAGTTTTATACATTATCTCAAAAAAAATTATCAAAATATTTTCCAAATTGTTTTCATAATTTTATTGTAGGGGGATATGAAACATTTTCGGCAAAAAATAGCAATTATTTTGCTCGATTCGGAGCTTAATAAGCTAAGAGGATGTCCCATGTACCATCAACCTGTCAACGAAGAAACTTTAGCTAATTCTGATGTTGAGATGCTGGATAATCCTTCTGACGTGGTCGAAGACAAACGTCCTGCCCCAATCACTATCATTCCCACGGACCAACGTGAAATACTTGCCGGCCTCTGCAAGTACATCATGTCGATCAATGATGCTGGGTGTTTGGAGTAAGTATCATGTATCAATATTTAATGTGCGGATGTATATTATTGTTCTTCTTACCATCCAAATTACAGGAAGGTATGGGTCCGGAGCTCCACACCCGATCCCATGAGTTTAACTCTTAAGAAACTTCAGTGCATACTTAACATGGAGTAGCCCATGGACAATGATTGCTTCAACACCGCCGTGCTTATGCTGGCATGTGACGAGGGAGTATTGTTCACAGACCCTCCTATACACTACATGGATCTACGATTTTGTGTAAGTTACCGTAACTCTTCATTCTAGGTGCCATTAGTATCAAAATGTTGAAACAATATGTCTTCTTTTACTTAGTCCATGCTGCTAGAGTCAACACGAGGTCAAAAGTTTTGTGAGAAGGAAACTATCCAGACATTGGCAACATTATTTGATAGCTGGCCTGGGATGGAGACCGACATCTCATCTTGCAATAAGGTAAATAAAATATTATGTCCATTGTTATCATGCTTTGTTTTTGTTTCTAATAGCTCCACTTGTAGATTTATCTTCCCTATGCATCTATCGGCCGATACATATTGTACGTCATCGACAAAGAGGCACGTCGTCTATATATTATGGATCCTATTCAATCATCACAATCGTCAGAGGATAAAAACTTGAGGCATTCACTGAAATTAAAAAGTTTTTCAAGGGATTTCAAAGAAGCACTCGAAATAAAGCTTCCTGGGTGGAATTCCGATATATCTAAATGGCATCATTTATTTCCGGCCGGTGTTCCAACGAGTATAGACGGGTAATGAATTCATAACAAGATTATTTACTTTTGTTATCATTATATTATTTATATTATTAATTTCAAGTTTTTCAGGAATGTGTCTGGCTATTTTGTTTTTCATTTTATGCTCTGGTGGAACGGTAAAGAATTGGTCAAGCCGGTTTGCGTGGTGAGTAATGTGGGTTACATGTTTTAAGACTTTCGGCGTGAAATTTTCATACTAACTACATATATTTTTTTTAGCAGGATGGGTATGAATTGAGGAAGCATTTTTTATTATACTTGCTAAATCATCGTGGGAATGAAGCTAGAGGAAACTTTCCTGATATTGTGAAAGAATTTCTTAAGCGCATCATCTAGATATTAATATTTTTGTAATAGATGTTAAGTTGTAACATCACTTAGTTTGTTACATTGCAATAATGGACTTCAGTTTGTGTTACATGTTAAAAAGGTGACAATGTAAAGCAATGTGTAACTCTGGTAAAATATATCAAGAGCCCGTGGCAACGCACGGGCATTCTACTAGTAAACATAGGATTACAATCAAGTGGCAAAAGGTCCTCCACACACGGAGGTCCCCGCCCAAGCCATACAGTAGTTGTACTCTCTGTACGGCTATACATAGCCAAACGATCTGCTACCCTATTTTGCTCTCTTTTAATTTTCGAAGGAATAAACTCTCTTTCACCCATAAGATAACGAATCTCTGCAACTAAGTGACCATAAGCCGAGCGGGAAAGGCTGTCCCCTGTCAAAGCTGACAAGGCCTGAGAGGAGTCAGATTGGATGATGATGGGAAGATCACAATGCTGCATTGATATTGCCATTCCTTACATTATTGCATGTAGCTCCGCCTCCATCGCATCATTGCAGTTGAAGATACATCGATATGCAGCAAAAATTACCGTACCATCGTGTCTTCTCAGTATCATGCCCGCTGCTGCAGACCCATCCGATGAAGAAAACGATCCGTCGACCGAAAGTGCGACTTGGCCTTCCGCCGGTCGCGGCCATGGTAGCTGCGTTGTTTCAGCAAGCGGCCTGTCCGGATCCTTGTTTTGAGCCACCATCTTTCCCTTGATAATCTCCTCCATCGAGTACTTCCTCACCAAGTGTAGTGAGTGCATGTAACTCTGAAGGTACTCAGCCGTCACCTCCGGTGTCGGAACCACTTTGCCATGCGCCATGTCCGACCGCAATGACCAGATCCTCCAAATTAACATGATAGTGCAATCCCGTATTTCATCAGTACAATTCAACAGAATATTTAGGAGCCACTCCTTTCCCGTGTCTCGAAGCAGTTGATGATCAGGAAGGTTCCAAACTGACCGCATTTGCGTCCAGACTACACGAGCATACTCACAGGTGACCAGCGTGTGGAAACTGGTCTCCTTTTCTGTACCGCAAAGCGGGTAAGTATCTCGAGTTGAGATATGCCTATAATTCTTACAGTGGTTTGTTGCTAAGGCACCCGACACGGCCTTCAACGCCAGTATTCTCATTTTGAGTGGAACCCCAGCATCCCATACGCGTCACCATATGGTTCTGTGGCCACTCGAGTTATTGCTAGATGATCCTGCCGCATGTTCCACATGGCTCTCAGCTGCCAAATGATACGCACTCTTGACTGTGAACATCCCACTCTTTTCTAGGAACCATGCCAGGAAGTCCTAACCTTGCCTTGGTGACGTCCTGATCTTCACTATCTCCCGGGCGTCCATCTCCCAAAAGTATTGCCGTAGCAATTCCATATTCCATGCACCTGATTCATCAAGGAAGTCCGCTACCCAATTGTATCTGAAATTTCCTTTTGGAGTGATTGGCCTGAAATCATCTCTTCTCAGAATCCATGGGTCCCTCCACGTTCTGATTAGTGAGCCATCACCCACACGCCATATCAGCCCTTTCTTCAAAAGCTCGAGACCGAACATGATTCCCTTCCATACAGCAGACGATCCAGAGGGAAAAACTGTATCAAGCAAATTCCCATTGGGGAAATATTTAGCTCGTAGCAGACGGGCACATAAACTATCCGGACTCTCAAGCAACCTCTAGGCTTGTTTTGTAAGAAGCGCCTGGTTAAACGCCCTCATATCCCTAAAACCCATGCCCCCCATATCCTTGGGTAAGATCATTTTCTCCCAGCTAAGCCAGGCTATTTTCCTCTTCCCATTCTCTACTTCCCACCAATATTGTCTCATCATACGAGTTAAGTCATCGCACACAGAGGCCGGTAGCCGAAACACACACATAACATATGTAGGTATTGCTTGTGCTACAGCCTTGATCAATATTTCTTTGTTGCCCGTTGGGACATATTGTTCACTCCAATCAATTAATCTCTTCCTCAACCTTTCTTGTAAAGATTCAAATTGTCCCTTGTGCACTCTTCCCTTCGGAACAGGAAGGCCAAGGTACTTAGGTTTGAACACTTGCTGCTTAATTTCCAAGATACTCTTGACTTCATCTACCACCACAGCAGAGCAATTGTCTGAGAAAAGGATGGAACACTTCTCTGGGTTAATGAGTTGACCCGTAGCTGAGGTATAAGTGTTCAACAGCCCCTTGACAATGAGCGCCTGCTGGCTCGAAGCTTCAAATAGCAGCATAGTATCATCCGCAAAAAGCAGGTGGGAAATAACTGGTGCCCCTCGGCAAATTGCTACCCCCTTTAAGGCACCATCAGCCACTGACTTTGACAATAACGTAGAGAGAGCATCAGCAACAAAGAGAAACAAAAATGGTGATAATAGGTCACCTTGCCTTAGTCCTCTTGAAGGAAAGAAACTCTCCAGCAATTGTCCATTGAATTTGACAGAGTATTTGACTGATCTGACACATACCATTATCCACGATATCCACTGTTCAGCGAATCCCCATTTGTGAAGTGCACTCTCCAAAAAATCCCAATCGACACGATCATATGCCTTTGACAAATCAAGCTTGTAAGCACACGCCGCCGGCTTGTTTTGTTTCAGCGACTGTATGTGATGAATGCACTCAAACGCAACTATAGAGTTATCTAAAATAAGTCTTCCGGGGACAAAAGCACTCTGATTTTCCGATATTAGCTCACCAAGCATTGGCCTTAGTCTATTGACCAAACATTTTGAAACAATCTTATAAATGACATTGCATAAACTTATCGGTCTAAAGTCCTTAAGTTCCTTGGGGAAAGGAATTTTCGGAGTAAGAACAATAGCGGTATCATTGACACCGTCTGGCATTGCACCTGACCTAAAGAACTCCAGCACAGCTGCTGTAATTTTAGCTTTCAACACCGCCCAATTTCGTTGAAAAAACCTTGCCGGGAGACCATCCGTCCCAGGAGCTTTAAGAGGACCGATTTGAAATAAAGCATCGGACACCTCCTTCTCCGTGAACGGAGCACATAGTATATCATTCATACCTTGGTTTACTTTCGGTGCAATACTCTCCAAAACGACCTCCGGCGTCAAAGTTGGGTCCTTTGTATACACCTCCTTGAAGTACGACATCGCCATTCGCTGCATATCCGTCGGGACAGAGCACCAAGTACCATCCGCACGTCGTAGGCGTTGGATATAGTTCCTCCTAGCCCGCCACACCGCACGACGGTGGAGGTATGCCGTATTCCGTTCTCCCTCCTTTAACCATGTAATCCGAGATCTCTGAAGCCAAAGCATTTCCTCCCTATAGAGGAGTTCATCCAGTTGATGCATCTTCTGTTTTATCAGGTTTCTATCAGCATCACGAAGCTGCAAGTCCGCCAACTCCACGCGCAGCTTTTCCAGGTCAGATATGACATGCCCACAGTTCTCTTTGCTCCAAGACCGCAGCTTGACCATCATCTCTTTCAGTGCGTCACGGACCGCACCGAGGTTTCCCGCCGGCCAGCTCCGCTCCCATCGTTCTGCCACAACCGAGGAAAGGCCCGGATGTCTCTCCCACATGATCTCATATCGGGATGTCGGCCTAGTTTGTGGTGGTGACGAAGATAAGAGAACTAGCACTAGTGCGTGATCCGAGCAGGAAGTAGCAAGATGCATCACCTGCGTGAGGGGAAACAAGTCCCTCCATGCCTCGTCCGCACAAGCCCTGTCGAGACGGACTCGTACGTTCCTGTCTCCAAACTGACCATTATCGTATGTGAAAGGAACGCTAGTAAAACCCAGATCCCACAATTCACATGCTAACAGGCAATCACGAAACACTTGCATTTGACTTTCAGACCGTTGTGATTGGGAAAAGTGCTCATGTTGCCACATAGCTTCATTAAAATCTCCACACACTAACCACGGTTCCACAGAAATTGCCCTAAGATCAGATAGAGCACTCCACATACGATGCCGATTCTCCACTCTCGGCTCGCCATACACAAAGGTTGTCCTCCAAGATTTATCATTCGCAGCAATCCACTATCCACACATCTATATACCGTGCACATGCCTCAAGGACTGTAACTTGCAAACTCTCATCCCAGTAAAGAGCAAGGCCCCCACTAAGACCCTGACTTGACACTCCCACAAAACCTTTCATCTGTAGTTTGAACTTAAGTCACTCCATTTTATTTGAGGCTTGTCTAGTTTCAGATAAGAAAATGAGCCCCAGGGAATTGGCTTTAGAGAGGGCCAAAACCTCGCGAACTGTCCGGCGGTCCCCCCCGGCAGTTCCAACATAACAGACTCATTGTACCCGGTGGTCCTCCCTCAAGGAGGCCGCCGATCTTTCGCCCGTTGCACCATCTGAGCTGGTTTTTGCTCTCTTGCTTCCACTAGTACTGTTAGGTGAATTATTCCCATCATCCTCTCCCTTACCAAGGGTTAGCGCCAGAACATTCTCATGTGCTTTTTGGCCACCAAGCACCTCATCCGAGTTCACATCCTCCATAGCTAACCTTTTCCTGGCCGCCGGATCCACTGGCATGGGGGTACAGCCAGGTTTTGAGGGACTTGTAGTTGTATCCAGAACATCAGGGTCAACCGGCCCCATGCCAACCTTTGTCTGCTGGGGTGTAGCATCATACTGCCTTGCCCCTCCTCTCACCGGATTTTCCTCCTGACGTTGCCTATTAGGGCCATCAGCATACAACCACACCCCGTATTTCTTATCCTTTTCCTCATGAATGCCTGCCACACTCTTTGTACTCATGGCCAATCAAGCCGCATACGCTGCAAAATCTGGCCAATTTCTCATAGCGCACCAGGAACACTTGCCTTTCATTGCCTCGAACAATGCTAACAAATTTTGTGAGAGGCTGGCTAATGTCATGGCCTATTCTTATCCTGATATAATCCCCTCTAGTGTTTCCGTTCAGCCTCATCTCCAAGATCTTCCCCGAGTTCCGGAGTAGATGATGCACAATCTTCTCCTTGCAAAACCCTTCAGGAATCTTGTGAATTTGAAGCCAGATCGGCATGAAGGTCATAGGTACCTCCTCTGCCTTGGTAAAACCATCATATGGACACATCAGCACGAGCATATTCCGAAACAGCGATGGTCCTTGATCAAGCATGCGCTCCTAATCTCCAAGACAGGAAGCTTGAACGACGAACAGATTCGGTCCAACCGGTCGAAACCTAACCGGCTGGGCTGTGTTCCACGCTGTGCGCATCTCCCTATAGAACGCAGTCTGGCTGAATGACTTGTCCGTGTGAACCATAGCTAGGGCAAGCCATCTGACGCTTTCGTTGATTTCAGGGTCATCCTCATCGATGACAAGATCATCAAATTCCTCTTCTTCCAAGTTAAGTTGTTCCAGGAAGTCTCCTAGATCCGATCTCATAGCAGCGCTCCCCCCGCCGCTCATTCTCGACTGGGCATCCGCCGCCGATGCCATTGCGATCGGACCGTGGGGCGAGATAGGCCCAAACCCTACGACGGGGAAGGTTTTGTAGACGCAAGGGACTCGCTGGCGTTTGATTGCCAGGGAGGACGAGTTTGTGTTGGATAGGGACTCGCCGATGATTAGATCGCCAGGAGGAAAGAAAACCCTAGCCGCGGCATAGGGGAAAGTTCTTATTCAGTGGCGGAGCTCTCCGACGCTATGCATGTTCATAGATTTGTAAAGGCCTCTTTGATTTATATAGTTCATACTAGAATTCTCAGAATGCAAGAATATGGAAAAAATAGAAAATTCAAGTAGCATCCCTTCGACTGAAAATATTTGTTGAAGAAATGGGCGTATCTAGACGTATTTTAATTCTGAATATATCCACTTTTATCTATTTCTTCGACAAGTATTTCCGGACGGAGGAAATATATAAGACTTCTAAACCACAGAAATTTGGATCAACTAGTGTGTGATGTCACGGGAAAAACAAATACTCCCTCTGATTCATAATAAATGTCGCAGTTCTGAATTAAGGTTGAACTGACATTAGTTCAAAACCGCGACTCTTACTTTGGATCGGAGGGGTAGTAAATTGCACCAAGAGTTTTGTCTAAATGGAATTTGTCCTTCAAAACAGAGTGCAACATAATACTTGGAATTCTTTTCCTAAGGATCCCAATCCCGAAATGCCAAAAAAATTCCTTAGGTGGTTCCTAAAATCCGATGCAATTCCTTTGAACCAAAGGAGCCCTTAAACAGATGTTTATGTTTTGAATTAAAATATCTTTTTAAAACATGTTTGTGCATCTCATAAAAAATACTCATGTATTTACCCCAAAAATTGAATATAATATAATACTGAAATAAAAATATAAATTAATCGAACAAAGAATATAAAATAAAAAGAAACGCGAGAAAGAAAAATAAAATGGAAAATGATCATAAAAGCAAAAGGAAAAAGGGGGAGAGAGAGAAAGTAACCGATTGATTTTAGGCCGAAACACGCGTGGTGAAGACGTGAACAATTTCTCCCAACAAGTGAGATATAACATTAAACAATCTACAAGGATAGAGGACAATATGAGATAACGGTGAACCACTGAATTTAATTGTGAAGATGATCGCGTCGTGGCAACGTTGAAGCAGGACCATTGTGTGGAATATAATTATGTATTTTTTAACACGAATATAATTATGTATGGAGGAGTTCCATAACCTTAGGGTGATCCATGTACCGAACAAACAAATCAAATACTAAATTCAAGATACAATGTAACTGGAATTACCGTCGCACTGGTACACTTGAGGTATACCATGATCTGAAGTTTCTCCGCACCTAATATCTCTATTGCACGAAAAACACTTTTACTTTCCGTCTTCAATTTATGCTCTTTTCTTCAAATATTATTCTCGACGCAAAACTCCATCATATTCACTACTCTAGTTTATTCGTCTCAAAGAACACCAATAGCTTCTACGGGATCACAAACAGTTACTTCACATAAGACTTTTAACAACTTGTGTGTGACAGAAACGGTACTCATAAATATTCTTCTCCACTCTTCGTTGGGATGATTACTATTTGGGATACTTACATGAAGGTGCTACACTGCCATGTGTGTCTTGCAAGCCATCAAGCATTTTCTGGCGCTGTTGCTGAGAATGAAGCACATAGTATTTGTTCCATAACTGTTCTGGAGGTGTTGTTATCGTAGATGCTTACCTCTCTGAAGAATTGGATGGTTTACCAATCCAACTAAAAGAAACAAGATCATCATTGTTCATTTGGGCGGGAATTAAAGATCAAGTTTCAAAATTTTGCGAGCATTGAGTTTCTATCATGCAATTCTTCAGAGAGGTAAGACCTCATGCGATGTATTCATCAAAATGAAAATGTTATATTTTACCTCTCTGAAGAACTGCATGATAGAAACTCAATGCTCGTAAATTTTTGAAACTCAGTCTTTAATTCCCACGCAAATGAACAATGATGATCTTGTTTCTTTCACTGAAAAAATAGCGTGCTATAACGCCGCTAATAGCATGCTATAGCATGTAGAGAATTGTCTCGCTAAATAAATCAATGTACAATGCCTCGCTAATAGCACGCTATAGCGCATTATAGCACGCTAATAGCATATTTTCAGGGGCGGCGCTATTTTCTGTAGCACGCTATTTTTTTCATTGGTTTCTTTTAGTTGGATTGGTACTCGAAGTGGAAACTTCCATTCCGCTAATAGGCAATGCCTCTGCTCGTCATCTTTGGTTCCTGGGTGTTGTGCTCTTCGACATTTGCAAGCAGTGCCCCTCTTTCGATTTATTTAGTGCTAGTTATTTTCCTTGAGTTGTAAGCTATTGAATGTGCTCCCTTGTATCGTCCGGTCGATGTGATGTATTGTTTGATGTTATTTCTAGGCGACCGATGAGTTTGTTAATTCAAACTCGGGCACATTTTGAGCCTCCCTTCTAAGAAAAACTCTATTCGAGCATATTGTTGCTGACGAGGATCATGCAGGATGGACTAGCCTTTTGTAAACTCTTTGGCCTTTCACCAAGTGGAGGTAAAATATGACTCCATTAATGCGGTCAACTTTTGCATGGGACAAGCATAACGATTGGATGCTATGGTGGCGCTCTTCGCGAAATGTGTGAATGTGGCAGCTTCAATTGGAATTGTGAATTTTAAACATTGTCTTCATGCAGTTAATAATGTGGCTCATGAGTAAGTAGTTATAGTTTTCGTAATAGAGCTTCATGCAATTGAGTTAATGTGGCTCATGCAGTAGTTATAATTTCCGTGTAGTACTCCCTTCGTCCGGAAATACTTGTCATAAAAATGGTTAAAAGGAGATGTATCTAGACGTATTTAGTTCTAAATACATCCTTTTTTATCAATTTTGATGACAAGTATTTTCGGACGGAGGGAGTATTTAATTAGCTCATGGATGATGTAATTGTGGTTGGTATTTTCTGTATCCAAATAGCTATCCCCCATTATCATATTGTTCTCAACATACTAGCATGCCATCTCATCATGCAACATGCATGGAAAAAGTCCATCTCAACATATAACCATGACTACAAAAATGCTACTTAAATATGCAAGCATGCATTATAATTTTACTCTATTATGTTATTTATATTTATTAAATATTTTGAAACTATTAAAAAATCATTTTTTTTAGTTTTCATTGAAATATATTAGTAAAAAACACCCCACAACATCGTGTGAGTTATCATCTCGTTAGTAAGAAAGTTAGACATTATGCCTTCTAAACATATGTTTTGCTTGGGTACGCATTCATATCAACCAATTGTGCTTCTCTATTCTTTCGGGATGATACCATTTGCGGAGCAAAAGTTAAAGGGCACAATATGTATCGTGAAATATCAACATGATCTTAATTATCAAACTTATGTGCAACTAAATCGAAGTTGTCTCTAGAACAAGTGTTTCATCCCCTATCCCTTGCAGCTAGAGCAAACTCTTCCCTCCAAGCTTCGTCGACGAACCCATGGATTAACATTCCCTCTGCCTGCCGCTCCGGCGGCCAACTGTGGAGAGGGGAATTCGTTTGCCTCTGCTCTGGTTAGTAGTTTAGGTCAGGGTTTTCTAGTCCTGACAGATGCGACATTTGGGTGGATAGTGACATTTCTTCTGTGAGTTTGTCTTTCGGGCATCGACCCTCGTCGACTTTGTCAGCCTGGACATAATCGACAGAACTTTGACGTAGATTCCTGCCGTCTCCTTGGGACGACGAGGTTAGGATATCTCCTTGTGTGGCAAGATTTGGTGTCATGTGCTTCATATTTATTCATGCATTCAACTGCCACGATTGCGGCTCCAGTGCGCTAGTCCTTAGGGGCACATGCATAAAGACTTCGTGATTGTCATTGACAAGGTCAAGCCGCCTTCAATAGGTACATGACGACAGCGACACGATAGTGGCTTGTTCTGACGACGATAGTGGTCATTCGGTGGTCTTGAAATTCTGATGCATTATTTTATTATGTTTGATGTGATTCGTACTTCTGGTGAATTTTCATATACCCTCCGTCCGAAAATACTGTTGGGGAATGTTGCAGAAAATAAAAAAAATTCTACGCTTTCACCAAGATCAATCTATGAGTTCATCTAGCAACGAGAGAAAAGAGTGCATCTACATACCCTTGTAGATCGCGAGCGGAAGCGTTCAAGAGAACGGGGTTGAGGGAGTCGTACTCGTCATGATCCAAATCACCGATGATCCTAGTGCTGAACGGACAGCACCTCCGCGTTCAACACACGTACGGTTGAGGAAGACGTCTCCTCCTTCTTGATCCAGCAAGGGGAAGGAGAGGTTGATGGAGATCCAGCAGCACGACGGCATGGTGGTGCATGCAGCAGTGATCTCGGCAGGGCTTCGCCGAGCTTCTACGAGAGGGAGAGGTGTAGCAATGGGAGAGGGAGGCGCCAAGAGCATGGGTACGGCTGCCCTCCCCCTCTTTATATAGGCCCCCTAGGGGGGGGGGGCACCGGCTCTAGGAGATGCCATCTCCAAGGGGGGGGGGGGGCGGCCAAGGGGGTGGCTTGCCCCCCAAGGCAAGTGGAGGCCCCCCCCTAGGGTTTCCAACCCTAGGCACAGGGGGGCCCAAGGGGGGGCGCACCAGCCCACCAGGGGCTGGTTCCCCTTCCCACTTCAGCCCATGGGGCCCTCCGGGATAGGTGGCCCCACCCGGTGGACCCCGGGACCCTTCCGGTGGTCCCGGTACAATACCGGTGACCCCCGAAACTTTCCCGATGGCCGAAACTGCACTTCCTATATATAATTCTTCACCTCCGAACCATTTCGGAACTCCTCGTGACGTCCGGGATCTCATCTGGGACTCCGAACAACTTTCGGGTTACTGCATACTTATATCTCTACAACCCTAGCCTCACCGAACCTTAAGTGTGTAGACCCTACGGGTTCGGGAGACATGCAGACATGACCGAGACGCCTCTCCGGTCAATAACCAACAGTGGGATCTGGATACCCATATTGCCTCCCACATACTCCTCGATGATCTCATCAGATGAACCACGATGTCAAGGATTCAATCAACCCCGTATACAATTCCCTTTGTCAATCGGTACGTTACTTGCCTGAGACTCGATCGTCGGTATCCCAATACCTCGTTTAATCTCGTTACCGGCAAGTCACTTTACTCGTACTGTAATGCATGATCCCGTGACCAGACACTTGGTCACATTGAGCTCATTATGATGATGCATTACCGAGTGGGCCCAGAGATACCTCTCCGTCATACGAAGTGACAAATCCCAGTCTCGATTCGTGCCAACCCAACAGACACTTTCGGAGACACCCATAGTGCACCTTTATAGTCACCTAGTTACGTTGTTGACGTTTGGCACACCCAAAGCACTCCTACGGTATCCGGGAGTTGCACAATCTCATGGTCTAAGGAAATGATACTTGACATTTGGAAAAGCTCTAGCTAAACGAACTACACGATCTTTGAGCTATGCTTAGGATTGGGTCTTGTCCATCACATCATTCTCCTAATGATGTGATCTCGTTATCAATGACATACAATGCCCATAGTCAGGAAACCATGACTATCTGTTGATCAACGAGCTAGTCAACTAGAGGCTTACTAGGGACATGTTGTGGTCTATGTATTCACACGTGTATTACAATTTCCGGATAACACAGTTATAGCATGAAGAACAGACAATTATCATGAACAAAGAAATATAATAATAACCATTTTATTATTGCCTCTAGGGCATATTTCCAACAGTCTCCCACTTGCACTAGAGTCAATATTCTAGTTACATTGTGATGAATCGAACACCCATAGCGTTCTGGTGTTGATCATGTTTTGCCCTAGGGAGAGGTTTAGTCAACGGATCTACTACATTCAGGTCCGTATGTACTTTACAAATATCTATGTCTCCATCTTGAACATTTTCACGTATGGAGTTGAAGCGACGCTTGATGTGCCTAGTCTTCTTGTGAAACCTGGGCTCCTTGGCAAGTGCAATAGCCTCAGTGTTGTCACAGAAGAGTGCGATCGGCCCCGACGCATTGGGTATGACTCCTAGGTCGGTGATGAACTCCTTCACCCAGATTGCTTCATATGCTGCCTCCGAGGCTGCCATGTATACTGCTTCACATGTAGATCCTGTTGGGGAACGTTGCATAAAATAAAAAAAATTCCTACGTTCACCAAGATCAATCTATGAGTTCATCTAGCAATGAGAGAGGGGAGTGCATCTACATACCCTTGTAGATCGCGAGCGGAAGCGTTCAAGATAATGGGGTTGAGGAAGTCGTACTCGTCGTGATCCAAATCACGGAGATCCTAGCGCCGAACGGACGGCACCTCTGCGTTCAACACACGTACGGTCAGCGTGACGTCTCCTCCTTCTTTATCCAGCAAGGGGGAAGGAGAGGTTGATGAAGATCCAGCAGCACGACGGCGTGGTGGTGGATGCAGCAGAGTTCCGGCAGGGCTTCGCCAAGCGACTACGGGAGGAGGAGGTGTAGCAAGGGGAGAGGGAGGCGCCAAGACTTCAGGGTGTGGCTGCCCTCAGCCCCTTTATATAGGCCCCCTGGGGGGGCGCCTGCCCTGGATATGGGATCTCCCAAGGGGGGGGGGCGGCCGGGGGGTGGAGTGCCCCCCAAGGCAAGTGGAGGCGCCCCCCCACCCTAGGGTTTCCAACCCTAGGCGCAGGAGGGGCCCAAGGGGGGGCGCACCAGCCCACCAGGGGCTGGCCCCCTCCCCACTTCAGCCCACGGGGCCCTCCGGGATAGGTGGCCCCACCCGGTGGACCCCCGGGACCCTTCCGGTGGTCCCGGTACAATACCGGTGACCCCCGAAACTCTCCCGATGGCCGAAATTGCACTTCCTATATATAATTCTTTACCTCCGGACCATTCCAGAACTCCTCATGATGTACGGGATCTCATCCGGGACTCCGAACAACTTTCGGTTTGCTGCATACTCATATCTCTACAACCCTAGCATCACCTAACCTTAAGTGTGTAGACCCTACGGGTTCGGGAGACACGTAGACATGACCGAGACGGCTCTCCGGTCAATAACCAACAGCGGGATCTGGATACCCATGTTGGCACCCACATGCTCCTCGATAATCTCATCGGATGAACCACGATGTCGAGGATTCAAGCAACCCCGTACACAATTCCCTTTGTCAATCGGTATGTTACTTGCCCGAGACTCGATCGTCGGTATCCCAATACCTCGTTTAATCTCGTTACCGGCAAGTCACTTTACTCGTACCGTAATGCATGATCCCGTGACCAGACACTTGGTCACCTTGAGATCATTATGATGTTGCATTACCGAGTGGGCCCAGAGATACCTCTCCGTCATACGGAGTGACAAATCCCAGTCTCGATCCGTGTCAACCCAACAAACACTTTCGGAGATACCTGTAGTGCACCTTTATAGCCACCCAGTTACGTTGTAACGTTTGGTACACCCAAAGCACTCCTACGGTATCCGGGAGTTACACGATCTCATGGTCTAAGGAAAAGATACTTGACATTGGAAAAGCTCTAGCAAACGAACTACACGATCTTGTGCTATGCTTAGGATTGGGTCTTGTCCATCACATCATTCTCCTAATGATGTGATCCCGTTATCAACGACATCTAATGTCAATAGTCAGGAAACCATGACTATCTGTTGATCAACAAGCTAGTCAACAAGAGGCTCACTAGGGACATATTGTGGTCTATGTATTCACACGTGTATTACGATTTCCGGATAATACAATTATAGCATGAATAAAAGGCAATCATCATGAACAAGGAAATATAATAATAATCCTTTTATTATTGCCTCTAGGGCATATTTCCAACAGATCCCGCCACGACGCTTTGCTTGCAACTGCACCAGCTTACTGCCCCACGATTCAAAATATACACGTATCCGGTTTGTGACTTAGAGTCATCCAGATCTATGTCGAAGCTAGCGTCGACGTAACCCTTTATGACGAGCTCTTCGTCACCTCCATAAAGGAGAAACATATCCTTAGTCCTTTTAAGGTACTTCAGGATGTTCTTGACTGCTGTCTAGTGTTCCTTGCCGGGATTACTTTGGTACCTTCCTACCAAACTTACGACAAGGTTTACATCAGGTCTGGTACACAGCATGGCATACATAATAGACCCTATGGCCGAGCTCAATCTCACACCTTGCAATATAGGCAAGAACCCTTTCTTGGACTGATCCATATTGAACTTCTTCAATATCTTATCAAGGTATGTGCTTTGCGAAAGACCTATGAGGCGTCTCGATCTATCCCCATAGATCTTGATGCCTAATATGTAAGCAGCTTCCCCAAGGTCCTTCATTGAAAAACACTTATTCAAGTAGGCCTTAATGCTGTCCAAAAGTTCTATATCATTTCCCATCAAAAGTATGTCATCTACATATAATATGAGAAATGCTACAGAGCTCCCACTCACTTTCTTGTAAACGCAGGCTTCTCCATAAGTCTGCATAAACCCAAACGCTTTTATCATCTCATCAAAGCGAATGTTCCAACTCCGAGATGCTTGCACCAACCCATAAATGGATCGCTGCAGCTTGCATACCTTGTTAGCATTCTCAGGGTCGACAAAACCTTTCGGCTGCATCATATACAGTTCTTCCATAAGATGTCCGTTAAGGAATGCCGTTTTGACGTCCATCGGCCATATATCATAATCATAGTATGCGGCAATTGCTAACATGATTCGGACGGACTTTACCTTCGCTACGAGAGATAATGTCTCATCATAGTCAACCCCTTGAACTTGTCGATAACCCTTAGCGACAAGTCGAGCTTTATAGATGGTAACATTACCATCCGCGTCCGTCTTCATCTTAAAGATCCATTTGTTTTCTATCGCTCGCCGATCATCGGGCAAGTCTGTCAAAGTCCAAACTTCGTTTTCATACATGGATCCTATCTCGGATTGCATGGCTTCAAGCCATTTGTTAGAATCTGGGCCCACCATCGCTTCTTCATAGTTCGAAGGTTCATCGTTGTCTAACAACATGATTTCCAGGACAGGGTTGATATACCACTCTAGTGTGGAACATGTCCGTGTGGACCTACGAAGTTCAGTAGTAACTTGATCCGAAGTACCTTGATCATCATCATTAACTTCCTCTTCAGTTGGTGCTGGCACCACAGGAACATCTTCCTGAGCTGCGCTACTCACCGGTTCAAGAGGTAGTACTTCATCAAGTTCCACCTTCCTCCCACTTAATTCTTTCGAGAGAAACCCTTTCTCTAGAAAGGACCCATTCTTGGCAACAAAGATCTTGCCCTCGGATCTTAAGTAGAAGGTATACCCAATGGTTTCCTTAGGGTATCCTATGAAGACACATTTTTCCGACTTGAGTTCGAGCTTCTCAGGTTGAAGTTTCTTGACATAAGCATCGCATCCCCAAACTTTTAGAAACGACAGCTTAGGTTTCTTCCCAAACCATAATTCATACGGTGTCGTCTCAACGGATTTAGACGGTGCCCTATTTAAAGTGAATGTAGTTGTCTCTAGAGCGCATCCCTAAAATGATAGCGGTAAATCGATAAGAGACATCATAGATCACACCATATCCAATAAAGTGCGATTACGACGTTCGGACACACTGTTACACTGAGGTGTTCCAGGCGGCGTGAGTTGTGAAACGATTCCACATTTCCTTAAGTGTGTACCAAATTCGTGACTTAAATATTCTCCTCCACGATCTGATCGTAAGAATTTTATCTTCTGGTCACGTTGATTCTCTACCTCATTCTGAAATTCCTTGAACTTTTCAAAGGTCTCAGACTTGTGTTTCATTAAGTAGACATACCCATATCTACTCAAGTCGTCAGTGAGAGTGAGAACATAACGATATCCTCCGCGAGCCTCAACGCTCATTGGACCGCACACATCAATATGTATGATTTCCAATAAGTTGGTTGCTCGCTCCATTGTTCTGGAGAACGGAATCTTGGTCATTTTGCCCATGAGGCATGGTTCGCATGTGTCAAACGATTCATAATCTAGAGACTCTAAAAGTCCATCAGCATGGAGCTTCTTCATGCGCTTGACGCCAATGTGACCAAGGCGGCAGTGCCACAAGTATGTGGGACTATCGTTATCAACTTTACATCTTTTGGTATTCACACTATGAATATGTGTAACATTACGCTCGAGATTCATTAAGAATAAACCATTCACCAGCGGGGCATGACCATAAAACATATCTCTCATATAAATAGAACAACCATTATTCTCGGATTTAAATGAGTAGCCATCTCGATTTAAACGAGATCCTGATACAATGTTCATGCTCAAAGCTGGTACTAAATAACAATTATTGAGGTTTAAAACTAATCCTGTAGGTAAATGTAGAGGTAGCGTGCCGATGGCGATCACATCGACCTTGGAACCATTCCCGACGCGCATCGTCACCTCATCCTTCGCCAGTCTCCGCTTATTCTGCAGCTCCTGCTTTGAGTTACAAATATGAGCTACGGCACCGGTATCAAATACCCAAGAGCTACTACGAGTACTGGTAAGGTACACATCAATTACATGTATATCACATATACCTTTGATTTTGCCGGCCTTCTTGTCCGCTAAGTACTTGGGGCAGTTCCGCTTCCAGTGACCACTTCCCTTGCAATAAAAGCACTCAGTCTCAGGCTTGGGTCCATTGTTTGACTTCTTCCCGGCAACTGGCTTACCGGGCGCGGCAACTCCCTTGCCGTCCTTCTTGAAGTTCTTCTTACGCTTGCCTTTCTTGAACTTAGTGGTTTTATTCACCATCAACACTTGATGTTCCTTTTTGATCTCTACCTCTGCCGATTTCAGCATTGAATATACCTCAGGAATGGTCTTTTCCATCCCCTGCATATTGAAGTTCATCACAAAGCTCTTGTAGCTCGCTGGAAGTGACTGAAGGATTCTGTCAATGACCGCGTCATCCGGGAGATTAACTCCCAGCTGAGTCAAGCGGTTGTGCAAACCAGACATCTTGAGTATGTGCTCACTGACAGAACTATTTTCTCCATCTTATAGCTGAAGAACTTGTCGGATACTTCATATCTCTCGACCCGGGCATGAGCTTGGAAAACCATTTTCAGCTCTTCAAACATCTCATATGCTCCGTGTTGCTCAAACCGCTTTTGGAGCCCCGGTTCTAAGCTGTAAAGCATGCCGCACTGAACGAGGGAGTAATCATTAGCACGAGACTGCCAAGCGTTCATAACGTCTTGGTTCTCTGGGATTGGTGCTTCACCTAGCGGTGCTTCTAAGACATAATCTTTCTTGGCAGCTATGAGGATGATCCTCAGGTTCCGGACCCAGTCCGTATAGTTGCTGCCATCATCTTTCAGCTTGGTTTTCTCTAGGAATGCGTTGAAGTTGAGGGTAACATGGGCCATTTGATCAACAAGACATATTGTAAAGATTTTAGACTAAGTTCATGATAATTAAGTTCATCTAATCAAATTATTTAATGAACTCCCACTCAGATTAGACATCCCTCTAGTCATCTAAGTGAAACATGATCCGAGTCAACTAGGCCGTGTCCGATCATCACGTGAGACGGACTAGTTGACGTCGGTGGACATCTCCATGTTGATCGTATCTTCTATACGACTAATGCTCGACCTTTCGGTCCTCCGTGTTCCGAGGCCATGTCTGTACATGCTAGGCTCGTCAAGTCAACCTAAGTGTATTGCGTGTGTAAATCTGGCTTACACCCATTTTATTCGAACGTTAGTATCTATCACACCCGATCATCACGTGGTGCTTCAAAACAATGAACCTTCGCAACGCTACACAGTTAGGGGGAACACTTTTCTTGAAATTATTATGAGGGATCATCTTATTTACTATCGTCGTTCTAAGTAAACAAGATGAAAAACATGATAAACATCACATGCAATCAAATAGTGACATGATATGGCCAATATCATATAGCTCCTTTGATCTCCATCTTCGGGGCTCCATGATCATCTTCGTCACCGGCATGACACCATGATCTCCATCATCATGATCTCCATCATCGTGTCTCCATGAAGTTGCTTGCCAACTATTACTTCTACTACTATGGCTAACGCGTTTAGCAATGAAGTAAAGTAATTTACATGGCATTAATCATTGACACGCAGGTCATACAATAATTAAGACAACTCCTATGGCTCCTGCCGGTTGTCATACTCATCAACATGCAAGTCGTGATTTCTATTACAAGAACATGATCTCATACATCACATATATATCATTCATCATTCATCAGAACTTTTGGCCATATCACATCACAAAACACATGCTGCAAAAATAAGTTAGACGTCCTCTAATTGTTGTTGCATGTTTTTACGTGGCTGCAATAGGATTCTAGCAAGAACATTTTCTTACCTATGTGAAAGCCACAACGTGATTTGCCAACTTCTATTTACCCTTCATAAGGACCCTTTTCATCGAATCCGCTCCAACTAAAGTGGGAGAGACACACACCCGCTAGCCACCTTATGCAACTAGTGCATGTCAGTTGGTGGAACCTGTCTCACGTAAGTGTACGTGTAAGGTCGGTCTGGGCCGCTTCATCCCACAATACCGCTGAAGCAAAATAAGACTAGTAGTGGCAAGAAAGTTGACAACATCTACGCCCACAACAATGTGTTCTACTCGTGCAAAGAGAACTATGCATAGACCTAGCTCATGATGCCACTGTTGGGGAACGTTGCAGAAAATAAAAAAAATTCTACGCTTTCACCAAGATCAATCTATGAGTTCATCTAGCAATGAGAGAAAAGAGTGCATCTACATACCCTTGTAGATCGCGAGCGGAAGCGTTCAAGAGAACGGGGTTGAGGGAGTCATACTCGTCGTGATCCAAATCACCGATGATCCTAGTGCTGAACGGACAGCATCTCCGCGTTCAACACATGTACGGTTGAGGAAGACGTCTCCTCCTTCTTGATCCAGCAATGGGAAGGAGAGGTTGACGGAGATCCAGCAGCACGACGGCGTGGTGGTGGATGCAGCAGTGATCTCGGTAGGGCTTCGCCGAGCTTCTATGAGAGGGAGAGGTGTAGCAATGGGAGAGGGAGGCGCCAAGAGCATGGGTACAACTGCCCTCCCTCCCCCCTCTTTGTATAGGCCCCCTGGGGGGGGGGGCCCTAGGATATGCCATCTACAAGGGGGGGCGGCGGCCAAGGGGGTGGCTTGCCCCCCAAGGCAAGTGGAGGCCCCCCCACCCTAGGGTTTCCAACCCTAGGCGCAGGGGGGCCCAAGGGGGGGCGCACCAGCCCACCAGGGGCTGGTTCCCCTCCCCACTTCAGCCCATGGGGCCCTCCGTGATAGGTGGCCCCACCCGGTGGACCCCCGGGACCCTTCCAGTGGTCCCGGTACAATACCTGTGACCCCTGAAACTTTCCCGATGGCCGAAACTGCACTTCCTATATATAATTCTTCACCTCCGGACCATTCCGGAACTCCTCGTGACATCCAGGATCTAATCCGGGACTCCGAGCAACTTTCAGGTTACTGCATACTTATATCTCTACAACCCTAGCGTCACCGAACCTTAAGTGTGTAGACCCTACGGGTTCGGGAGACATGCAGACATGACCGAGACGCCTCTCCGGTTAATAACCAACAGTGGGATCTGGATACCCATGTTGGCTCCTACATAGTCCTCGATGATCTCATTGGATGAACCACGATGTCGAGGATTCAATCAACCCCGTATACAATTCCCTTTGTCAATCGATATGTTACTTGCCCGAGACTCGATCGTCGGTATCCCAATACCTTGTTTAATCTCGTTACCGGCAAGTCACTTTACTCGTACTGTAATGCATGATCCCGTGGCCAGACACTTGGTCACATTGAGCTCATTATGATGATGCATTACCGAGTGGGCCCAGAGATACCTCTCCGTCATACGGAGTGACAAATCCCAGTCTCGATTCATGCCAACCCAACAGACACTTTCGGAGACACCCGTAGTGCACCTTTATAGTCACCCAGTTACGTTGTGACGTTTGGCACACCCAAAGCACTCCTACGGTATCCGGGAGTTGCACAATCTCATGGTCTAAGGAAATGATACTTAACATTTGGAAAAGCTCTAGCTAAACGAACTACACGATCTTTGAGCTATGCTTAGGATTGGGTCTTGTCCATCACATCATTCTCCTAATGATGTGATCCCGTTATCAATGACATCCAATGCTCATAGTCAGGAAACCATGACTATCTGTTGATCAACGGGCTAGTCAACTAGAGGCTTACTAGGGACATGTTGTGGTCTATGTATTCACACGTGTATTACGATTTCCAGATAACACAGTTATAGCATGAATAATAGACAATTATCATGAACAAAGAAATATAATAATAACCATTTTATTATTGCCTCTAGGGCATATTTCCAACAAATACTTGTCGGAGAAATGGTTGTATCTAGACATATGTTAGTTCTAGATACATCCATTTTTATCGATTTCTTCGACAAGTACTCTCTCTGTTCCAAAATAGATGATCCAACTTTGTACTAAAGCTAGTATAAAGTTGAGTTATCTATTTGGAACGGAGGGATCAATTCCGGAGGAAGGGAGTAATAGATCTACGGAAATGCTAACGGGTGAATGTTCACTGAGAAGGCAGGTCCAGCGAACGCCTTCACAACCATGGGATCCAGATTATGTGGATGGCATCTTTAAAAAACTCGCTGGCAATTCTTTTATATACTCACATGGACATTTTCCTTAAAAACGCATGGTAATTTCAATTATTTCGGGACTTCAAGTGGGGCATTCGTCGGCAATTTGCCCTTGCCCCCAGCGAACATCGTCAAATCTAATCATTTTTGTAAAATAAATAAATATTACCCTCATCCAAAAAAGCTTGTCTAGATACATTTGTATTACTTCCATTTTTTTTTGCGAGGGTAAAGGGAGTTTATTGCATGGGTGAAGAGTTACAGTCAAGAGGGCATAAGTCCTCGATACATGGTGGAACCGAGCCTAGCCAAACAGCAGTGGCACGCTCGGTGCGGCTATACTTAGCCAAATGATCAGCAACTCTATTCTGAAATCTAGAAATCTTTTGAAGAAAAAACTCCCTACTACCTAACAGGTCCTTGATCTCCAAGACAATCTGTCCGTAAGCAGAGCGAAGAAGTGCGCCATCGGTGAGACATGACAACGCTTCCGAGGAGTCCGTTTGCACCACCACCGGTAGGTTAGAATGCGGAATTGCAAGGGCCAAGCCCTGCATTATCGCATGTAGTTCAGCCTCAAGCGGGTCATTGCAATAGAAGATAAAACGATAGGCCGCCATGAGGATCTCTCCCTTCTCATTTCTGAGAACCATGCCAATAGCAGCTGAGCCGTCCTCCTTGAGGAACGAGCCGTCGACGGGCAGCGCTAGTCGTCCCTGGCACGGCGCCGGCCAGGGGGCTTCGGATGGCTTGTCATTACAACAAGGAACAGGAGCAGCCGACAGTGGCATCTTGCCCTTGATGATTTCCTCCGTTGAGAAGCTCCCAGCGATCGAGATTGACTTGTAGTAGCTGTCCAGATATTCGACCGTGGCCGGCACTGGTGGGACTTCCTTCCCATGTGTCAGCTCATTGCGTAGGTGCCAGATCCTCCAGATCAACATGATGAGCATATCCCGGACCTGGGCTATGCATTTTGCCAAGAGGGAGGCAAACCATTCCTTTCCATCAAATATAAGAAGATCATCATCCGGGATCGGCCAACGACGCCTCATGTTGGTCCATAAAATTCTCGCATGAGTACAAACGACCAAAGCATGATATGAATCTTCCTCCTCCACCCCACAAAGCTGACATGTAGAACTTGTGGATATATGTCTATATGCCTTGCATCTTTGAGTAGCCAGTGTTCCCGTAATGCATCTCCAAGCGTGTATCTTCATTTTTTGAGGAACCGCAGCCTTCCAGACGAGGTTCCAAGCTGAACGGTTCCCCTCCGGGGCGGTGCTTGACGCACCAATTGCCGCTGCAACATTCTGATCATGCGTGGCCAGTTTATAGGCACTTCTCACAGTGAAGCAACCACTCTTCTCGGGATACCAGGACAGAAAATCATCCCTCTGGCGAGGAGATGTACGTATCTTCAATATCAGGTCAACATCCATAGGCTAGAAAAACTCGCCGAGCCGGTCCTGCCGCCATGCACCGTTGCCATCCAGGAAATCCGAAACCCTGTTGAACCGGCAATTTCCTTTTGGGGTGATCGGTCGGAAGGAGTAAGAACGGGGGAGCCATGGGTCACGCCAAGTGCAGATTTTCATACCATTGCCAACGCGCCAAATGACACCCTTTTTGATCAGCTCAAGCCCATGCAAGATTCCTTTCCAAACTTCTAAGCCAGTGCCCGGGAACACTGTATCCAAAAGTTGGCCTGAGGGGTAGTATCGCGCCTTGATTAAGCGCGCACATAAGCTATCCGGTCTGTCCAGTAATCTCCAGGCTTGTTTGGCGAGCAAAGCCTGGTTAAACGCCCTCATATCTCTAAACCCCAATCCTCCCATGGGTTTAGGTAATCTCAATTTTTTCCAACTCATCCAAGCCATCTTCTTCTTTCCATTCTCAACTCCCCACCAATACTGGCGTATCATACGTGTGATATCATCACAAACGGAGGCGGAGAGTTTAAATACGCTCATAACATATGCAGGTATAGCCTGTGCAACAGATTTGATAAGGATCTCTTTGTTTCCCGCAGACATATATTGCTCGCTCCAGTCAACAAGAATTTTCCTCAAACGCTCCTGGGTGGACTCAAAGTTCCCCTTGTGCATCTTCCCCTCGGGTATAGGCAGGCCCAAGTACTTGGGTTCAAAGGCCTCCTGTGGGATTTCCAACGTAAGCTTTATCTCTTGTAGCACATTGGATGGGCATTGGCCGGAGAAAGAAGTACTCCCTCCGTTTCAAAATACTTCCTCCGTTCCAAAATTCTTGTCTTAGATTTGAGACGGAGGGAGTAGATGACTCAACTTTATACTCCCTCCGTTTGAAAATACTTGTCGGAGAAATGCATAAAAATAAAAATTGATGTATCTAGAATTAAAATACGTCTAGATACATCCATTCCTCCGACAAGTATTTCCGGACGGAGGGAATGACTCAGCTTTATACTCCCTCCGTCCGAAAATACTTGTCGGAGAAATGCATAAAAATGGATGTATTTAGAATTAAAATACGTCTAGATACATCCATTTTTATGTATTTCTCTGACAAGTATTTCCGGACGGAGTGAGTATAAAGCTGAGTCATCTAGTATTTTAAAACGGAGGGAGTACTACTTAAACAAAAAAAAGTTTTTTAGGACGAAGTACCAGCGTGATCTTGACGGTTGAAGCGCCTCGATTCGTCTCTTCTTTCGAGTCGCCGAATCTCCCCGCATCGACCCGCCTCGTCCACAGCCTTCACCTCACCCCATTTCGTCGATATTTTCGACGGGCCAGAATCACCACCGGTGACCGCTGGCGTACCCGTCGCCGCTTCCCGTCCGCACGTCCAGGTACACCGAACCTGGACGCCTTCCCGGCCCTCACCCCGCCCATAAATAAACACGGGCACCAGTTCCCTCATCAAAGCAATCCCAGGACCCTGCAGCTAATCATAACAGCCACTCGAGCACTCGATTCGATTCGATTCGATCATCTCTCTCGAGCTCTCCGTTCTTCGATCTCAATCCATGGCGCCGTCCATCTCCATTGCCGCCGCGTCGCCGGCGGAGGGCGAGGCGGAGGCGCTGCTGCTGCGGCGCCGCAACGCCGAGCTGGAGCGGGAGGTGGCGCTGCTGCGGGCTGAGCTGGAGGCCGCGCGGCTGCGCGCCGAGGCCGCGGAGGAGGCCGAGGAGCGGCTGTGCGTGCAGCTCGGCGAGGCCGAGTGCGAGGCCCTCGAGCTCGCGCGCGCGTACCAGGGCCATGTCCAGGAGCTCGCGCGGGAGCTCGCCGCCGCACGCAGCAGCTAGTGGAGCGTGGCACCGGACCTGCTTGGAGGAGGCGGAGAGGCAAGCAGAGCGCGTGGCCGAGCTCGTCGGTGATTCTTTGACGATCGACGAAGAGACGTGTCACGCTGTCGACACACGCGGTGTCGCGGCAGTATAGATTCTTAGACAAATGTACTGTAAAACAAAACGAGGTTAATTAGTTTCTTGTACGAGCAAGAGGTCAGTGTTTGTAACTTGTACGACTGCAATTGAATAGCAGGCGCGGAAGTATATATTCGGAAATACTTGTTGGAGAATTGACGTGTTTTAGTTATATATACTACATTAATTTTTACTAGCACAAATGCCCAACCAAAGAAACATATTCATAGTCCCACAGCCGGAGGGACAATTGTCTCGCTGTAAACGGACACCCTCACGATCCTCTCCTATCAGCATCCCACTCAACAACTTAATACCCTTTGTCATGTATCTAGCACCAAATTAGTGCTAGATACATCCATTTGAGGAACAAACTTGGGACAAGCTTTTTCGGGACGAAGGAAGTAGTACTCCCTCCGTTCGGAATTATTTGTCTCGCAAATGGATGTATCTATAACTAAAATACATCTAGATACATCCATTTCTACGACAAGTAATTTCGAACGAAGAGAGTAGTTAAGTTGTGTCTCCATGTTGTCGCGCCTCGTTCAAATCCACCGCAGATTCACTCTGCTCTGGCCTGCCCTCCGGAGTAGCCAACCGGATCTGGTCATCCGGAGTAGCCAATCGGATCTGGTCAGGAAATATTGTTGTTTTGAGGCTAAATTATTTGATTTCTTTCATAGCATGCACATCATCATGCATATACTCCCTTCATCCAGAAATACTTGTAGTAAACATGATTGTAGACTTGTTTTAGTTATACATACATCCACTTTATCCATTTCTAGGACAAGTATTCTTGGATGGACGGAGTAGTATTTAATGGAATTTTACATATTTGTGGAGAACAACTATACCGGAGGGAAATATCAATTGTCTTGGAATTTTTAAATATCCTTTTCAAATAAAATAAAATTCTAGGCTCCCCAGATCCACATAGCCAAATTGCCGCACTTAGTGATTGATCTGATATTACACATTTGAGGGTGTTTAGCAGACCAAATATTTTCCCTTTATTCATGCAAAATAACTCTTATCAAACTACGCATGTACATCACATTATCTTTATCTCTGGATAACGAATAACATATTAAATATGACACCATCAAATCTGTTAGTCTGATAATTTTTTCATGAGAGAAACTATTTAAGTCACTGCTCACATGTATTTCAATGAGTTCCTCACTGGAAACAAAATACTACAATACTTGTAATCGGGTCAACTGATAGAGAACAAAGCACGAGCCCTTTCATAAGAGTAGAGTGCATACAAAGCATTTATTATTTCAAATAATGAAAACCAGTCACCTCCATCAATAAAAAAATAGATGATCTCACAAGAAGATATTACACTAAATAACAGATAGAGAAAAGAAAGTAAAGCCTGGTTTCGAAGTCGAAGTAGTGCTTCACAAGACCAACTTGAGACTGGGAAAGATATGTTTAATTATGCATGACTCCATAGTCATTATACATCAAAATATTTCAAATAAATACTCCATAGTGGAGGTAATGTTGCCGAGGATGAGCAACACATAGCCAGGGGTAGTGGTGGCAGGTGGCTGCTGCAGCAGGAAATGGAGGAGGCATGAGGGGCTTTGTTGGGGGCACGAACGCCGCCAGAGGCAAAGTTGCGATGCGTAGGTCGTCAGAGGAGGAGACATGGGAGGGGACGACAAGGCTGAGGAGATGTGGTGTTGATGGTGGGTGGTCTCGGACTACTGCAACAGAGGAGAAGCATGAGACGTGTCGGCCGACTGGCGACGTCGGTGTCGTACTTGTCGTGGTCGGGCAGAGGAAGGAAGAGAGCGAGGGAGACAGCAAGGAGGGAAGAGTTGTGGTAGTGGTGGGCGACGGGTTGGAAAGAAGCGTGGGCCGGACAGCGCCGACTACAGCCGCCGCGGTAGACCGGTTCTGACACTGTCGACTGCTACCTATTTGTACGGAGCTTTTTTCTTACGCTGTGTTTGGATGTCTGTATTGGAGGCCTCTGTATTGTATTGGTTTTAATTTCAATTCAGCCCGGAAACTATAATGGACATGAATACGAATTCGGTTGTTTGGATGTATATTGAATTGGCTCACAGAATCGTTCTGAGGTTTCAATACAGAAACGTGTTTGGATGTCAAACACTGGAATTGCATAGCAACACTAGTATATGCATTAAAACAGTAAACAGTAGTTGTATGGCTATAATTGGATGATTATATAGTAAAAATTATCATCAAATATTCTAGAAATCGAGGATGACATCATATAATATTGACACAAAAACAAACAAAAATTACACCAACAAAGTGCAATACATCTAGTTTAAATAGGTGTCTCAAATTCTCAACGACACATAGTTCCAAATCCAACCTGCAATAAGAGGATACATCAGTGGTCAGCAAATCATTGACAAAATGACTAGGAATAAAAAGAAACAGAGTTGGCTGCCTGGAGCTAGGGAACAAGGGTGGAGGAAGAAGGGGCTGGCTGGAGCCAGAGAAGAAGGGGCGGGTCAGGAGGTGGCCCGAGGGAGAGGAGATGTGCACCGGCATTGGGCCACCGCACGGCTGGGAAGGAAAGGAAGGGTCGGTGCCGGAGGGGACTGACGTCGTTCGCATCAGATGCGATCTGGCCGCGGCGAGCAGGGGCGGAGAGAACGAGAAGGGTCAGCACCGGAGGAGGGGAAGGGACAGCGGCAGAGGAAAGAGGGAATGGAAGGCGGGCACCATACCTACGCCACCGTGGTGGATCTGCCAGGGCGCCACCGTCGATCTGCCAGGGCGCCGCTCTGCTCTCTCGAACCCTTTTGTCTCGTGGTGGAGGAAGAAAGAAAGCCCGAAGCGTTTTGTTTTGCGGGAGCGAGGCAATTCAGGAGAAATCGGAGGTCCAGGCCTCTGTATTGGCGCGATGGGTGGGCGCGTGCAAGCGAAAGCACCCGCGTATTCGTTTCCATTTCAGAGTGTTGTTTCAGAGTACATCCAAATGCCTGTATTGGGGTTAGACCAATACCAAATCCAATTCGACGGCCCAATACGGACATCCAAACGCAGCGTTAGATGTGGCTAGTCGGGAGAGCCAGGGGGTTATCTAAAAATATCTACCTCAGTGTGGGCGCCTTTCTACAAAATCGCCACAAATTGCCTCATGTCCGATAGATGCAGATCCGATGGTTGTAAATCAAGAATGGCAGACACACCATCACCACCACTCAAATTTTTATAGGATTAGAGATTTATTTCCGCAACAAGTGAAAAAGCAACCTGCATGTTGGGTGTTCGGTAACTATCCAACTCGCCAAACTTCTGCTCCTCGCTTCGTTCTGTGCTTCGAGGATGATTTGCCCCAATTATTTTAATGGCGGGTGGTCCTGGCCCCACCCGTCAGTCTCAGGGGGCAAATTATCCAAATAGAGAAAAAGTAAAGTCAAGATTCGTTTAAATTTTTTGCACGTGTGGGTTAAGATCTAATGTCTTTCTCGGCTTCTCAGGCGAGTCCATCAATCATGAAAACCATTGAAAGTCTAGTATCGACTAGAGGGGGGGGGGGGTGAATAGGCGATTTTTATGAAAGTCTTCAAAACTTGGAAGTTTCGAAGACAAACAACAGAAACAACCTAATTGATATGCAGCGGAAGATAAACTACCCTAAACAAGCCATAGTCAAGTATGTAATGATGTGAAAGCACAGGACTGATAGCAGTTAGGTAGTAAGGATCAAGATGGAAGATAGTGTGAAGCCAATCAACAATAGTAGTCAATCAATGAAGTCAAACAGATATACAGACAAGCAGTGACTTCATGAAGACAAATTTAAGTAAGGTTGGAAGGGATAGAACCAGTTGCTTGTTGAAGACACAGGATTTGTTGGACCAGTTCCAGTTGTTGTGACAACTGTACGTATGGTTAGGGAGGCTGAGATTTAACTCAGAAGACCGTGTCTTCACCTTATTCCTCTTGAGCTAAGGACACCCAGTCCTCGCCCAATCACTCTGGTAAGTCTTCAAGGAAGACTTCCAAACCTTCACAGACTTCGTTCACCGACAATCCACAATGACTCTTGGATGCTCAGAACGCGACGCCTAACCGGCTGGAGGATACACAATCCTCAAGTGTAATAAGTCTTCAGGTCACACAGACAGAAAGACTTCAGTGGTGCCTAACACTCTTTGGCTCTGGGTGTTTTGAGCTTTGTCCTCGCAAGGATTTCTCTCTCTCAAATGCTTCGAGGTGGGTTGCTCTCAAACGACAAAAGCCGTGCACAAACTCTGAGCAGCCACCAATTTATGGTGTAGGGGGTGGGCTATTTATAGCCACTAGGCAACCCGACCTGATTTGTCCAAAATGACCCTGGGTCACTAAGGAACTGACACGTGTTCCAACGGTCAGATTTCAAACACACGCGACAACTTTACTTGGGCTACAAGCAAAGCTGACTCATCCAGCTCTGGATAAGATTTGCTCTCATTGTCTTCGCTCGAAGACATAGGATTTGGGTTGAGCATCACTTCAGTCACTCTGACTTAGTTCACTTGGACCCCACTTAACAGTACGGTGGTTCCTATGACTCAACAAAGAAGAAAGGAAACAACGAAACCACACAGTCTTCGCGCTCCATTGTCTTCACGTAATGTCTTCTCATGTCATAGTCTTCAATATGAATATCTTCTCTTACCACCATTGTCTTCAATGTCTTCATACATTTTTAGGGGTCATCTCCGGTAGGTAAACCGAATCAATGAGGGACACTACCTGTGTTATCCTGCAATTCTCACAGACGCATTAGTCCCTCAACCAACTTTGTTATCAATACTCCAAAACCAACTAGGGGTGGCACTAGATGCACTTACAATCTCCCCCTTTTTGGTGATTGATGACAAACTGGTTGAAGTTTTCAACGGGGATAAAGTATGTGAAATTGTAAGGATAGGGAATTGTCTTCATAAGTAGCAAGGGCTCCCCCTGAAGATGTGCATATAAGTAATTTGCTTTTGGAATGCAAATGCACATGGCAGGTTTTATTTATGGAGATCCACTTCTACTTATGAAGATAATTCATCATGCATGAACTGATATAACAAGTAGAATGACATGCATAATGAAAAATGGACGTCTGCAAAATGATCTAAGTGCGGAAGTTATCATCGCACATGCGGAATTTATCATCGCATCAGAGTAAAGCAAACACGTAGCAGAAGTAGCAGACGACCATCAAGTTTAGGTGTTATAACTCGAAGAACCAAATGTATCAAAATGCAAGAGTTGTAAGCACGCAGCAAAATATAATGCAACCGCCCATATGAACCCGCTTGAAGACTATCATCATACGCTTCTCCCCTTTTTGTCAATAATGACCAAAAAGGTTTGAAGACATAGAGCATCTACTCGTCATGAGTAGGTGAAGCAGCAGGGTCGTTGTCGTTGGTTGGCGGTGCAGATGAACTTGGTGCAGTGTCGATGCGCGCAGTAGTTGGAGGTGGTGAAGTGGCATCATCTTCATCATCGATCACTCTGGCATTAACTGTTGCCGCGGAGGAGGAATATTCAGAGTCTCCAAGAGATGGAGTTCGACGCAGGGTAGCATTCCGTGGAGGAGTGGAGTCGAACTGAAATCGTTCATTGAAGCCATCATCTTGAAGATCCGCTTCAGCACTGAGCAGGGTCAAACTCTTCCATGACCTCCGGCAAGTTTCATGAGCAACAAAGGCATTCTTGGTGGCAAGGTTGCGAATGCGATTGACATCCACCAAGAGGCTTTGCATCTGTCTCTTGAGCCAAAAGTGATGTTTATCTTGTTTCTGATGAAGGGCCACTAGAAGTTCTTGGTCATTCAGAACACGAGAACGCTTCGGATGCCTTTGGGCAATGGTGCTTTCAGTGGCTTTAGTGGGTGCTCGATGAGGCAGACGAGTGTTTCCAGCTAGTGGATAGATTCTGGTTGCTGCTTGAACACCTTCAATAGGCTGAGTGAAGCTATGATGCTCGGCATTCTGAAGATAAAGAGGCTTCTTGGCAGGATCTGGGTATATAGCATCAACTGACATATCAACTTCTGGTAGAAATATTATATGATTGCACGCAGAGGGCTGATAATTGATAGATGAGTGTCGCTTGATGAGGCGCATGACCCATGGAGCATAAAACTTCAGACCAAATAGGTCAGAGCCAGAAGTAGCAAGTTGCCTTATGAAGAATTCCTGAGTGTTGAAGCTGATGCCATTTAGAATATAGAATACCAAAGTCTTCATAGCTCCTTCAAGCTTGGCCGCTGATGAGTGTCCCTTGACTGGCCATAGAGTTCGCCTGATGATATGATATATGGTTCGAGGCAGATACTCAAGGTCTTCAACAAAGAAATGTGTGGGATACTCAGCATCAGATGGCAAATGCTTCATCATGCTCAGCATCTGGCTCATATTGGGTTCTGGCTTATGAAAGATGCTCTCCACAGCATTGCGGTGTAGCTGACAGTTAGGCTCATACAGTTCTCCTGGAGTGGCTAGCCCTGTAAGCTCAATGATATCCATAGCTTTGGCTTCATGATGAACATTTCCAGTCATCCACTCAAGAACCCAAGTCTTGATGTCTCTGTAGTAACCGCGAATGTGCAGAGTGGCATAGAATTGAAGCAATAGCTCTTCATTCCAATGTTCTTTTTCTGTCACAAAATGGAGCAGACCAGCGTCTCGAAAGCAATCAAGTGCTTCTTCTAAGCACAGCAGTCCAGCAATGGCTTCAGTGTCAAGGCGCATATGAGAGAAAATGCGCCCTTGATCATATAACACGCATGAGTAATAGCTTCTCTGCTGATAGCTCCAGAACCTATCTGATGATATTCTTGGCTTGGTGTAGGGGTTCTTGGCGCTGTCAAAGAAGGTATTATGGCTTTTGAAGCCATTTGCATTGAAGGACCCGGGGGAGTTGGCAGTACCTGGAAACCTTGGCAACCTGGGCTTTGGCTTCTGTACTTGAGGCCTATGCTCAACATGATAGTCAAATTGTGGTCCTGAGGCAGAGGGTGGAGGCACCAGAACGGGCCATCGGACAGTAGTGAGCTGACCATGACTGTATGCTTGCTCAATTGTGTGAGGCCTTGGAGGCGGAACAGGAGCAGGGGCAACATCAGAGGCAGGCTGCACGACAGGTGCTTCCGGAGCAGTTGTCATATTGGCTTAAGGTGCAACATTCTCAGTGGCTTCAGGTGCAGCATTCTCATTGGCTTCAGGTTCAGTAGCCACATTTGCTTCAGGCACAGTGGCCTCATTGGTTTCAGGCACAGTTGGTGCAGGCTCCACATTAGCATCAGCCATGACTACGTCACTGGCTGTATTGACGTTGGTGGTGGCAGCCTCAACATTTTCAACCTCCTCTTGACGAATAGGAGGGTCGGGCACAGACACGTTCAAATCATGAACTGCTTCTTCTTCAATCACTGGGGGGGTTAGTACACGCACTTCTTCTTGATTTTCTTCGGCTGATGCAGCCGGAATGTCTTCAGCAGCATGTGCTTCAGACTCAGAGACATTCACAGTTGGAGCAGGTTCAGAAAATACTTGCCGTGCAACAGGTGAACGTTGCACTTCTCCTTCTGGAACGCTCGACAGAGGGACTTCAGGCCTTTGTCCTCTGTGAAGCCTGCGAAGAGCTGGCTTCACTTTAGGAGATGGAGTTGGCTGAGCCTGAACGTCTTCATCCTCTTCTTGCACGTTGGGGGTAGCTTGTTGTTGTTGTAGGGGAGTACTGGGGGAGTCTTGTAGTTGTGGGTGATCAGCCCACGATGCATCCTGACCTATTGGCGTCAATGGGCGACCAATGCTAATGAGTTCGCTGTTCGTATGAACAAGCGATGATACCAAGTCATTTTCGATCTGAGGAAGAACTTCATCATCAGCTACATTGTCATCTTAACCAATGTCTTCAGCAGCGTTGGGTTCAGCTGCTGGAATATCTTCAGTCACATGAGCTTCTGCGGTAGCAGGCTCATGGACTATAATCTGTCTTTCTTGATGTTCAGACTCACGGCGAACCATTGAGATGGGTTCAACCATGAGGGGCTCTGTGGGAGCAGCCCGATTCTTTTTCTTCCATGAAAAGCGCGATTTGGCTTCCGCGAGAGGCACGACCGTGCCTCTCAGAAACAAAAAAAAAGATTTTCCCTTCTTTTTCTTTCATGAGAGGCACGGCCGTGCCTCTTGGAAATGAAAAAAAAAGTTTTCTCTTTTTTTCCTTCCATGAAGAACGATTTTGCTCGGCCGCACCTCTTGGAGACGAGAAAATGCGTTTTCTCTTATTTTCCTTCCGTGAGTTGCACGGCCGTGCCTTTTGGAAATGAAAAAAAACACGTTTTCTGTTTTTTTTTCATGAGAAGCACAATTTTGCTTTCGCGAGAGGCATGGTCGTGTCTCTCGGAATGAAAAAAACAGGGTTTTTTTCTTCTGTGAGAGACACGGTTTTACTTCCGTGAGATGCATGGCCGCCTCTCGAAAACTGAAAACACGTGTTTTCTATTTTCTTCCTTCCGCGAGACAGCGAGAGGGACAGTTTTTTTGTCCCTTTTTTTCATGAAAAAGTTTGTCAAAACCTATCAGCATGAAATATAGTTTTGAAGATTTCGACGCGAGGAATCGAAGGGTAAAAATAGTTTGAGATTTGAAGGCACGTTTAAGAGATAAAATGTTTTGAACAAACGGATCTATGAAAAAAAGAAAATTTCAAATGCGACAAATGGCGCACATGCAGCGCGACACTTGTCACAACCTGAAAGGGGAAGTGATCTTTGAAAAGAATACTCCTCAATTAGTGATTTCGATATTCTGCTTGTTTTTAGAACGGTAAAATCATATTCCGATGTGCGGCTCAAGGATTTTTGTGGGCTGGGAGCATTTGGCCCAACTCAGAGCGACAGCATGCCAGGCATTCGGCCTAATTCAGAGGCGAGAAGAGGGGCTGGCTGACTTGGGGCACGAGATGCCTCGGCCTTGTCTTTTCATGTTTTGTACTTTTATTTTTTGATATTTTTTATACTTCCAAATATTTCAAATAAATACTCCCCAGTTCATAATGCCAAACCTCACAAATTTTGATCAATTGTTTGAAGAAAAATATTTACATCTAAAATGTAAAATATATATTATAAGATTTATCATAAGATGTAGTTTCATATTTTATAGTTTTTGTATTGTACATATAAATATGTTTTTCTATAAACTTGGTCAAAGTTTACAAACTTTGATTTTTTTTAAATCTATACACACTACATTATGGAACGATGAGAGTATATTCAAAAACACTTTACAGATTAAAAAATAATATTAACCAAGCATTTGAAAATTGTTAAATATGTATAAAGAAAATATTTCTCATTTATACGACACATTTATACAAAAAATACATTGGTATGAATTTTTGTGATCATTATTTAAAAATGTTAATCAAGCATTTGAAATAATGTGAAACAAGTATTTAAAAATGTTAAGTGTGTATAAAAAAGTTGATCATGTATCAATTTTTTTTAGTTTTTAATTGAAAAATGATAATCAAGAAATTATATTTTTTAAAATTTGTGTATAGAAAATATTTTTGACCATGTATTCAATAAATATTAATAAAGAAATTGGAAAATTTTAAATTTGTGTATAGAAAACAATGTTCACCATGTATTCAATAAATGTTCATCAGACATTTGAAAAATCTATAAAATGTGTACAGAAAATGTGTTGACTATGTATTAAAAATATTAATCTTGTATTTGAAAATAGTAATCAAGCGGTTGAAAAAATATATTCAATAATTTGAAAATTGTTTAAAATATGTATAGAAAAAGTTGACCATGTATTAAAAAATGTTAAACTTGTCTTTAAAAATGTTAAACATGTATTAAAAATGTTGTTGTGTAACGGAAATCAAAAGAAACAAAGAAAAGTGAAAACCCCAATTATAACCAAAAAAGAAACAAAGGAAACCAAAGATGAAAGAAAATAAAAAACAAATAAACAAGTGCAAAAAGAAACCGTAAAACCCAATAAATAAACATCAAAGAACAAACGAAAACTGTTGAAAACAAAGAAAGAAACAAAGAAAAACTAAATGAAATGAGAAAGAAAAGAAAAATAGATGAAAACCATGAAAGAAACAAAAAGAAATCAAAGGAAAAACTAAAAACAAAGTATAACAACAAAAAAAGAAAACATAAGAAAATCAGAGAAGAAATAAAAATACCAAAGGAAAAAAAAAAAGAAAACAGACAAACACATCAGTGATATTTTTTGAGAAACACACATCAACAAATAGACCGGCTAAAGAATAAACGAGTAACACGCTTTCGGGCCGGCCCATATGCATGCGCGTTGTAGGAAAGGTTCAAGCAAGACGGATGCTAGTCGCGCTTTAAGCGAGGCATAGCATTCGGAGATGGAGGGACCTCATAACCAAGCCTATTCCTATTTAGCGCTTTAGGCACCAGTTACTTCATTACCAGTAACTAGCACACATCCTCGATTCCATTTGATGTTTTTTATCTATTATCTTTTCCGTTTTCCTTTTTTCCTTTTCTATTTACTTATTAATTCATAGTTTTGTAAGATTGGCAAACTTCTGTTCAAATTAGTGAAAATTTTCAAATTTATGAACATTTTTGAATTCCTGAACTTTTTCCAATTTTATGATTTTTCTTCAACGCGTGTGAACTTTTTTCAAATTCATGGTCTTTTCCTAAATTTTAGAAAACCTTTTTTGAATTCATGAACTTTTAGAATTCACGAACTTCTTTGAAATTCATGAACTATTTTTTGAATTCCTGATTGTTTTTCAAAAAAGGAAAAAAAGAAAAAGAAAAACATCAGAAACAGAACAAAAACTGGTGAAACATGAAAACCGCAAGATCCCAACCCAAAAATCCAGAAGAGAACCTAAAACCGATGTTGGGAGTATTTGTTTTGGGCCGGCTCAGTTCGCTAGCCAGAAGGAATCAAGGGTGTGCGCCAGTTGCCAGTAACAAAGTACTCCCTCCGTTCGGAATTACTTGTCACAAAAATGGATATATCTACAACTAAAATACATCTAGATACATTCAACAAATAATTCTGAACGGAGGGAGTAACTGTCACCTATAACGCTAAAAACGAATCAAGCTAGGCTGAGAGCCTACTTCGGGGCCCATTTCACCGATAACATGCACAGAAAGGAAGGCCGGGTATTTAGCCCATTTCGGAGGGAGCAGAGGAGTATTTTTCCTGTCCATCTTGGACTAACAGAGAGATATTTTTAGCAGTATAGAAATGATGAATTTGTACATCAGAATTATCAATTGGATCATAAAGAATAAATAAGCTTCGCATTTCATATAATAAAAGTGTCTCATTTGCAGGAGTTTGCAAATCAAAACGGGCACACATCAACCAAAACTCACCAGCCTAGAGCATTGGTAGTATCAAGTCAATTCACAATCACATCCATGTGAGGACCACTTGCCTCTAATTTTGATGCACGCACCTGCAGAAACAACATACTCCCTCTATAAACTAATATAAAAATATTTAGATCATTAAATATATTAGTTTACGGACCGAGTACTTCTTATGTTGTTCTGGAAATATTGGCACATAATCTAGATGTCGGTACCGATGAACAAAGGGGAGAACAAAAAAAAATTCATGGAAGCGAACATACTTGTAAAATGTCATAGTAGCAACAACAATTGCTAGAACCTGCGCTGTCAACCGAACCAAACCTTAGGCACAACACAATGTGGAGCACGACTCGGGCATAAGCGCCCAAAGGTACGTCCCAACGCCCAGACTAGTCCTGGCCATGGGCCGCCCGGCCCGACCAGGCCCGACGCTGCTCCCGGGCCGGGCCTGGGCCTAGGTTTTGAGCCCGAAGACTAGGTCAGGCCGGGCCTAGGCCCGCTGTTTCTGCCATTTACTGAAGAGGCCCGACCCAAGGCCCGAGGCCCGGTGTTTATTTGCAGTGACGGGCCGGGCTTGGGCCTGAAAAGTAGGCCTGACGGTCGGGTTCAGGCCTGAGTTTTCTACCTCGGTCTTGGTTAGGCCCGACCCGAAGCCCGGCCCGACCCAAAGGATGGCCAGGTCTAGCCCAGAGTGACACATGGGTAAGGGTATACCTGGCCAAACCTCGGGCCGCGCCGGGCTTCGTGTCGGGCCTAGCCAAGCCCGAGGCAAAAAACCTAGGCCCGGGCCCGACCATCGGGCCTTGTTTTTGGGCCCAGGCCCTGCCCGAATGCGTAAAAGCCTGCTGGGCCTCGGGCTGGGCCCCTTCAGAAAAGCACAAAAATGAGGGGGCCGGCCCGGCCCGACCATCGGGCTCAAAATCTAGGCCCGAGCCTAGCCCGGAAGCAGCATCGGGTTGGGCCGGGTCGGGCTTTTTCAGGGGCGGGCCGGGCTGCCCATGGCCAGGACTAGGTAAGGGTAAAGATGACTACAAATTTCATTCTCGTGAGAGCTTTCAGCACTAGATACACTCTTTATTTCGAACAACAATACAAGACGTTTTTTGCGGAAAATACACAGGGGCTCCCGGGTGCTCCACACCCCTATACAAACATTAAAGATAAAAAATATCAATTTTTTTATAAAAAATCTTAAATTTGGGGATATCAAGCCTGAATTCTCAATCTACTCCCGTGTGTAGTTTCGTGGAAAAAAAATACCAGGAAACGTATCCATGACGAAGGAAATAATGTCCGAACAAAAATCCATTCAAACAGTTTTTTCTACACATAAGACATTTTTGCCTTCTTTTGCCACAAATACGTTTCTTGGTATTTTTTCACGAAATTTCACGGAAGTAGATCGGAACCCAGGCTTGATATTCCAAAACCCCAACTTTTTAAAACAAAATGTTGGTATTTTTCTTAAATTTAATGTTCATATAGGGTTGTGGAGCACCCGGGTGCTATAAATCCGCTTCCCTTTTTTTGCAAACTATTTTAGTTATCAGAGCAACTTTAATGGGGCGACCAATTTCGTCCGCTGGCGTCTGTTTGGGTCGGCACGGACACAAACGTCGGCCCAACGCGCCGACCAAAACGAACGCGCGTCCGCTTGGCGTCCGCCTGCCGACCCATTCCCGGCCCATTTTTAGCCGGATTTGCGCCAGTGCGGACACGAGGTGGACGCGCGCGCGCTTTCTTCTCCCCCGGGCCCGCTGGTTGGTGGCAGCCTCCACCATTTCCCTCCATTCCCGCAAAACCCTCCCGCCCGCGCGCGCTCCCGCCCCACCCCGACCATGGACGACGACCTCGACGCCGCTGCCAGCCTTGCCTCCCTCGCCTCGTCGGGCATGCTGCTACCTCTTGAGCACTGCGTTGGATTTCCCCGAAGAGGAGAGGATGATGCAGTAAAGTAGCGTAAGTATTTCCCTCAGTTTTTGAGAACCAAGGTATCAATCCAGTAGGAGACCACGCACGAGTCCCTCGTACCTACACAAAACGATAGCAACTCGCAACCAACGCTTAGGGGTTGTCAATCCCTTCACGGTCACTTACGACAGTGAGATCTGATAGAGATAATATTTTTGGTATTTTTGATAGATAGATGCAATGTAAAAAGTAAAGGCAAAGTAAAGCAAGTAAATAAAGTGATATAAATTGATATGATGAGAATAGACCCAGGGGCCATAGGTTTCACTAGTGGCTTCTCTCAAGAGCATAAGTATTCTACGGTGGGTGAACAAATTACTGTTGAGCAATTGACAGAATTGAGCATAGTTATGAGTATATCTAGGCAATGATCATGTATATAGGCATCACGTCCAAAACAAGTAGATCGAAACAATTCTACATCTACTACTATTACTCCACTCATCGACCGCTATCCAGCATGCATCTAGAGTATTAAGTAAAAACAGAGTAACGCCGTAAGCAAGATGACATGATGTAGAGGGATAAATTCATGCAATATGATAAAAAAACCCCATCTTGTTATCCTCGATGGCAACAATACAATACATGCCTTGCAACTCTTTCTGTCACTGAGTAAGGACACCGCAAGATTGAACCCGAAGCTAAGCACTTCTCCCATTGCAAGAACTACCAATCTAGTTGGCCAAACCAAATAAGATAATTCGAAGAGACTTGCAAAGATAACTCAATCATACATAAAAGAATTCAGAGAAGAATCAAATATTTTCCATAGATAATACTGGATCATAAATCCACAATTCATGGGTCTCAACAAACACACTGCAAAAAGAAGATTACATCGAATAGATCTCCACGAGAGAGGGGGAGAACATTGTATTGAGATCCAAAAAGAGACAAGAAGCCATCTAGCTACTAGCTATGGACCCGAAGGTCTGAAGTAAACTACTCACACTTCATCGGAGGGGCTATGGTGATGATGTAGAAGCCCTCCATGGTGGATGCCCCCTCCGGCGGAGCTCCAGAACAGGCCCCAAGATGGGATCTCGTGGATACAGAAGGTTGCGGCGGTGGAATTAGGTTTTTGGCTCCTGTTCTGATCGTTCAGGGATACGTAGGTATATATAGGAGGAAGGAGTACGTCGGTGGAGCTCCGAGGGACCCACGAGGTGGGCGCGCCCTCCACCCTCGTGACCTCCTCGGAAACTTCTTGGAGTAGGGTCCAAGTCTACTGGATCACGTTCGGTTGGAAAATCACGATCCTGAAGGTTTCATTCCGTTTGGACTCCGTTTGATATTCTGTTTCTTCGAAATACTGAAAAAGGCAAAAAAACAGCAATTCTGGGCCCCTCCGGCAAAAAATTATAGATACGTTGGAGACGTATCACATGCCGACCGCCCCCTCCGGCAAAGGCAAGCCTCCCCCTCCCCCCCCCCCCCCCCCCCACACACACAAGACCGATGCGCCCAAACCGAAGAAGGTGCTGGCGCCCAAACAACAGGCAAAGGAGTCGGCCAAGAGGAAGGGCCGGAGGCACGCCTTCATGGAGATCCAAAGGAGGCTTGAGATGGACGCGGAGAAGCAAGCCAGGATGCTTGAGATGGAGGCGGAGAAGCAAGCCAAGATGCTAGAGATCGAGGCCGCCAACGCCAAGACCAAGGCGAAAGAAGTGGCTCTCGCGAGCATGATGACCGGGGTGGAGATCATGAAGGTGGATCTCAACACAGTGTCGGCAAGGAAGAGGCCGTGGTTCGAGAAGATGCAGGCCGAGATGCTCAAGTTTGATGAGAGTGATCTATGGCGGCGAGCGTCATTCCTATTTTGTATGCCGGCAGGTGTGCTGGCATTGACCACGGGGCCGCGATGGCGTGGTCGAACTCAAGTCCCGCCCCTTTTTTGTGTGCTGTCATGTGTGTCAGCCGCTGGCGAGTGCGCCAGCATGAACCGTGGTGATATTTTTTAATGCCGGTGCTGGCATGGTGCCGGCATGAGACATGACCGCGAGCCTTTTTTTTAAAGTTGAGTGTGGACATGAAATGAGTCGGCATGTTGGGCGCACTACCGACCCAAATGTAAAACAGTGCGGACACCAGGTGTGCGGCCGACCCAAACGACAAGAAGAGGACAAATTCACCGTCCATTGGAGTTACTCTCATTACATAGAAAAGAAATTACAACAAACATGTCCAATCAACAGTTGTGTTTACAAAACAGGCAAGTGGTACCAACAAGCAGGAGATCTGGAGATGGGACTAGCAGTCGCAGGGCAGGAGCAATGAGTTTGAAATCGCTATCACTCGCCCTGTAGGGTTAGACGGAGAGATGTGTACGTACTAGGCAAGGCAGGCACAGTGCTTCTGGTGGTGTCACATCGCGGCCAGATAAGGGAGATAACGGGCCATGTAATCCAGCTCATTCCTACGGCCCCATGATTTCTTGGATGTGCCCATGCCATCCATGGATGTTTTTTTTTTGAAACGGAGGCAAAAGATTTGCCTCTTCTATTAAATAAGGGAGGAGTAGAGTTAAAAGTTTTACAAGAGCACTACATATACGACATGACAATTACTCGCAGAAAAAATGATCCCTAGTCTTTTAGCACCGGCGGTGATCCAGAGCTTTGCCTCCTCGACGATGTTGCTAAGTAGAATAGATGGCGGCGCGCTCTTGTGGCGGAACACTCTTGCATTACGCTCGTTCCAAATGGTCCAGGAGACGAGCATAGTGAGGGAGGTCATAGCACTCCGGTTGGGGATGTGATTGCCAGTTCTCTTGTCCCACCACTCGTGGACGGAATCATCAAGGTGCCAAAGGGTGGTGTCCATGTGAGCAAGGCCAAGTTTTTCAATGATAATCCTCCATAGACGGAGCATGTAGCGGCACTTGAAGAAGAGATGTGCACCCGATTCTTGCTCTCTTGAGCATAGAGGGCAAAGCCCACAATTTGTCCAACCCCGTCTCTCCAAGCGATCGGCGGTCCAAATCCGATCTTGGATAGCCAACCAAGCAAAAAACTTGACCTTGGGGGGGGGGGGGCAAGCCTTCCAAACCATGCGATCCATAGGGGAAAGAGTTAGCCCCAGGAACTGGGCTTTGTATGCAGTCGCCGCCGTGTAAATCCCGTCATTCGAGTGCTTCCAACAAATATCATCCTCAAGCTGCTCATCGAGATGAACCTCGTTGACAAGCATCCAAAGAGTGAAAAATTCTCTAATGTGTTCGCCGGAGATAACAGTGTTGTAGTTGATTTTGAAGATCCAGGCATTGCCCTTTAGAGCCTCTCGCACCTTCCAATTCTTTCTTCTTGAGGCCTCAAAGATTAGCGGTGCAATATCTTTGGGCTTGCGCCCGAGAAGCCAAGGTGAGTCCCAAAAAGGCGTTTTGGCTCCGTTCCCCACAGTGATGGTAGTGGAGGCATAGAAGAAATTGAGATCATCATCCGTGCAAGGATTGCCAAATCCCACCCATAATCTGTGAGGTTCCTTCCACTCATACCAAGGCCATCTTAGCCTTAGAGGACGTGCAAATTTGCAAGTATTAAGCACCCCAAGGCCACCATACTCTTTTGGCCTACAAACTGTATCCCAATTAACCTTGCATTTGGCACCCGTCGTCTTGTCTGCACCGGACCAGAGAAAAGCTCTTTCAATTTTGTTGAGGTTATGAATAGTGCTTGGAGGAACGATGAGGGGTGTGATGGAGTACACCGCTTGAGAGCATAATACGGACTTGACCAGGGCCGTGCGGCCAATGGTTGTGATGTCCTGGCCCTCCCAAGTAACTAGTTTGCCGGCCGCCTTATCCTCAAGATATTGGAAATCCACCTTCTTAAGTTGCCACACCGAGAGAGGTAGGCCTAAGTATCTCACTGGGAAGAACGCGCGGGTTGCCGGAATGCTCCCGAGAATGAGACCAAGGTTGAGGTGTTGCATCTGATTGGCACAACCGAGCTCTTCAGAAAGTTGGTATGTAGGCCCGTAACCTCGCCAAACCCACGCAGGATAGACGCAAGGTTATCAATGTCTTGCTTGATAGGAGCGACAAAGACCGCGGCGTCATCCGCATAGAGAGATGTTCGCACCGTGGCACCCCGGCCTCGAATCTTATGAAGAAGGCCTTTCCGCGTTGCCAAATCAAGGATCTTATGCAGGGGGTCGATCGCAATGACAAAGAGAAGGGGGGACACGGGGTCTCCCTGCCGAAACCCACGGCCGTGCATGATCGGTGGACCAGGAAACCCATTAAGAAGGATGCGTGATGAAGATGTTGAGAGGAGAGCAGCAATCCAGTCACGGAATTTGGGTGGGAACCCCATACGCTGCAGAAGGTCCAGAATGTAACTCCACTTGACCGAATCAAACGCCTTCTTGATGTCCAACTTGAAAAGCAGCGCAGGAGTTTTGCACTTTTGTAGTCTCCTTGCGAAGTTTCGGACATACATGAAATTGTCGTGAATGCTACGCCTCTTGATGAATGCACTTTGAGCGTTGGACACTAGGCCATCCATAAGGGGGGCAAGACGGAGCGATAGGACCTTGGCGATGATTTTGGCGATGGCGTGGATGAGGCTAATGGGCCTGTAATTAGGGATGCCCTCCGCCCCCTCCTTCTTGGGTAGGAGCACGACATTGGCAGAGTTGAGCCAGTGTAGGTCAGATGTGTGGAGGGAGTCAAAACGCTCGATGGCCCTCATGACCGCGTGCTTGATAATGCCCCAACACTTCTTGAAAAAGATGCCCGTGAAGCCATCCGGCCCGGGCGCCTTATCACCGGGCATCTCCTTGATGGCTTCCCACACCTCCCCCTCGGTGATAGAAGCATCAAGGTCCTGCAACGCATGTTGCTCAATACCAAGCTCCACCCAATTAAAGTCCTTGTTGCTCGTGCATCCCGTTCCCATCACCTCACGGAAGTGGTCGTGTATGATCTTCTCCTTTTCCTCATGTTCGGTTACCCACCCATGGTCATGCTTGAGCCGATGGATGTGGTTTTTTCTTCGACGGGCATTGATGCGTCGGTGGAAGAATTTGGTATTAGCATCGCCGTCCCTCAAATTAGCAATCCTAGCACACTGACTCTTCCTAGCTCTCTCTAGCACCGCCAGACTGATGACCCTGCGTTTAAGCCTAGAACGGAGGTCGCGTTCCTCTGAAGATAACTGTCTCCCCTCCTGCGCGATGTCTAGCTGAAGGATCACAAGATGTGCAACATGAAGTTGGATCCTTGCCTTGGAGAACAGATTGTTGCTCCACTCGGTAAGGCGAAGCGCGGTTTTCTTTAGCTTGAGATGCAAAATCTTGCATGGCTCAGTGTGCCACACCCGCTCGGCCCATGCATTTTTGACCACCTCCTCAAATCCGGGCAAAGATACCCAGAAATTCTCGAACTTGAAAGCCCGTGGCCGCATAGGCCCCCTGTCGTCGGCAAGCAGAAGAGGACAATGGTCGGAGAGGGAGGATGATAAAGCATGCAACACATGTGTGTTGAAGGACATGTCCCAATCCGTGTTGCAAAAGAAAGAGTCGAGCTTGCAAAGAGTTGGGTTTTCTCTCTCATTGCTCCACGTGAACCGTCTGTTCTGAAGGTGAATTTCCTTAAGCTCACAATCCTGGAGAGCGGCACGGAGCCGGTTGATCCGACCCCGGTTAATGTTTCTCTTATTCTTGTCCCTCGCCCTATATATCTGGTTAAAGTCCCCTAGAGCGAGCCAAGCCACACCCGGCAGGGGCTTGCTGGAGCGAAGCTCGTCAAAAAAAGCATCCTTGGATGCATGCTCGGTGGGACCATATACGTTTGTGATCCTGAAGCGCACGTCATTTCCACGAATACGAACCAAGGCCGAGAGGCAAAATACCGAGGTTGTTATGTCAGTGACCTCCAAGACAGCATCATCCCATAGGAGGAGCATCCCACCCCTAGTTCCCATTGCCGGTGGCTGCGCGAAATTTCGCAACCTGTTGCCCCCAAGGAAAGCAGCAGTAAACCTGTCGACGTTGCCCAACTTAGTCTCCTGGAGACAAACAAGCTGGCACGAGGAGGACGCAATTGTCGCACTGACCGTAGCCCTCCTGTTCGGGCAGTTAAGCCCCCGGACATTCCAGCTGAGCGTGTTGATGGGTTGCATGATCATGGGAAACAAGGTGTCGCACTTGGCCAGACAAAGCCGTAGCAAATGGAAGTAGAGGTAACAATATGCAAGCCAACTGGAGCTTTGTCAAACTGGGAACAACTAGGACGAGAACACAACCAGCTCACACGGATACAACGCACACAAGGAAAAACAACAGTGATACAGACCCCTCTGGGCCAGCTAGGCAAGCTTGCTAACATAGAGAAATGGTAGTTCCCAGGAACGTTGAACTAGCAGGTCAGGCTGCATCCAGCGATGCACCTCCATGCAGCGTTGTGCCTTCCTGGGCAGAGGCCAGCTCCAGGGCTCCGTCTCTGCCGTGGTCGATCAGGGCGTCCTCCACATCGTTGACGACCTTGTCGTCGAGGTGAAAGAACTCATGCATGGCCATGATCACCTCAGGGGTCAGTTGCTCCTTGAACTTGGCAGTGAAGTCTTCCAGAGTGGCTTCCGTCACGTCCTTTCCATCACGCGTGATACCCAGGCTGCGGCCGACCAGCCTCTCGGCAACCTTGGCCATCGGAGCAACATCCTGGCCACCAGAGCGCCTGATCCTTTGCAGCGACAACCCTCCCTTGGTAGAAATCCAAACCCCAGCCAGCGTCTTCCTGCGAGCAGCCGGGGGCCTAGGAGGCGGCAAACCAGGCTGTGCCAGCAGTCCTGGCTGACGCTCCGCAAAGATGGCCAACGCCACCGCATCCCCTTGCACCCCAGAAACATGCCCAGGAGGTGGGGTGCGCTGCACAATGCCATCACAGACTAACGGCGGCGTAGGAAATGCCTCGAAGCCAGGCGGCCTAGAGGGTGATGCCGCGGGCCGCTGAAGCGTGTTGGGCGAGCAGAGACGAACCAGGGCCGCCTCAGCGTTGAGTAGGGGCGAGCTCCGCGCTCCCGCGTGGTTTGACCTCGGGACCGACTGCAGCACCGACGTTGGAGAGTGCGGTGGGGACGCCGGCGGGGTGAGAGCCTCCAGAGAGCGTCTTTTGGCCGAGCGAGGAGAGGCCTGCCGAGCAGGGCTACGCCCGCGGGCATCCGCGGCCTCCCGACCCAGGATGGGCTGGAGCTCGTTGGCCCTTTCGGCCTCGCCGCCTTCAAAAGAGGAGCCATGCAGCATGTCGAGGGCATGCGCAGCCACTTGGCCAGCGGCCGGCGCGAGCTGAGTGCCGGAAGGGGCACCCGCGCGTCGGTGCCCACCCGAGCGGTCCCTGGAGCGGTCTTGGCCGCCCTCCTGCTGTTGGCCACGCGCATTCTGGGAGAGCGAGCAACGCACACGGGCGCCCCAAACCTCGCGAGCGCGGCCGCCGTCGCGCCCACGGCGCCCGTCGCGGTCGTCATCATCATCGCGCCTGTCTTGACGACGGACATCACGCACTGGCGCAGCCCGCCTGTCCCTTGGGACAACGGTGCCGTCGACGACTCGCCTGTACCAAGTGAACTCGTGGACGTCCGGGGGAGGCGGATCATCGTCGTCCTCGGCGGCCTTGGAGTGATCTTCAAGCAGGTCCAGATGGATGAGCACGCGGTGGCGAAGCCCTCGCCGCCCACGGCGGCGGTGGCCACGGGCAGGCAGGGTGAGCCACTTCACCTTTGGGATGGCACTGGGGTCAGCTGTCCACGCCCAGAGCGCCAGGTCCCTCGTATCCTCCTTGCGACGAGAGCGGGGCTCGATGTAGTCCAAGGAGCAGCGCCGGCCAATGAGGAAGGTGGCGACGTACTCGTTCCAGCCGTGGAGGGGGATGCCCTCCAAGCACAGCCGGACATGTTGGAGCATGTCTTCGTTCTCGGCATGAGCTTCAAGTCTCCATTGCCGCACGAAGATGCGGTAGCCAGAGCCAGGCAGATGGTCTCGGGACGTGGCGTCGGCACAGTGGTGCTGGTGCATGAAGCAGACGAAGAACCTCTCGGGGTAGTGCTTGACCACCTCAACATCCTCCTTGCGCGCGCCCAGGGCCGCGGCGATGTCGCCTGCAACCTGCTGGCAGGAGACATCATGCCTATCGCCCTCGAGCCAGGCAACCGCCACGTTGGTGGAGAGGAGGGCGGACTCCGCCTGCATCTCAGGCGTCGCCGGGACGACGACGAAGTCTTCAGCTGGCCTGAGGGAGGCGTTGCCCGGGCGCATCGCCATGACCGGAGCGCTGCACGAAGCCGGCAGCACCGCACCGGAGGGCGAGGACACCTCCCAGCCACGACCTGAACGAGGAGGCGGGGCAGGACCAGAGGCAGCAGCAGGGTGGGGCAGAGGAGGTGGTGGAATAGCAGGGCAGTCAAGAGAGCTCAACGGCATCCAGTGGTTGCGGCAGCCCCGCGATTTATGCCCATTCTGCAGGCAGCGGGAGCAGCGAATGGGATCCCGACAGACCGAAGCCCTATGCCCAAGAAAGAGGCACCTGCAGCACCGCCCGAACAGCCATCTAGGTATGGGCGGCGGCTTGAATGCCGGGGCAGCCAAAGCCGGCCGGCGCGGACCATTACTCGACACGACGAGGTGCCAGGCACCGGTCACCTCACCCTCGCGCCCCGCGCCGGCAGACTGCGAGGCCGGCATTGAAGGCCCAGCCGCGAGCGAGCTTGAAGAGGCCAACTGCCCCGCCCTCCCGTAGTTAAGGCGCTCGCCGTCTTGAATGCGCGTGGAAGCCACAGCAGGGGAGGGAGGCGCCGAGCCGACCAAGGCGCGCCCCGAAGCCGCAGCGCCCGGCTGCGAATCCGGGACGAAATCCACGGAGACCGCGGTGCGGCTCGCGGAGGATGGATCTGGATCTAGAGCGGACGAGGGGCACCCAGGGGGCGGCTGCCTCCGCAGCAGCTCCAGCCGTGCAGGGCAACCAGCTGGGAGGCCAGCAGGAGGAGGCGGCAGGGGCATGAACCAGGAGCCGAGGCCCGGGCAGGGCGCAGCGGCCGACGCCGCCGGCGCGGGCACGAGCGCAAGCGAGGGAGCGCTCATCATGGGACTACCCATCCATGGATGTGAGCACGCATGGATCTCCATCTCTCCGTGGAGAGAGGAACAAAGGCTGAACGAGCTCTCTTTTTATGCCAAATGTTGCTAAATGTTTTGACTGCCTGTAAATTTTTGTGACGAAATGACATTCGTAGAGGTCTTGGCCAAAAACAAAAGAAAGTGCTTTCAACAAATAGTTTTTCCGAAGCATTGGCTTTTTTTTTGCCTAGACCTGTATAAATGTGATTTCATCACAAACTTTTACACGCAGTTGAAACATTCATCAATGTTTACCACTATTTTTCTTTAGAATTGTTTGAATTTTATTACTAATTTTTATTTTATTGTTTATTTATAAAAGAGAATGTGCACTCGGGTTTAAAACTCCATGTCCAAAGGGACACACAACTCACAATATCTTCTTTTTTCTTCTTCAAGATTCATCCCGGCCGTTTGTTAGCAATCGACCTTATTTGGGCATCTCCAATGTTGATCCACAAATTGGCTCCCGCGTCTATTCGCGGACAGGGGTGGGACAAGTCTGCGGACATGTATGCGGGAGCCGGCCATCCTAATCTATCCGCATACTATTCAAGCCGGGCTGCAACAACATGCCTGACGAAATTTAATCAAACTGGATGAATTTCATTCAAGTTCGGTCATAATTAACATAAATGGTCGGTATTTCGGCCGAAATTCATCCAAGTCCTGTTCGGCCACAGTGCTCGGCATCAATGCCGGCCGGTGCATGCTCTCGGCTCGCATGAATGTGGTGCGGGAAGCAACACGTGCGTTAGATGGAAAGCACGGGAGAGGCAGGAGGTATTTTTGGGTGGGTCACGGTTGTTGGATGCGGGCATGGCAGCAGCCCGGACGCCCGCAAAACCCCCTTCAGTTTGTCTCGCGTTTGCAGAAAAAAGTGGGTTCGGATCAGTCAGTGGACCAATGTAGAGCCGCGTTGGATGGCAAAAACACGTTCGAACCGCGTGGTTCCAAACGGTTGTCGATGGTTTGAGAGTTGCGCTGGAGATGCGCTTACACTTTGAAGCTATTAGAAGACTACCAGAAAAAATGTCTAGGTTTTTCTTAAGAAAAGGAGGATATACCCCCGTGGTCTCTGCATCTGGACGATGCATGGAGCCATATTACTAATTATTCACAAAGACCATACAAGATGATACATCAATAATCCTGAAGCCATCATCTTGGCAACACTGTTGCTACTCCTATCCCCTTGATGAAGGCGTGCCGAATGTCGAGGCCTAATACCAAACATACATCGCATCAAATCATAACATCTAAAGTCGGGTGTCCCATCCAAGCCATGACCTGGATTGGGTCCCACACCGGTCTGGCACACTCCCAGTGAGCACTGCACGCTGCAAGGGCCGTCACCTCCATCTTCCCTCGGTCCATCCTCAGAGCAAAACTGATGCACTGACCTTGCGAGGCCTCTCTGCCATGAACTCCACCATGACGCCGGGCAACTTTCTCCTCCTGCGCGAGTCCATCTCCAATACGCTCCCATCGCCGAGCCTCAGCGGCGCCATGCCGCCGGGATCCACCGTCGGCCTTGCGGTAGATGTAACACCGCTCCTCCTCTTGTCCCCTCAGCCAGCATGTGCTCCAAAATGATGCCCCCAGGAGGGACAACGACATCGAAGGTTCCATCATCGTCCGATCCGGTAGACCCAGATCTAGGGTTTCCCCCAGAGCATCACGAGTGGGCCGCCATGACCTACAACAACGATGCCTCAAAAAGGGAACGACGTCATAGACGCCGCCATCGTCCGCCATGACCGTAGTCGGCGCGATTTTCACCGAAAATCACCCCCCGATCTCGCAGCTGACTGAAACCGAACGGAGCTTCGTCGTGAAGATCAAAGCCGCCGTCAGCACGCCGGCAGGGAGCCTCCAACCGCCCCTCACCGGTCCTCCACGCGCCACCGGTTGCCACGCCGAGGCGGATCTAGATGGGGTGTCAGATCCGCGGCTTCCGTCGCCCATCTCCAGGCATAGACTCAACTGAAGAGCACCATGCTGGCCATGGATCTGGCCGCCGCCGCAAAGGCAAGGGACGCCGCCCTACCTGCTGCTCGCGGATCCAACACCGGAGTCGCCCCTGTCGCCTCCGGGTGATCCTGTAGCCCCCGCGGAGTCTGGCCCTCCACGCGCAGGACGAGGCACCGCAACACTGCCGTCGGACCTGCCCGCGCGCTGCCGCGCCCTGGATGAACGCGCCGCCGCCGCCCGAGGACGCCCGCCCGCGCTGAGCCCTCGCGCGAGGAGGAGATGGGGCCCCGCCGCCGCCAGCACCTACCGGGCTTTGCCCGGCGGCGCGGATCGGTGGCGGCGAGGGGAGAAGAGGGGCGGGGGGACCTGAGGTGCCGGCGGCTAGGGTTGCCCCCTCGGTCGCCCGTGGGGGGAGCGACGCGAGAGGGGAGGCACACTTAGGTGCTTCTACTAAAAAAATGTCTAGGTAATGCAACATCAGATTCCCGCCAGATTCAAAACGTGCAAACAAAACCAATTGCTGCAACTGCAACTGCACACAAGCAAATCAAAGCGCCAAGCCAACACGGAGTCTGCAGTCTGCACAAATGCAAATCACAAGCAAAACTCCACGGACAACATCTCGCTTCTCCTAATTAATCAAGCATGATTCGCTGCATCTATCCCTGCTCACCGTGGAGGAAGCTCGATTGATCCATCACGAGATGGAGTTCCTCCACCTCCTCTGCGCCTTCCTGGCCGCCTCGCCCTGCGCGGCCGCGTGCCCGTGCCCGCCGCCGGGCCCCGCCGCCTCGGCGCCCGTCATCTTGGCCAGCCTCCCAAGCTTCTTCCACCCGTTGCTCCACGCCGAGGGCCCCTGCTGCTGCTGCGCCTTGCCGCCGCCTCCGCCGAGCTTGCCGCCGTGCTCGCCCGCCGGCGACTGCGTCACCTGCTTCTGCAGCGCGTCCATGTCGTGCTGCAGCTCCAGGTACTTGGCCTTCATGCTCTCCAGCTCGAACTTGAGCGTGTTGATGTCCTTCTTGGCCGCCGCCCAGCCCTCCTGGAACGACTGCGGCGTGGCGTCCAGCAGCTGCCGCCGCGTCGGCGCCGAGGCCGCCCCCCCGTCCGGCGCCGCCTTGAGCGCCGACGACCCCGCCAGCGCGTTGCTGATCTTCACCTGCTCCGAGAAGAGCACCTGCACCACCACCCGCAGCGGCAGCCGCTCGTTCTGCGCCGCGTGCATGCACGCGTCGAACGACAGCTTCTGGCAGTCCATCACCCGGCACAGCCGCTTCCGCTCGTGCTCCGTCAGCGCCGGGTGCGCCTTCAGGTACGAGTCCACGGCGCGGTACAGGCCGTCGTCGCAGGTGCGCGCCGACTCCGGGAGCGACTCGGCCAGCACCTGGAACTTGGTCAGGGAGAGGTTGCGGTCGCGGGACACCTCGGAGAGGTAGCTGTCCAGCAGCCGGGCCACGCGCGCCTTGGCATTCAGCCCCAACGACGACGAGGACGACGCCGCCGCCGCCGCCGCGTTGGCCGGGGGCATCCTTGCGCCCGCGGCGGAGCCGTAGTACTCTCTCTCCGGCTGCGCGTGCGCCTCCCCGCGCCCCGGGCTGTACGACACCTGCTCCGTCTGCTCCTGCACCAGGAAGTGCTCGACGAGCCGCTGCACGAGGTCGACGTCGTAGGCGGTGTCGGCGCGGCCGACGGAGGGGATGAGGAGGTCGGGCAGCGCCGCCTGCTCGAGCTGCATGCCGACCCGCTTCTCCAGCTCCGTGACGAGGGCCGGGGCGGCCTTGAGCATGATGGCGAGGCGGAGCAGGCGGAGGAGGAAGCCGCAGGAGACACTGTCCCGCTGCGGCGGGATGATGCTGATGAGGCTCTCCACCACCATGCGCTGCTCGCGCGCCGGCGCGCTGGTGGCCACGTCGTCCTTGCCGCCCGGGCCGGCGATGATCATGTGGAGCCCGCCGGCCGCGGAGACCTGAGCCCACTGCTCGTCGACGCCGCCGCCGGCGTGGGGGACGACGTCCTTGGTGAGCCCCGGCAGCCATTTCGACGCGTAGTGCGTGATCGCCGCGCCGATGAGGTCGAACCGCATGCCTGTAGCTCCGCCGGCACAAAATAGTTTAGAACTCAAAGATAAATCTGTTCCCAAGTAAAACAGAAACTGAATCAAATCTAAGAAATTTGTTACCTTTGACCTTGATGGCGGTGACGACGCGCACGAAGTGGTCGATCCGGAGAACGGACACGTCCTCGAACCACCAGTCGGACGGCGGCACGGGCTGCCCGCGGCTGGGGCTGGACTCCTTGGAGCCGCCGCCGCCGCTGCCGCCGCCGGCGTTGTTCCAGCGGGGGCTCGCGGCGCCGCTCCGGGGCGGCCTGCCGCTGCCGGCGCCGGTGTAGGCCCAGCGGACGCCCCTGGGGTTGGCGCAGGCCTTCCAGGCGATGGACTCGCTGCAGCGGCGCACGATCTGCAGGTTCTCGGCCCAGGGCGAGAGGCCCTCGCAGCTCTTGAGCACCACGATGGAGTCGCGCCAGGAGGAGAGCACCACGTAGCTGAGGAACGCCTCCGTCTTGAAGATGAGGTTGCCCTCCTCCAGGTCCTCCGTCATCTCCAGGTACTCGGCGGCGCAGCGCAGCCCGGAGATGTTGGACGCCGTCAGGTCCACCGCCATGCCGTAGCAGAACCTGGCGGCCAGCTCGAAGGAGTCCGCGCCGCCGGGGAGGTCGTCCAGCTCCGCCACTACGGCCGTGTCCGGGTCCAGCGCCGCCGCCGTGGCCGACTCGTAGATGACGCGGCCCATCTTGCCGCTCCGCGAGATCATGGGGTACTGCTCCGCAAGTACAACGCCGTGTGATTAATCAACAAATTATACATCGATTGTACTGTTGAACTGAATCAACTTGTGTGTAAATTACAAGGACGCGCGCCAAAAATTGTTGACTTGCTGCAGCGCAAGAGCAGATTTGAGAAACTAAAAGGCTTCTATTTGTGGCACTGCGTGAGCACAAGTAGGAGAATGTCTAATGATTGAGCTGCTGGCCGGGTACACTTGTAGTTGTAGTCTAGTACCACTACTACAACGAAATTATGGATGATTCTCTCTGTTGGAATAAAGGAAAGAAGAGCTGTACTACCTTGTGAAGATGGAAGCTCACATCGCCCACTTTGACAAGCAAATCGCTGGGGATATCGCTGTTGACATACCTGCTCAAATTGCAGGGGAGAAAGAACAAGAAGACGATGAGGTGAAGTGCACACAAGGAAACCTCCATAACTGGTGCCACAACCACATATATACCAAGAGTGATCTCTGCGAACGAAGCCGTCGGTCTTGAGCCCGTCGTGCCGGTCGGAGCAGCCGACTCCGAGGACGGGGACGAGCCCCCGCTTGCCGGCGTCGCTCTCCGACTCCCACATGCTTCCCCGGCCTCCTCTCCTCTACGCGGGGCTCCTCTTCTGCGGAGCATGCAAGACCAAGGATATAGCCATGAAATACACATACATACGCGCACGTTTAAAATCCCACGAGAAAAAAAAGTCCAGGACGTGTGAGTATGCATGCATCTCTGCAAATATGTCATGGAAGTTACTGGACATACGTACAGCTAGCTGGAAATTCTCCTGCTTGATCTGGTCTTGCAGCTGCGACCGGATTTCAGAAGAAGAAGAAGAAAAAGAAGAAGAAGAAGAAGAGGGGGTGTGCTAGCTGATGAGCGTGAGTGGGATGATGTGTGAAGCTGTGAAGGTAGGCAGCAAGGGAGTGATAGGGGAAGAACATCGAAGATTGGTCCCGATGGATGGGGTGAGATCGAGAGACCACATGGAGTGTTTGTTTGCTATGCATGCCCAGGGACCTGGCTATTTTAGCTAGCCTTCTTAGCTGCGCATGTGTCGCCCAGTCGGCCTCTCACGCTCTCCCTCCACCATAGTCTCGCTGCAAAAGCCTTTCAAGCTCACTGTAACCTTGGTGTAGTACTACGTACTATTACATAGTAGTAGTAATTAACTGATTAATGGGGTGTACCATCTCCCTCCTCATGTGCAGGAGTGTGTCTTAATTTGGCCCTGTTTGAGCACGGGCGCCGCTCCACAAGCGTCCCTTTAGCTGTCGGCAGCAGCGCCAATCATCCGCTTTCTCACCGTTCAGTCCAAGCAGTCGACGGTTCAGATTGCCCTGAAACAGGAGAACACATATTCATCCGGCAGTGCTGGTGATTGATTGATGTCAACTGTTGGTTTTCTGATGACTGAATTTTCATGATGCAGCGCATCTATCTGCCTGGTAAAAGAGAAGGACGAACCTACGAGCGATTGCAATGTGGCATCCTTCCTTTTCATGGGGAAATCGTGTGCCCCCTTGGGCGCCAGATGTGCCATACCGGTCGGCGTCGTCAACAAGGGGCGACGACGTAGCTCATCGCGCTGCCGCTCGTGCGCCCATATGTACGTCCATGCCACACTGTCACATGACTATAGCGACGTTGTTTGTTCTCCTACGCTCCACAGAAGGCTGGGCTTGCACAGCAGCAGTATCCCATTTTTTTGGGCGGTGGTCCATCGTCTTAAATTATACACTTTCAAGGGACAATCTTTTTATTTTCTTGGGCACCCCAAGGACACAGTCAGAACCAGACCCTGTCAGTGTTCCGACGTGTCTATTTTAAAACACCTATTTATTCATGCATGCCATTATGCTTCTCCTTATCTTACTTATATTTCGGTCCCTTGCATGCGATTGATGGAGATGGAGAAAGCGATAGAAGAGAGAATTTTAAAAAAAGTGGTTTGGGATGGGCCATGTCGTACGTGGCGGACTAACGGGCGCGTCCGCGAGGTCTCGTATCCTCCCTACATCTGGTCTCCATATCATGGTTTGCAGATAGCCTGAATGTATAAGGATGATACGAGCGGTCCAGTTAGGTTAGTTTTTTCCCTTCTCTTTCCTATCAGGTCACTGGCCGGGCGCGTCCATGAAAATTTGAGGAGGATTTGAGGAGGCCGGCTATAGATGCTCTAATCCGGCAATCCTACAAAGTAATAAAAGACCGAAGAGACTAGGTAAGTCTATGGCTAAGAGTATGTACAATCGAAAACCCCATTTCCGGACAGGGAGGAGGCATAGGAGACATTAGGCATGGAGGTTGAGCCCGGCGGATTTGCATGGAGGACGCAGAGGCGGAGTTAACACACCCAAGCCGTGGAGGCGGCGGCGCAGTTGAGGCGGAGCAAGTGGTCATCCTCGACTCGATCCAATCTAAGCGGGAGGTGGCGTCAAATTGTCATCGCCCAGCTCGCTGACATAAGGTGGGAGCGGCTCTTCATAGACATTGACAAAGAGGAAGAGAAGCCAGAACTTCGCCATGCCGCCAATGACCACGAGACCGGTCCGTCCAGCAAGGGGTCATCTACATCTTCGATGACTACGACTAGAATTAGGGCAGTTTGCTTGTTTGTTTCATGTAATATGTTGTATGTATGATGAAAACATGGGATATGGTTAGAGTGGTTGACAAATGATGGGAGGGCCAACTCTGGCTGCGTACGTGTTCACACACTCCCGTGGATGTTTAGGGGATCAGATTTGCTCAGTCCAGTTGTAGATGCTCTAAGATGATGGTGGAGTAATCCGAAGACTATGCCACTGCTATGTTGAGTAAAAACCCTTCCTCACTTTACATCTAGGATCAATCTTTTATTTGGACTACCTTCCTTCCACTACTACGACCCAATGGGCATTAATTATACTCAAGTGCGTACAATGTCTATTGTCTATAAGATCACATATAATTTAAAATCGCCTATATTTCGGCATGTGACTTATTGATCTCTTTGGCAGAAAAACTAGTCGAAGAAAAATAATCGTTCTCAAGGGATTCAATGGATCTTGTAGCTATGTTGCGCACTGCATTGCTCTTTTTAGTACCCGTGGTCAAGGATCATTGTACGTACATTGATGGTTAATTGACTATGTAGCATTATTGTACATCTTAGCTTCCTTATCCTCCACGTGCTTCAAATTATCATATCTACATCTACTCGTTCAAAAAGTTGAATAAAGTCAATGCTTATCAATGTAAGTCCATCCCTCTCATGCCTTCAAACCTTCCGACGACGCACTGCAGTGCTTTTAGTATAGTTTTGCTGCATGTTTGGCAACGAATGTCATTTTTTATTTTTAATGTTCCAAACAGTTGTATATTCATATCATGGACATTACTAAGTTCAGAAGAGAGTTAATGATAATCTCTAGCCCTACATGCATGTTTCTGGTCTCGATTTGATCCAGTGGAGCGGTGTAGTTGTCCACATGTACATTGTGTCATTTGCTATCTTTGTCTTAACTGATTTGGTTGAATTTTTTTCGAAATGGAGGATTACCCCTGGCCTCTGTATCAAGTGATGTGCACAACCATTAATTGGTTTGGTCGATGATATGAACACTGTCATATTATGTTAATTCTATTTTAAATTGTGTATCTATCTTGATTTTTCAATATATTATGGGATGGAATAGGCAATACAATGACCATGGTACATAGACATTTGTTTGTATCATGGTGTTATTGTGTACTTAGCAATAAAAGGAATACTAGTATGATATTGTCCATCTTACCTTGTATCGATTTTCCAAAGCGGGGTTCATATAGATGCAAAAGTTGTTTTTTGTCTAATTGTTTATCTTTCAGATTGCTAATGTAGATATGATGACAAAGTCTTCTGGTCACACTCTGACAAAAAACGTGGTTGCCATATAAGTCAACTACAACATACATGATTTGACGTTCTTGCTTCTGTCATAGATTTGTGAGAGATGAACATCTACGGCACAAACCTCCACTTCTATTACAAAGGAGTATTATCACCGATGTGGAAATTTCTTGTAGTTTATATGGTATTGCTTCTACAACCAAGAAGAGGAAAAAGTGTTTGTCGCTCGACACTATGTCTTCCTTGAGAAAGATTTTCTCATTCAAAAGGTCACTGCGAGAACGATTCAACTTGAAGAAGTTTGAGATAAACCACTCGGGGAGTGATTCCATCTCAACAGAACCAGTCAGGGAAATCGTGATTGAGATTACACCTAGACCACTGAGGGTCGCCAGGCTGCACAATTACGCAATGTATTTTTGCTGGACAACGAGTCTTTGATTTATGTGGAAGTGATGATGAGTACAAATTTCGCGTCATGGTTTGAGGCCATGATATCCTAGTTAAAGTCCATGGATGACAATTAATTTTTTAACTTGGTTGATCCATCAAATGATGTGAACAAGTGCAAATGGATCTGTAAGAAGAAGGCTGCTATGGACAAAAATGTCCAAATCTATAAAGTGTATGTGTATTCTGCAGTTCGACAACGTGTGAAAAATCGCTTCGCCGTTGGATCCCAACACATATCGGAGGGATTGTGCATGTACGCACAATTTAGAGCGTGTTTGGTTACATTGCCAATCGAGCCTGGCCCGGCGAGCCTGGCTCTAGTGAGCCGGTTTGAGGGGATGCGGGCAAAAAGACCCCAGATGCACATAGTTTGGTTATCTGCATGTACCTTAGTTGCATGAGACAATCATTTTTGACCCGATGTTTGGTTGCCCGCATTGCATTAGGCGCACATATGACATGGTGTTTGGTTGTAACATGCATAATGTGTTGTCACCACTTCTAACTACTGGTGAGCTTACCACCCACAATCTGAACATGTAGTAGTGCCAGCTAGTTAAACAAATGACAGTTCATCCTAACTACTATCAAATGACAGAACAAATTATTAAGAGCCATTCGCTAAATAGGGGATAGTTCATTGGTGTTGCTGCTACCAGATCTTCCTCTTCTTCTGTTTCTGCTTCTGCTCTGCTTCTTCTTCTTCTTCTTCCTCTTCTTCAAATCCTGCATTGACCTCTGTTAAGCTACATTGCCTCTGCCCACTCCAACCTTTTGTTCTTCCAAGCGTCATTGTAAAATGCCTCGACACCATGGCCGGAGCTAACAACATCGTCAGGCTTGACCTCTTCCTCCTTAGGCACGTGCTCATCAAAGACCCACTGGAGGATCCAGTTATGCAGAATGCAACAAGCAAGAACAACCTTACACTACAAAAAAATACACTTCCGTGATGATATGTGTTTGTCACAGTAGGTCACGTTTTCTGTCATGCATGTACATCCATGACGATTTTATGACAGAATCAAGATAGTCATACATGTGCTATCGTAGAAGTGTTCCATGACATTACCAAAATTATCATCACGGAAGTGGCCACTTCCATGACGATAATTCACGCGTCATAGAAGTGCTTTCGTCAAGGCTGACCGACACGTGGCATCCACCGTAACGAAATGCCGTTAAACTATCAAGTCCGGTTTTGGATCCGATAACCCGTTAACAGCCCCGACCAATAGGGATTTTCCACATGTAAAATCATCATTGGCTGGAGTAAACACGTGTCATCTCAACGTTGGGACAGATGTCATCCACTCATTGGACCCAAGGCGCCTATGATACGTCAACACATGGCACAGCCGAATAGAGGCCCATTCCTGTGAAAAGGCCGGCCCGTTTGAATTGGTCAAAAGGTGGCGGGCCGGCCCACAGAAAGCCTATTAACGACCTGTTCGCATATAGCCCATTTACAGCCTGCAAACACATGGCCCGTTATGGCCTATCCAAATTAGGCCCAGTAGCGTCATCTGGGCCGTTCGATATGATTCCAGCCCGTTTTAACTTCCGGCCCATGTATGGCCCATGACGTCTTTCGGCCCATATGAGGCCCTTTGTAACTCTTGGCCCATTAATGGCCCGTGCTAAAACTGACCCGTAATAAACAGTGTATCACTTTATACCCATTAATGGCCCATTATTCCATTGGGCCGTTTCCAGCCCATGTTATCTTTCGACCTTCTCAGGCCCCATTTATTCTTGGGCTCATTTCCAGCATTCAGTTAGTTATAGCCCGTTACTGTCATTTTCTGTTTGTGGGCCAAATTCAGCCTGTTGTTACAGTCGGCCCGTTTGTGGCCCGTTAATACGTTGGGCCATTTTCATAGCGTCATCAAATACGGCCTATTAACGACGGTCGTTATGGTCGTCCCATGAATGGACAATTCCAACTCTAGCCCATTTACGGCCATAATGCGGTCTGTTATTGGCCCATGTTTGGCCTATCGATCATCCAGCCCATATAAGTCCCATTGATGATACGGCCCGTGGAAGGCCCATTGTGTCTACGGTCCGTAGAAAGTCCCTTGTTTCTACGGCCCGTAGAAGGCCCATTGTTTCTATGGCCGGTAGGAGGCCCAGTGTCACTACAGTAAATATGTAGCCCATCATTATTGTTGCCTAGTTTTAAAAAATAGGTTATTGCGGCCACTAGTAAACCGCAAAAAAAAGAACTGCACTGACTACAAGCAAAAAAAAAAACAAGACAGTAAGGACATAAATAAGCAAGCAATTTATGCTAGGCTATCACGGCTATTACACATATTATATCCACCGGGCATTAAAGTTCGCCACCAGTGCAAATATAGGGAACAAAGCAGCATATAAATGCCACAACGAAACAAGTCCAGAACTGAAACCACTTCAGAAGAGCTCAAGAAATAATATCCTGGTGAAAGTGCAACTATCCCTAGGTGGTTTTGGTAATTCATAACAACATATAGCTCATTGAGCTAATGCTATTCCAAGACTATTATTTCAGGAAAGCTCAATGAATGGCATGGCATGGATGATGAAAGTGGATCCCTCAAAATACTAAGGACAAAGGATTGGCTCAAGCTCAAAAGCTCAAGACTCTTAATTTTATATTTTAGTGATCCAAGATCACATTGAGTCTATAGGAAAAGCCAATACTATCAAGGAGGGATGAGGTGTTGCTTAATGAGCCTCTTGCTTCATGTGCTTAGTGATATGCTCCAAAACCCTCAGCTACTTTCTCACATCCACAAATGACCTAATCCCAAAGCCAAAATCGGTCACACCGATTCTTCCAACCCGGCGCCACCGATTTCAAATGTCATAACCACTGCCACAAACCCTAAGCAAATCGGTCCTACCGATAGGGATCTCGGTCTCACCGAGATGAGATTGTAATCTCTCTGTTTCCCTTCGTAAGGTTTCGGTCTAACCGAAGTGAGCGATCGGTCCCACCGAGATTGCAATGTAAACTCTCTGTTTCCCTTTTGTAACATTTCGGTCTCATCGAAAAGAGCAAATCGGTCCCACCGAGTTTACCTGACCAACTCTCTGGAAAGCTTATTACCAAAATCAGTTTCACCGAGTTTGTGTAATCGGTCTTACCGAGATTACGTTATGCCCTAACCCTAACCGAATCGGTCTCACCGAGTTGCATGTCAGTCGCACCGAAAATCACTAACGGTCACTAGGTTTACTAAATCGGTCTGACCGAGTCTGTTGAATCGGTCCCACCGAGTTTGGTAAATTGTGTGTAACGGTTAGATTTTGTGTGGAGGCTATATATACCACCCCACCTCCTCTTCATTCGTGGAGAGAGCCATCAGACTAAACCTACACTTCCAACTTACCATTTCTGAGAGAGAACCACCTACTCATGTGTTGAGGCCAAGATATTCCATTCCTACCATATGAATCTTGATCTCTAGCCTTCCCAAGTTGCTTTCCACTCAAACCCTTTTCCCACCAGATCCAAATCCTATGAGAGAGAGTTGAGTGTTGGGGATACTATCATTTGAAGCACAAGAGCAAGGAGTTCATCATCAACGCACCATTTGTTACTTCTTGGAGAGTGGTGTCTCCTAGATTGGCTAGGTGTCACTTGGGAGCCTCCGACAAGATTGTGGAGTTGAACCAAGGAGTTTGTAAGGGCAAGGAGATCGCCTACTTCGTGAAGATCTACCGCTAGTGAGGCAAGTCCTTTGTGGGCGACGTCCATGGTGGGATAGACAAGGTTGCTTCTTCGTGGAACCTTCATGGGTGGAGCCCTCCGTGGACTCGCGCAACCGTTACCCTTCGTGGGTTGAAGTCTCCATCAACGTGGATGTATGATAGCACCACCTACCGGAACCACGCCAAAAACATCCGTGTCTCCAATTGCGTTTGAATACTCCAAACCCTTCCCTTTACTTTCTTGCAAGTTGCATGCTTTAATTTCCGCTGCCTATATACTCTTTGCATGCTTGCTTGAATAGTGTGATGATTGCTTGACTTGTCCTAAGATAGCTAAAATCTACCAAACTCTAAAATTGGGAAAAGGTTAAGTTTTTAATTCGTCAAGTAGTCTAATCACCCCCCTCTAGACATACTTCAAGGTCCTACAAGTGGTATCAGAGCTTTGGTCTCCATTTGCTTTGATTTCCATAGCTTTTGGTGGTCATAGCCTTGGTTTCACAACCTAGGAGAGTATGGCGTCTAGCGAGGGAAATTATCACCATAGAGGTCCTTACTTTGATGGTACTAATTTTGCTAGTTGGAAGCATAAGATGAAAATGCATATTCTCGGACATAACCCCGCCGTTTGGGCAATTATTTGTATTGGCTTGAAAGGTGAATTCTTTGATGGGAGAGAGCCGAACCGTGAAGCTAATGCGGAAGAATTGAAGATGCTGCAATACAATGCTCAAGCTTGTGATATCATCTTCAACGGATTATGCCCCGAAGAATTCAACAAAATCAGCCGTCTTGAGAATGCAAAGGAAATTTGGGATACTTTGATTGATATGCATGAAGGTACTGAATCCGTCAAGGAATCCAAGTTGGATGTGCTCCAAAGTCAGCTTGACAAGTTCAAAATGAAGGATGGTGAAGGTGTCGCTGAAATGTACTCTAGGCTTGCACTTATCACAAATGAGATTGCCGGCTTAGGGAGTGAAGAGATGACCGACAGATTCATCATCAAGAAGATCCTAAGAGCATTGGATGGAAAGTATGATACCGTGTGCACACTGATCCAAATGATGCCAAAATACAAAGATCTCAAGCCAACGGAAGTCATTGCAAGAATTGTTGCTCATGAGATGTCACTCAAGGATAAGGAGGAACTTCACAACAAGTCAAGTGGTGCTTACAAAGCCTCAAGTGAAGCCCCCACATCATCAAGTGAGAAACAAACCTTCAATGAAGAATTGAGCTTAATGGTGAAGAACTTCAACAAATTCTACAAGAGCAGAAGCAAAGAAAGAAGCTCCAAGTCAAGGTCTTATCATGACAAAAGATCTTCTAGTCGAGAGCGCAATTGCTACAATTGTGGAAGGCCTGGACACTACTCCAATGAGTGTACGGCACCCTACAAAAGAAGAGAAGATTCTCCAAAAAGAAGAAGCAAAAGAGAAGAATCACCACTAAGAGAGAGGAGGAGTAGAGATGATCGTTATGAACGAAGACCCTCACGGAGAAGCAAGGATTCGTAAAGGAAGGACAAGTCATCAAGGAGCTACACAAAACGAAGACATCAAGCTCATGTTGGTGAATGGGTATCCGGCTCCGACTCCGACCATCACTCCGGGAGAAGTTATCACTCCGACTCCGAATATACTCAAGATGAAGGTGTTGCGGTCTAGCACTTGTGTCAACCAACTCCTACGACATATTTGATTCACCAAATGAAGGAATTGGAAGATGCTTCATGGCCAAAGGTCCAAAGGTAACACATCCTGAGTATGTTGATTTCAATAGTGATGAAGATGACTTTCTTGTGGATGATGATTTACTTGTTGACAACTCTAGTGATGAATACTATGATGAAACGCCAATTAATCATGCTAATCAAATGAATGACAATGATAAGGAGAAAATTGAGCTACTAACTAAAGAACTAAACACTCTTAAGTTGGCTCATGAAACTATCTTCGAAGATCATCGAGAACTTTTAAGGGCTCATGAGAAGTTACGCTTTGAAAAGCTTAATCTTGAGCAAGAGCATGAGTTCTTAAAAGCAATCAATGATGATCTCCGTAAGAAAAGTTCTTCTTACATTGCCAAGCATTTACTCCTATCTACTTACATGCCTCAAGTCAAGTCTAGTAACAAGTACAAGAAAGATACTTCCTCTAGTAGTAACAATAATAATGTCAAATCCAATATTCTTGCTTCTAGTAGTTCTCTTGATTCCACTAATGATTCTCTTAGCCAAGTTACACTTGAGCAAGAAAATAGCTATTTGAAGGGAATTGTAGAGAAAGGTGTTTACAAGAGCCTTGCCGGGAGTAAGCAATTCGAGGAAATTATACGCAAGCAAGGAAGACACCAGAAGAATCAAACTGTTGGTTTTGAATGAAAGTTCAATGCCAATGGAGTTGAGTGGGAAGAAGATCAATATCCCAAGATGAAGTTTGTTCCTCAACAAGAGAAGTATGATCCTACTTCCTTCAAGGGAACACAAGCTCAAGATGATCTTCCACCACAAGACCACAAGAAGAAAGGCAAGGACAAGCTTCAAGAAGAGATTGATGCATTTGAAGTAGTACCTAAGGTCTCGGTCAAGTGGATTCCCAAGACTACGTCAAGTTCTACTTCATCAAGTACAACTACAACTCCAAGGATTCCCATCAAGATGATGTGGATCCCGAAGAAGAAGAACTAGAAAGTTCTTGAGGGTGACTCTGCCAACATTCTTCACTCATATCATTATGGCAATGACAAGTGCAATCAACTTCCACATCTTGCACTAGTTCAAGGAGTCACAAACCCTCATGTTGGTAAGGCAAGGGACAAGGTAACCAAATGTTTTCATAGACATTATCTTGTGTGTGCATCACTCTATGTCTTTGGATATTCTTGTTTGTTCCTTGTGGGACTAACCCATGTAGGCAAGTTGAAGGTGCAACTCACTCCAAAGGATTGCTCCAAATGATCTACATCAACATTGAGCATCCACATCTTCAACACCTACATGAAGTCATCATCGACAAAACCCAAGGTTAGTTCATCCCTCTAAAAAGGGATCTCACATCTAGGGGGAGCTTAACTCTAAGAATTGAGTCAAAGCAACTCTAATGGTGTGAACACATCAATGCATTATGTAAAAGTGGTAACCCAACTTGAGCTTAAACGATGAGTATGACCTATGACCAAATGTTTATCATTTGACTCCTAAGTCAATATACTCATATATAGATGACCTAGTCATCGCCAATTGTTTGATAGATGCTAGAATTGGTTGTGCATGCTTTTCCACATATTTTATTTGCTATCTTATTGTGTGAGCATGTTGGTGCATATGTTACTCATTCAAGGGCATCCACTTGTTGTTTTGATTGTTTGGTTCTTTCTTCTTTTGGCCAAGTGGATGGACAAGAATGCCTAAGAACTTTCTCTAGCTATCTATGCTTTTCTCGTCTCAAACTCTATTCATGCTACATCACAAAATTTGATCAAGTCAGATTCGAACCACTCTGTGTGAGGAGCACTCGGAGTCCCCGATTTTTCATAGACTTAAACTTCCAAAACTTCTTTGTGATTCTCGGTCTGACCGATTCCTCCATTTCGGTCCCACCGAGATCACTAAGTCGATCTAGGTTTTCAATCTCGGTGCAACCGATTTGAACTTTTTGGTCACATCGAGTTGCTGTAACTGAACACAGTTATGCATCTCGGTGTCACCGAGTTGTTCCACTCGGTCACACCGACACGGTCGGGCTATATATAGTCACGGGCAAAAATTTGGAAATTCCTCCGAACCCCTTCGCCCGCGCAATAGCTCGCTCTGCCTCCAAGGTATTCGGATCGTCTCCTCGTCGCCAGCCGCCTCCTGTCGTTGGTCTCCGCCGCCGTCAATGGAATTCAACCCCGCCGTTGCTGCCGTAGCGAGTTCATCGCCGAACTAGGGTATGGACTCGATCACTGTGCTATCCTCGTCTGATTCCTAGCACATTGTGTTCTTATTGATTCTTGCCACGATTGAAGCACTCCTATCCAGTCAATGCAATCCGTAGATTAGATGAGATTTGAAAATTTAGGGTTAGGTTTCCGCCGAAACCATCTCGGACCCACCGAGTTGAAAAACTCGGTCCCACCGATTTGGCTTATGCCATTGCACTAGTAACTCTCGGTCTGACCGAGAATTGCTAATCGGTGCGACCGATTTTAGGACTTTGTGAAACCCTAGCAGTCTCGGTGCCACCAAACTGTGACTCGGTCCAACCGAGTTCATCAGTTTAGGTTCCAAAAACTGCTTCGGTATCACCGAGTTTGAAAATCGGTTGATCCGAAATGCTTTCTGTGGAAAACTAAAACTGAATTTTTGAATCATTCTTCTACAAAAATCTCTGCATTTTGTGATGCTCATCCACTCTATCTCATCTATAACTCTTCATAGGGTCAGCAGTCAGTGTTTGTAGCATGTCAGACCAGAGTGACAGCCAGAACAGGTCAGCAGAGCAAATTCACATGAGTGAGGGCACTAGTCCCTCCATCACTTCAGATGAAGGCAGCAGAAGTACTCCTAGCAACCTGCCTAAGGCTGCTACCAGGCAAAGGAAGAAGAGAACTTCAGATTCTGAAGATGAGGACTATAGAGCTGAAGAGGATGAGGCTACCTCCAAGAAGGTAGTGCTCAAAAAGGAGTATGGCTCAGCAAAGGATACAAAGCCAGGCATGAAGATCAAAAGGCCTGCAGGAAGACAACCAATGTCCAAAGCCAGAGCATCAACTCAACTGCCTGAAAAGCCTGATCCCAAAGAGCCAGCTGCTGAAGGAAAGAAGAGGAAGGAAAGGGTCAAGAAGACCATGGCCAGAGTTGTTGGTCAACCTTCCATGATGGAAGAAGAAGAGCTTGCTGCACCAGCACCAAAGGCACCAAAGCTTATGGGAGACGCCATTAGATCAGGGGCTGCAACATCTAAGCCCAAGGAAGCACCCAAAGCTGCCCCCAAGGCCAAGACTGCACCAAAGAGGAATACCAGGAATATTCCAACTGCTGAGAAGAACAAGGCCCCAGTGCCTGAGGTTGCCGAGGAGGAAGATGAAGAAGGACAAGTTCTAAGGAAGCTCAAGCCTAAGATACCAGACCACAATGATGCCCATCCTGTGGCTGAGGACATGAACATCAGAAAAGACTCAGGGTTGAGGCTATGGAGGATGGCAGATCCATATGCCAAAAGAAGAAGAACTACTGTTGATTACAGGTTCCATACAAAGGAACAACATGACTTCTATGAGACAATCTTATTGGACAAGAAGCCCATTGTGTGTGATATTAGGTGGGTCGACTGGACCTACATGAAGGAGAATGAAGAGCACTATCCTGGAGTGCAAGACAACTTTGTTTCTTGTGGAGTTGAAGATTTTGTTGGGCAAAAGCTCACAAACTGGAATGATGAACTTATCATGCAATTCTACTCCACAGCACACTTCTATCCAGATGGGAGAATAGTTTGGATGTCTGAAGGTACAAGGTACCAGTCAACTATTGAGGAGTGTGCAAAACTGATAAATGCCCCAAAGGAAAATGATGATGATCTGGATGTATATGCCAAGAAGAAAATGGGACACAATACCATGGCACACATGTACAAGGAGATCCCAGATAAAGCCCTAGAGACTTTCTCTTTTGGATCAGTCCACTTTCTTCTGTCAGGGCTACCTACAATCAATTGGATCCTAAGGCACACTCTATTGCCTAAGTCTGGTGACCACAACATGATCAGAGGGCATGGAATCAATATGTTGCATTTATTTGATGTGCCACAAAAATTCAAAGTCATGAGCCTTATAGTTGAAACCATTAAGGGGACTGCAGCGGACCAGAAGAGGAGTTGTGGATATGCCCCCCAGATCCAGGAGTTGATTAACTCAAAGATGGGAACTGGCAAATATCTATTGGATAGGGAACATTTTCCACTCTATCCAGACTTTGAAGACAATGCGGTTGTCATGAATGAGGATGATCCATCATCAGTTCAAGCTCAAGAGAAGAAGGAGAAGGCAAGGAAGGAGAAGGCTGCCAAGATGCCAACTCAAGAGGAGGCATCTGAGTATTTCTTGAAGAACAAGCAGGAGCAGCTTGGTTACTTGATATCATCATCTCTGAGGATTGAGAAGGGTTTGGCCACCCTCACTCAAAATTAGGAGAGCCTGGAGAGAATCATGGAACTCAAATTTCATGATCTTGATGTCAAGGTAACTGAGATTCAGACAGTTGTGGAGAAACTGCAGGATGACATGCAGGAGAGGAAGGGCAAGACTACCACTAATGTCTTTGCCAGAGTGCCTAGAGCTCAGAGGTCAGCTGCTGTGCCAGTGCCAAACACTAGAGCAACATCATCTACACCAGCTACAGCTCCTACAGCTCCAGTGCAACCAGCTTCAGCATCAACTCCAGCACCCTCTACATCAACTGAAGCCTTCGTCCAAGGATCCATCTCTACACCACCAACTGAAGATCAAGCCTGAGAGTCGATCTTGCACTATGCATTTTCTATGAACTTTTTGGTAACTTGTTGCCAAAGGGGGAGAAAAATGTATAGATCATAGGCTTCGAGAGAGAGAGAGAGTGTTGCTTTTGTTCTCTCTTGCTTTGTTGGTTCAAACTTGTTTGCTTTTGATTACTTGAGATACTATGCTATTCTTGTGAGACACTGATGATCATGTGTTTGATCATAAGCTACACTTATGCATGTTTGATGATATTATCTTATCTATCTTATGTGATCATTCACTTTGCTTGGTGATGAGTGCATGTATTCAATATTTATTATTTTGAGCGCTCCACCAAGATGTATGTGACATGGAAGAGTAACCCATGAGCCTAATTCCTTGCGCATTTGCAGTCCAAAGCAAATTTTAAACTATGCACAAATTTAGGGGGAGCTCTTGCTTATCACATACTTCTCAAAGCGACGATGTTTTTAATTTTATTACCATTTGTCGAAGCTTTGATCTATATGTTGTCATCAATTACCAAAAAGGGGGAGATTGAAAGTGCAACTATCCCTAGGTGGTTTTGGTAATTCATAACAACATATAGCTCATTGAGCTAATGCTATTCCAAGACTATTATTTCAGGAAAGCTCAATGAATGGCATGGCATGGATGATGAAAGTGGATCCCTCAAAATACTAAGGACAAAGGATTGGCTCAAGCTCAAAAGCTCAAGACTCTTCATTTTATATTTTAGTGATCCAAGATCACATTGAGTCTATAGGAAAAGCCAATACTATCAAGGAGGGATGAGGTGTTGCTTAATGAGCCTCTTGCTTCATGTGCTTAGTGATATGCTCCAAAACCCTCACCTACTTTCTCACATCCACAAATGATCTAATCCCAAAGCCAAAATCAGTCACACCGATTCTTCCAACCTGGCGCCACCGATTTCAAATGTCATAGGCCATAAACCCTAAGCAAATCGGTCCTACCGATAGGGATCTCGATCTCACCGAGATGGGATTGTAATCTCTCTGTTTCCCTTCGTAACGTTTCGGTCTAATCGAAGTGAGAGATCGGTCCCACCGAGATTGCAATGTAAACTCTCTGTTTCCCTTCTGTAACATTTCGGTCTCACCGAAAAGAGCAAATCGGTCCCACCGAGTTTACCTGACCAACTCTCTGGAAAGCTTATTACCAAAATCGGTTTCACCGAGTTTGTGTAATCGATCTTACCGAGATTATGTTATGCCCTAACCCTAACCGAATCGGTCTCACCGAGTTGCATGTCAGTCCCACCGAAATCACTAATGGTCACGAGGTTTACTAAATCGGTCTGACCGAGTCTGTTGAATCGATCCCATCGAGTTTGGTAAATTGTGTGTAACGGTTAGATTTTGTGTGGAGGCTATATATACCCCTCCTCCTCCTCTTCATTTGTGGAGAGAGCATCAGACTAAACCTACACTTCCAACTTACCATTTCTGAGAGAGAACCACCTACTCATGTGTTGAGGCCAAGATATTCCATTCCTACCATATGAATCTTGATCTCTAGCCTTCCCAAGTTGCTTTCCACTCAAACCCTCTTTCCACCAGATCCAAATCCTATGAGAGAGAGTTGAGTGTTGGGGAGACTATCATTTGAAGCACAAGAGCAAGGAGTTCATCATCAACGCACCATTTGTTACTTCTTGGAGAGTGGTGTCTCCTAGATTGGCTAGGTGTCACTTGGGAGCCTCCAACAAGATTGTGGAGTTGAACCAAGGAGTTTGTAAGGGCAAGGAGATCGCCTACTTCATGAAGATCTACCACTAGTGAGGCAAGTCCTTCGTGGGCGACGGCCATGGTGGGATAGACAAGGTTGCTTCTTCGTGGACCCTTCGTGGGTGGAGCCCTCCGTGGACTCGTGCAACCGTTACCCTTCGTGGGTTGAAGTCTCCATCAACGTGGATGTACGATAGCACCACCTATCGGAACCATGCCAAAAACATCCATGTCTCCAATTGCGTTTGAATCCTCCAAACCCTTCCCTTTACTTTCTTGCAAGTTGCATGCTTTAATTTCCGCTGCCTATATACTCCTTGCATGCTTGCTTGAATAGTGTGATGATTGCTTGACTTGTCCTAAGATAGCTAAAATCTGCCAAACTCTAAAATTGGGAAAAGGTTATGTTTTTAATTCGTCAAGTAGTCTAATCACCCCCCCTCTAGACATACTTCAAGGTCCTACACCCGGGTACCCATAATGCTGGCAAGATGCTTAGCAAGCTTATTAACTTTCTCTTGTTTGGCGATCCTCCAGCGCTTGCTGTTGCACAAGAAAGTACGCATCTGAATTCTGCAGGGACTTCCTCAGTCCTTCGGCTTCTTGCCGCAACACAGCTGACTGATGCCTTTCAGCTTGTAGCTGAGACCGAAGAAGCCAAAGTGATTTAGGCAGCGAGTTCGAAGAGCTTGTGCCAGCGGTACTGGCCAGTAACTCGAACACTACATCAACGCGGGACTGTGGGGTTTTCTCATTGTCTACATTATCGTTTTTATCACCTTTCTTGGAGATCAACAGGGTTGTCTCACTATCTTGAACCTTATCTGCATTACTTTCTCTACCATTGCATAGTGGGGTGCTCTTCAATATTCTATTTGCATACTACAAGAGAAACAAGCAGACACATCACAAATTTAGCTTGTAGTATAAGAAACTCATTTTGGTAAACCGGTTCAGTAGTAAGGTGGACATGATAACAACATGAAACAAACATATATCTATGTACTATGGTCACTATATTGTCCATATCATTCTAGTTTATGTTTCCTAATCAAGATAGAGACACAGTTCAACTCATATATTTTGAAGACACATCAGCATAGACAGAATATAAGTGTGAGAAACTACACAACATTGGCAACACTTGTAATGTGCATCACATGAGAACATAACTGTTTATACAACTTAAACTGAAATCAACATAGAGAAAGAAGTTAGAACAACAATCCAGTTAAAGAAATAGGTTTAAAACATACCTGTTGCGCCATTGGACTTTCAATTGGATCCTTCAAATTCGGAAATAGTTGGTATGAGTAAGTACAGTGATGCAACAACAAAGGAGTATGGATCATAGCTACGGAATCTGACATGAGAACAGTTGCTCTTCTGCTTTAAACGTGGAGTTTGGGTTAGCTGTGGGGGCCTTCATGCTTTGGGCACTGCAGTAGCTTTACAAACTGCTCGTGTGGGGGTACTCTGTGGTGGACATGGTGCTTTGTCAACTAGAAGTGGGTTACTATCCGCTGGGGTTGCGGTTAGATGGGTTGAAGTTGGTTCTCTGCCCAACGGTGTAAGTGTGCAATCTGGAAGAGTCTCGATTATGTGTGGTGGGGCTAGTTTGTGGGACAGTACAACCATGGTTCTATCTGCATCGAAGGGTAGCACTGTCTTTTGTGAAGAACGGGTTTTTGCTCACTTAGATACTGCCATCACCCCCTCCAATTCAAATGGCTGATAAACAAGAAAAGAAATTGAACGTACAGACATTGTACGATAGGCAGATTGTTAGGGAACGTAGTAATTTCAAAAAATTTCCTACGCACACGCAAGATCATGGTGATGCATAGCAACGAGAGGGAGAGTGTATCTTCATACCCTTGAAGATCGCTGAGCGGAAGCGTTATGACAACATAGTTGATGTAGTCGTACGTGTTCACAGTCTAACCGATCCAAGTACCGAACGCACGGCACCTCCAAGTTCTGCACACGTTCAGCTCGATGACGTCCTTGCCTTCTTGATCCAGCAAGACGGGCGAAGTAGTAGATGAGTTCCGGCAGCACGACGGCGTGGTGACGGTGTTGGTGAAGAAAAATCTCCGCAGGGCTTCGCCTAAGCACTACGGAAACTATGACGGAGGATAAACTAGAGGGGACGGGGTTGCCGGCACACGACTTGGTGTTTCTTGATGTGTCTTTGGTGCTAGCCCACCCCTCTATTTATATGTTGAGCCCTTGGGTCGAAACTTGGAGCAAAAGCCTCCTCAAAGTCAGTTTTGCCCGAAAGGCAAGAGTCCCACTCGGACTCCAGGACCAAACGCCACAATCCTTGGCGTCTGGCCCAGATGCCATGGGTTTGGCCCCCTGGCCTCCGCAAAACTCCTTTTGCACCGACTTATACCCCGTGGGCCTGACCCCTTGGCCTAACCATATCATCCAATATATGAATCTTTACCTCCGGACCATTCTGGAGCTCCTCGTCATGTCCGTGATCTCATCCGGGACTCTGAACAACATTCGGTCACCAACATACATAACTCATATAATACTATATCGTCAACGAACGTTAAGCGTGCGGACCCTACGGGTTCGAGAACTATGTAGACATGACTGAGACACCTCTCTGGTCAATAACCAATAACGGAACCTGGATGCCCATATTGGCTCCTACATTCTATGAAGATCTTTATCGGTTGAACCACATAACAACATACGTTGTTCCCTTTGTCATCGGTATGTTACTTGCCCGAGATTCGATCGTTGGTATCATCATACCTAGTTCAATCTCGTTACTGGCAAGTCTCTTTACTTGTTTCATAATACTTCATCCCGCAACTAACTTATTAGTCACAATGCTTGCAAGGCTTATAGTGGTGAGTATTACCGAGAGGGCCCAGAGATACCTCTCCGACAATCGAAGTGACAAATCCTAATCTCGAAATACGCCAACTCAACAAGTACCTTCGGAGACACCTTTAGAGCTCCTTTATAATCACCCAGTTACGTTGTGACGTTTGGTATCACACAAAGTGTTCCTCCAGTAAACGGGAGTTGCATAATCTTATAGTCATAGGAACATGTATAAGTCATGAAGAAAGCAATAGCAACATACTAAACAATCAAGTGCTAAGCTAACGGAATGGGTCAAGTCAATCACATCATTCTCCTAATGATGTGATCCCGTTAATCAAATGTCAACTCATGTCTATGGCTAGGAAACTCAACCATCTTTGATCAACGAGCTAGTCAAGTAGAGGCATACTAGTGACACTATGTTTGTCTATGTATTCACACATGTATTATGTTTCCGATTAATACAATTCTACCATGAATAATAAACATTTATCATGAAATAAGGAAATAAATAATAACTTTATGATTGCCTCTAGGGCATATTTCCTTCAGTCGCCCACTTGCACTAGAGTCAATAATCTAGTTCACATCACCATGCGATTTAACACTAATATTCACATCTGTATGTGATTAACACCTATAGTTCACATCGTCATGTGACCAACGCCCAAAGGGTTTACTAGAGTCAATAATCTAGGTCACATCGATATGTGATTAACACCCAAAAAGTAGTAAGGTATGATCATGTTTTGCTCGTGAGAGAAGTTTAGTCAAGGTCTGTCACATTCAGAGCCGTATGTATTTTGCAAATATTCTATGTCTACAATGCTCTGCATGGAGCTACTCTAGCTAATTGCTCCCACTTTCAATATGTATCCAGATTGAGACTTAGAGTCATCTGGATTAGTGTAAAAGCTTGCATCGATGTAACTCTTTATGACGAACTCTTTTATCACCTCCATAATCGAGAAACATATCCTTAGTCCTCAGTAAGGATATTCTTGACCGCTATCCAGCGATCTACTCCTAGATCAAAATTGTACTCCCTTGCCAAACTCAGAGCAAGGTATACAATAGGTCTGGTATACAGCATAGCATACTTTATAGAACCTATGACTGAGGCATAGGGAATGACTTTTCATTCTCTTTCTATTTTCTACCATGGTCGGGTTTTGAGTCTTACTCAACTTCACACCTTGCAACACAGGCAAGAACTCCTTCTTTGACTGTTCCATTTTGAACTACTTCAAAATCTTATCAAGGTATGTACTCATTGAAAAATCTTATCAAGCGTCTTGACCTATCTCAATAGATCTGGATGCTCAATGTGTAAGTAGCTTTACTGAGGTCTTTCTTTTGAAGAACTCCTTTCAAACACTCCTTTATGCTTTCCAGAAAATTCTACATTATTTCTGATCAACTATATGTCTTTCACATATACTTATCAGAAAGGCTGTAGTGCACCCACTCACTTTCCTGTAAATACAGGCTTCCCCACAAGTCTGTATAAAACTATATGCTTTGATCAACTCATCAAAGCGTATATTCCAACTCCGAGATGCTTGCACCAGTCCATATATGGATCACTGGAGCTTGCACACTTTGTTAGAACCTTTCGGATTGGCAAAACCTTCTGGTTGCATCATATACAACTCTTCTTTAAGAAATCCATTAAGGAATGTAGTTTTGACATCCATTTGCCAAATTTCATAAAATGTGGCAATTGCTAACATGATTTGGACAGACTTAAGCATCGCTACGGGTGAGAAAGTCTCATCGTAGTCAACCCCTTGAACTTGTCGAAAACCTTTTGCAACAAGTCGAGCTTTGTAGACAGTAACATTACCATCAGCGTCAGTCTTCTTCTTGAAGATCCATTTATTCTCGATGGCTTGCCGATCATCGGGAAAGTCAACCAAAGTCCACACTTTGTTCTCATACATGGATCCCTTCTCATATTTCATGGCCTCGAGCCATTTTGCGGAATCTGGGCTCATCATCGCTTCCTCATAGTTCGTAGGTTCGCCGTGGTCAAGTAACATGACCTCTAGAATAGGATTACCGTACCACTCTGGTGAGGATCTTACTCTGGTTGACCTACGAGGTTTGGTAGTAACTTGATCTGAGGTTTCATGATCAATATCATCAACTTCCTCACTAATTGGTGTAGTCGTCACAGGAACCAGTTTCTGTGATGAACTGTTTTCCAATAAGGGAGCAGGTACAGTTACCTCATCAAGTTCTACTTTCCTCCCACTCACCTCTTTCGAGAGAAACTCCTTCTCTAGAAAGGATCCATCTTAGCAATGAATATTTTGCCTTCGGATCTGTGATAGAAGGTGTACCCAGCATTTTCCTTTGGGTATTCTATGAAGACGCACTTCTCCGATTTGGGTTCGAGCTTACCAGGTTGAAACTTTTTCACATAAGCATCGCAACCCCAAACTTTAAGAAACGACAACTTTGGTTTCTTGCCAAACCACAGTTAATAAGACGTCGTCTCAACGGATTTTGATGGTGCCCTATTCAAAGTGAATGCAGCTGTCTCTAATGCATAACCCCAAAACGATAGTGGTAAATCGGTAAAATAAATCATAGATCGCACCATATCCAATAAAGTGCGGTTATGATGTTCGGACACACCATTACGCTGTGGTGTTCCATGTGGCGTGAGCTGTGAAACTATTCCACATTGTTTTTAAATGAAGGCCAAACTCATAACTCAAATATTCTTCTCCATGATCAGATCGTAGAAACTTTATTTTCTTGTTACGATGATTCTCTACTTCATTCTGAAATTCCTTGAACTTTTTAAATGTTTCAGACTTGTGTTTCCTTAAGTAGATATACCCATATCTGCTCAAAACATCTGTGAAGGTCAGAAAATAATGATACTCGCCATGAGCACCAACACTCATTGGATCGCATACATCGGTATGTATTATTTCCAACAAGTTAGTAGCTCGTTCCATTGTTCCGGAGAACGGAGTTTTAGTCATCTTGCCCATAAGGCACGGTTCGCAAGCATAAAATGATTCATAATCAAGTGATTACAAAAGTCCATGTTTATGGAGTTTCTTCATGCGCTTTACACCGATATGACCCAAATGGCAGTGCCACAAATAAGTTGCACTATCATTATTAACTTTGCATCTTTTGGCATCAATATTATGAATATGTGTATCACTATGATCGAGATCCAACAAACTATTTTCATTGGGTGTATGACCATTGAAGGTTTTATTCATGTAAACAGAACAACAATTATTCTCTAACTTTAAATGAATAACCATATTGCAATAAACATGATCAAATCATATTCATGCTCAACGCAAACGCCAAATAACATTTATTTAGGTTTAACACTAATCCCGAAAGTATAGGGAGTGTGTGATGATGATCATATCAATCTTGGAAGTACTTCCAACACTCATCGTCACTTCCCCTCAACTAGTCTCTGTTTATTATGTAACTCCTGTTTCGAGTTACTAATCTTAGCAACCGAACAAGTATCAAATACTCAAGGGCTACTATAAACACTAGTAAGACACACATCAATAACTTGTATATCAAATATACCCTTGTTCACTTTGCCATCCTTCTTATCCACCAAATATTCAGGGCATTTCTGTTTCCAGTGACCATTTCCTTTGCAGTGTAAGCACTCAGTTTTAGGCTTTGGTCCAGCTTTGGGTTTCTTCACGGGAGTGACAACTTGCTTGTCATTCTACTTGAAGTTCCCTTTCTTTCCCTTTTTCCCTTTACTTGAAACTAGTGCTCTTTTCAATCATCAACACTTGATGCTCTTTCTTGATTTCTACCTTCGTTCATTTCAACATCGCGAAGAGCTCGGGAATCGTTTTCGTCATCCTTTGCATACTATAGTTCATCACAAATTTCTATTAACTTGGTGATGGTGACTAGAGAACTCTGTCAATCACTATCTTATTTGGAAGATTAACTCCCACTTGATTCAAGCGATTGTAGTACCCAGACAATCTGAGCACATGCTCACTAGTTGAGCAATTCTCCTCCATCTTTTAGCTATAGAACTTGTTGGAGATTTCATATCTCTCAACTCAGGTATTTACTTGAAATATTAACTTCAACTCCTGGAACATCTCATATGGCCCATGACGTTAAAAACGTCTTTGAAGTCCCGATTCTAAGCCGGTAAGCATGGTGCACAAAACTATCAAGTAGTCATCATATTGAGCTAGCCAAACGTTCATAACGTCTGTATCTGCTCCTGCAATAGGTCTATCACCTAGCGGTGCATCAAGGACATAATTCTTCTGTGCAGCAATGAGGATAAACCTCAGATCATGGACCCAGTCCGTATCATTGTTACTATCGTCTTTCAACTTAGTTTTCTCTGGGAACACATATAGAACATAGGGAAGCAACAACGCGAGTTATTGATCTACAACATAATTTATAAAAAACTATTAGGACTATGTTCATGATAAATTAAAGTTCAATTAATCATATTACTTAAGAACTCCTACTTAGACAGACATCTCTCTAATCATCTAAGTGATCACGTGATCCAAATCAACTAAACCATAACCGATCATCACGTGAAATGGAGTAGTTTTCAATGGTGAACATCACTATGTTGATCATATATACTATATAATTCACGCTCGACCTTTCAGTCTCAGTGTCCCGAGGCCATATCTGCATATGCTAGGCTCGTCAAGTTTAACCTGAGTATTCTGCGTGTGCAAAACTGGCTTGCATCCATTGTAGATGGACGTAGAGCTTATCACACCCGATCATCACGTGGTGTCTGGGCACGACGAACTTTGGCAACGCTGCATACTCAAGGAGAACACTTTTATCTTGAAATTTAGTGAGAGATCATTGAGGGAGTCCTGGACTAGGGGGGGTCCGGATAGCCGGATCACCATCATCGGCCGAACTATCATCGGCCGGACTATCATCATCGACCGGACTCCAAGACTATGAAGATACAAGATTGAAGACTTCATCCCGTGTCCGGATGGGACTTTCCTTGGCGTGGAAGGCAAGCTTGGCGATACGGATATGTAGATCTCCTACCATTGTAACCGACTCTATGTAACCCTAGCCTTCTCCGGTGCCTATATAAACCGGATGGCTTTAGTCCGTAGGACAGAACATCAACCCTTACAATCATACCATAGGCTAGCTTCTAGGGTTTAGCCTCCTTGATCTCGTGGTAGATCCACTCTTGTAAACATCCACAATATCAATATCAATCAAGCAGGACGTAGGGTTTTACCTCCATCAAGAGGGCCCGAACCTGGGTAAAACATCGTGTCCCTTGTCTCCTGTTACCATCCGCCTAGACGCACAGTTCGGGACCCCCTACCCGAGATCCGCCGGTTTTGACACCGACATTGGTGCTTTCATTGAGAGTTCCTCTGTGCCATCACCAATAGGAAGGATGCCTCTTCTCGTCTTCAAGGACGGTATCTTCGCCAATGGAGCCTTGGCCGCCGGCCAAACTATCCGGCTAGGAGGTTTTCTTATGACCGCCTGTCCGGCCACCGCTTCAACGATGACCTCTCAGGTCATCGAGAGCAATCTTCACATTAACTCGGAATTCGCCGAGTAGCTAGATCCAGCAGAGCTCTCGTCCATAAATGAACTCTTGGATCGGATCGCTGCCCTGGGAGTCGCTATAGACTACAATCAGATCGGGCTTAAAATCGATCTGAGAGAGATTAACTCTCCCCAGGTTACCCACCACGTCACGGTGGTAGAGGAACATCGCGACGATCCTTCTCCCATATTGAAAACTAGTCGTGTCCGGGCTACCGAACCCTCCATGCCGGATTCCCGCGGAGGAGCGGATTTCGATCAAGCGCTGAACATAAAGTCAGGCATCGGACCGGAGTCGTTGGACAATGTTCCACTTTCCAAGCTTCCAAATTCGGAAACTTCTCGGCCCGCCCGTCCAGACATATGCAATCTATCTCTAATCCGGCAAGAGCCAGCCGAAACAGTACATCATTACTAGGCCAGACTCCTCCTGGTCATGGACCGGATAAAGGACTGCCGAGAGGAAAACGCAATCTCGATCTTTTGCAATAGTTGCACGGACAGGGGAATCTTGAACGCCGCCAGCCGTCGTGAAATCACACGCTTTGCCGACCTGGCATCCATAGTGCGAAAGTACTGTGCGATAGAGAGTTTCCGGAAAACCGAATATAGGTTTTGGGACAATCCGGCCCCGGATACAGCCCCAGTCCGCAACAAAAGGGTGCATTACACTCAGGCACCAGGTACAAGAACCAAAAAACAGAAGCCCCTTAAAGGGAACGGAACCGTACCGGAGGGATGGCTCAGCAAACCCTGTACAATTCACAGTACCGAGGGCGCCACCCCAACACATAGCCTTCGTGCATGTTGGATATTACGGCAGGTGGCCAAAAGTGGCGAGGCACTTCTAGCCCCGGGAAACCACACCAACAATACCAGTACGGTATCAACGGTCTTCGAGACTTTCGCATCAAACAATACGCGGAAACAAACAATCCGCAGCCACGCCGAAGTCTACCAAGTAGCAACGACAACAAATCCTTGGAGCAACGCGGCCATCACCTTCAGCACCAACAATGAACCTAAATTCCGAACAGCCCGAGCACCAGCCGCATTGGTCCTCAGTCCAATAGTGGACGGCTTTCGACTTACCAAGGTACTCATGGATGGCGGCAGCGGATTGAACCTCATTTACGAGGAAACTCTTCAAAAAATGGAAATAGACTGGAGTCGCATTGAACGGAGCAGCACAACCTTCAGAGGAATAATCCCTAGCCGGGAAGCACGCTGCACCGGAAAAATCACACTCGATGTGGTGTTCGGCTCACCGGACAATTACAGGTCCGAAGAAATCACGTTCCAAGTGGCCCCATTCAGCAGCGGATATCACGCTATATTAGGACGAGAGGCGTTCACAATTTTCCAAGCCGTACCCCATTACGGGTACATGAAGCTCAAAATGCCTAGGCCTGGCAGGATAATCACTCTCGTTAGTGATCCGGACATAGCGCTCCGCGCCGAAAACAAAACAGCCGCATTAGCCCTGGAGGCACTATCCGAAGCCCTAGCGGCAGAGGAACTCACCGCCCTGCGCGCTACGGTGCACAGAGACGATGTGATACTCGATAAGAGATCCAAGTCCACCTCCTTTAAACGAGCGGACGAAATAATAAAATTCCAAGTCCATCCAACGGACCCGACAAAGACGGCCTCCATCGGGGCACAGTTGAACCCTGATGTAGACGCCGCACTGCGGGAATTCCTTCGGGAAAATTGGGACATTTTCGCCTGACATCCTTCAGATATGCCAGGAATCCCCCGCAGATTGGCAGAGCATAGCCTAAACATCCTAAAAGGGTTCAAGCCAGTCAAACAGGCTCTTCGACGATTTTTCGAACCCAAAAGACAAGCAATGGGAGAAGAACTAGCCAAACTATTGGAAGCCGGATTCATCAGAGACATCAAACATCCGGATTGGCTAGCAAACCTGGTAATGGTACCAAAGAAGAACAAATCCTGGTGCCTATGTGTCGATTTCAAAGACCTAAATAAAGGCTGCCCAAAGGATCCCTTCCCCCTCCTCCGCATCGACCAAATCATCGATGCCACTGCAGGGCACGATTCATTGTGCTTCCTGGACGCATACTCCGGCTATCATCAAATCAAGATGGCAGAAGCGGATCAAGCTGCAACGGCATTCATTACTCCATATGGACCATTCTGCTTCAACACGATGCCCTTCGGACTTAAAAACGCCGACGCAACATATCAGCGCGTGATTCAGACATGTCTGGCTACCCAGATCGGCAAAACAGTAGAGGCATACGTAGACGACGTAGTCGTCAAAACTAAACACGTCGAAACTCTAGTAGACGACTTGAGGGTCACATTCGACAACCTCCGAACATATGACATTAAGCTGAATCCGGAAAAATGCGTTTTCGGCGTACCAGCCGGAAAGCTCTTGGGCTTCATTATATCCAGTAGAGGAATTGAAGCAAATCCGGCCAAGATCCGAGCTCTATCACAGCTGGATATTCCAAAAAACCTCAAACAAATCCAGAAATTGACTGGATGCGTGTCGGCTCTCAGCCGCTTTATCTCCCGCCTAGGAGAAAAGGCGTTGCCCCTCTATCGCCTCCTCACGCACACCGAGCACTTCGAGTGGACGGATGCTGCCACTGCCAGACTCGAAGAAATAAAGGCCATATTGGCAACAAATCCGGTCCTAGCTGTGCCCAACCTGGGCGAACCAATGCTGTTATACATCGCAACAATGCATCAGGTTGTAAGCGCGGTACTCGTCGTCGAACGAGAGACGGAAGGGCATAAATTCCCTCTTCAAAAACCAGTGTATTACGTATCCACTGTGTTAACCCCCTTCAAGTCCCGTTACCCGCACTATCAGAAGATAGCGTATGCGGTGTTCATGGCTTCCCGAAAGCTCCGACACTACTTTCAAGAGTGTTCGATAACGGTGGCCTCTGAAGTACCACTCAATGACATTATAAACAACCGCGACGCAACGGGCAGGATTGCAAAATGGGCCATTGAGCTCTTACCATTCGATATAACTTACAAACCTCGGCGAGCTATAAAGTCACAAGTTTTGGCTGACTTTGTCGCTGAATGGACCGAAGCCGAACTCCCTAAAGAGTACGGCGCATACTCCAATTGGATTATGCACTTCGACGGCTCTAAAATGTTGGCTGGACTGGGGGCTGGCGTCGTATTGACGTCCCCGACCGGGGACACAGTCCGATACGTACTTCAAATAATGTACACGGACTCCAACAACGCAGCCGGATACGAGGCGCTTTTACATGGTCTCCGGATGGCAATCTCCATGGGCATCCAACGCCTAGAAGTGCGCGGGGATTCAAACCTCGCAATATCCCAAATAAATGGAGACTTTGACGCCAAGGATCCGAAAATGGCAGCATATCGCAACACTGTCCTAAAAATGTCAGCTCGGTTCGACGGACTCGAATTCCATCACATAGCCAGGGATAATAACCAAGCGGCCGACGTATTGGCACGCATCGGCGCAAAATGTGACGCTGTCCCTGCAAACATCTTCCTGGAACGGCTGTTCAAGCCATCCGTACTATGGGAAGAGGAGTCCGGAAATAACAAACCGGAAGCAGCCACACCAACCGACACAGAGCAATTTGACATAAGCGGCGATTCCGCCGATGAAATAACACCTTCAGCCCATGACATAATGGCCATAATCGCCCCGTGGACAGAACCATTCCTAGCCTACTTGCTTAGGCAGGAACTTCCCGAAGACCAAAATGAGGCCCGCTGCATAGTTCGGCGATCTAAAGCCTACAAGGTCCACGAGGGAGAACTTTATAAGAAAAGCACAACCGGAGTCCTTCAAAGGTGTATCTCCGAAGAGGAAGGGCGAGACCTCCTGGCTGAAATTCACGCCGGACTAGGCGGACACCACGCCGCAGCCCGGGCTATTGTAGGAAAGGCATTCCGTACAGGATTTTATTGGCCAACCGCCTGGGCAGATGCTCAGGACTTAGTCCAAAGATGCATCGGCTCTCAGCTCTTTGCTAATCAGAGCCATATGCCACCCACCGCCCTCAAAACTATACCCATTACCTGGCCATTCACGGTCTGGGGGCTCGACATGGTTGGACCACTTAAAGGGGGAACCCACAAGCAAAGATACCTATTGGTCATGGTGGATAAATTCACCAAATGGATAGAGGGCAAGCTAGTCAAAACGGCAGAGTCCGGACCAGTGATAGACTTTATCTCCGGGGTAGTACACCGTTTTGGTGTCCCCCACAGCATCATCACCGATAACGGCACGAACTTTACGGCCGACGAGGTTAAATCATGGTGCAAAAATATGGGCATTAAGCTCGATTACGCTTCAGTCTATCATCCTCAAACCAACGGTCAAGTGGAACGAGCAAATGGTCTAAAAATGAGCAGCATTAAACCCAGACTAGTGCGGTCACTCACGAAATCTGACGCGCACTGGGTAGAGGAGCTCGACTCCGTACTCTGGGGGCTGCGGACAACACCCAACCGTACTACTGGATTCACACCATTTTTTATGGTATACGGCGCAGAGGCAGTCCTGCTCTGCGACATCATTCATGACTCACCTCAAGTGCACATGTACGAAGAAAGAGAAGCCGAGCTGGATCGGCAGGACAGCTTGGACGCATTGGAGGAAGAACGCGACGTCGCCAGGGCTCGTTCCGCATTCTATCAGCAGCAGGCTCGAAGATATCAAAGCAGAGAAGTATGGGCCCAGACTTACAACATCGGCGAACTAGTTCTACGACTGCCGGACAAGAAAAAGGACAAGCTCAAGCCCAAATGGGAGGGGCCCTTCATTCTCGACCAAGTCCTGACCGGCGGAGCGTACCGTCTACGAAATGCGTCGGACAACCGACTCGAGCCGAACCCATGGAACGCAGCCCGCCTCCGAAGATTCTATGCCTAGCGCCGGACTAAGAGTTCGTCCCCTTCCCCTGCTCAAAGTTTTACACTTCAGCTGTCTTTTATTTCTCTTTCTTCTCTTAACCTCCTATTAAAAAGCCCTTAAGGGCCTACTTGCGCATTGTTCGCACACACTTGATGTGCCATCCGCACTCATTATACCTGGGGGCTTCTTTACCAGAAGCTTAATTATAAGGGCTTCATGCCCAGCACATGTGTCAAGCTTCCACATGTACCTTTTATTCACCATTATATGCATCGATATGACTTAAGTTTTGGCCAAGCTGGGTTGCCTGGCTCCTGTGCTTACCCCTACGTTCCCGATTGTTCGGCTAGGAGGTAAAGGGAGCACCTCTGCGATTGTTACTGCCGGGTCAGCCGGATGTGTACCTCAGAATGGGTGAAGCCGAAAGCTAGCGTTCTTAAGGGAATATTCGGTCGGTGACTTGAAAGATGATTTCTTACCTACTTATTTATCTACCCCCAGATGTTTTTCTGCTTTTTTCGCAGTCCGGACATGCACTTTAGGGCATGCCTCCCCCAGAGGAAAGGAACCCCTAACAGAACTATTCTCCCTGGAAGATGTTTCTTACTAACCATGTAATATAACATAACTAGTTGGGCACTTGTATGATAAAGCACTAATGACCCCTACGCCTGGTCTCCATGCATACCCCGGTTGTTTCATAACCGAGAAGGTATTTGGACACACTCTGGACTCTAGGGTCCCGAGGTCGAAGCGAAAAGGTCGGCAAAGACAAACGATCTACAATCCGGCTAGAAGGCATTTTACATGTCATTTTATAATACATTGTCAAATCGACTGACTGTATTCTTCCTCAATCCCGTCTAACAGGCTGTCTAATTTACAGTCCTGTTGGGAAAATTTAGCGGCCAACTCTACTTGGCCGTATACTAAACTCACAGGGATCTCCTTCCCATTGGGCCCCACAGGTCCGACCTCGACCATGTGGTTGGGATCCGCCTTCTTGTACCGCGTCTTCACCATGGCCCAGGCCTCCCTGGCACCTTGGCGGCAGGCTGAAATCTTCCATAAATGGAAGCGCTGCCACACTCCCAGAAGCTTCTCCGCAAGCTCCCCAAGGCCCTCGGGTAGGGAGAAGGCTGGCCATAAAGCCTGGATGACGCCGCTCATTGCCTGCCGAACTCGTTCGATCAGTTGCGACAACTCGGGAAGTTGATCACCCGTTGATATGGGCATCTCCTCCGCAGGGCGACCTGTGAGTATACCTACAGACATATTTTGTCAATGGACTTCCTCGCCGAACTCTTCATTTCAAAGGAATTCGCTTAAGCACTTCCTATAGATGCCGCGACGAAGCCGCAGATTCTCCTTAACGGAGCCAGACAGCTCGGCCCGAACGCCTTTCAGCTCTTCTCCAAGCTGGGCATGGGCATCCTGGAGCTTGTTCCTTTCATGCTGCACCTTATGCAGCACCCTCTCGCCGGCCTTTAGCTGGCGCAGAAGTTCTTGCCTGTCCGGATCTTGCCCGGCAGCACCTGCAACGTCATTTTTAGACTTGCGCACAGGCCAAACTCTACTTATCTTTCTAAAATAATACGTTACCAGGAGAGGTCCCTGTGTTTCCTCCTGCGGCAGCGAGTGCGGCCTCAAGTTGGGCCTTACACTCTTGAAGCTCCTGAGACAGTTGGGTATTCTTCTCGGTAAGATCCTGCGTTTCATATGATCCTTAAATCAGTTAATATAACTACTTTAAGTCTCGGGGGCTACTGGCATATATAACTATTAAATTCTCTTACCCGTATGTCTTTTACATACTGCTCCGTGGCTCTGGTAAAACCATCTTGAGCAGCACGAAGGTGCGCGTCCCCCGCATTAAAGGCATTCAACGCCTCGGGGGAGAAGCACGCGTCACTCAATACTGTCCGGCGGTGCCTATGGTTCATGGCGCTCTCCACCTCAGACTTGGTGGCGGACAGTCTGTCAGCGTCCTCCGTCGAAGGAGTGTCCGGCTCGCGCCTTGCGCTCGCCTCCCCCTCCAGATCAGGTGCTGGAGCCTGGCTGGTAGAAGTTGGATTGGCAACCTCCACGCCCACAGTCCTGTGGGCGCTTTTTCTCCTACAGAAGTCATGAGCACTCAAACGCTTCCTAGGAACGTTGCTCCAAATAATGAATTGTGAGCTATACCTTTGCGGCGACGTTTCAGTCCGCGCCGCGCTCCTCTTCCGCCTACTGGTCCGGACTGGCCTGTGTTGGTCAGCCGCCGCGGGCTCGGCTTCCCGCCCTAGAGGCGCCTCCTGCACAGCGCCATTGTATACGGTGGTCAGAAATAAGCAAGGAAGGAATAACGGTGTCAGGACTTCGGTCACAATCACCTGGGAAGCCGGATATAGTCCGGGATAGTCGGCCGTAATGGCGACTAAAGCATTATCCATGCTGAGCGGGTGGAACACCCCGTCGATTAGCTCCACTCCTATGTCCGGATCCTCTTCGGAGGCCGGATCCCGAGATCTCTCTGGATCCTCGGGTTGCGGAGCTGGACTTAGCATGTCCTCCACAATCCCACGCAGCTCCTGCGTCAAAAGAAGAACATAATATAAGAAACTTAAGTTTCAAAGGCATGGGTTGGACACGCAGAGTGTTCGCTTACCCAAGGCCGGGGATTATTCATGGAGAACCCATTTAACGGGTTCGTCCGAAGGAAATCCTCCTTCTCTCCTTTATACAGGCCGGATAGGATCTCCACCAGGTCTTCGTCCGAATCCGGCCCTTTGCGGCCATGACGGGTGGCATCGTCCTCCCCGTTGAAATCCCACATGGGGTGGCCCCTGTATTGTAGTGGCTGCACCCCCCGTGTAATGCATGTTGCCATGACTCCAATCATGGTCAACCCGGAATGGGCCAGTAACCTTATCTGGCCCATCAAATAATGGACGCTCTTGTCTTCCTCTAGTTGGGGGCTCCGCGGACGCCAACTAAGGCGTTTCTTCAGAGGAGCATTGCTGAACTCCGGGAGTCCGATCCGAACAGGGTCCGGCAGCGGAGCGTCTTCTATATAAAACCATTCCGAAGGCCAGTCTTTGGACGCCTTCTTAGGGGGTTTGGATGGATATCCGGTCCCGGCAATGCGCCATATTTCGGCGCCGCCCACTTGATATATGAACCCCTCGTGAGAGCGGGGTACAAGGCAGAACAACCTCTTCCACAACGCGAAATGGGGCTCGACGCCCAGGAATAGCTCGCAAAGAGCTACGTGATGAAGGTAGAGTCCGTAGAACTCCAGGAGCCCGCGGAGGAACGGATGTACAGGAAATCCGAGCCCCCTTATCAGATAGGGGACGAAGCATACCCGCTCCCCTTTGTTGGGACTTGGGGTAGCCTCCGCTTGCTTCCCACCTTTGTAGGTGGCCAGCCCGGCTCGAACCGGAACCATGAAGGCCGGAGGGAGATATCCCCCCGCTTGGAGCTTCACCAGCTCGTTGTGCGGAACAGAGCATCTTCTCCAATCTCCTGGCAGAGGGCTGGGAGCGCGAGAAGAGGAGCCGCGTTGACGGTCCATGATGGAATGGATTCTTGGTCGAAAGCGCTCCAATGAGTATTCGCGGGAGGAAGAGGGTGTGATTTGGATCTGGATTCTTGCCTCTCTTATAGGCAGATTATTCGCACAACTAGGGGGTAAAACATGAAAGACACCCTGGCTTTTAGCATTCGTGCGACGTGTGGAAGAAGGTCGTTATTGGGCGTGGAAGCCAAGAAGCACAACATTGATGAGGAAGCCGGACACTGTTCGGCAGGTACATGGAACTTGAAGGAGAACCCGCCTTGCAACGCCGAAGACTACACACATGCTGGACTTATCGTCATTGAAGCCTGGTTCGGGGGCTACTGAGGGAGTCCTGGACTAGGGGGTGTCCGGATAGCCGGATCACCATCATCGGCCGAACTATCATTGGCCGGACTATCATCATCGACCGGACTCCAAGACCATGAAGATACAAGATTGAAGACTTCGTCCCGTGTCCGGATGGGACTTTCCTTGGCGTGGAAGGCAAGCTTGGCGATACGGATATGTAGATCTCCTACCATTGTAACCGACTCTATGTAACCCTAGCCCTCTCCGGTGCCTATATAAACCGGATGGCTTTAGTCCGTAGGACAGAACATCAACCCTTACAATCATACCATAGGCTAGCTTCTAGGGTTTAGCCTCCTTGATCTCGTGGTAGATCCACTCTTGTAAACATCCACAATATCAATATCAATCAAGCAGGACGTAGGGTTTTACCTCCATCAAGAGGGCCCGAACCTGGGTAAAACATCATGTCCCTTGTCTCCTGTTACCATCCGCCTAGACGCACAGTTCGGGACCCCCTACCCGAGATCCGCCGGGTTTGACACCGACAATCATCTTATAATGCTACCGTCAATCAAAGTAAGATGCATAAAATATAAACATCACATGGAATCAATATAAGTGATATGATATGGCCATCATCATCTTGTGCTTGTGATCTCCATCTCCGAAGCACCGTCATGATCACCATCGTCACCGGTGCGACACCTTGATGTCCATCGTAGCATCGTTGTTGTCTTGCCAACTATTGCTTCTACGACTATCGCTACCGCTTAGTGATAAAGTAAAGAAATTACAGGGCGATTGCATTGCACACAATAAAGCGACAACCATATGGCTCCTGCCAGTTGCCGATAACTCGGTTACAAAACATGATCATCTCATACAATAAAATGTAGCATCATGCCTTGACCATATCACATCACAACATGCCCTACAAAAACAAGTTAGACATCCTCTACTTTGTTGTTGCTAGTTTTACGTGGCTGCTAGGGGCTGAGCAAGAACCGTTCTTACCTACGCATCAAAACCACAACGATAGTTCGTCAAGTTAGTGCTGTTTTAACCTTCTCAAGGACCGGGCGTAGCCACACTCGGTTCAACTAAAGTTGGAGAAACTGACACCCGCCAGCCACCTGTGTGCAAAACACATCGGTAGAACCAGTCTCGCGTAAGCGTACGCGCCGGGCCGCTTCATCCAACAATATCGCCGAACCAAAGTATGACATGCTGGTAAGCAGTATGACTTGTATCGCCCACAACTCACTTGTGTTCTACTCGTGCATTTAACATCTACGCATAAAACCAGGCTCAGATGCCACTGTTGGGGAACGTAGTAATTTCAAAATATTTCCTACGCACATGCAAGATCATGGTGATGCATAGCAATGAGAGGGAGCTTGTATCTTCATACCCTTGAAGATCGCTAAGGGAAGCATTATGACAACGCGGTTGATGTAGTCGTACCTCTTCATGATCCGACCGATCCAAGTACCAAACGCACGACACCTCCGAGTTCCGCACACGTTTAGCTCGATGACGTCCTCGCCTTCTCGATCCAGCAAGACAGGCGAAGTAGTAGATGAGTTCCGGCAGCACGACGACGTGGTGACAGTGTTGGTGAAGAACAATCTCCGCAGGGCTTCCCCTATGCACTACGGAAACTATGATGGAGGATAAACTAGAGGGGACGGGGTTGCCGGCACACGGCTTGGTGTTTCTTGATGGGTCTTTGGTGCTAGCCCCATCCCTCTATTTATATGTTGAGCCCTGGGGTCGAAACTTGGGGCAAAAGCCTCCTCAAAGTCGGTTTTGCCCGAAAGGCAAGAGTCCCACTCGGACTACAGGACCAAACACCACAATCCTTGGTGTCTGGTCCAAACGCCAGGGTCTCCGGCGTTTGGCCCCCTGGCCTCCGCAAAATTCCTTTTGCACCGACTTATAGCCCCGTGGGCCTGACCCCTTGGCCTAACCATATCATCCAATATATGAATCTTTACCTCCGGACCATTCCCGAGCTCCTCATCATGTCCGTGATCTCATCCAGGACTCCGAACAACATTCGGTCACCAACATACATAACTCATATAATACTATATCATCAACGGACGTTAAGCGTGCGGACCCTACGGGTTCGAGAACTATGTAGACATGACTGAGACACCTCTTTGGTCAATAACCAATAGCGGAACCTGGATGCCCATATTGGCTCCTACATATTCTACGAAGATCTCTATCGGTCGAACCGCATAACAACATACGTTGTTCCCTTTGTCATCGGTATGTTACTTGCCTGAGATTCGATCGTCAGTATCATAATACCTAGTTCAATCTCGTTACCAGCAAGTCTCTTTACTCGTTCCGCAATACTTCATCCTGCAACTAACTTATTAGTCACAATGCTTGCAAGGCTTATAGTGGTGAGTATTACCGAGAGGGCCCAGAGATACCTCTCCGATAATCGGAGTGACAAATCCTAATCTCGAAATACGCCAACTCAACAAGTACCTTCGGAGACACCTGTAGATCTCCTTTATAATCACCCAGTTACGTTGTGACATTTGGTAGCACACAAAGTGTTCCTCCAGTAAACGGGAGTTGCATAATCTTATAGTGCTAGCAACATGTATAAGTCATGAAGAAAGCAATAGCAACATACTAAACGATCTAGTGCTAAGCTAATGGAATGGGTCAAGTCAATCACATCATTCTCCTAATGATGTGATCACGTTAATCAAATGCCAACTCATGTCTATGGCTAGGAAACTCAACCATCTTTGTTCAACGAGCTAGTTAAGTAGAGGCATACTAGTGACACTATGTTTGTCTATGTATTCACACATGTATTATGCTTCCGGTTAATACAATTCTAGCATGAATAATAAACATTTATCATGAAATAAGGAAATAAATAATAACTTTATTATTGCCTCTAGGGCATATTTCCTTCACAGATGTGGTAATTCACATATATGTTGTCTAACCAAACAGGACATCATGACACAATTTCACATATATGATGCCTAACTAAACAGGATAGCATGACACAGTTTCAGATATATGATGGATAACTTAACAGGATATAATGGCATAATTCAACATATGATGAGTATCTAAACATGATGGCATGACAAAACTATATGATGTCTTTCTAAAATAGGTTGGGATGAAATAATTCACATACATGTTGTCTAAGTATATAGGATGGCATGATATAATTGACATAATTGATTCATATACTAAGCAGCTGGCAATCGCATGTATGATCTCTAAACTAAGCAGATGGAATTCAATATTGTGCATATGATGTCTAAACTAAGCAATGCAAGACACCATATGCATCATATGAGAAATATAAACATTGCAACTTAGAGCATACACCTCAGGTGGGATATAGGGCTGGTCATCTGTCTCTGAATCCTCCTCTGAGGAGCTCCTTGTAACCATCGAGATATATGCTTCAACAGGTACCATTGCCTGCTCTAAAGACCTTGTTTTCACTCCAGATTTTTCCATAACTAGCTCAAATGGCTGATACACATGAAGAGTAGTTTAATATACACAGATTGTCGATAAATGGAATACGTAATGAAAAAAAAGATGGTATGTGATAATTCACATATATGATGCCTGGCTACATGGCGGTGCATAATTCACATATATGATAACTGGCTGAAAAACATGGCATTGCATAATTCACATATCTGATATAGAAAGCAAACATGAGTCATTCGCACAAAGCATTTCTAATCTAAGAAGATGCCATGGCAATGCAAGACACCATATGCATGATATGAGCAATATAACCCAGCCAAGTTAGAGCATGCACCTGGGGGGGGGGGATACGACCGATCATCTGTCTCTGAATCCTCCTCTGAGGAGCTATCTGTAACCAACAAGAAATCTGCATCGACAGGTAGCACTGACTGCTCAGAAGACCTTGTTTTCACTCCAGATTTTCCCATGACCAACTCAAATGGCTGATGCACAGGAAGAGTAGATGAATGTATAAACATTGTTGACAAATGAAATACATTATGGAAAATAATATGGCATGGTACAATTCACATATACGATGACTGGCTAAACAGGATGGCATTGCATGATTCACGTATATGATGCCTGGCTAAAGAAGATGGCATTGCATAATTCCCATATACTCCCTTTGTTCCTAAATATGTGTCTTTTAGAGATTTCAAATGGACTACGGATGTATATAGGCATATTTTAGAGTGTAGATTCACTCATTTTGTTCCGTATGTAGTCACTTGTTGAAATTTCTAAAAAGAAAAATATTTAGGAATGGTGTGAGTATGATACAGAAACCAAACAGGTGGCATTCACACAAAGCAAATCTAAACTAAGCTGATGACATATAAGATGTATAATGTAAGCAATGCGAGGCGCCATATGCATGATATGACCAACATCAGCATGCCAGGTTAGGGAAAACACCTCAGGTGGTAAACAGGCGTGGTCGGCTTCTTCTGAATCCCCATCTGAATAGTTATCTTCCTCTGGAATACAATCTGGAAATGCAGGGGGGGGGGGCACTTCGCCCACCATGGAGCGACGTCTACATGACATTATATTCCCACGCAGCGGCCTTCTCTTTTTCTCTACATGTTTTCAGTATGATTGTGCACAATATCTGACATGCATAATAAAAAAATAGTTAGATTTTGTAAGGCCTAAGGGGTGCATGCAAAAATCAAGACTGATGGTAGAAAACGAGTGGATAGATCCAAAACTAATGATAGCAGGTAGATTATAGCTTCAGTTTAAAAAGATAGACAATGGATCATCTATTGTTTGTTGCCCACCCAACATGAACCACATAGAAGACCCCAGATGAACCAGATAGTAGACAGATACTATTCGTTGCTGCCTCGATATGAGACCCGCGGGCATTTCCAAACTCAAGTTTGGACGATAAAGTAGCAGGTAATAATAACCGATGTATAACATAAGCAAACACAAAAGACTGTGACCTCTCTTCTGGACCTGTGTTGTCCTCAGGTTCATCTGCTCAGTCGATGATGGTAATGCAGTTGGCGTGGCTGCCGACAACGGGGAAGATGATCTGAGGCAGCGAAAGAAAGTTTGCAGGGGGGATCTCTACTGCAGTGAACGCTTCTGTCGATGGTGCACCTCGGGTGGGGTGGATGACGGCATGACTGGAGCAGGACATAACACATAGAGTTTTCTTTGACGCCTATCTGAAAATGAAGTAAATCTGTAAGGGCTCCTTAGAATTGGAGGATTCTATAAACACAGGGATAGGAAAAACACAAGAATAGGATAGGAATGCACGTGCAAAACAGAGCATTTGGAAACATAGGATTTTAGTCAACCTGGGTGTTTGGTTCACATGAATTGGAAGAACACAGGAATGGACAAACGTGGTCAAATTAAAGTCAAACCATGTGAAAATGAAAAAATAAGAATCTTATTATGCCAGTAATGCAATTAGTTCTATTATTCATGCATATTAATTTGAAAAGGACGTCCAAGTGAATATTAAAATTCCTACGTTTTTTCTTTGAAAGAGACACCAAAGGGAAAAAATCCTCCAGTTTTGCTTTGCTCCACTCCTTCTAACCAAATGCACGAACAATAGTTCCATAGCAAAGGATCCCTAAGGGATCAACATGAATGCAGAGTAACAAAGTGATGCGACGAGTGTACAACCTCTTTGGCATAGACTTGTGGACCGCAACATCATTGAGTTGGACGTGGAGGATGGTGATGCTGGTGTGACTGTCGGAGGCGGGGAAGAAGATCCGAGGCTTCTGGAAACAGTGCCGAGGGTACTGCTCCACTGTGATGGACGGTTCCGTCGTTGGAGCAGCTCCGGTGAGGTGTACGATGGCGAGGCTGAAGCAAGACAAGACAGACATCGTTAATCTCAAGTGGGACCCTAATATCATCTGCAATAGATGATGTAAAATACATCACCAAAAAGTTCTAGATGTAAAACGCATCAGCTGCGCCACGGCCGCTCTGATAGATGCTGTAAGTATTGTTCACTCTGAACTTAACTGAAGAAACTGAACTTTACAGTCAAAATTGAATTTTACTGTCGAAACTGATTGAACTAGTAGCAGAGCATTGCAATATATGTTTAGGGCGTTCCAGCACTAGTAGCAGAGAAGCAGTGATCTAAATTAACAGACACTCGAGCAGGGAATGCACTAGAAGAGAGCAAGTCGTGTAGTAGCACCGCGAGCGAGTGCTAAAGCAGCAACTCTTGTAGCTGCTGAGGTCATGCAGCAGCAGCGGCGGCGCAAGAGAGAGCAAGAGCAGAACAGCAACACGAACAAAAGCAAGAGCAGTGCAGAAGCGCGACCGACAGCAAGAACAGAGCCGCAGCGCGAGCGAGAGCCGGAGCAGCTGCAGCTAGTGCCGGTGTGGAAGTCGCCATCGAGGAAGCAACGACATGGGGGAGAGAAGCCGTGGATGATGTGGCTGGCGACGGCGCCGTCGATGGAGACCCGCCATGGCTGCTCGGTATCGAGCACCAGCAGCCCCGTGAGATCGAATAAAAGATAAAATGCAGCAGTGAGTGCAGAACCTCCTTGGTGGTGTCGAGTTGACCTCGGCTTCATCGGAGGAATTGGTGAGGGTGCTGTGGTTTCGGTAGGGCAGGTCAAGACGGCGGTGTGGGGATTGAGGTGGCGTGATAGACGAGGCGAACGTAGGGGCAGCTCCTTGGAGGTGGAGGACGGGGCGGCTGATCCGGCTGGACGACGAGATCGACGACGGATCCTCATCCTGTGCGGTGGATGAGGGACGACGAGCTGTTGCGGTGGCCGACGTAGTCGGGGAAGAGTCTCTGGCTGGGCGGCGGTCGGGAGGCCGACGGAGGAGCGTGGTGTTTTCCGGGTTTTGGTGGCCTCGGTGTACGAATGGGGGGCGAAGGGGAAGGGAGGGGGGAGCCAAGCTTAGGTACGTGCTTGTCCGAAATGTAGGGTAAGTTACCAGCATACCCCCACCGGTTTTGACACCGCGACGTGGAGCTTCATTTCCGGCTAAGGGGTAGAAGGGGGATTTCGCGTGTCTGGGCTGCGGGACCGATTTCGGATGAGGAGGGAGTTTTTGCGTGCGTCGAAATTTCGGGATAACAAGGCGCGGCGCGGGTTGAAGAGGCGCGGGAGTTTCAAAGCAGGTGAGACAAAAGATACTCGAGCTTGAAAATTTCGGGATAACAAGGTGCGGATTCCTTGTTCGGTAGAGCAAACTTAACGTGTAAAAAAAACAATTCATACAAGACACAAGAGAGTCATGTCCCCTTTTACTATATTGCTATAGATGCCATTGAAAAAACTAAAAGAAAAATGTAAAAAAAAATCGGGAGAACAAGATTACCCTGTATAGTACCAAATCGATTCGCACTTCCCTCAACAACAACAAAAAACAAATCAATTCCCACCAAAAGAAATAGTAATGTCCCTTTTTATATGATTACAAATGCCAGGATCTCGAATTTCAATTTTTGAATCCACGTTATGCTGAATCCGAATATTTCATTAGGTGACCTTGCAGTTTATAATTGATGTAGTCGTACATTTTGATCTTCCATCATATATGAACATTTTACTCCACCATGTGAACATATATATTGTCATCTACCACATGGACTAAATTTTAATCAATTTTCCTTATTTGAATATGATTGTTGTCAAGTTATACAATAATTTAAATATTATCTTGATAACAAAAAACATGCATATAGAAATAATCATATTTCACTATGAACTACATGTACCATACGATCTCCAATTCAAATATTTGTATCCATTTTATGTTGAACTCAAATCATAGTACATTATTGGTCTAGGTAGCGAGATGTTCGGGATAAGCTAAACCCTGTTATCATAGGTATAATTTTTGGCTGAATAGGGACAAGTTTTGGTATAAGCTTCTTGCAAAACCGGAGATTCTCTCAACAATCCTCGTGGTTCCGAGAGGGAACATGTCACCTTTGTGTGCGAAACAATATACGCTACCTCCCCCCTGATTTTCTTTACAGAGGCAACATAGAACTATATGTGTGCCCTGTTAAATTTTGGAATTATTTCGGGTTCGTTTTGCATTTTTATACATTAATTGAGTTTCTGTACTTTAAATGTGCATAATCCAAATTTGAACTGCAGGCACATGCTCCGGTGCACCAAAGTTGGTTGAAAAATCACATGTGTGTCCTTGGTTGAATTTCTAGGTCCCATGGAAGAAATGAGAATGAAATTCAAACATCTGGGCATCACGACTCAGCCGAGAACATCAAGAAACTTAGATTTTAAATTCATGTAAATCCAAAACTCGCCTGGAAATCATGAAATTTGGCATGGTGTCATGTGATGCCACTAACATGTTGTGGTAAAAAATTAGGCCGATTTGGAAGCTCGTGGTTCTAAGAGGGAACATGCCACCTTTGAGTGTGAAGCGATATACGCTGCCCCCCCCCCTTGAAATTCTTTACAAAGGCAACATAGAACTACATGAGTGCCCTGTTAAATTTTGGAATTATTCCGGGTTCGTCTGTCGTTTTTATACATTAATTGAGTTTCTGGTCATTTAATGTGCATAAGTCAAATTTGAATTACAAGCACATGCTCTCGTGCACCAAAGTTGGTTAAAAAATCACATCTGTGTCCTCAGGTGAATTTCTAGGTCCCATGCAAGAAATGAGAATAAAGTTCAAACATCTGGGCATCATGGCTCGGCCGAGAACATTGAGAAACTTGGTTTTAAAATTCTTGTAAATCCAAAACACATCTGAAAATCATGAAACTTGGCATGGTGTCATGTCATGGTACTACCATGCTGTGGTAAAAAAATTGGCCGAATAGGAACAAATTTTGGTATAAGCTTCTTGCAAACCGAAGCTTCTCTCATGAAGGCTCGTGGTTCTGAGAGGGAATGTGCCACCTTTGAGTGCGAAACGATATACGCTGTCCCCCTTGAGTTTATTTACAAAGGCAACATAGAACTACATGAGTGCCCTGTTAAATTTTGGAATTATTTCTGGTTCGTTTGGCCTTTTTATACATTAATTGAGTTTTTGGCCATTTAATGTGCATAATTCAAATTTGAACTACAAGCACATGCTCCCGTGCACCAAAGTTGGTTGAAAAATCACATCTGTGTCCTCGGGTGTTCTAGGTCCCATGCAAGAAATGAGAATAAAATTCAAACATCTGGGCATCGTGACTCGGTCGAGAACATTGATAAACTTGGTTTTAAAATCATGAAACTTGGCATGGTGTCATGTCATGGTAGTACCATGCTGTGGTAAAAACAAATTGGCCGAATAGGAACAAATTTTGGTATAAGCTTCTTGCAAACCGGAGCTTCTCTCAAGAAGGCTCGTGGTTCTGAGAGGGAACATGTCACCTTTGTGTGCATAATTCAAATTTGAAATACAAGCACATGCTCCAGTGCACCAAATTTGGTTGAAAAATCACATGTGTGTCCTCGGGTAAATTTCTAGGTTCCATGCAAGAAATGGGAATGAAATTCAAAATTCTGGGCGTCGTCGTTGGGCTGGAAACATTGAGAAACTTAGTTTTTTAATTCCTATAAATCCAAAACACCCATGAAAATAATGAAACTTGGCTTGGTGCCATGACATGGCACCAACATGCTGTGGTAATTTTGCAGTCTGATTTGCGAAGGCGCACACATTAACAATCAACAAAGTCATTTTGGAACAAGTGCTTTCACATTACAATCGGAAACACAAGTATTATTGAAACCATGGGAGTTCTATTTACTACCATTTACGTGCCGCCATGCATCCCCTTTTTTATTAGCAAGGAGGCGCCGTGCAGGGTAGCTATTTGAGTACGAGTGGCGTGCGATCAGACCCCTACGCGAGCTTATCGGGAGAAGAGCCCTTTGACCTCCATTTGCCGTCCACCTCTCTCCCAAGGTCTCCATTAATGGCGCCTGAGCCTCTGTTTAATGGCATGGCTATGTCTCACTCGACTGAGATTTAAGAGAGAAAAAGGAAAATCTGAAAGCATGGATCTTGATGTAAGATCCGACGGACCTATATAGCATCTACTGCGACTTATAGCAAGACTGATGAATATATAAGGACGATTAATTGTCTTACATAATTAGGAAGATAATTAAAAAAGACACATGCGGCTACGCCTGAAATACACAAGGGCAAAAGAAGAAGGAAGACAAGGATCTGGCTTGCTGATATCTACTTTCTTGATGCCTTTCTGCAGGTCGCGGGAACTAGTCTCTGCGGCGAGCGGCGATGAGCTCTTTCGTGTCCTCAAGACGCTGCTTGAGAACATCCACGGATTCCTCCACCAGCCTTTGGCACTCAATGCGGAGCATGTCATTCTCGTCCATATGTTTCTTGACGATGACGCCGATTGAGGGTGTCCCGGATTAGGGGGTGTCCGGATAGCCGAACTATCATCATCGGCCGGACTCCAAGACTATGAAGATACAAGATTGAAGACTTCGTCCCGTGTCCGGATGGGACTTTCCTTGGCGTGGAAGGCAAGCTTGGCGATACAGATATGTAGATCTCCTACCATTGTAACCGACTCTGTGTAACCCTAGCCCTCTCCGGTGTCTATATAAACCGGATGGTTTTAGTCCGTAGCACAACAATAACAACAATCATACCATAGGCTAGCTTCTAGGGTTTAGCCTCCTTGATCTCGTGGTAGATCTACTCTTGTAATACCCACATCATCAATATCAATCAAGCAGGACGTAGGGTTTTACCTCCATCAAGAGGGCACGAACCTGGGTAAAACATCGTGTCCCTTGTCTCCTGTCACCATCCGCCTAGACGCATAGTTTGGGACCCCCTACTCGAGATCCACTGGTTTTGACACCGACATTGGTGATTTCATTGAGAGTTCCTCTGTGCCGTCGCAATCAGGAAGGATGCATCTTCCCGTCTTTAAAGACGGTACCATCGCGAAAGGAGCTTTGTCCGCCGGTCAAGCTATCCGGCTAGGTGGTTTTCTTATGACCGCCTGTTCGGCCACCGCTTCGACGATGACCTCCCGGGTCATCAAAAGCGATCTTCGCATCAACTCGGAATTCGCCGAGCAGCTGGATCCGATGGAGCTCTCTTCCGTAAATGAGCTCTTGGATCGCATCGCCGCCCTGGGAGTCGCTACAGACTACGATCAGATTGGGCTTAAAATCGATCTGAGAGAAATTAACTCTCCCAGGTTACCCACCATGTTGCTATGGTAGAAGAACAACGCGGCGACTCTTCTTCTGTGTTAAAAACCAGTTATGTCCGGATTCCCGATCCCTCCATGCCGGATTCCCGCGGAGGGACGGACGTCAATCAAGTACTAAACCTAAAGTCAGACAGCGGACTAGATTCATTGGACGACCTCCAGCAATCCAAGCTTCCAAATCCGGAAACTCCTCGGCCTTTGAGCCTCAGATTGGGCGGGGTTCCGAATTTAGTTCCACCCGCCCACCCAAACACAAGCGATCTATCTCAAATACGGCAAGAGCCCGATGAAACAGTACATCATTACCGGGCCAGATTCCTCCTGGTTATGGACAAGATACAGGACTGCCATGAGGAAAGTGCAATCTCTATTTTTTGCAACAATTGCACGGACAAGGGAATCATGAACGCCATAAGTCATCGCGAAGTCATGCGCTTCGCCGACCTGGCGACCATAGTACGAAAATACTGTGCGATGAAGAGTGCCTGGAAAACCGAAACTAGATTTTGGGACAATCCGGCCCTGAACACAACCCCAGTCCGGAATAAAAGGGTGCACCATGCTCAAGCACCTGGGTCAAAAACCAAAAAGCAAAAACCCCCTAAAGGGTACAAAACCGTACTGGAGGGATGGCTCAGCGGACCCTGCAAAATCCATAATACAGAGGGAGCCACTCCAACACATAGCCTTCGAGCATGTTGGATACTACGGCAGGTGGCCAAAAGTGGCGAAGGGCTTTTAGCCCCGGAGAACCAGCCCAACAGTACCAGTACGGTATTAACAGTCTTCGAGACTTTCGCATCAAATAATATGCGGAAACGAACAATCCACAGCCTCACCGAAGTCTACCAAGTAGCAACAACTAATCCATGGAGCGACACGGCTATCACCTTCAATGCCAGTGACGAACCTAAATTCCGAACAGCCCTAGCACCAGCCGCATTGGTCCTCAATCCAATTGTGGACGGCTTTTGTCTTACCAATGTACTCATGGATGGTGGCAACGGATTAAACCTCATCTACGAGGAAACCCTCCAAAAAATGGAAATAGACTGGAGCCGCATTGAGCGAAGCAGCACAACCTTTAGAGGAATAATCCCTAGTCGGGAAGTACGCTGCACAGGAAAAATCACACTAGATGTGGTGTTCAGCTCGCCAGACAACTACAGGTCCGAGGAAGTCACGTTCCAAGTGGCCCCATTCAGCAGCGGATATCACGCTCTATTAGGGCGAGAGGCATTCACAATTTTCCAAGCCGTACCCCATTACGGGTACATGAAGCTCAAAATGCCCGGGCCCAATGGAATCATCACTCTGGTTAGTGATCCGGACATAGCACTCCGCGCCGAAAATAAGACAGCCGCACTAGCCCTAGAGGCACTATCCGAAGCCCTAGCGGCAGAAGAACTCACTGCACTACGCTCCATGGTGAATAGGGACGATGTGATACTTGATAAGAGATCTAAGTCCACATCTTTTAAACCAGCAGACAAAATAGTCAAATTCCAGGTCCATCCAACGGACCCCACAAAGACGGCCTTCATTGGGGCACAATTAAACCCTGATGTAGAAGACGCACTACGAGAATTCCTTCGGGAAAATTGGGACCTTTTTGCCTGGCACCCTTCAAATATGCCAGGAATCCCACGCAGGCTGGCAGAGCATAGCCTAAATATCCTAAAAGGATTCAAGCCAGTCAAACAGGCTCTTCGACGATTTTCCGAACCCAAAAGACAGGCAATGGGAGAGGAGCTAGCCAAACTATTAGAAGCCGGATTCATCAGAGATATAAAACATCCGGACTAGCTAGCGAACCTGGTAATGGTACCAAAAAAGGACAAATCCTGGCGCCTTTGTGTGGATTTTAAAGACCTTAATAAGGCTGTCCAAAGGATCCTTTCCCCCTCCCCCGCATCGACCAAATCATCGATGCTACCGCGGGGCACGATTCATTGTGCTTCCTCGACGCATACTCCGGATACCATCAAATCAAGATGGCGGAAACAGACCAGGCCGGAACGGCATTCATTACTCCATACGGACCATTCTGCTTCAACACAATGCCCTTCGGACTTAAAAACACCGGCGCAACATATCAGCGTATGATTCAGACATGTCTGGCTACCCAGATCGGCAAAACAGTGGAGGCATACATAGATGATGTGGTCGTTAAGACCAAACATGTCGAAACTCTAGTAGACGATTTGAGGCTCACATTCGATAACCTCCGAGCATATGACATTAAGCTCAACCCGGAAAAATGCGTTTTCGGTGTACCAGCCGGAAAGCTCTTGGGCTTCATCGTATCCGGTAGAGGAATTGAAGCAAACCCAGCCAAGATCCGAGCTCTGTCACAATTGGATATCCCAAAAGACCTCAAACAAATACAAAAACTGACTGGATGCGTGGCGGCTCTAAGCCGCTTCGTCTCCCGTTTGGGAGAAAAGGCATTGCCTCTCTATCGCCTCCTTCGGCGCACCGAACACTTTGAGTGGACGGATGCTGCCACGGCCGGACTCGAAGAAATAAAGGCCATATTAGCAACAAATCCGGTCCTAGCCGCGCCCAACCTAGGCGAACCAATGTTATTATATATCGCGGCAACACATCAAGTTGTCAGCGCAGCGCTCGTCGTCGAACGAGAAACAGAAGGACACAAATTCCCTCTTCAAAAACCAGTGTACTACGTATCCACTATCTTAACTCCATGCAAGTCCCAGTATCCACTATCAAAAGACAGCGTACGCGGTGTTCGTGGCATCCCGGAAGCTGCGACACTACTTTCAAGAGTGCTCGATAACAGTGGCCTCCGAAGTACCTCTCAACGACATTATAAACAACCGCGACGCGACAGGCAGGATTGCAAAATGGGCCATTGAGCTCTTACCATTTGATATAACCTACAAACCAAGACGAGCTATAAAGTCGCAAGTTTTGGCTGACTTCATCGCCGAATGGACCGAAGCCGAACTCCCTAAAGAGTATGGCGCATACTCCACTTGGATCATGCATTTCGACGGCTCCAAAATGTTGGACGGCTTGGGGGCTGGCGTCGTACTGACGTCCCCAACCGGAGACACAGTCCAATACATACTTCAGATAATGTACACGGACTCCAACAATGCAGCCGAATATGAGGCCCTTCTACATGGTCTCCGAATGGCAATCTCCATGGCTATTCAACGCCTAGAGGTGCGCGGGGATTCAAACCTCACAATATCCCAAGTAAATGGAGACTTTGACGCCAAGGATCTGAAAATGGCAGCCTATCGTAACACCGTCTTAAAAATGTCAGCTCGGTTCGAAGGACTCGAATTCCACAATGTAGCCCGGGATAATAACCAGGCAGCCGACGTGTTGGCGCGCATCGGCGCAAAACGCGACGCCGTCCCTCCAAACATCTTCCTGGAGCGGCTCTTTAAGCCATCCGTACTATGGGAAGAGGAGTCTGGAAATAGCAACCCGGAACCAACCGCGCCACCCAACACGGAACATTCTGACACAGTCGGTGGCTCAGCCAATGAAATAACACCCCCAGCCCACAAAATAATGGCAGTAATCACCCCGTGGACGGAACCATTCCTAGCCTACTTAACTAGGCAAGAACTTCCTGAAGACCAAAATGAGGCCCGCTACATAGTTCGGCGATCTAAAGCCTACAAGGTCCATGAGGGAGAACTTTATAAGAAAAGCATAACCGGAGTCCTTCAAAGGTGCATCTCCGAAGAGGAAGGGCGAAATCTCCTGGCTGAAATTCACGCCGGACTCGGCGGGCACCACGCCGCAGCCTGGGCCCTTGTAGGCAAGGCCTTCTGTACAGGATTTTATTGGCCGACTGCCCGGGCGGATGCTCAGGACTTAGTCCAATGATGCGTCGGTTGCCAGCTCTTTGCTAATCAAAGCCACATGCCACCCACCGCCCTCAAAACTATACCCATCACCTGGCCGTTCGCGGTCTGGGGGCTTGACATGGTTGGACCCCTTAAAGGGGGAACCCACAAGCAAAAATACCTATTGGTCATGGTGGACAAATTCACCAAATGGATAGAGGCCAAGCCAGTTAAAACGGCCGAATTCGGACCCGTGATAGACTTCATATCTGGGGTAGTACACCGTTATGGTGTCCCCCATAGCATCATCACTGATAACGGATCAAATTTCACGGCCGACGAGGTTAAACTCTGGTGCAAAAACATGGGCATTAGGCTCGACTACGCTTCAGTCTATCACCCCCAAACTAACGGTCAAGTCGAACGAGCAAACGGTCTAATCATGAGCGGCATCAAACCCAGATTAGTGCGGCCCCTCACGGAATCTAACACGCACTGGGTAGAGGAGCTCGACTCCGTACTCTAGGGGCTGCGGACCACGCCAAACCGCACTACCAGATTCACACCATTTTTTTATGGTGTACGGTGCAGAGGCAGTTTTGCCCTGCGATATAATTCATGACTCACCTCGTGTGCGCATGTACGAAGAAAGAGAAGCCGAGTTGGATCGGCAGGACAGTTTGGATGCCTTAGAGGAGGAGCGGGACGTGGCAAAAGCTCGTTCCACATTCTATCAGCAGCAGACTCGAAGATATCAAAGCAGAGAAGTACGGGCCAAAACTTACAATGTTGGTGAACTTGTTCTACGCCTGCCGGACAAGAAAAAGGACAAACTTAAGCCCAAATGGGAAGGTCCCTTCATCATCGACCAAGTCCTGACTGGCGGAGCATACCGTCTACGTAACGCATCTGACAACCGACTCGAGCCGAACCCATGGAACGCAGCCCGTCTCCGAAGATTCTACGCCTAGCGCCGGACTCAGAGTTCGTCTCCCTCCTCCGTCCACCTTTTACATTTTCGCTGTCTCTTGTTCCCCTCCTCCTTCCCCCTTTTTTAGTAAAAGCCTTTGACAGGCTGATCTGCGCATTGTTCGCACACACTTGATGTGCTACTCGCACTCATTATACCTGGGGGCTTCTTTAACAGAAGCTTATTTATACGGGCTTCATGCCCAACACACGTGTCATACTTCCACATGTACCTTTTATTCACCATTATATGCATCGATATGACTTAAGTTTTTGCCAAGCTGGGTTGCCTGGCTCCTGTGCTTACCCCTACGTTCCCGATTGTTCGGCTAGGAGGTAAAGGGAGCACCTCTGCGATTGTTACTGCCGGGTCAGCCGGATGTGTACCTCAGACTGGGTGAAGCCGAAAGCTAGCGTTCTTAAGGGAATATTCGGTCGGTGATTTTAAAGATGATTTATTACTTATTTACTTATCTGCCCCCAGATGCTTTTTTTGCTCTCTTCGCAGTACGGACATGCACATTAGGGCATGCCTCCCAGGGAAAGGAACCCCTAACGGAACTATTCTCCCTGGAAGATGTTTCTTACTAACCATGTAATATACCATAACTAGTTGAGCACTTGTATTATAAAGCACTAATGACCCCTACGCCTGATCTCCATGCATGCCCCGGTTTTTTTAACCGTTAGGGTATTCGGACACACTCCAGACTGTTGGGTCCCGAGGTTGAAGCGAAAAGGTCCGCAAAGACAAATGATCTACAATCCAGCTAGAAGGCATTTTACATGTCATTTTAAAATTTCATTGTCAAATTGACTGATTGAACTCCTCTTCAATCCCATCTAACAGGCTGTCTAGTTTACAGTCCCATTGGGAATATTTCTCGGCCAACTCTACTTGGACGTACATTAAGCTCACAGGGATCTCCTTCCCATCGGGCCCCACAGGTCCGACCTCGGCCATGTGGTTTGGATCAGCCTTCGTGTACCGCGTCTTCACCATGGCCCAGGCCTCTCTGGCGCCTTGACGGCAGGCCGATATCTTCCACAGACGGAAGCACTGCCGTACTCCCTGAAGCTTGTCAGCAAGCCCTTCAAGACCCTCGGGTAGGGAGACGGACGGCCATAAGGCCTGGACGACGCTGCTCATTGCCTGCCGAATACGTTCGTGCAGTTGCAGCAGCTCGGGAAGAAGGTCACCCGTGGAACCAGGCATTTCCTCCGCCGGACGACCCGTGAGCACACCTACAGACACATTTCTGTCAATCGACTTCCACGCTAAACTCTTCTTTTCAAAAGAGTTTGCTCAAGCACTTACTGTAAATGCCGCGACGAAGCCGCCGATTCTCCTTTATGGAGTCAGACAGCTGGACCCGAACATCTTTTAGTTCTTCGCCCAGCTGGGTGTTGGCATCTTGGAGTTTGTTCCTCTCCTGCTGCACCCTCATAAGCACCTTCTCGCCGGCCTTCAGCTGGCGTAGCAGATGTTGCTTGTCCGGTTCCAGTCCGGCACCCTTTGCAATTTAATTGTAAGACTTACGCACATGCCGCACTTCATAAACTACTTATCTTTTCGAAGTATGTATTACTAGAGGGGGTCTCTGTGGCTCCCCCCGCGGCGGCTAGTGCGGCCTCAAGTTGGGCCCTGCACTCTTGAAGCTCCTGGGATAGACAGGTATTTTTCTCCGTAAGATCCTGCATATACAAATGATCCTTAAATCAGTTATTCTAACTATTTTAAGTCTCGGGGGCTACTGGCATATATAACTATTAAAATTCCTCACCCGTATGTCTTTCACATACTGCTCCGTGGCTCTGGTTAGACCATCTCGAGCGGCACGGAGGTGCGCGTCTCCCGCATTAAAGGCACTTAGTGACTCCAGAGAGAAACACGCGTCACGAAGAACCGTCCGGCGGCGCCTGTGATTCATGGCGATCTCTACCTCAGACCTGGTGGCGGACAGCCTGTCCTCCGTTGGAGGAGCATCCGGCTCATGCCTTGTGTTCGTCTCCCCTTCCGGACCATGCGTTGGAGCATGGCTGGCGGAGGCTTGATTGGCAACCTCTCCGGACACTGTCCGGCGAGCGCTCTTTCTCTTGGAAAAATCATGAGCATTAATATACCTCCTAGGGATCTTTCCCTTAAAAACGGCGGTGCGCCGTACCGTTGCGGCGATGTTTCAATTCACGCTGCACTCCTCTTCCGCCTGCTAGGCTGAACTGACCCTTGTTGGTCAGCCGCCGCGGGTTCGACTTCCCGCCTTAAAGGCGCCTCCTGCGGAGCACCGTTGGTACACGGTGGTCAGAAATAAGCATGGACCAAGTAATGGTGTCAGGACTCCGGTCGTAGTCACCTGGGAAGCCGGAGAGAAACCGGGGTAGTCAGCCGTAATGGCGACTAGAGCATTATCCATGCTAAGTTGGTGGAACACCCCATCGATCAGCTCCACCTTTATGTCCGGATCCTCTTCGGAGGCCAGATCAAGGGATCGTTCCGGATCCTCGGGCTGTGGAGTCAGGTTTTTTATGCCCTCCACGTCCCGGCGCAGCTCCTGCGTCAAAATCACAAAGTGAGACACTTGACTTTGGAAATATGGATCGGATAGATAAACGTCCGCTTACCCAGCTCCGAGGGTTATTCATGGAGAATCCATTCAATGGACTCGTGCGGAGGAAGTCCTCCTTCTCCCCCTTGTACAAGCCGGATAGGATCTTCACCAGATCGGCGGCCGATCCCGGCCCCTTGCGGCCATGACGGGTGGCGTCATCCTCCCCGTTGAAATCCCACATGGGGTGGCCCCTATATTGGAGCGGCTGCACCCCTCGCATAATGCACGTGGCCATGACTCCAATCATGGTCAATCCGGAGTGGGCCAGTAACCTTATCCGGCCCATCAGATATTGGACGCTCCCATCATCTTCCCGTTGAGGGCTCCGCGGGCGCCAACTCAGGCGTTTCTTCAAGGGAGCGTTGCTGAACTCCGGGAGGCCGATCCGAACTGGATCCGGCAGTGGGGCGTCTTCCATGTAAAACCATTCCGAAGGCCAGTCTTCGGACGCCTTCTTCGGGGTTCCGGATAGATATCCGGTCCCCGCGATGCGCCATATTTCGGCTCCGCCCACTTGATATATCGACCCCTCATGAGAGCGGGGTACGAGGCAAAACAATCTCTTCCACAGCGCAAAATGGGGCTCGGTGCCCAAGAATAGCTCGCAAAGAGCTACAAAGCCCGCGATGTGCAAAATAGAGGCAGGTGTAAGGTGGTGAAGCTGGAGTCCATAGAACTCCAGGAGCCCCCGGAGAAACGGATGTATGGGAAATCCGAGTCCCCTTATTAGATAAGGGACGAAGCATACCCGCTCTCCTCTGGAGGGATTGGGGACGCTCTCCGCCTGCTTTCCACCCTTATAGTTGGCCAGTCCGGCTCGAACCAGAACCATGAAGGCCGAGGGAAGATATCCCTCTGATTGGAGCGCCAGTAGCTCGCTATGCGGGACTGAACATCTCCTCCAATCTCCTGGCTGAGGGCTGGGGGCGCGAGAGGAGGAGCCGCGTCGACTATCCATGATGGAATGGATTTTTGTTCGAGGCGCTTTGATGAGTACTTGCGGAAGGAGGATGGTGTGAGTTGGATCTAGATCCTCGCCTCTCTTATAGGCAGCTCATTCACGCGGCTAGGGGGTAAAACGCAAAAATACCCTAGCTTTTCGCATTCATACGAGACGTGGAAGAAGGCCATTATTGGACGTGGAAGCCAAGGATCGCAACATTTATAAGGAAGCCGGACACTATTCAGGCACTTGGAATTTGAAGGAGAACCCGCCTTGCAACGCCGAAGACAATATACGCGCCGGACTCGTCGTCATTGAAGCCTGGTTCGGGGGCTACTGAGGGAGTCCCGGATTAGGGGGTGTCCGGACAGCCGAACTATCATCATCGGCCGGACTCCAAGACTATGAAGATATAAGATTGAAGATTTCGTCCCGTGTCCGGATGGGACTTTCCTTGGCGTGGAAGGCAAGCTTAGCGATACGGATATGTAGATCTCCTACCATTGTAACCGACTCTGTGTAACTCTAGCCCTCTCCAGTGTCTATATAAACCGGATGGTTTTAGTCCGTAGCACAACAATAACAACAATCATACCATAGGCTAGCTTCTAGGGTTTAGCCTCCTTGATCTCGTGGTAGATCTACTCTTGTAATACCCACATCATCAATATCAATCAAGCAGGACGTAGGGTTTTACCTCCATCAAGAGGGCCCGACCTGGGTAAAACATCGTGTCCCTTGTCTCTTGTTACCATCCGCCTAGACGCACAGTTCGGGACCCCCTACCCGAGATCCGCTGGTTTTGACACCGACACCGATCCTCTTCAACAAGGCAGTGGTCTCCTCCTGCTGCTCCACACTTCTGACGATCTTTGCCCTCAGCAGGTCATGCTCAGCTCGGAGCCTCTCATTGCCCTCCCTTAGTTGTCAGATGACACCGGTAGCCTGTTCAAACGAGGCTTTCATGTCGTCCTGCAACTTCGCCCAGTTGGAGATCTGATCCATCTGGCTATGGGCGATCGCATGCATGCACTTGTAAGAGTCGTCCCCTGCCAGCGAGACATTTTCCCAGGCCGTCGCGACGCGGCGGGACATCTCTGCTGTATTCGCGGCGCGACGTGCGGCCGGACCAGTCTGCTGCATCAAAGGCGCGGCGGGACCTCCGTGCTGCTTCGGCAACATGGCAGGACCTCTGTGCTGCTAGTTCCGCGCGACGGGACATGTCGGCTGCTTTCGCAGTGAGGCGAGACATCTCTCATGCTCCCGCTTCCATGCTCGCCTCTCCCTGGTGGCAATCTCTCGACCCAGAATTCACGCTGGCCATGGTAGACGCAAGGGAAGGATGCTGAATGACTTGTTTGTTTTTGTGGATGAGGAGTTGAGGAGGAATGTGAAGTCATCTTGGCATAGTAGTATTTATAACCGAGTACTAATACGCTCCTAAGTGGGAAACCGTTTAGGTTGTGATCGGTGTGAACAGGTTTGCAATTCAATATGGCGTGGTACTAATACGCTCCTAAGTGGGAAACCATTTCGGTTGTGATCGGTGTGAACAGGTTTGCAATTCAATATAGCATGGAGTAATTTGGAATGTGATGAGATGCAAGCTCAAAATTTATTGACGGTTCTAGTTTCGAAGTGCGACACTATTCCCGGATGGCGTTACGTGGGCACGTGTTCTCGGCCATGGTGTAGCATATGCCATGGTAGTTCTTTTTCTACTGCTGTGTACGTGCAATAACTGGCACCGTCGTATACATATCTTATGGTTAATGGGGCGTTCGACAGGAATAGCCGCATGGCGAGCTATAGGCTAGTCTTTTTTTCCCAACGCATTAAACCTATCTCTAGGGACTTCTCGCACGCACCATCGTGCCACCCACAAAAACTTGTACTCTGAGTTTAGTACGTTATACAGGAAGAGAAGAGGTGCATGCACGCACTCGTCCTCTCAAACACGCGTCAGTTTTTCTCTCGAAAAGGAGGATGATGATCCCCGTCCTCTGCATCTGGGAGTCACACACGCATCTTTAGCTATGAATTGTAGTGCTCTCAACCATCCAATTGGTTCTATCATGGATGTACCTATATACTTAAACATGTCTAGATACATCTATATTTTGACAAATGGAAGGCATGTATTGTGGGACAGAGGGAGTGCTTGTCTTCAAAATGGATAAAAAGGGGCGTATCTAGAACTAAAATACATCTACATACATCTCCTTTTATCCATCTTGATGACAAGTAGTACTTCTTACCCAAAGGAACTTTATATCCAACAGACACAAAATATCCATTTGACTATTGGAAATTACTGATCTTATGTCAAAGTAATTGCTGCATCGCCACCAAAAAACACCATTTCTTAAGCTAATGTAGACCAAGGTAATCCCTATATTAGCATATTACTAATATAAACAGAAGGCACTGTAGAAACATTTAGGACGTGAGCTTGTCAATCTAAATGTGGAGGGACACCAGCTTAGCCCCAGCCAGCAACTTGGGCGGAACTATGAAGAAGGTCAGCTCCTACACGGCGACGTCGCCGGGATCCTTGCTGCTTGTCACCTCCATTTCCACCTTGACGGCGTCGGTCGTGCCTTTGGGCTCCCCGGGCGAGCCGTTTGCCCACAGCTTGGCCACGTAGTGCGGCAGTGGGGACGCCCCCGCTCTGATGCAGACGACCGACACGGCGATAGGCTCGCCGATGTCGAGCACGCCGCCGAACAAGAAAAACGCATGACCGTCCTCCTCTGCGAACAGCAAGAGCCATGGCTCCGAAAGTGGAACTTGAAGCTGAAGCACCTTGCCATACTGGATCCTGTGCATGGGCATGGTATGCGCAGTGCTGATGTGGTGGTAGAGCGCCGGCGGCGGGCCTTCATAGCCGCAGACGGGCACGGGGTATTTGCAGGGCACGAGCGGACACACGCTCTGGTGATTGGCGAGCTTGTGTTAAGTGACGTAGAGCCCACAGCCTTCGTGCGGGCACTCCACCCTCACCGACGAAAGGACGGCGTCCACCGCCGTGTTCTGCACGTTGAAGCCACCGCCACGCTCGCACTTCTGGTACTGTTGCTGGTTCCCGGGGCGCTCAAAGCGGCAGTCCACGCAGGCCATGTGCCCTCCCTTGCACTGCAGAAATCAATCGAACAACACATCAATCAAGAAACCTGCACCTTGCTCAATCAGCTGAACGGACAAGGTGTATTTGAACCTCATACACTGGAGGCGTCAAGGGGCGGAGGCACAAGGGGCAATAGATCATGGTGAGGTCCATCGAGACCTTAGAGAGCTCCATCGTCGGGTCCTGTTTCGTCTGCATGATCTCGCCCTCCTCATGCACAACCATCTCTCACTTGGGCCGGGGCATTACAAAGCTTTACTGTCACATATTTTATACTACTTCAAGGTGCATTAAATCAACACATGCAAGTATCAAAAGGAGAGTCACGACATGCATGCATGCGTTGCAATTAATACATCGGTAAACACAAATTATTGAAATATATCGAGTGCAGTGCTTTGATGTGTCGCGTCAACTCGTACATCAATGAGAAGTTTGATTATCCTCTCCCTCGCGGACTTAACTGCACCTGCCTTTGGCTGTATGACAGGTTGGCCACCCACCTGTCGGGCCCACCTGTCATACACGCAAAGGCAGGAGCGTCCCTTCCTCGCCCATGAGCGTGGTGGCTGGCAAAACTAGGAGAAGTTTTCGCTACACGCTCTCCCTCTCGCACGCGGTGGACATGCAGCAGTTCAATCGGTGTCAGATGGCCAGAAGCGTACTATAGTACTCCTCCAGTGTAGTAGTACTGTTGTTCGACTTCCCGGAGAGGCGAAGAGCCAAGCGTAGCCCGGACGCTTGTGTGGCAGTTTCATGTGTAGAGTACTAGGATAGCGTGTACCGTGCCTGTAAGCTTAAAATCGTTGGGGTCGGCTCCATGCTATGTGGCCATCTCGCAGTTTTTTTTAAGAAAATTAAAATAGTCTTCTGGCCCTACCTGTCACGCTGGTGATTGTAGTTTGCACACTCATCTGGTCAAGACAGGAATATATATTTTAATTTGTGGTGGGTAAATGTTAGAGGTTGCAGCAAATATATTGTACACTTCGGGTCTTTCAGCCAAGTTTAGAGGCAAGCATGTGGGGCCAGTGCTATGATGTGTCACGTCCACACGTACAACGAGGAGAGGCTTGATTTTACTACTACATGCCTTCTCCCTCGCCCATGCACGCGGTTGCTCGCAAATGAGGAGAGGCTACTACAACAAGCTATCCCTCTCGCTCGCGGTGGACGGACATGCAACAGTGGATTCGACACTGTAGAAGCAACAGTAGTAACATCATTGTTCGTCTTCTCGAAGAGGCGAAGAGCCAAGTGAAACCCGAACATGGCAGTTGTGAACATTGGAGCATGCACATAGCGAGGCTCTTGCATGAGACAAAATTGCTATGTGAGCCCACTATTGTACTACTCCCTCCGTTCCTAAATATTTGTATTTTCAGAGATTCAAATGGACTACTACATACAGATGTATATAGACATATTTTAGAATGTAGATTCACTCATTTTGCTCCGTATGTAGTCACTTGTTGAAATCTCTAGGAAGACAAATATTTAGGAACAGAGGGATTAGTACGTACTACTACTTGCTAGTATAGCCTTGTAAACCAGAAAGGAGTATTTGCCTTTCTAGAGATTTCAACAAGTGACTAGACTACACCGAGACAGAGTACATATGGAGCAAAATGAGTGAATCTACATCGTAAATAAATAGGTACTTCTCTCGTTTTCCTCTTCGAGGTGCATAATATTGAGTATACTGACTAGTCTCTTTTTGACACGCATTTACATTTTTTGTTGACACAGTACAGACGCAAGCGCTCATATACACGCGCATACACTCACCCCTATGAACTCACACACGCACGGCACTATCATCTTGAAATTTACGAAGTCACCATAGGCACCTCGTCGTCGATGGGAACGCCTCCTGACACGCGATAGACGCGAGTGGCTGTCGCCTCCATAGGTGCTTGAATGCCAAGGAGGGAGAGGGTAGCGGTTCCCAAGACGTTGCACGGTCAAGGGTGCATCCTCAATTACATGCAGAGGGAATTAATTGGAGAAGCAGAATAGAGCCAGCATGATCTAAATGTAACAGAGTTTGGACCCTCATATAAAGGCACCCCACTAGTCCAATCCATCTACTCCTAAGTCTCTGTGCAACATTGCTCACTCCAATCCAAGACCAAGTGACCAGAAGCCACAAACACCTATGGAGGCGATGGACGCGAGCGGCAGTCGGCTGTGCCAAATCATCCAAGGCGCCGGCCTGCGGCCCCGCATCGTGCAGCGTTTCCAGACGGTGCTGGCGACCACCGGCATCGTAGACCTCGCCGACGCCGGATTCGCCTCTCGCATGGACGACATGATGGCCAACTCCATCCGCAAGTTCACTGTCATCAAGAAGCGCGTGGACGACCTTGCCATACTGCTCCAGCCCACGCGGCCAGGCTCCTCATTGCCTGCCACCCTCATCGGCCTCCATGGTGACCAACTCTTTCAAGCCCTGGTGGCCCTGTAGGTGCCAGAGGTTGCGACGAAGAATGTACACCTCGAGGCCGCGCTCGCCGCGCAACGCCTCGCCATGCAAGAAACCGCCAACCTGCACATCCACGTCTACGAGGAAATCGTCTACATAGGTCACTACAAGGAAAGCGAGGACAGAAAGACGTTGGTCTTCTTCCAGCGGTTGGAATCTTTGGACACCATTGTTCAGAAGCACGTCGACCTGGCCATGAAAGCCGCTGCTACTTAGGCGCCGTTCGGTGGGCCGGTGCCCTGAGTCGAGGAGGTGGACGTCGTCGATGGATGCATCTCTTCTTCTTGCCTCCTGTAACCAGCACTGCATCGCCTCGTGGCCTTAATGTTTTATTAGTATAGTACTCCCTCCGTTCCCAAATATAAGTCTTTCTGAAGATTCCACCAAGTGACTACAACATACGGAGCAAAATGAGTGAATCTACACTCTAAACTATGTCTGCATACATCTGTATGTTGTATTCCATTTGAAATAGTATCTAAAAAGGTTTATATTTAGGAACGGAGGGAGTATATGGCATTTTTATTCCAGTCGTGACGTTTCCACTATGAGGTTGGGCCATAGTTGAGCAAACCCACCCCGCCCACTGGGCATCGGCCGAGTTTAGAATTAGAAGAGAGAAATGAGGGAGGAGAGCTAGTTGTAGCACGGACGTTGTTGTCAGATGGGACTCGTGTTGATAGAATAGGAGTACTAAGCACTCGTACCTCTTTTTTTTGGGAAAAATTAGTCGTATGTCTAGTACCACTAGTTGGGTGCATGTGACCTATAGTTGTCATCACTTTAGGTCTCCTTTTCGAACCGCAGCTACGCTTCTCAGTACATATTTTTTCACACATTTTTCCTCCTATATGTACTCCTAGGCTATTTCCATGTGCTCCCATTCGCCGACATGTGGGACATAGAGCATCTGGGTCGTAGTGCATGCACGACTCGGAGCATATGCCGGGGTACTTTACATTTCAGACCTCACGAATTACATGCAAACCCCACGCAGAAGAATAAATAAATAAATGAATTACTACATGAAACGGGATTATTTTTGTAGAAACTGGAGCACGTTCATTAAATTTTGGACATAACACGTTTATAAAAAATGACCGGACCTAAACCAGTCTAAGGGCCTCTTTGATTTTTCCTGCAAAAAAGGGCCTCTTTGATTCGCAGGATACTGGAAACACAGGAATGGGGAAAGTATGATGGCGATGAACCGAGACGAGGAGAACTCTAACTCAGTTAGAGGTTAGAGTTAACCCTTAACTAACTCTAAACCAAAGAGGTCTATGGATGGCAGGGTTAGATTGACAATAAATGCTCTTTCTCAATCATTTGACTACTTTGGACCCTATTTCCTGCTGGATTTGGTGTGGCCGGCTCTTGTGTGGCCAGCTCTTGTGTGGCCTCCTCCCGCTCACAATTGACATAAACGAACCATCTTTACAAATCAAGAATGCAAAACATGATAATTTTTACTTTGTCCATACTAATGAGATATCCCACTTAAACATACAAGTCGTCAATCAAGCTTCACAAAAAAACACTCCATGAATCAAAGCATGAGCTAACTCATCATGGAAGTGATTCACGATAGGGAGGGAGCCCGGAGCCCCTCACGCACCGCGGGAGGAGCTCGCCATCATCGCTCTAGAGGAAGGCATTGTAGAGCCCAAGCCCCGGGAACCCCTCCGACGCTGGCCCTTGCGAGTTAAGGTTGACACCGGCATGGGTAGCAGGGCCGCTTGCCGCCGACTGGGAACTTCATCTTTGGGCCTCTAGAAATAATGCAAGCCTGAAACTAAAATACCTAGAAAGGTGAACTGAATCTTTGGGCCTCTAGAAATAATGCAAGCCTGAAACTGAAATACCTAGAAAGGTGAACTGAATCTTTGGGCCTCTAGAAGTAATGCAAGCCTGGAACTGAAATACCTAGAAAGGTGAACTGAATCTTTGGGCCTCTAGAAAGATTTATTACCTCCTCAAGCAGCATCAAACAATTCCATGCATGCACCACAAATCTATACCAAGTTTGATCAGAATCTACTTTCCCAAATCAGATCAATGATATGGCTGTGAGACAGAGAAGGAATGAACAAACTCACCCCTCTCGCGACCTACCTGGTAGATGCACCGTCGCCACGCTCGACAGAGGGAGAAAAACGACCGGTGAAGGGGGAGCGAGGCGACCTACGAAGGCCGGAGGGAGAGGGCGGCCGGAGTAGGGCGGCGGAGGCCAGAAGGAGAGGGCGGCCAGAGGAGAGATAGGACGAGCGGCGCTTGGGCGGGCGGGCCTATGGGGAACAGAGAGGAGTCGTGCGAGAGGGGGGAGCGATCTGCTGCGGGCAGGGGAGATTTTTTTAGTTCTCTTTTAGTGGGCCCGAGGATAACTAACCCAAATAGAACCTCTCCACCGGGCTAGTTTTTTTAGCTGGGTTAGAGAAAACTAGCTCAAACTAACCCCTCTTGTTTTGATAATTTGAGGATATTTCAACCCAAACTAGCTCTAACTCAGGGATCCAAACAAAGAGGAGTAGTACTATACATGTTACAGTGTGGACCGTAGCACATTGTTTTTTATGGCCATATCACCACATTGTTTTCTACTGCTGGTTCACTGGGCTACCATGGTTCGCACTGCTGGTTCACTGGGCTGCCGTGGTTTGCACTCCTCCGACCTGAGTAGTAGTAGTAGTATATACCGCATCATTCTTTGCTCCTTCTTACTACTACGTAGTACTTCGCCGACATGTGGGAGAGCCAACATCCGGGTCGACGTGTCATGCACCAGATTAGAGTGTGGAACGGAAGGGGGGCATCACCCCGGTCGGAGCGCCAGTAATTCATGACTATAGTTTGTGGTCATATCACAAGTCTTTCCAGCAGTAATGCGCCGTCAAATCGCACAGCCTGACCTTTCCAGCAGTATGTTTGATGCACCACTCGCTCACCCTCCCTGCCTCTCTGTCAAACCGCCTACCCGAAAACTGCCGCGCGTACTGCCCGGGAAAAGCCCCGCCCTCAACTTTTAACTACGCGAAAATAGTTCAAGCTTGTTTGTTCTATATAAATACTTACTGTATGTTTGTTCACCCGTGGGGTTGTTCAATGAATGGAGGGGCGGGAAGCACAAGTGAACAATACTAGTACTACTAGTAGTAAGTAGGAGTCATACATTAGTCACCTTAAATAGAGGGTTTCTTTTCTTTAATGCCATGTACACAAATTGAAATGCTTTTTGTGAAGAGAAAAAGATAATCACTCCACTATATATGTACGCAAGGGCCTGAGCGCTTGCTTTACTAGGGTTGCTCTCTTCATTTTCTCATCCTCTCTAGATCTAAACAAGACAACTATAGCGACATTTTCTCTCAGCTCACCGCTGGTCATAGATCCGGCCGGATCCCTTCAGCCGGTGTGTGTAGAGGACTAAAAGCTGCATCGTTCACACGGTCATCGCCGCAGAGGGAGGAAACTCACAGCTGCCGGCGGGGCCCGATCCTCTGCACGTGTCGTTCTCTCCGACACATCGCCGGCTCGGGAGGTCCTCCGACGCTTCTTCCTCCCTGCCGTATTGTGCGCAGATCGGACCTGCCGCTGCCGACATCCCGACGAACCACAGGTACAAGTTCTTCGAAAGCGGCCTACTCTACTGCCCCAGCTCCCAAAGTGTCTGCATGCGCATCTTTTTCTACTTCCATCAACTCTTCCAAATCCACCTAAATTTTAGTATTATTAGAGGTAAAGTTACTTTATGCATTCAAATATAGGACTTGGTTCAAACAACGAAGGAAGGGGGGAAAGTCGTAGCATGAATCTAGGACTTGATTAAAAGAGGAAATAACAGGGGGAAAGTAGTAGAGACCGGGTACCCAACCAGTCTCTTGGTTGAAAAGGGAAATAATGGGAAAACTCAGTACAAATTGGATCAGGAACAGATCTATTATTGGTTAAAAAATGGATAGAAAGTGGCGGCTGGTGGACAAGTCAACAGAGTATGTCCAGGATTATATTTGCTTCCCTCACATAGTAAAAGGTCTCCAGGATTAGATTTTCTGCCCTCACATAAGAAAAGTTCTCCAGGATTAGATTTGCTGCCCTCACATAGTAAAAGTTCTCCACGATTAGATTTTTTGCCCTCACAGAGCATGAACAAACTCGACATCACCACTTTATGCCTCTTTGTAGGTACATTGTGCTGATGCGTTCACTATCGCATGTCCTTATACCAACCTTTTGCTGTTATTAATGTAAAGGCGCATGTAAAATGAAGCGATCACACTGTTACCTTAAGGACATGTCTAACCAGTGTTATTGTTAATCTAATGCCTCCAGTGATATGATGCAATTAAACTATGTTAACAAATGGTACTCCTGCTATTTTCCCAAGTATGATAAGTTGCTTCTTTACACTGCTGAGTGACCTGGTGTCCCCATGGTCCCATGCCCTTAAACCAACTCTTTAGCTGCTGTTGATTTACTGTATCTGGTAAACAAGCAATGCCACAATTAAAGTAATCCCATATTTGACGAATTTCATAATTGATCATAATGCTTCCGATAACATGAAGCATTACTTATGTTTTAAAATTTCTATTGTCCTTGCATGATTGCCATGAACATAATTAAGATGATTCTTTTCATTTCGTGTACGTTTCATATATTCTTATTGACCAGCAATTGTTTACTTTCTATCTTTTTTTGCAGATAGGGATATCCATTTCACCTTGTTGCTATTGTGACCTTTTGGTGAACTGCACAAAACACTTTTTTTGGAATGAGTGTCTTGTGCAGTTCAACTAAAATGTCACATGGGCAACATCTCTCAATTTTGGTGGAACTGCACAAAATGGTGAATGGAGTTCCCAAAATCTTTGTCAAATTCTGTTGGTAATCTCGTGAAACATTTTATTAGCCTTTGCAAGATGAGTCGTCACTGTCACCACAATGGCACTTTATTTTAGTGGAACTGCACAAAAGGATAAGCAAATTATAGTTGTACCTTACATGAGCAGGATAACCGACCTTAATGTTGCTTAATTTTAGTGCAACTACTAAAGAAGAGCCTGCCAACTCACGAGAGCAAGTACTTCTTGCTAGCTGAATGATGCAATCATTGCTTCATTTCAGGTGAACTGCAAAAAAAGGCGCATGAATTGAATCATGGAGCTGGAGGTTGACCTCATCCGAGTGGAGTTGCAGGTTCACCAGATCGAGTCGTGGCGGCATAGCACCCCTCACACTGGTCAGTACTGTCCTTTATCAACACAATTGTGCTTTGTCATGCTGTGCCAACGTTGTATTTTTTAAATAAAGCTATTCTATCGCAATCTTTTCTCGTTTTGGAAATAAAGTTTGCTTCAACTAGTGCCACTATTATAGTAATTTCAAGGGATGCGTCAAAGATTGATGCATCACGAACATAGATAGAATTGGTGGCCAAAAGAAAAGGCCAATGTTTGTACAACCATCTCTACGGCCGCTAGAGTCCTAAACCCATGCTCTTTCTTATCTGTGCAAACAGGAATACTCTACTACAGATGTTGTGATGGTCAAGAGCATTCGCCAAGTTCTTGGGTTGTATGACACGGCTAGCCAAGATGGATTTAATCTCGATATTCACTTTATCAAAAGGCTCTAATGGGTTGGTTCTGAATCTTGCAAGCTGGGAATCAATGAGATGTGTAGGCATCTTTGTTGTACTTATTATTTGAATCTTATTTGTTGGTTCTGAATCTTGGAAGCTGGGAATCAATGATATGTGTAGGCATCTTTGTTGTACTTATTATTTGAATCTTATTTTTTGGTTCTGAATCTTGCAAGCTGGGAAACACGGCATGATGATGCAGAGGACAGAAACCATAACAAACTATTCAAACTTGGTAGTATTGTCTGTGTGAAAGTGCGGCAAATGTGCTGATCATGTGCGTCCTGAGAATATATAATTCTAATTGTTGTGCATGTTGATCCTGTGGCACTGATAGAACGAGCCAATGCATTGCTTGTTTTAAGAATACATTTTAATTAAAGCTAATTAAATTTAAGTAAACTGACCACTAACACTTGTTATTACAGTACCAATACAGACTCGCTCGTGAATTGACGTGTGTGGCCGGATAGGTTTCTTAATGGAGGCATTTGAATGTGCCAAGGGTGCATATTATGTAGGGCGTGCAGTGGGTGAGGGAGGGGTCGTAAGTGTTGTCGCCTATACACACTCAGTTTACTGTTGAATCCAGTTCCCCAAGAGCTGAAAGACGAACTGCTACTGCCGCCTACTCACTCGTTCACTTGAAGAGACTCCAATGGCGATCCGAGGGGTGAGCCTACTGGATATGGACTGCAGCAAGGAGTTCACCTTTGAGTTCTCCATTCAGTCCCATGGCGGCACCAAGTTGAATGTGATGTACACCAACGATCCAGACTCGGTGAAGCTCTGCCTCACTGAGTTCAAGCAGTACCTACAGGACGAGAAAGCACAAGGTCGCAGGACTAGACTGAGGGAGTCCTAGATAAGGGGGTACCTGGACAGCTGAACTATGTACTTTGGCCAGACTGTTGGACTATGAAGATAGAAGATTGAAGACTTCGTCCCGTGTCCGGATGGGACTCTCCTTTGCGTGGAAGGCAAGCTTGGCGATTCGGATGATAGATCTCCTTCTCTGTAACTGACTCTGTGTAACCCTAATCCCCTCCGGTGTCTATATAAACCGGAGGGTTTAGTCCAAAGAACAACAATCATCCCATAGGCTAGCTTCTAGGGTTTAGCCTCTATGATCTCGTGGTAGATCAACTCTTGTAATACTCATATCATCAGGATCAATCAAGCAGGAAGTAGGGTATTACCTCCATCGAGAGGGCCCGAACCTGGGTAAAACATCGTGTCCCCAGTCTCCTTTTACCATCAGCCTTAGACGCACAGTTCGGGACCCCCTACCCGAGATCCGCCGGTTTTGACACCGACATTGGTGCTTTCATTAAGAGTTCCTCTGTGTCGTCGTGATAAGGCTTGATGGCTCGTCTCGTTGTCAAGGACAACATCACCACTGGGGGAGCCCTGGCCCTAGGCCAAACTCTCCGGCTACGCAGCTTCGTCATGACCGCCCGATCGGCTATCGCGCCGACGATGACTTCTCAGGTCATCAAAAACAGCCTCCACGTCGATTTGGAATTCGCCGAATAGATGGACCCGATGGAGCTCTCCTCCCTTAATGAGCTCTTGGATCGCATCGCCGCCCTGGGCGTTGCTACGGACTATGACCGGATCGGGCTCAAACCCGACCAAAGGGAGATTTACTCTCCGCTGGTCACCCATGAGATAGCGGTAGTGGAAGAGCATCATACGAATTCTCCCTCTATTTTGAGGACGAACTATGTCCGGATTTCGGAGCTCTCTGAGCCGGACACCCACTCGCGGGAGGACATGGCCCAAGCCCCGAATTAAGAGTTGGGCGGCGGGCCAAAGAAATTTGGCAACATCCCAGAGCCCGAGCTGTTAAACTCGGAAGCTTCTTGGCCCCTGGGTCTTGGATTGGGTCAGGATTCGAATTCAAAGCCACCCACCCACCCAGATTTATTCAATATTTTGCATATCAAGACAAGAGCCCCAAGAGACAGTACATCATTACTAGGCCAGATTCCTCCTTGTGATAAACAGGGTCAAGGACTGTCGCGAGGAAGACTCAATCTCCCTCTTTTGCAAAAATAGCACGGACAAAGGGATCCTCAATGCTATAAGTCGCCATGACATAGTACACTTCGCTGACTTAGCGGCCATAGTGCAGAAATACCGCGCAATGGAAAGCACTTGGAAAACCCAAACAAACTTCTGGGACAATCCGGCTCTCACTAAACCCATTATCCAAACTAAAAGGGCAAACTCTCGTAAGTCACCCGATTCAATTACCAAAAAACCAAATCCCGATACAAGGCGTGGAACCGTATTGGAGGAATGGCTCAATGGGCCTTGCAAACTTCACAACACACTGGATGCCACACCAACTCATAGCCTTAGAGCATGTTGGAGACTCCGGCAGGTAGCGAAGAGCGGCGAGGATGTCCTCATAAACCATACAGCAGAACAACATCCCGCCGGAAATAACAATATGGTATTGATAGTCTTCGAGACTTTTGCCTCAAATAATAGGTGCAAGCAAGCTCAACGCAGTCTCGCTAAAGTTTTCCGCGTGGAAAAAATAAATCCATGGAACGACACGACTATAACTTATAATTCCAGTGACGAACCTCAATTCCGAACAGTCCGGGCACCAGCCGCTTTGGTACTTAGTCCAATCGTGGACGGCTTCTGGCTCACTAAAGTGCTCATGGACGGCGGGAGTGGACTAAACCTCATCTACGAGGAAACCCTCAACAAGATGGAAATTGACAAGAACCGCATTGAACGAAGTAGCACAATCTTCAGGGGAATCATCCCTAGTAGGGCGGCACGATGTGCAGGAAAAATCATACTAGATGTGGTATTCGGCACGCGGAGTATTACAAGTCCGAAGAAATTACATTCCAAGTGGCCCCGTTCCGCAGCGGATACCACACCCTCTTAGGGCGGGATGCGTTCACGAGCTTCCGAGCTATACCCCATTACGGGTACATGAAGCTCAAAATGCCCGGGCCCAATGGAATAATCACTCTAGCTAGTGATCCGGACATTGCACTCCGCGCCGAAAATAAAACTGCCGCACTAGCCCTGGAGGCATTATCAGAAGCCCTTGCGGCTGAAGAACTGACAACACTATGAGCCATAGTGGATAGAGACGACGTGATACTCGACAAGCGACCCAAGCACACCTCTTTCAAGCCCGCGTATGAGATAGTCAAATTCCAGGTCCATCCAATGGACCCTACAAAGACAGCTTCCATTGGGACATAGTTGAACCCCACAATAGACACCGCACTGCGAGATTTCCTGTGGGAGAATTGGGATATTTTCTCCTGGCATCCTTCAGACATGCCGGGCATCGCACGTAGGCTGGCCGAACACAGCCTCAATATTCTGAAAGGATACAAGCCAGTCAAGCAGACTCTTAGGCGCTTCTCAGAGCCCAAGCGACAAGCCATGGGAGAAGAGCTAGCAAAGGTACTTGAGGCTGGATTCATCAGAGACATAAAACATCCGGATTGGCTAGCAAACATGGTAATGGTACCAAAGAAGGACAAATCCTGGTGCCTATGTGTCGATTTCAAGGACCTCAATAAGGCTTGCCCCAAGGATCCCTCCCCCTCCCCCACATTGATGAAACCATTGACGCCACCGCAGGACATGACTCATTGTGTTTCCTCGACACATACTCCGGATACCATCAGATCAAGATGGCAGAGTCTGACCAAGCCACAACGGCCTTCATTACGCCATACGGCCCCTTCTGTTTCAATACCATGCCTTTCGGGCTCAAAAACGCCGGCGCAACCTATCAACACATGATTCAGACATGCCTGGAAAAACAAATCGGCAAAACAGTAGAGGCTTACATAGACGACGTGGTCATTAAAACAAGACACGTTGAAACTTTAAAAGAGAACTTGAGGCACTTGTTCGACAACCTCCGAACATACGACATCAAGCTCAACCCAGAGAAATGTGTCTTCGGTGTACCCTCCGGGAAATTGCTTGGCTTCATCGTCTCCAATAGAGGAATCGAAGCAAATCCGGCAAAAATCCGAGATCTGTCACAGTTGGCTATCCCATCGGACCTCAACCAGATCCAGAAACTAACTGGATGTGTGGCTGCCTTAAGCCTCTTTATCTCCCAATTAGGAGAAAAGGCACTACCTCTTTATCGCCTTCTTCGATGCACCGAACACTTTGAGTGGACGGATGCGGCCACGGCAGGACTGGAAGAAATAAAGGCCCTCTTGGCCACCAATCCAGTCCTGACCACGCCAAATACTGGCGAACCCATGCTATTATACATAGCTGCAACACACCAAGTTGTAAGCGCAGTGCTCGTCGTCGAGCGAGAAGCAGACGGACACAAGTTCCCGCTACAAAAGCCAGTATATTATGTGTCCAATGTCGTAGATACGTCCATTTTGCATCATGCTTTTATGTCAATATTTATTGCATTATGGGCTGTTATTTCACGTTATGTCACAATACTTATGGCTATTCTCTCTTACTTTACAAGGTTTACATGAAGAGGGAGGATGCCGGCAGCTGGAATTTTGGGCTGGAAAAGGAGCAAATATTGAACGACTATTTTGCGCAACTCCAAAAGTCCTGAAACTCCACGGAATGTCTTAAATTAAATAAAGAAAAAACGTTGCCAAAGATGGAGGCCAGGGGGCCCACACCCTTCTCGTGAGGGTGGGGGGTCGCCCCCCTGGGCGTGCCCCCCTACCTCGTTGTCCCCCTGGTGGCTCTCCGATGCCCGTCTTCTCCTATATGAAGTCTTTTGATGAGAAAAAATAACAAGCAACCTTTCGGGACGAGACTCTGCCGCCACGAGGCGGAACCTTGGCGGAACCAATTTAGGGCTCCGGCGGAGCTGTTCTGCCGGGGACACTTCCCCCTGGGAGGGGGAAATCATCACCATCGTCATCACCAACGCTCCTCTCATCGGGAGAGGGCAATCTCCATCAACATCTTCACCAGAACCATCTCATCTCCAAACCCTAGTTCATCTCTTGTATCCAATTCTTGTCTCCAAGTCCGGGATTGGTGCTAGTAGGTTGCTAGTAGTGTTGATTACTCCTTGTAGTTGATGCTAGTTGGTTTATTTGGTGGAAGATCATATGTTCAAATCCTATATGCACATTATTACCCCTCTGATTATGAACATGAATATGCTTTGTGAGTATTTACGTTTGTTCCTGAGGACAAGGGAGAAGTCTTGCTATTAGTAGTCATGTGAATTTGGTATTCGTTCTATATTTTGATAAGATGTATGTTGTCTAACCTCTAGTGGTGTTATGTGAACATCGACTACATAACACTTCACCATTATTTGGTCCTAGAGGAAGGCATTGGGAAGTAATAAGTAGATGATGGGTTGCTAGAGTGACAAAAGCTTAAACTCTAGTTTATGCATTGCTTCGTAAGGGGCTGATTTGGATCCATATGTTTCATGCTATGGTTAGGTTTACCTTAATACTTTTGTTGTAGTTGCGGATGCTTGCAATAGAGGTTAATCATAAGTGGGATGCTTGTCCAAGTAAGGGCAGTACCCAAGCACCGGTCCACCCACATATCAAATTATCAAAGTACCGAACGCGAATCATATGAGCGTGATGAAAACTAGCTTGACGATATTCCCATGTGTCCTCGGGAGCGCTTTTCCTATTATAAGAGTTTGTCCAGGCTTGTCCTTTGCTACAAAAAGGATTGGGCCACCTTTCTGCACTTTATTTACTCTTGTTACTTGTTGCTCGTTACTATTTATCTTACCACAAAACTATGTGTTACCACTTATTTCAGTACTTGTAGAGAATACCTTGCTGAAAACTGCTTATCATTTCCTTCTGCTCTTCGTTGGGTTCGACACTCTTACTTATGAAAAGGACTACGATAGATCCCCTATACTTGTGGGTCATCAAGACTCTTTTCTGGCACCGTTGCCGGGGAGTGAAGCACCTTTGGTAGGTGGAATTTGGCAAGGAAAGATTTATTTAGTGTGCTGAAATTTTCTGTCACTTGTTACTATGGAAAGTAATTGTTTGAGGGGCTTGTTCGGGGTGTGTTCACCCCGTACGGTTGAGCCAAGAGTTGCTCCTCAACCTACTGAACCTATTGAACCTATTGAAAATGAAACTTCTTTTCAGATTCCTTCGGTATGATGGAAAAACTGCTAGCTAACACTTTCACAGGAGATGGAACAAAGCATCCTGACAAAGATCTACGCTTTGTGGATGATATTTGTGGACTATTTAAGCTTGCAGGTATACCCGATGATGTTGTTAAGAGGAAGGCTTTCCCTTTATCTTTGGAGGGATACGCACCGACATGGTATAGGCTATGTGATGATACGAGATCATGGAACTATAAAAGATTGAAATTGGAATTTCATCAGAAGTATTACCCTATGCATCTTGTTCATCGTGATCGCAATTATATATATAATTTTTGGCCCCGCGAAGGATAAAGCATCGCTCAAGCTTGGGGGAGGCTTAAATCAATGTTATATTCATGTTCCAATCATGAGCTCTCAAAATTGACAATTCTCCAGAATTTTTATGCTCGGCTTTCTGATAACAATCGCACCATGCTTGATACTTCTTGTGCTAGCTCTTTTATGATGAAGCCTATTGAATTTGGATGGAATTTATTGGATAGAATTAAACGCAACTCTGAAGATTGGGACCTCGACGAAGGTAAGGAGTCAGTTATGACACCTAAGTTTGATTGTGTTAAATCTTTTGTGGACACCGATATTTTCCATAAGTTTAGCACTAAATATGGACTTGACTCTGAGATAGTAGCTTATTTATGTGAATCTTTTGCTACTTATGTTGATCTCCCCAAGGATAAGTGGTTTAAATATCATCCCCCCATAGAAGTAAAAGTAGCTGCACCTATTAAAGTTGAAGAAAAGATTGTCACTTATAATGATCCTATTGTTCCTACTTCTTATGTTCAGAAACCCCCTTTCCCTGTTAGAATGAAGGATCATGCTAAAGCTTCAACTGTTGTTCGTAAAAGCAATACTAGGACTTATACACCTCCTGAGAAAGTCAAAGTAGAACCCAATATTGCTATTGTTAAAGATCTCTTGTCTGATAATATTGATGGTCATGTTATTCAATTCACTGGTGAAACTACTAGAATTGCTGAACCTTGTGATAGAGATAAACATAGACCTGTGGTAGGCGTGCCTGTTATTTCTGTTAAAATAGGAGATCATTGTTATCATGGCTTATGTGATACAGGCGCTAGTGCTAGTGTTATACCCATTGGCTTATACCAAGAGATTATGCATGAGATTGCACCTGCTGAGTTAGAGGAAATTGATGTTACAATTAAACTTGCCAATAGAGATACTATATCTCCAATGGGAATTGTTAGAGATGTTGGAGTCTTGTGTGGGAAAACCAAATATCCCACTGATTTTCTTGTTCTTGGTTCTCCACAAGATAGCTTTTGTTCCATTATTTTTGGTAGACCCTTCTTGCGTACTATTAATGCTACGATAGATTGCGAAAAGAATGTTGTTACTGTTGGCTTGGATGATATGGTTCATGAATTTAATTTCTCTAAATTTAGTAAACAACATCGTGAGGAAGAATTGCCTAGTAAGGATGAAATTATTGGTCTTGCTTCTATTGCTGTACCTCCTAGTGATCCTTTAGAACACTATTTGCTAGACCATGAAAATGATATGTTCATGAATGAAAGAAGGGAAATAGATGAAGTATTGTTTAAACATGAACCTATTCTGCAACACAATTTGCCTGTTGAAATCCTAGGGGATCCTCCTCCTCCGAAGGGTGATCCCGTGTTTGAGCTTAAACCGTTGCCTGATAATCTTAAATATGCTAATCTTGATGAGAAGAAAATATATCCTGTTATTATTAGTGCTAACATTTCAGAGCATGAAGAAGAAAGATTATTGAAAACTCTGAAAAAGCGTTGTGCTGCTATTGGATATACTCTGAATGATCTTAAGGGCATCAGTCCCACTCTATGTCAACATAAAATAAATTTGGAAAGCTGATGCCAAACCAGTTCATGATCCTCAATGATGTTTGAATCCTAAAATGAAAGAAGTGGTAAGAAAAGAAATACTCAAGCTTCTGGAGGCAGGAATAATTTACCCCGTTGCAGATAGTCAGTGGGTAAGCCCTGTCCATTGTGTCCCTAAGAAGGGAGGTATCACCGTTGTTCCTAATGATAAAGATGAATTGATTCCACAAAGAATTATCACAGGTTATAGGATGGTAATTGATTTCCTCAAGTTAAATAAGGCTACTAAGAAAGATCATTACCCCTTACCTTTTATTGATCAAATGCTAGAAAGATTATGCAAACATACACACTATTGCTTTCTAGATGGTTATTCCGTTTTTTTCCAAATACCTGTGTCGGCTAAAGATCAATCAAAGACTACTTTTACGTGTCCTTTTGGTACTTTTCCTTATAGAAGTATGCCTTTTGGTTTATGTAATGCACCTGCTACCTTTCGAAGATGCATGATGGCTATATTCTCTGACTTTTGCGAGAAAATTTGTGAGGTTTTCATGGACGAGTTTTCCGTCTATGGTTCCTCTTTTGATAATTGCTTGTGCAATCTTGCTCGAGTTTTTCAGAGATGTGAAGAAACTAATCTTGTCTTGAATTGGGAAAAGTGCCACTTTATGGTGAATGAAGGTATTGTCTTAGTGCACAAAGTTTCTGAACGAGGTATTGAACTTGATAAAGCCAAGGTTGATGCTATTGAAAAGATGCCATGTCCCAAGGACATCAAAGGTATAAGAAGTTTCCTTGGTCACGCCGGATTTTATAGGAGGTTCATTAAGGAATTCTCAAAAATCTCTCGGCCTCTGACTAATTTATTACAAAAAGATGCACCATTTGTCTTTGATGATGATTGTGTAGAAGCATTTGAAATACTTAAGAAAGCATTAGTCTCTGCACCTGTTGTTCAGCCACCTGATTGGAATTTACCCTTTGAAATTATGTGTGATGCTAGTGATTATGCTGTAGGTGCTGTTCTAGGGCAAAGAGTTGATAAGAAATTGAATGTTATCCATTATGCTAGTAAGACTCTAGACAATGCTCAAAGAAGTTATGCTACTACCGAAAAGGAACTTTTAGCGGTCGTGTTTGCTTGTGATAAGTTCAGACCCTATATTGTTGATTCTAGAGTAACTATCCACACAGATCATGCTGCTATTAAATATCTTATGGAAAAGAAAGATGCAAAACCTAGACTCATTAGATGGGTTCTCTTGCTTCAAGAATTTGATTTGCATATTGTTGATAGAAAAGGAGCTGAGAACCCCGTTGCAGACAACTTGTCTAGGCTAGAGAATGTTCTTGATGACCCACTACCTATTGATGATAGCTTTCCTGATGAGCAATTAAATGTCATAAGTACTTCTCGTAGAACTCCATGGTATGCTGATTATGCTAATTATATTGTTGCTAAATTTATATCACCTAGCTTCACATACCAACAAAAGAAAAAGTTTTTCTTTGACTTGCGACATTACTTTTGGGATGACCCACATCTTTATAAAGAAGGAGTAGATGGTGTTATTAGACGTTGTGTACCTGAGCATGAATAGGAACAGATCCTATGCAAGTGTCACTCTGAAGCTTATGGAGGACACCACACTGGAGATAGAACTGCACATAAGGTATTGCAATCCGGTTTTTGTTGGCCTACTCTCTTCAAGGATGCCCGTAAGTTTGTTTTATCTTGCGATGAATGTCAAAGAATTGGTAATATTAGTAGACGTCAAGAAATGCCTATGAACTATTCACTTGTTATTGAACCATTTGATGTTTGGGGCTTTGATTATATGGGACCTTTTCCTGCCTCTAATGGATATACTCGTATTTTAGTTGCTGTTGATTACGTTACTAAGTGGGTAGAAGCTATTCCAACTAGTAGTGCTGATCATAACACCTCTATTAAAATGCTTAAGGATGTTATTTTTCCGAGGTTTGGAGTCCCTAGATATCTTATGACTGATGGTGGTTCACACTTTATTCGCTGTGCTTTCCGTAAGATGCTTGCTAAATACGACGTTAATCATAGAATTGCATCTCCATATCACCCGCAGTCTAGTGTTCAAGTAGAGTTGAGCAACAGAGAGCTCAAATTAATTTTGCAAAAGACTGTGAATAGGTCTAGAAAGAATTGGTCCAAGAAACTGGATGACGCATTATGGGCCTATAGAACTGCTTACAAGAATCCTATGGGTATGTCTCTGTATAAAATGGTTTATGGAAAAGCTTGTCACTTACCTCCCGAACTAGAACATAAGGCATACTGGGCTATTAAAGAGCTCAACTACGATTTCAAACTTGCCGGTGAGAAGAGGTTATTTGATATTAGCTCACTGGATGAATGGAGAACCCAAGCTTATGAAAATGCCAAGTTGTTTAAAGAAAAAGTCAAAAGATGGCATGACAAAAGGATACAAAAGCGTGAGTTTGATGTAGGTGATTATGTATTGCTATACAACTCTTGTTTAAGATTTTTTGCAGGAAAACTTCTCTCCAAATGGGAAGGTCCCTACATTATCGAGGAGGTCTATCGTTCCGGTGCCATAAAAATCAACAACTTCACAGGCACAAATCCGAAGGTGGTAAACGGTCAAAGGATCAAACACTATATCTCAGGTAATCCTATAAATGTTGAAACTAATATTATTGAAACCGTCACCCCGGAGGAGTACATAAGGGACAATTTCCAGAACGTTCCAAACCCCGAAAAGGAATAGGTATGTGGTACGGTAAGTAAACCGACTCCAAAACAATTTTTAAGGCAATATTTCTCTGTTTTGGAATATTTAGAAAAATAGAAAAATAAGTAGCAGTCCGGGGAGGACACGAGGCCTCCACGAGGGTGGAGGGCGCGCCTTACCCCCCTGGGCGCGCCCCCTACCTCGTGAGCACCTCATGTGCCCTACGAACTCCGTTTCCTTGCACGATACGTATTTTGGTCGGTAAAAATTCATTATATATACTCCCGAAGGTTTTGACTCTCGTATCACGCAAATCTCCCCTGTTCTTGTTTCTAGCTATTCCTGCTGCAGATTTGAACAAGATGTCATCCCAAGATTCGGAGGGGGAGAGCTACGCAGCTGATTATATTGCAAATCCAAGAGTATATGGGGATGTGGAACGCTATGGCTAGACCACGGAAGAAGAAGAAGATTATGATCCAAAGAGGAAGGAGGAGACAAGCTCTGGTGAAGATGACTACCTGCTGCCTCAACCTGGCGATATGCATGTGGAGTTCAAGAAGTCAAGCCTCCCTAAGGTCCAATCTATCCCACCACGTTTTTTGCAGGACAGCAAGGCAACACTATGCAAGAAGATAATGAAACTTGAACTCGAGAATGAGGATCTGAGGGAGGAAAATTTTAGCCTCAGGCGTAAGCTAGAGAAGAAAAGTGCGACGACTCCTACTTCACCACCTCCGAAGATATAATCACATGGGTATGGGCACTCCCCTTGGCAACTGCCAAGCTTGGGGGAGGTGCCCTGGTATCGTATCACCATCACAACTCCTATCTTTACCATTTTTCCTAGTTCGATCCTATTAGTAGTATCTTGATTTAGTAGAATAAAGTTATGGCATGATCTAGTTTCGAGTTTTGCTTTATGATCCTTCTCTGTAATCAAGTCCGTGAGCTATATAATAAAGATTAGTGTTGAGTCAAGGGCTTGAGTATTTTGCCATGATCTTGGCTGATTAGAAGAAAAAGAATAAAAAGAATCAAAGAGTTCATATTGATCTTAGTGAAAGTAATGACTTCAAATAGAAAGAGTTTGATGATTAAAAGTTGTTGGGAGTTGGCAAATATAGCTTTGGAAATCGTTGCAATTAATAGGAAGTAATAAGGAAAGAGAGGTTTCACATATAGATATGTTATCATTGACATCTTTTATGATTGGGAGCACTCATTAAAATATGACATGCTAAAGGGTTGATGTTGGACAAGGAAGACAACATGATGAGTTATGTTTTCTTACATCTAAGATAATGTATTTTTTCATGGATCCTCTAACGTGTTGAGCATGCCTTTCCCCCTCATGCTAGCCAAATTCTCAGCACCAAGTAGAAATACTACTTGTGCTTCCAAATACCCTTAAACCAGTTTTGCCATGAGAGTCCACCATATCTACCTATGGATTGAGTAAGATCCTTCAAGTAAGTTGTCATCGGTGCAAGCAATAAGAATTGCTCTCTAAATATGCATGACTTATTAATACAGAGAAATAAGCTTTGTACAAACTTGTTGTGGACGCAATAAAAGCGACGGACTGCATAATAAAGGTTCACATACAAGGGGCAATATAAAGTGACGTTCTTTTGCATTAAGATTTTGTGCATCAACCCTAAACGCGCATGACAACCTCTGCTTCCCTCTGCGAAGGGCCTATCTTTTATTATTATCTTTTACCTTATGCAAGAGTCACGGTGATCTTCACCTTTCTTTTTATTTTATCCTTTGGCAAGCTCAGCACGTTGGAAAGAACATGATATATATATATTTAATTGGATGTGGGGGAGCATGAATTATTATTGTTGACATTAACCTTGAGGTAAAAGGTTGTGGGGCAAAACTATAAGCCCCTATCTTTCTCTGTGTCCGATTAAAACTCCGTAACCATAAGTATCGCGTGAGTGCTAGCAATTATGAATGACTAGGTGAAAGTTGAGTATGTGGACTTGCTTTTAAGCTCTGACATAGACTCTTTCCGATGTTATGATAAATTGCAATTGCTTCAATGACTGAGGGTATAATCTGTTGGTGCTTGAGAGAGTCATGGATTAGGGGGTGTCCGGATAGCCGAACTATCACTGTTGGCCGGACTCCTGGACTATGAAGATACAAGATTGAAGACTTCGTCCCGTGTCCGGATGGGACTTTCCTTGGAGTGGAAGGCAAGCTTGGCGATACGGATATGTAGATCTCCTACCATTGTAACCGACTCTGGGTAACCCTAACCCTCTCTGGTGTCTATATAAACCGGAGGGTTTTAGTCTGTAGGATGAACAACAATCATACAATCGGCTAGCTTCTAGGGTTTAGCCTCTTTGATCTCGTGGTAGATCTACTCTTGTACTACCCATATAATCAATATTAATCAAGCAGGAGTAGGGTTTTACCTCCATCGAGAGGGCCCGAACCTGGGTAAAGACATCGTGTCCCTTGTGTCCTGTTACCATCCGCCTAGATGCACAGTTCAGGAACCCCTACCCGAGATCCACCGGTTTTGACACCGACATTGGTGCTTTCATTGAGAGTTCCTCTATGTCGTCACCTTTAGGCCCGATGGCTCCTTCGATCATCAACAAAGACGTGGTCCAGGGTGAAACTTTTCTCCCCGGACAGATCTTCGTATTCGGCGGCTTTGCACTGCGGGCCAATTTACTTGGCCATCTGGAGCAGATCGAAAGCTATGCCCCTGGCCATCAGGTCAGATTTGGAAGTTTGAACTACACGGCTGACATCCGCGGAGACTTGATCTTCGACGGATTCGAGCCACAGCCAAGCATGCCGCACTGTCTCGATGGGTATGATCTAGCTCTGCCGCCGAACAGTGCCCTGGAGGCCGCACCAGCGTCCGCTCCGACCCTTAGCTCGGAGCCGACTTCGCCGATTGAGGACAAGTGGCTGGACACCGCCTCGGGGGCTACGATCTCTACGGCGATTGGGCCGAACACCATCCCTGTCCTTTGCAAAGCCCGTGACTCCGAGGTGCCGGACTCCTCTCCGGACTCCGAACCTCCCGCGCCCCTGCCAATCAAATCCGATTGGGCGCCGGTTATGGAGTTCACTACCCCGGACATCTTTCAGCACTCGCCCTTCGGCGACATCCTGAATTCACTAAAGTCTCTCTCTTTATCAGGAGAGCCCTGGCCGTACTATGGTCAGGAAGGTTGGGATGCGGACGACGAAGAAAGTCAACGCCCACCCACCACCCACTTTCTCGCCACTGTCGATGATTTAACCGACATGCTCGACTTCGACTCCGAAGACATCGACGGTATGGACGACGATGCAGGAGACAACCAAGAACCAGCGCCCACAGGGCACTGGAAGGCCACCTCGTCATACGACATATACATGGTGGACACCCCGAAAGATGGGAATGGCAATGGAACAGCGGAGGATGACCCCTCCAAGAAACAACCCAAGTGCCGGCGTCAGCGGCGCCGCTCTAAATCCCGCCACAGCAAAACCGGTGATTCCGGCACGGGAGATAATAACACCCCGGACAGTGTCGAAGACAACCCCCTCCAGCAGGATTCAGCACAGGAGGAGGTAGAAGAAAACCCTCATGATAGAGCGGCAGACAGAGAGGTAGAGGATGATAATTATATGCCTCCCTCCGAAGATGAAGCAAGCCTCGACGACGACGAATTTGTCGTGCCCGAGGATCCCGTCGAACAAGAGCGTTTCAAATGCAGGCTTATAGCCACGGCAAGCAGCCTCAAGAAAAAGCAGCAGCAGCATAGAGCTGACCAAGACTTGCTAGCTGACAGATGGACCGAAGTCCCTGCAGCCGAAGAGTACAAACTCGATCGCCCGTCCAAGAGCTACCCAAAACGCAGGCTGCTACCCCAATTAGAGGAGGAAGCACCCAAACCTACAGTGCATGACGCGGCCGACCGGCCACCTCGTGGCCGCGACAGAGAGGCCTCTAGGCCCTCCACTAAAGCCGCAACCCGGCGTTGCTCGAAAAGTACAAAGCCACGGGGAAGTGCACCAGACTTGCGAGACATATTGAAGGACAAGGCAAGGCGAATAAGATCGATCTACGGATCGTGTGGGTGCCCCACGACACGTGATGACAACCGTCACGCCGGATATAGCAATTCTGGCCGGGCCGAACACAGTAGACAAAGCTCGTTTGAGCTGCGTCGTGATATAGCCCAATACAGAGGCGCCGCACACCCACCATGCTTCACAGACAAAGTAATGGATCATCAAATCCCCGAGGGTTTCAAACCCATAAACATTGAATCATCCGACGACACAACAGATCCTGCGGTTTGGATCGAGGACTATCTCCTTCACATCCACATGGCCCGCGGTGATGATCTACACGCCATCAAATACCTCCCACTCAAGCTTAAAGGACCAGCTCGGCATTGGCTCAACAGCTTGCCAGCAGAATCAATTGGTTGTTGGGAAGACCTGGAAGCCGCATTCCTTGATAACTTCCAGGGCACATATGTGCGACCACCAGACGCTGATGACCTAAGCCACATAATTCAGCAGCCAGATGAATCGGCCAGACAATTCTGGACACGGTTCTTAACCAAGAAAAATCAAATCATTGACTGTCCGGATGCAGAGGCCCTTGCAGCCTTCAAACATAACATCCGCGACGAGTGGCTTGCCCGGCACCTAGGACAGGAAAAGCCGAAATCCAAGGCAGCCCTCACATCACTCATGACCCACTTCTGCGCGGAAGAGGACAGCTGGCTAGCTCGCAGTAACAACCTGACCAAAAACCCAGGTAGTTCGGGTACCAAGGACAGCAATGGCAGGTCGCGTCGCAACAAGCACAAGCGCCGCATTAACGGTGATAATACTGAAGATACGGCAGTCAATGCCGAATTCAGAGGCTCTAAACCTGGTCAGCGGAAAAAGCCGTTCAAAAGAAATACTCAGGGCCCGTCCAATTTGGATCGAATACTCGATCGCTCGTGCCAGATACATGGCACCCCCGAAAAACCAGCCAACCACACCTACAGGGATTGTTGGGTATTCAAGCAGGCAGGCAAGTTAAATGCCGAAAACAACGACAAGGAGCTGCATAGCGATGACGAGGAGGAGCCCCGGCCGCCGAACAATAGAGGACATAAGGGCTTTCCCCCACAAGTGCGGACAGTGAACATGATATATGCAACCCACATACCCAAAAGGGAGCGGAAGCGTGCACTAAGGGACGCATACACGATGGAGCCAGTCGCCCCAAAGTTCAACCCGTGGTCCTCCTGCCGGATCACTTTTGATCGAAGGGACCACCCCACTAGCATCCTCCACGACGGATTCTCCGCATTGGTTCTTGACCCAATCATTGACGGATTTCACCTCACTAGAGTCCTGATGGACGGCGGCAGCAGTCTGAACCTGCTTTACCAGGATATAGTGTGGAAAATGGGCATAGACCCCTCAAGGAGTAAACCCACAAAACGACCTTTAAAGGCGTCATACCAGGTGTAGAGGCGAACTATACAGGCTCAACTACACTTGAAGTGGTCTTCGGATCCCCAGATAACTTTCGAAACGAGGAATTAATATTTGACATAATCCCGTTCCGCAGCGGCTATCACGCACTGCTCGGACGAACCGCATTTGCAAAGTTCAATGCGGTGCCGCACTATGCATACCTCAAGCTCAAGATGCCAGGCCCTCGAGGAGTAATCACGGTCAATGGAAACACCAAACGCTCTCTCCGAACGGAGGAGCATACGGCGGCCCTCGCGGCGGAAGTACAAAGCAGCCTCTTAAGGCAATTCTCGAGTCCTACTACTAAACGTCTGGACACCGTCAAGTGCGCCCGGAGTAACCTACAACAAGACCGCCTGGCACGTTCCGAGCACGTGTAGCAATGCGGCCCCAACCCCAGCCCTCGCGAAATCGCGAGACCAGTACCACGCGTACATAACTACGCTATGGAGATACCATGGGCATAGGGGGAGGGGCACGACCACGGCATGCCCAGAGTGCGGCTCAACCGCACAAGGGGCTCCCAATTGTGTCATTCTTTTTTTTTTCTTATTCTCAGGACTCCGTTTTCCAGAAGCCCTGTCCGGCAATAGAATCGCCAAACTCACGATGCAACAGCTAGGGAAGCAGAAAAGCTACATCGAGTGTCTAGGTGGTCTCTATTACGAGCAGTATACCTGTTTTACATACCATCCCGTAGCCTACCCCTGGAGGGGGACATGTTAAATAGTCCCATCCCTTGCTTATCGCACTATTTGTATCGTTCTGCTTTCATTGCAGTATCTTTTGAATAAACAATACATAGCTTATGCTTATTATTGCATTCCTTTTTTTTCTATAAATGTTCATCTATGACATGTTGCACCCGTACAACTTGGTACGGTCAATACACCAGGGGCTTAAGTACCCCAAAACATGGTGTGATAAGTCCGAACACTTTCACAAGTGCGGCACCCCAAACTTATAGCATTATATGCATCGGCTCTGAATCATGTCTTGGGTCAATAGTTGGGTTTGCCCGACTCCCATGTTTTGGTACCTTACGTTTCGTTATATCGGCTAAGGTAGCGCTGGGAGAACCACTACGATTGTTCCCCGGTTGAGCTGGGTTGAGCACCTCAGTGGAGAAAGCTAAAACTGACCGTCATGATAGGGCGAGAGCCGGTCGCTATTCGTGAGGTTTTTCAGGTCCCTAAAGACTCATGCCGCTTAGAGCGAGGAGTCGGCATTGTCCGGCCAAGGCGTGGATAGCGCCCCGAACTCGGTCTTCCGAATACCAGGGGCTTCGCCGAAATTTAAAATTATAGTATTCTGTGGCTAAGTGAGAGTGTTCAAGCATTATAGTCCCGTTGCCTCATTCGTCGTGTTGAACGCCTCCCTCGAAGGACCCAAGAATGGGAATAGGAGCGCTCAAGTTTATCCCGAAGACCCCAGCACTCGTGGCATGGGGGCTGAAGCCAACGACTCGCCATCTATCAAATTTGATAAACGGCCGCACAGAAGGTTATATTTTAAATTAACAAGCGTTGCTTAGCGCATATGAACAAAGTTTTCAGCGTACAGGATAACAAATGCGAGTCTACTAAAAAATTACATCTTTGGAGCATTCACCCGCTATAAGGCGGGCACCCTTCAGGACGCCCTCATAGTACATCTCGGGCTTGCGATACTCCTTGCCCGGCGGTGGCGTGTCCGTCACAAGCTTCTCGGCGTCCATCTTGCCCCAGTGCACTTTAGCACGGGCAAGGGCCCGATGGGCACCTTCAATGCAGACGGAGCGCTTGATGACTTCAATCCATGGATAGGCGTCCACCAGCCGCACCAGACCGATGTAGCTCCCAGTCATGGCTTCTTTAGGCCACAGCCAAACTATGAGGCCCTTCATGGCCTGTTCGGCCACCTTGTGGAGCTCGACCAGCTGCTTCAGCTGGTCGCTCAGGGGCACCGGATGTCCGGCCTCAGCATATTGAGACCAGAACACCTTTTCTGTCGAGCTCCCCTCCTCGGCTCGGTAGAATGCGGCAACCTCAGACACACTATGGGTCAGATCGGCGAACGCTCCTGGAGAACTCCGGATTCGGGTAAGTAACAGATAATTCACTTTTACATGCTTGCTTTGCATAAAGAATGCCTTACCCGCCGCTATCTTCTTTATCTCCTCGATCTCCTAGAGGGCCTTCTAGGCTTCGGCCTTAGCGGCTTTGGCACTCTCAAGAGCCAAGGCGAGCTCGGACTCTCGAGTCTTCAAGTCATGCTCCAAACTCTCGTGTTTTTCCACGAGAGCCTGGAGCTCTTGCCGCACCTCCGCCACCCACGCCTCCTGCTTCTCTCTCTTGGTGCACTCCGCGGCCGCACTGTTCTCGGCCTTGGACACCGCTCCCTTCAGGGTCGCCACCTCGTTCATGGCCCCTTCAATACCCATGTTATTCCTGTCATTTTTTGCAACCAAATCCTTTCTGTAAGTTATTACTTACCTTCCTTGTCCTCGAGCTGCTTCTTGGCAAGGCCGAGCTTGTTCTCAGACCGCTCGAGGCTCTCCTTCAATGCATTGACCTCCGCAGTCAGTGCGGCAGAGGTCAGCAGCGCAGCCTGCATTCCCATATTGACATATTTATGTTAGACTCCTGCGTATATCTTTTTAGATCCTCAGCTCAGCTTTTCTTTCCGAACACCAAACTAAGCATCAGGGGCTACTGTCTATGCGGTAATATTCTTACATATCTTGAAAACTTACCTCAAAGCCTGTTAGAAGGCTGGTACAGGCTTCAGTCAGCCCGCTCTTGGCGGACTGAACTTTCTGGATCACCGCACTCATAACAGCTCGGTGCTCCTTGTCGATGGAGGCACCGTTAAGCGCCTCCAGCAAATTATCCGGCGCCTCCAGTTGGACGGAGGTCACCGGTGTCGCAGTCTCGCCCTTCTTATGAAGGGACCGCCCGTCGAACTCCGGAACCACTAAAGGTTCCGGTGCGGAGTCCGGCCCAGGGCCGGACTTAGAACCCCTTGGGGTTTGATCCCCCTTGTGCCCAAAGTCCGGGAGGTTTCCTTGCGGCACCTCCAGGACCTCCTCCTCTTGGTTGGGCCCCTTTGGGACCCCACCTCAGTGTCATCAGCAGCGCGAGGAGAGGAGGCAGCTCGAAGTGAAGTGATGTTCACGTCCGACGGAGCTAGGGAGCCGCTCGTTGAAATGTCGAGCCCGTCCTTGGGCGGGCTGCAGGTTTGTATTCGGCGTTAGGAGATTCTATGCGACAAACGAAACACCATGAATTATTCTGGTATACGGACACTTACAATGTCGCCAGGGGCTTAGCCCACGGTTGCCACTCCTCTTCGCCGTCATCGGTGTTGGTGGAGTAGTCCGGAGGAAGGGTCCTTCCCTTCTTGGACCCTCCGGCCTCCCCAGTTGGGGAGTCCTTCCTTTTCTTCTCTCCCCCCGCTGGGGGAGAAGCCTCTTTTTTCTCCTCCTTGTCCTCGCGGGAGGAGTCCGCCTTGGAGTCATCGGACAATGAGTCCGATAACACCTGACGCCGGGAACTCTTTCAGGTTCTCGTGGCCTTCTTCTTGGCCTTCTTATCCGGCACCACGTGATGTGCCGGAACCAGCAGCCCCGTCAATCGGGCGTCCGTTGGGTCTTCTGGTAAGGGAGCCGGACAATTAACCTGCCCGGACTTCTTCTGCCAGGCCTGTCAAAGGTAAGGGAGTTTAGATCCTGCATAGAGTCAAACTATGAAAAACAAGTGTCCTGTAAGGGTAAAATAGCTTACCTCGCCGGCTTGACACTGCGAGCTGAATCCGCAATCTTCGGTAGCGGATGTGGGAGCCTCGGCGCCCTTGAACAGCACCTTCCAGGCATCTTCGTACATAGTGTCGAAGAGCCTGATCAAAGTGTGGTGCTGTGCCGGATCGAACTCCCACAAGTTGAGGGCCCGTTGTTGGCATGGGACGATCCGGCGGATGAGCATGACCTGGAGTACGTTGATGAGCTTGATCTTCTTGTTCACAAGGTTTTGGACGTAGGTTTGGAGTCCGGTCAGCTCTTCCAAATCACCCCACGTCGGCCCCTTCTCTTTCCAGGAGGTGAGCCGTGTGGGGATGCCAGATCGGAATTCGGGGGCAGCTGCCCATTCAGGGTCACGCGGCTCTGTGATGTAGAACCACCCCTGTGAGTGTCAAAACCGGTGGATCTCGGGTAGGGCGTCCCGAACTTTGCGTCTAGGCAGATGGTAACAGGAGACAAGGGACACGATGTTTTACCCAGGTTCGGGCCCTCTTGATGGAGGTAAAACCCTATGTCCTGCTTGATTGATATTGATAATGTGCATATTACAAGAGTAGATCTACCACGAGATCAAGGAGGCTAAACCCTAGAAGCTAGCCTATGGTATGATTGTTGTAATGGTTGTTGTTGTGTCCTACGGACTAAAGCCGTCCGGTTTATATAGACACCGGAGAGGGCTAGGGTTACATAGAGTCGGTTACAATGGTAGGAGATCTACATATCCGTATCGCCAAGCTTGCCTTCCACGCCAAGGAAAGTCCCATCCGGACACGGGACAAAGTCTTCAATCTTGTATCTTCATAGTCTTGGAGTCCGGCTGACGATGATAGTCCAGCTGATGATGATAGTCCGGCTATCCGGACACCCCCTAGTCCAGGACTCCCTCAGTAGCCCCTGAACCAGGCTTCAATGAAGATGAGTCCGGCGCGTATATTGTTCGGCATTGCAAGGCGGGTTCCTCCTCCGAATAATTCGTAGAAGATTGTGAACACCAGGATAGTGTCCGGCTCTGCAAAATAAATTCCACATTCCACCGTAGAGAGAATAATATATACACAAGTTCAATCTGCCGACGTTTTTTGCGGCATGACGTCACACCACTACCAAGCCCTTACTTGAATCATTTTTTACTTTACCACCTCAGCGCGTTTAGCGAAGCGGTTTCCTTGGCACGTCTTGTCGAAGCAGAGATCGTGTTCCCCTTATTCCGGGATTCTTATCAATACGGACGTGGGTAACCCAACCGCGCCATTGATGGTGGCGCTTGGGAGATAAGCGAGTTTTACCAGGCCGGTGGGGACGCATAGACTTCGTCCGCCCATATATAAGGGGATTAGGATCCACCCTTTCACCTATGCCTTCTTCCTCCTTTGCTTATCCATCTCCGCGCACTCGAGCTCCAGCGCCCAAGCCCGCACATCTCGCCTCAACCTTCCCCAGTCATGTCTGGAGCGGGAGGCAAGTGGATGACCTCCTCTGTTATGGAGGGGCACATCGAAAGACTGCGCAGCGCCAGATAGACGGCGACATCGCGCACCAGCTGCCCGACGAGGGGCAGCTCATCCCCACCCCCAGGCCCCATGAGAGGGTCGTAGTCCTTCCCCACTTCCTCTGTGGACTGGTCTTCCCATTGCATCCCTTTGTCCGGGGGCTCATGTACTATTACGGCCTGGATTTCCACGATCTGGCGCCAAACTTCATCCTCAACATCTCGGCGTTTATCGTCGTGTGCGAGGCCTTCCTCTGCATCCAGCCTCACTTCGGCTTGTGGCTCAAGACCTTCAATGTCAAGCCGAAGGTGGTGAAGGGCACTCAAGCGGAGTGCGGAGGCGCCATGTTGGGTAAGATACCCAACATCGTCTGGCTCGAGGGTGCCTTCGTGGAAACCATCAAGGGATGGCAATCGGGGAGGTTCTACATCACCGAGCCGCGTGACCCTAGATGGGTAGCGGCCCCCGAATTTAGATCTGGGATTCCCATGCGGCTCTCCTCTTGGAAGGAGAGCGGCCTGACCTGGGGTAATTCGGAGGAGCTGACCGGACTCTAAGCCTGTATCCAGAGGCTGGTGAACAAGAAGCTCAAGCTTGTCAATGTGGTCCAAGTCATGCTCATCCGCCGGATTCTCTCGTGCCAAGAACGGGCATTTAAATTGTGGGAGTTCAATCCGGCACAGCACCAGACCTTGAGCAGGCTCTTCGACACTAGGTACGAAGATGCCTGGAAAGTGCTCTTCAAGGGCGCTGAAGCCCCCGCATCCGCCACCGAAGATCGCGGATTTCGCTCGCAGCGCCAAGCTGACGAGGTAAGTGATTCTACACCTTTACGGGACACTTGCTATTCATAGTTTGACTCTACGCGGGTTTCAATTTCCCCTTTTCCTTTGACAGGACTGGATGAGGAAGGCAGAGCAGATCATCTGTCCGGCTCCTATGCCAGAAAACCCAGTAGACGCCCGTCTAGCGGGGCTGCTGGTTCCGGCACCGCACGTGGTGCCGGAGAAGAAGGCCAAGAAGGAGGCCATGGGTACTTGAAAGAGTTCCCGTTTTCAGGTGTCCGACGACTCCGAGGCGGACTCCTCCCCCGAAAACGAGGAGGAGAAATAGGACTCTCTCCCAGAGGAGGGAGAGAGGAAGAGGAAGGCTTCCCCAACAGGGGAGGCCGAAGGGTCCAAGAGGGGAAGGACTATTCCCCCGGACAGCTCCGCCAACGTCAATGTTGGCGGCGAAGAATGGCCCTCAATGGCCAGGCCTCCGGCGAGATCGTAAGTATCCGGATTCCTGAATGATTTACAATTTCTCTTTCATGTCACATAGTGTCATTCTAATGCCGCACGCTGCCTGTAGTCCGGCCAATGACGATCTCCCCGCTTCATCGAGCGGGTCGTTGGCTCCGTCGGATGTAGACTCCATCCCGACCGCCTCCACCCCTCGCGACGCTGAGGACGCCAAGGTGGGATCCCAAGAAGGGACCCATCAGGGGGAGGCTCGGGAGGTGCCACAAGGCGGCCTCCCGGACTTTGCGCCGGACTCCATGTCGGAACCCGCAATGGTTCCGGAGTCCGGCCGGCGGCCCCTTCGCAAGAAGGGCAAGACCATGACGCTGGCAGCCCCCGTCCAACCGGAGGCGCCGGACAACTTGTTGGAGGCACTCAAAGGTGCTTTTATCGAGGAAGGACACCTCACTATTATGAGTGCGGTGATTCAGAAGGTGCAGCTTGCCAAGAGCGGGCTGACCGAAGCCTGCAGTAGCCTTCTATCAGGCTTTGAGGTAAGAAGTTAAAAATATGCAATGTAATACCGCATAGACAGTAGCCCCTGATGCTCGGTTCGGTGTTCAGAAAGAAAAGCCGGACTGAGGATCTAAAAAAGATATGCGCAGGGTTGCTAAAAAAATTTATGTCAATATGGGTTTGCAGGCTGCGCTGCTGACCTCTGCCGCACTAACTGTGGAGGTCAGTGCTTTAAAGTAGGAGCTCGAGCGGTCCGAGCAAGAGCTCGGCCGTGCCAAGAAGCGGCTCGAGGACAAAGAAGGTGAGTAACACCACTTTGAATTTGTACCTTACAGAAAAGGATTTAGGTTGCGACAAAAATAACAGGGATAACGTGGGTACTGCAGGGGCCACGAATGATGTGGCAACCCTGAAGGAGGCCGTGTCCGTGGCCGAACGCAATGCGGCCGCGGAACGGGTAGAGCGAGAAAAGCAGGAGGCGCGGGTGGCGGAGGTTCGGCAAGAGCTCCAGGCTCTCATGGAAAAGCATGAGAGTTTGGAGCGTGACTCAAAGACTCGAGAGTCCGAGCTTGCCTCGGCTCATGAAAGTGCCAAAGCCGCCAAGGCCGAGGCCCATAAGTCCCTTCAGGATATTGAGTCGGTGAAGAAGATAGCGGCGGGTAAGGAATTTTTCATGCAAAGCAAGCATGTGAATGTAAATTACGTGTTACTTACCCGAATTCGGAGCTCTCCAGGGGCGTTTGCAGATCTGCCTCGCAGCGTGTCTGATGCCGCCGCATTCTACCGAGCCGAGGAGGGGAGCTCAACGGAGAAGGTCTTCTGGTCTCAGTACGCTAAGGCCGGCCATCTGGTGCCCCCTAACGACTAGCTGAAGCAGCTGGTCGAGCTCCACAAGGTAGCCGAGCAGGCCATGAAGGGCCTCATAGTCCGGCTATGGCTGGGAGCTACTTCGGCCTCGTGCGGCGGTTGGTGGATGCGTGCCCCTGGGTGGAGGTTATCAAGCGCTCCGCCTGTATTGAAGGTGCTCGTCGGGCCCTTGCCCGCGCAAAGGTGCATTGACGCAAGCTGGATGCAGAGAAGCTTATCACTGACGCGCCACCAACGGGCAAGGAGCATCGCACGCCCGAGATGTACTATGAGACTGTCCTGAAGGGTGCCCGCAAGATTGCGGATGAGTGCCCCAGGGATGTAATTATTGAGTAAATTCGCAACGTGTTATCCTGTGCGCTGAAAACTTTGTTCATATGCGCTAAGCAACGCTTATTGATTTAAAATATTACCTTCTGTGCGGCCGTTTATTAAATCTGAGAGATGGCAAGTCGTCGGCTTCAGCCTCCATGCCACGAGTGCTGTTGTGTTGAGTGCCTCCCTAGATGGACCCAAAAATGGGAACAAGAGTGCTCAAGTTTATCCTGAACACCCCAGCACTCGCGGCATGGGGGCTGAAGCCGACGACTTTCCATCTCTCTGATTTAATAAACGGCCGCAGAGAAGGTAATATTTTAAATTAACAAGCGTTGCTTAGCGCATATGAACAAAGTTTTCAGCGCACAGGATAACACATTGCGAATTTACTCAATAATTACATCCCTGGGGCACTCATCCGCAATCTTGTGGGCACCCTTCAGGACAGTCTTATAGTACATCTCGGGCGTGTGATATTCCTTGCCCGCTGGTGGCGCGTCAGTGATTAGCTTCTCCGCATCCAGCTTGCCCCAATGCACCTTTGCGCAGGCAAGGGCCCGACGAGCACCTTCAATACAGGCGGAGCGCTTGATAACCTCCACCCAGGGGCACGCATCCACCAACCGCCGCACGAGGCCAAAGTAGCTCCCAGGCATGGCCTCTCCAGGCCACAGCCGGACTATGAGGCCCTTCATGGCCTGCTCGGCTACCTTGTGGAGCTCGACCAGCTGCTTCAGCTGGTCGCTAGGGGGCACCGGATGGCCGGCCTCAGCGTACTGAGACCAGAAGACCTTCTCCGTTGAGCTCCCCTCCTTGGCTCGGTAGAATGCGGCGGCATCAGACACGCTGCGAGGCAGATCTGCAAACGCCCCTGGAGAGCTCCGAATTCGGGTAAGTAACACGTAATTTACATTCACATGCTTGCTTTGCATGAAAAATGCCTTACCCGCCGCTATCTTCTTGACCGACTCAATCTCCTGAAGGGACTTATGGGCCTCGGCCTTGGTGGCTTTGGCACTTTCGAGAGCCGAGGCAAGCTCGGACTCTCGAGTCTTTGAGTCACGCTCCAAACTCTCATACTTTTCCATGAGAGCCTGGAGCTCTTGCCGAACCGCTGCCACCCACGCCTCCTGCTTTTCTCGCTCTGCCCGTTCGGCGGCCGCACTGCGTTCGGCCGCGGACACGGCCTCCTTCAGGGTTGCCACCTCGTTCGTGGCCCCTGCAGTACCCATGTTATCCTGGTTATTTTTTGTCGCAACCTAAATCCTTTTTTGTAAGGTACAAGTTCAAAGTGGTGTTACTCACCTTCTTTGTCCAGGAGCTGCTTCTTGGCGCGGCCGAGCTCTTGCTCGGACCGCTTGAGCTCCTGCTTCAAAGCACCGACCTCCGCAGTCAGTGCGGCAGAGGTCAGTAGCGCAACCTGCAACCCATATTGACATAAGTTTTTAGCAACCCTGCATATATCTTTTTTCAGATCCTCAGTCTGGCTTTTCTTTCCGAACACCGAACCGAGCATCAGGGGCTACTGTCTATGCGGTATTACATTGCATATTTTTAACTTCTTACCTCAAAGCCTGATAGAAGGCTACTACAAGCTTCGGTCAGCCCGCCCTTGGCGAGTTGTACCTTCTAAATCACCGCACTCATAATAGTGCGGTGTTCTTCCTCGATGGAAGCGCTCTGGAGCGCCTCCAACAAATTGTCCGGCGCCTCCAGTTGGACGGAAGCCGCCGGCGTCACGGTCTTGCCCTTCTTGCAAAGGGGCCGCCGGCTGGACTTGAGAACCACTGCGGGTTCCGACGTGGAGTCCGGCGCAAAGTCCGGGAGGCCACCTTGTGGCGCCTCCGGAGCCTCCCCCTGATTGGTCCCTTCTTGGGATCCCACCTCGGCGTCCTCAGTGTCGCGAGGGGTGGAGGCGGTCAGGATGGAGTCTACGTCTGATGGAGCCAACGACCCGCTCGATGAAGTGGGGAGATCATCATTGGCCGGACTACAGGCAGCATGCGACATTAGAATGACACTATGTGACACAAAAGAAAAATTATAAATCATTCAGGAATTCGGATACTTACGATCTTGCCGGAGGCCTCGCCCTTGAAGGCCATTCTTCCTCGCCAACGTTGATGTTGGCAGAGCTATCCGGGGGAATAGTCCTTCCCCTCTTGGACCCTTCGGCCTCCCCTGTTGGGGAAGCCTTCCTCTTCCTCTCTCCCTCCTCTGGGAGAGAGTCCTCTTTCTCCTCCTCGTTTTCGGGGGAGGAGTCCGCCTCGGAGTCGTCGGACACCTGAAAATGGGAACTCTTTCGAGTACCTGCGGCCTCCTTCTTGGCCTTCTTCTCCGGCACCACGTGCGGTGCCGGAACCACCAGCCTCGCCAGACGGGCGTCTACTGGGTTTTCTGGCATGGGAGCCGGGCAGACGAGCTGCTCCGCCTTCTTCATCTAGTCCTGTCAAAGGAAAAGGGGAAATTAAAACCCGCATAGAGTCAAACTATGAAAAGCAAGTGTCCCGTAAAGGGGTAGAATCACTTACCTCGTCAGCTTGGCGCTGCGAGCGAAATCCGCGATCTTCAGTCGCGGATGCAGGGGCTTCGGCGCCCTTAAACAGCACCCTCCAGGCACCTTCTTATGTCGTGTCGAAGAGCCCGCTCAACGCTTGGTGCTGTTTCGGATCGAACTCCCACAGAATGAATGCCCGCTCTTGGCATGGAAGAATCCGGCGGACGAGCATGACTTGGACCACGTTAACCAGCCTGAGCTTCTTCACCAGCTTCTGGATACAGGCTTGGAGTCCCGTCAGCTCCTCCGAACTACCCCACAGCTAGCCCTTCTCTTTCTAGGAGGTGAGCTGCATAGGGATACTAGATCTGAACTCGGGGGCCGCCGCCCAAGTAGGGTCGCACGGCTCGGTGATATAGAACCACCCCGATTGCCACCCCTTGACGGATTCCACGAAGGCCCCTTCGAACCAAAGGACGTTGGGCATCTTGCCCAACATGGCGCCTCCGCACTCCGCTTGAGTGCCCTTCACTACCTTCGGCTTGACATTGAAGGTCTTGAGCCACAAGCCGAAGTGGGGATGGATGCAGAGGAAGGACTCGCACACGACGATAAACGCCGAGATGTTGAGGATGAAGTTCGGCGCCAGATCATGGAAATCCAGGCCGTAGTAGAACATGAGCCCCCGGACAAAGGGGTGAAGTGGAAAGCCCAGTCCGTGGAGGAAGTGGGGAAGGAAAACGACCCTCTCATGGGGCCTAGGGGTGGGGATGAGCTGCCCCTCGTCGGGCAGCCGGTGCGCGATGTCGCCGGACAGATAGCCGGCGCTGCGCAGTCTTTCGATATGCTCCTCCGTAACGGACGAGGTCATCCACTTGCCTCCCGCTCCAGACATGGCTGGGGAAGGTTGAGACGAGATGTGCGGGCTTGGGCGCTGGAGCTCGAGTGTGCGGAGATGGATAAGCAAAGGAGGAAGAAGGCGTAGGTGAAAAGGTGAATCCTTATCCCTTATATAGGCGGACGAAGTCTATGCGTCCCCCACCTGCCTGGTAAAACTCGCTTATCCCCCAAGCGTCACCATCAATGGCGCGGTTGGGTTACCCACGTCCGTATTGATGAGAATCCCGGATTAAGGGGGAACACGATCTCTGCTTCGACAAGACGTGCCAAGGAAACCGCTTCGCTAAATGCGCTGAGGTGGTAAAGTAAAAAATGATTCAAGTAATGGCTTGGTAGTGGTGTGACGTCGTGCCGCAAAAACGTCAGCAGATTGAACTTGTGTATATATTATTCTCTCTACGGTGGAATGTGGAATTTATTTTGCAGAGCCGGACACTATCCTGGTGTTCACAATCTTCTACGAATTATTCGGAGGAGGAACCCGCCTTGCAATGCCGAACAATATGCGCGCCGGACTCATCGTCATTGAAGCCTGGTTCAGGGGCTACTGAGGGAGTCCTGGATTAGGGGATATCCGGATAGCCGGACTACCATCATCTGTCGGACTATCATCATCGACCGGACTCCAAGACTATGAGGATACAAGATTGAAGACTTCGTCCCGTGTCCGGAGGGGACTTTCCTTGGCGTGGACGGCAAGCTTGGCGATACGGATATGTAGATCTCCTACCATTGTAACCGACTCTATGTAACCCTAGCCCTCTCCGGTGTCTATATAAACCGGATGGCTTTAGTCCGTAGGACACAACAACAACCATTACAATTATACCATAGGCTAGCTTCTAGGGTTTAGCCTCCCTGATCTCGTGGTAGATCCACTCTTATAACATCCACAATATCAATATCAATCAAGCAGGACGTAGGGTTTTACCTCCATCAAGAGGGCCCGAACCTGGGTAAAACATCGTGTCCCTTGTCTCCTGTTACCATCCGCCTAGACGCACAGTTCGGGCCCCCCTACCCGAGATTCGCCTGTTTTTGACACCGACAGCTAGGGTTACATAGAGTCGGTTACAATGGTAGGAGATCTACATATCCGTATCGCCAAGCTTGCCTTCCACGCCAAGGAAAGTCCCATCCGGACACGGGACGAAGTGTTCAATCTTGTATCTTCATAGTCTTGGAGTCCGGCTGACGATGATAGTCCGGCCGATGATGATAGTCCGGCTATCCGGACACCCCCTAGTCCAGGACTCCCTCAACCCCGATTGCCACCCTTTGATGGTTTCCACAAAGGCGCCCTCGAGCCATATGACGTTGGGCATCTTGCCTACCATGGCGCCTCCGCACTGCGCCTGCTGGCCGTCCACTACCTTCGGCTTGACATTGAAGGTATTCAGCCATAAGCCGAAGTGGGGCTTGATGCGGAGGAAGTCCTCGCACACAATGATAAACGCTGAGATGTTGAGGATGAAATTCGGGGCCAAATCGTGGAAATCTAGGCCGTAGTAGAACATGATCCCCCGGACAAATGGGTGGAGTGGGAAGCCCGGTCCGCGGAGGAAATGGGGAAGGAACACCACCCTCTCATCGGGCCTGGGGGTGTGGACAAGCTGCCCCTCGTCTGGAAGCCGGTGAACAATGTCGTTGTGCAGGTATCCGACTTTCCTCAACTTTTTGATATGCCCCTCCATGAAGGACGAGGCCATCCACTTGCCTCCCGCTCCGTACATGGCTGGGGAAGGTTGAGGCGACGTGTGCGGATTTGGGCGCTGGAGCTCGAGTGCGCGGAAATGGATAAGCAAAGGAGGAAGAAGGTGTAGGTAAAAAGGTGGATCCTTATCCCCTTATATGGACGGACGAAACTATGCGTCCTCACCATCCTGATAAAACTCGTTTATCTCCCAAGCGCCGTGATCAATGGCGCGGTTGGATTACCCACGCCCGTATTGATGAGAATCCCGGAATAAGGGGACACGATCTCTGCTTTGACAAGACGTGCCAAAGAAACCGCCTCGCTAAACACGCTGAGGTAGGACAGTAAAAACGATTCCAATAAAGGCTTAGCCATGGTGTGACGTCATGCCGCAGAATACGTCAGCAGATTGAATTTGTGTAAAGATTATTCTCTCTACGGTGGTATGTGGAACTTATTTTGCAGAGCCGGACACTATCCTTTGTGTTCAAAATCTTCTATGAAGTATTCGCAGGAGGAACCCGCCTTGCAATGCTGAACATAATATGCGCGCCGGACTCGTCGTCATTGAAGCCTGGTTCAGGGGCTACTGAGGGAGTCCTGGATTAGGGGGTGTCCGGATAGCCAAACTATCACTGTTGGCCGGACTCCTGGACTATGAAGATACATGATTGAAGACTTCGTCCCGTGTCCGGATGGGACTTTCCTTGGCGTGGAAGGCAAGCTTGGCGATACGGATATGTAGGTCTCCTACCATTGTAACCGACTCTGTGTAACCCTAACCCTCTCCGGTGTCTATATAAACCGGAGGGTTTTAGTCCGTAGGACGAACAACAATCATACCATAGGCTAGCTTCTAGGGTTTAGCCTCTTTGATCTCGTGGTAGATCTACTCTTGTACTACCCATATCATCAATATTAATCAAGCAGGAGTAGGGTTTTACCTCCATCGAGAGGGCCCAAACCTTGGTAAAAACATTGTGTCCCTTGTCTCCTGTTACCATCCGCCTAGACACACAGTTCAGGAACCCCTACCTAAGATCCGCCGGTTTTGACACCGATAGTGCTCAATAAGGTTTCTGATTCATACTTTGGCTTTGTGAAAAGATCATCACTTGAACATGAGTAATCATATGACAAAAATCTATTTATGTTGCTTCTATGAAATAATCGTGATGCCTTCATGCCCGTATTTTATTTTTATCGACGCCTCTACCTCTAAACATGAGGACATATTTATTGTTATCGGCTTTTCGCTTGAGGACAAGCGAGGTCTAATCTTGGGGGAGTTGATACGTCCATTTTGCATCATGCTTTTATGTCAATATTTATTGCATTATGGGCTGTTATTTCACATTATGTCACAATACTTATGGCTATTCTCTCTTGTTTTACAAGGTTCACATGAAGAGGGAGAATGCCGACAGCTGGAATTCTGGGATGGAAAAGGACCAAATATTGAAGGACTATTTTGCGCAACTCCAAAAGTCCTAAAACTCCATGGAATATCTTAAATTAAATAAAGAAAAATCATCGCCAAAGATGGAGGCCAGGGGCCCACACCCTTCTCACGAGGGTGGGGAGCGCGCCCCCCTGGGCGCGCCCCCCTACCCTGTGGGCCCCCTGGTGGCTCTCCGATGCCCGTCTTCTCCTATATGAAGTCTTTTGAGGAGAAAAAAATAACAAGCAACCTTTCGGGACGAGACTCCGCCGCCACGAGGTGGAACCAATCTAGGGCTCCGGCAGAGCTGTTCTGCCGGGGACACTTCCCTCCGGGAGGGGGAAATCATCACCATCGTCATCACCAACGCTCATCTCATCGGGAGAGGGCAATCTCCATCAACATCTTCACCAGCACCATCTCATCTCGAAACCCTAATTCATCTCTTGTATCCAATTCTTGTCTCCAAGTCCGGGATTGGTGCTAGTAGGTTGCTAGTAGTGTTGATTACTCCCTGTAGTTGATGCTAGTTGGTTTATTTGGTGGAAGATCATATGTTCAGATCCTATATGCACATTATTACCCCTCTGATTATGAACATGAATATGCTTTGTGAGTAGTTACGTTTGTTCCCGAGGACAAGGGAGAAGTCTTGCTATTAGTAGTCATGTGAATTTGGTATTCGTTCGATATTTTGGGCCTAGAGGAAGGCATTGGGTAGTAATAAGTAGATGATGGGTTGCTAGAGTGACAGAAGCTTAAACCCTAGTTTATGCGTTGCTTCGTAAGGGGCTGATTTGGATCCATATGTTTCATGCTATGGTTAGGTTTACCTTAATACTTTTGTTGTAGTTGCGGATGCTTGCAATAGAGGTTAATCATAAGTGGGATGCTTGTCCAAGTAAGGGCAGTACCCAGGCACCGGTCCACCCACATATCAAATTATCAAAGTACCGAACGCAATCATATGAGCGTGATGAAAACTAGCTTGACGATATTCCCATGTGTCCTCGGGAGCGCTTTTCCTATTATAAGAGTTTGTCCAGGCTTGTCCTTTGCTACAAAAAGGATTGGGCCACCTTGCTGCACTTTATTTCCTCTTGTTACTTGTTGCTCGTTACTATTTATCTTATCACAAAACTATCTGTTACCACTTATTTCAGTACTTGCAGAGAATACCATGCTGAAAACTGCTTATCATTTCCTTCTGCTCCTCGTTGGGTTCGACACTCTTACTTATCGAAAGGACTACGATACATCCCATATACTTGTGGGTCATCAGTCCTCACTCCATGCAAATCTCGGTACCCACACTATCAAAAGATAGCATACGCGGTCTTCATGGCATCCCGGAAGCTACGGCACTACTTTCAAGAGTGTTCGATTACGGTGGCCTCCAAAGTACCAGTCAACCATATAATAAACAACCGCGATGCAATGGGCCAAATTGCTAAATGGGCTATCGAGCTCCTTCCGTTTGACATATCATACAAACCACGGCGGGCCATTAAGTTGCAAGTTCTGGCTGACTTTGTCGCCGAATGGACAGAAGCCGAACTCCCTTAAGAGTACGGCGCGTAGTCCAATTGGATTATGCACTTCGACGGCTCTAAAATGATGGCCGGATTGGGAGTAGGTGTTTTCTTGACATCCCCCACCGGAGACACGGTTCAATACGTACTCCAAATACTATACACAGACTCCAACAATGCAGCTGAACACGAGGCTCTGTTGCATGGTCTTCGGATGGCAGTCTCCATGGGCATCCAACGCCTCGAAGTGCACGGGGAGTCGAACCTCGCAATATCTCAGATAAATGGAGACTTCGATGCCAAATATCCAAAAATGGCGGCTTATCTTAACTCCGTCCTCAAGATGTCAGCTCGGTTCGAGGGGCTCGAATTCCACCATCACTAGTAGAAAAAGGGTCAAATGTGAGACACATTAGTCCCGGTTTGTAACAAAACCGGCACTAATGTGTCCATTAGTGCCGGTTCCAACGGCTAGGCGGGAGGAACTCTTTAGTACCGGTTCGTGGCGAACATTTAGCACCGGTTCGTGCCACGAACCAGTACTAAAGAAAGTGGTGGCAGGATGTTGTCAGAGTGGGGCTCTTCCAGCACCTTTAGTACCGGTTCGTGGCACGAACCGGTACTAAAGGTCGTCCTATATAAACCCTTCGTCCACCCGCACTCTGTTCTTCCCCCTTTCCCCTCTCCCTCTCCTCTGTTCTTCCCTTCTTCCTCTCGAGTTCATCACAAAATTTGCCCCAAATTTGTCAAGATTTGCAGGCCCCCATCCATTCAAATGATCACCAAGGTTAGCAACTTTGTCCTTTCATCTCTCATTGCTAGATTAGCTCTTGCATTGGTTTATATAGTGATTAATTGTGGGTTTTAGTAATTTGGGAGGAATTATATGTGGTAGTATTTGATTTATATGCAATTTAAGGTCAAAATAACACTTAGTTTGCATATGTAGGTGTGGTTTACTTAGTGCCTTCTAAATCTCCGTCGTAACCACCGTCGATCGCCCGCACTATCCCGTCGCCGGCACCACCTTGTGGTGAGCCTCTTGTTCATGAAATTTTATATAAAAAATTGATGTTTGTGTGATTTGGATATATAGTTACTCGTATAATAATTATCTTACCCGTACGTTGTTTGTTATACATAGTGCCATGGTTTTGATATCCGTCCCCGTCGGCCCTCGTCCTTGTTATGATTCGGATGTGGTATATTATGTTTTAAAACTATTTGTTGCATTTCGTGTTTATGACAAATTATGCCCATCAAGTTGACATAGATATTTTTATCTAGGAGGTATGTGAACCGGAAATTCCAACCGACCCTATTGTCGAGAGGTTAAATTTAGTTGGAAGAGAAAACAAGTACTTGAAAGAAAAATTGAAAAGAATTGAGGGGGAGAAGATGGAATTGGAGTTGCATGTTGCCGATGTCATCGATGATCACAAGATCAATATGGAGAAAATGCGCTTGAAGATTAGAAAGATTAGAAAATATGCCATCGATAGTGAGGCTTGGTATCATTATGTTGTTGGATCAATTGTTACCTTAGTTGCGATCTTGATCGCATTTGTTGTTGCATTTAAATGCTTTAGCTAGAGAGTTATTTGATTGTTGCATTTAAGTGTTGTATGAACTTTATGTATGAACTTGTATTAATTTGGTCTATTCGGTGTTATGTAATGAAGATGAGCCGACAATGGATGTACGATGATCGATGCTCTCCCCAGTTTGTTGAGGGCGTGCATACTTTTCTGCTTGCGGCTGAGCAAACAAGCAGGCGGATGGTTTTATGCCTTGTCCATGTGCTGGCTGTAAGAATGGTCGCAATTACTCTACGTCAAGAACCATTCACGTCCACCTGTTTGAGTCCGGTTTCATGCCCCACTATAATGTTTGGACCAAGCACGGAGAAAGATGGGTTATGATGGAAGACAATGAAGAAGAAGAGGACGACGACAGCTATCCTGGCCATGGGTTCCCTGAATACGATGATACAACAATGGGGGAAGAAGCTGAGCCGGTAATGCGGGAAGAAGCTGAGCCGGCAATGCAGGAAGAAGCTAAAGAAGAGGCATCAGATGAGCCCATTGATGATCTAGGTCGGGCCATTGCCGATGCAAAGACAAACTGCGCAAGTGATTTGGAGAAGAAGAAGTTGCAGCGCATGTTAGAGGATCACAAAAAATTGTTATACCCGAATTGTGTGTGTGACAAGAAAAAGCTGGGCACCACACTGGAATTGCTGCAATGGAAGGCAGAGATTGGTGTATCTGACAAGGGATTTGGACAGTTGCTGGTAATGATAAAGGATATGCTTCCAAAGGACAACGAATTGCCCGAGAGTATGTACGAAGCAAAGAAGGCTGTCTGCCCTCTAGGGTTAGAGGTGCAGAAGATACATGCATGCCCTAATGATTGCATCCTCTACCGCGATGAGTACGAGGATTTGAACGCTTGCCCGGTATGTGGTGCATTGCGCTATAAGATCAGCCGCGATGACCCTGGTGATGTTGAGGGAGAGCGACCCACGAAGAAGATTCCTTCCAAGGTGATGTGGTATTCTCCTATAATACCACGGTTGAAATGTTTGTTCCAAAACAAAGAGCATGCCAAGGCTATGCGATGGCACAGAGAAGATCGTAAGAAAGACGGAAAGTTGAGAGTACCCGCTGACGGGTCGCAGTGGAGAAAAATTAAAAGAAAGTATGGGAAGGAGTTTGCAGATGACGCAAGGAGCGTATGGTTTGGTCTAAGCGCAGATGGCATTAATCCTTTTGGGGAGCAGAGCAGCAACCATAGCACCTGGCCTGTGACTCTATGTTTGTATAACCTTCCTCCTTGGTTATGCATGAAGCAGAAGTTCATTATGATGCCAGTGCTCATCCAAGGCCCTAAGCAACCCGACAACGACATTGATGTGTACCTAAGGCCATTAGTTGAAGAACTCTTACAACTGTGGAATGGAACAGGTGTACGTGCGTGGGATGAGAACATGGGGGAAGAATTTGACCTAAAGGCGTTGCTGTTCGTGACCATCAATGATTGGCCTGCTCTCAGTAACCTTTCAGGACAGACAAACAAGGGATACCGCGGATGCACGCACTGTTTGGATGATACCGATAGTATATATTTTAATAGTTGTAAGAAGAATGTGTACCTGGGACATCGTTGATTTCTTCCGAGCAGGCATCACGTAAGAAAGAAAGGCAAGCATTTCAAAGGTGAGGCGGATCACCGGATGAAGCCTCGACACCGTACTGGTGCTGATGTACATGATATGGTCAAGGATTTGAAGGTGATATTTGGAAAGGGTCCTGGCGGACAACCTGTTCCGAAGGACGCTGACGGACGCGCACCCATGTGGAAGAAGAAATCTATATTTTGGGACCTGCCATATTGGAAAGACCTAGAGGTCCGCTCCGCAATCGACGTGATGCACGTGATGAAGAATCTTTGCGTGGCCCTGCTTGGCTTCTTGGGCATGTATGGGAAGACAAAAAGATACACCTGAGGCACGGGAGGACCAGCAACGTATGCACGGAGAAGACGGCATACATCAGGGTCATGCAAGCTACGCTCTTACCAAAGAAGAGAAGGAAATCTTCTTTGAATGCCTGCTCAGTATTAATGTACTGTCTGGCTTCTCGTCGAATATAAAGGGAATAATAAACATGGCAGAGAAAAAGTTCCAGAACCTAAAGTGTCATGACTGCCACGTGATTATGACGCAACTGCTTCCGGTTGCATTGAGGGGGCTTCTACCGAAAAACGTTCGATTAGCCATTGTGAAGCTATGTGCATTTCTCAATGCAATCTCTCAAAAGGTAATCGATCCAGAAATCATACCAAGGTTACAGAATGATTTGGTGAAATGTCTTGTCAGTTTCGAGTTGGTGTTCCCACCATCCTTCTTCAACATCATGACGCACGTCCTAGTTCACCTATGCAAAGAGATTAACGTTTTGGGTCCTGTATTTCTACACAATATGTTCCCCTTTGAGAGGTTCATGGGAGTCTTAAAGAAATATGTTCATAACCGTGCTAGGCCAGAAGGAAGCATCTCCAAGGGCCATCAAAATGAGGAGGTCATTGAGTTTTGTATTGACTTTATTCCTGACCTTAAGCCGATTGGTGTTCCTGAATCGCGGCATAAGGGCAGACTGGATGGAAAAGGCATGCTAGGAGGGGAACAAATAATATGTATGGATGGACATTCTCTCACTGAAGCACACTACACAGTTCTACAGAATTCTGCCTTGGTGGCTCCGTATATGGATGAACACAAGAATTTGCTACGCTCCAAACACCCAGAGCGGTCTGATGACTGGATTACACATGAACAAACCAGGAGTTTCGCCAGCTGGTTGCAGACACGTACCATGCATGACACCTGTATTGAAGATGACATGTACTTGCTGTCCCAGTTACCATCTTCGAATATAATGACCTTCAAAGGGTACGAGATAAATGGTAATACATTTTACACGATCGCCCAAGATAAGAAGAGCACCAACCAAAACAGTGGTGTCCGCTTTGATGCAGAAACCAAGACGGGAAAGGAATCATATTATGGTTATATACAGGACATATGGGAACTTGACTATCGACGTGGTTTAAAAGTCCCTTTGTTTCGGTGCAAATGGGTCAATGTGACACGAGGCGGGGTAACGGAAGACCCGCAGTACGGAATGACAACAGTGGATCTCAACAATCTTGCGTATGCAGACGAACCATTCGTCCTAGCCAATGATGTGGCACAGGTTTTCTATGTGAAGGACATGTCTACCAAGCCAAGAAAAAGAAAAGATAAGGAAGCGAATGCATCGTACGATGAGCCAAAGCGGCACATAGTTCTTTCTGGGAAGAGAAACATCGTGGGAGTGGATGACAAGACAGACAAGTCAGAAGATTATGAAAAGTTTGATGAAATTGCTCCATTCACAGTGAATATTGACCCGAGCATCCCTTTAAATGATGAAGATTTTCCATGGTTACGGCGCAAAGGGACACACGCGAAGAAAAAGTTTCACACCCAAAGACCTGGGATGTGATCGGTTTCACTATCATCACTTTCTTCTGTGTTTCACACCCAGAGGGGAATCTCTGTAATAGTTAGGGTAGTTATGTGTTTTGGCATTTGAAATGCGAAGAAATTTTATGTGCAAACAAATTCTTTCATGCCTTTACTGATTTTTAAAGTTAAGTTATTCACAAACTAGTGATTCACACTAATTTCAAATAATTTAAAATTTAAACTATTCAAATTTGAAAACTACGGGCACTAACAGAAAGTTTGTAATTTTTTGTACCTAAAGCAAAAATATTCACAAAGAAAATCTAAATACACAAAAAAAAACAACACAAAAATAAATAAAGCAAAAAAAAGCCCGCCTACTAGGCCAGAGCGGCCTACATACGACTAGAAATCCAACCTGTTCTTGGGCCAGGATGCAGGCCCACAAAGGCCAAGTGGGCCCACAGGGCAGCAAAGAACACGTAGGCCCAGTAGGCCTGCTTTGGAGAGGAGCTCGAGAGAGCGACCGCACGGGGGTTTATAAACCAGTGCGATCGCCCCTCGGCTAGCGAGGTGGGACTAAACTTGCCGCACCGCACCTGCGCCAGCGAACCCCCTTTAGTACCGGGTCGTGGCACAAACCAGTACTAAAGGGGGGCCTTTAGTACCGGTTTGTGCCACCACCCGGTACTAAAGGGGGTCGCTTCCCGCTGCTTGGGCTGGCCAAAACTGGCCTTTAGTACCGGTTGGTGGCACAAACCGGTACTAAAGGCCCCTCCTATATAAACAACACTTCGAAAAATTTCATTCTCCCTCTGTTTCTTCCTCTGTTTCCCCATTGAAGCACATCCCGCCCCGATCGATCAACGCCGTCGCCGACCCCGTCGCCGTCGCCGCCCCCGTCGCCATCGCCGCCCCCGTCCCGTCACCGCCCTCGTCTCCGTTGCCGCCCCGGGCCCGTCCCCGTCGCGCCGCCGCCCCCGCGTCACGCCCCGGCCCGTCGCCGCCCCCGGCCGTCGCCTCGCCGTCGCCATCGCCCCGCTGTGAGCTCTCCCCCTCTAACCCCTCTCCCTCGCCCCCGGCGGCCACTGTCACGCCCAATATGCGACCCTATCCAAAAGGAACTCGAAGGTCCCACCAAGGATAGACCCGCATATTGGAACACTTTTGCAAGGTGGATATCATTACATCAACATTACATAATAGATGGGGATACATACATAAGGCATACAATGCCACACGAATACAACATCATCATACATAAGAGCACCATCCGACTATGGATGAAACATAACTAGAAACTCAAACGACATCCACCCTGCTATCCCAGGCTGCTGACCTGGAACCTATCCCCTGAACAAAGAAGAAGCAGAAGAAGAACTCCAAAACAAGCAAACATCGCTCTCGCGTCATGATCATCGCAAAACCTGTACCTGCAACTGTTGTTGTAGTAATCTGTGTGCCACGAGGACTCAGCAATCCCATTACCATGGGTATCAAGACTAGCAAAGCTTAATGGGAAAGGAAGGGGTAAAGTGGTGAGGTTGCAGCAGCGACTAAGCATGATATGGTGGCTAACATACGCAAATAAGAGCGAGAAGAGAAGCAAAGGAACAGTCGTCAACTAGCAATGATCAAGAGGTGATCCGGAACTCCTACTTACGTCAAACATAACCCAGAAACCATGTTCACTTCCCGGACTCCGCCGAAAAGAGACCATCACGGCTACACACGGTTGATGCGTTTTAATTCGGATCTGGTGGCAAGTTATCTACAACCGGACATTAACAAATTCCGATCTGCCCATAACCGCGGGCACGGCTTCTGAAAGTTTAAACCCTGCAGGGGTGTCCCAACTTAGCCCATGATAAGCTCTCGCGATCAACGAAGGATATTCCTTCTCCCAGGAAGACCCGATCAGACTCGGAATCCTGGTTTACAAGACATTTCGACAATGGTAAAACAAGACCAACAAGACCGCCCGATGCGCCGACAATCCCGATAGGAGCTGCACATATCTCGTTCTCAGGGCAACACCGGATAAGCTAAGCGTACAGGTACTGACGTAACCCAAGTTGCCAAGGGATGATCCCGCACGGTGCTCTAGTTTGGACCAACACTTAGACAAGCACTGGCCCGGGGGGGCTATAATAAAGATGACCCTCGGGTTAATTACTCCCAAGGGAAATGTAGGTGGTGGTGAGGCAAATGGTAAAACCAAGGTTGGGCCTTGCTGGAGGAGTTTTATTCAAAGCGAACTATCAAGGGGGTCCCACAAATCACCCGACCGTGTAAGGAACGCAAAATCCAGGAACATAACACCGGTATGACGGAAAACTAGGGCGGCAAGAGTGGAACAAAACACCGGGCATAAGGCCGAGCCTTCCACCCTTTACCAAATATATAGATGCATTAATAATATAAGAGATATTGTGATATCCCAACAAAATCCTGTCCACTATGGAGCAATCTTCAAACTTCCCCTGCAACTAACAACGCTATAAGAGGGGCTGAGCAAAGCGGTAACATAGCCAAGCAATGGTTTGCTAGGAATGGTGCCAGAGGTTAGAGGTTCATGGCAATTTGGGAGGCTTGAAGAGCAAATGATAGGTAACGCAGCAAAGCTATAGAACAAAGCAACTAGCATAGCAATGATAGTAGTGAGATCCAGGGTAGCGGTCATCTTGCCTGAAATCCCGCAAGGAAGAAGAACGAGTCCATGAAGAAGATGAAGCCACGAAGACGAACCGAGCGTAGACGAACGAATCCTCACGATCGCAACGAAACGGAAACTATCGAGAAGAAGCACACAACATGGTAAACACACCACACACAAACAAGGCATGATGCACAACAAGCATGATGCATGGCAAAGCTACATGAAGCTACTCATGGCAAGAGATGATGCAAACAAGAACAACACATCAAGGCAAGTTTAAATGAGGCCGGGAACAACATATAACTATTCCGGTAAGTCCTCATATGCATATTTCGAAATTGGTCCAGATCTGAATAAACCTTATGTTCAAGTTGTTAAATAGCAAGAAAAGATGCACCAAGATGATCTACACGAGATTCTAGTCAAGTTACATATAAAGTTCATTTAATTCGGATCTACGGCCTAGAAGATATGAGCAAAACAAGTTAAGCATGGCATTGATGCAAAATGCAAACAAACATCAAGAAAACACCTCAAAACAAGGATGCAACATGATAATATGAAACTACGTGCAAAATCAAGCAAGTTTCGTATAGAGCACACTCAAAACGGAGCAACGGTTCAACACACACACATGAAACAAGTTATAATAACAATCTGTCCAAAACAGCAAGTAGGCATATTGCAAGCATCAAAACAATATGCTATAGTACCACAATATGAAAACAAAAGGCATGAACATGAAGTACAGGTGAAGCATAACAAAACATGAACACTGAGCTATCTCTAGACATCACTAGAACACGCTCCAAAACGCATGGCAACATTGCAAATAATAACAGTTTCAGACTATCAGGAAATAACATCAGGCTGCAATGTTTAGAGCTATCAAACAACATGTTACAGGAAATTAACATGGCAAACAAAGGCATGGCATGAATCTACTAATTTCATATAACAAAAGTCCCTTACTGACCGTGAGCCAAAAAGGATCAGAAGATATGATGGCACCCATGTAAACATGGCAAGTTATATGACAGATTCATACATGGCAGGAACAACAATAAGTAGGCATGTTGGTGAGCTTGAACCACTCACTACAGATCAATACATGGCATGGCAAGGCAATCAACAGTCAGAAGACATGTTTATGAAGCTATACATGGTAATAGCAAGTTGATAGGGTGCATGGATCACTAGGAAATCACATGGGAAAACTGAACTTCATGTTAACAGGCTGACAGCAACATCATTTAGCAGGTTTGGAGCAAGATATGAACAATCTGCAGTAAGCTATAAATGCAACCAGGGGCATGGATAGATAGCTCATAACCATATGTACAAAACACCCTTACTAAAGTATCTCAAAATAAGCATGGATCTCTCTGTAGCATCAAGTTTACATGGCATAAAAATAACAGCAGAACAGGGACTGAAATCGGCAACATCACGAGGCCTAGTTTACATGCTTGTGCTAGTCACCACATTGATCACAAAAATACATGGCATACACCCCTGTAAAGATGGCATGTCATAGATCAAAACACATGTAGACATCAACCTCATAGAGTACACACATCAATCATGGCAAAAATGACAAATGAGCATGTTATAACAGTTTCAGCAGATTAACAGCAACATGCACTCTTGCAACGATGATTCGGGCATCAAGATGATCTCAAATGAACATGATGCAATGAAATGAAATGAAGTACTCATCGAGGCGAACAATTTGACATATTACACGCACGAAACGGAGTAGTATGTAGAGAGTTATGATGTGATGAACAGGGAAACATTATGCAAAATATCTCAGGGACAGCAGATTTTTGAAAAAAAAACATATGAGCGCTATGAAACTAAAAGTTGCACGGCCGGGGTTTAGACGGGTGGCTCACCATGGGCCGAGGCCCAGAAGGGGGAGGAGGCAGGCCGGCTTGGGGCCTGGGGTGCAGCAGGCCGGGGCTGGGCCGGACGCGGGGCGGGGCCCACGGGGCCGGACGGGGTCAATGCAGCGGCGACGAGATAGGGGCTCCTCCCGATCCGCAGGCGGCGGCGACGACGGAAGGCGGGGCGACGCCGGCGAGGGGCGAGGTCCGGCGAGGCCAGGGACAGGCGCAGAGGCTGGGAACGGGCGGATCGGGCCTCCGGGCACCGGATCCGGCCGGTGGCGAGGCGGGGACGCCGACGGCAGCAAGCGGCGGCGGCGGTGGAGGGCTCCGGGCGGCGGCGCGGGGGAGATCTCCTGGCGGCGGTGCGTAGTCGGGGCACTAGCGGCGGGGACGGGTCCAGGGCGGCGAGATCCGGGGACCTGGTCGGGCTCGCAGCTGCTCCGGCGAGGACGGCGTCGAGGCCTGGTGCGGGAGCTCCTTCCCCTGGGGCTCGTGGACGAGGGAGCAGGAGGTGACGCGGGCGGGCGCCTGCGGGCCGGGGCGGCGGTGGCTCGGGCCCGGGCGGGCTGCGCCTAGGCCTGCAGGGCCGCGAGAGGTGGGAGGAAGGCTGCGGGGCGCGTGGCGCTCTCCCATTGGCTGGGAGGCGACTGGAGCGGCGGCGCTGGCGAGTGGGACGGTGCCAAGTGGCGGACGGGAGGTGGCCGGGCACGGAAAACGAGGCGCTGGCGGCTGGGAGGTTAGGGAGGAGGCTAGGGGTAGGTTTAGCCCGAAAATGGACGTGGGGGTGTCCATTTATAGGTAGGAGGGGCTAGGTTAGGGGAAATTGGGGGCTTTCGAAGCCCTCTGATCACGATCCGATGGCTCCGGTCGGAGGGGGGTTGTAGGATGGCTAAGTGGGCTGCAAGTGATTGTGTAGAAGGCCTTGGGCTGAGAAGATAGGAGAGAGAGAGAGGCCCGGCGGCAGTTTCGAAGACCGAACCATCCAACGAAGGTACCGGCAACGGTACCGCTACACATTTAACGGTTGGGCTATCAAACGGACTCCGAATGCGACGAAACTTGACAGGCGGCCTGTCTACACTATTATAAGACCGCACGTCAACTCTCATCCCATTTCGAGAACAGTTTTATGCCACTTATAAAATAATATTTCGGAGGTGCCGCGGGCGCGTGCGAGAGTGTCTGGCTCAGAACGGACAACAGAGATAACCGGCGGAACCCGAACGGATGCAAGTTTTGAAAAACATGCAGATGAAATGCAGATGATGATATGGCAAAATGCAACACGCAAGCAGCTGACATGGCAACCATGGCGAATAACTGGCAGACACCTGGCGCATCGAATCCGGGGCGTTACAACACTCCTCCACTAACAAGAGATCTCGTCCCAAGATCTTAGGACCGAGACGGAAGAGAAAAAGGGGTGAGGTGAAACAAGAACTCAAGATAAGAAGCAAAGAATCGAGAGCACTCGAGAAGAAGAGAGGAACGACGAGAATGACGAGAATCGAAAGCTCACGAAATCAGATAGACTATGAAACCACTGCGGTTAGAACAAGATAAGAAACGAATAAGACTGAAAGGATATAGTTAGCACTCCGACTGAAACATGTAGGAATAGAACACGAGCTTCAGAAGATTGGATGGCACTTGATGAGATGAACAATGCAATGCCTCCGGGAGAATTGAAAGAATGGAATGAAACGAACTTAGAAAGAAGGATTGAATGGAGTTGTTGAGAAAATCAACAACGAAAAGAATAAACTTGTTGTGGACTTAAAGGTAACATCTCAAAATTATGAGGTGATCTCCGGCCACAAACGGAAAAGATTGAATAGCTGAGAAGAACGAAGAAAGGCAAAACTCCACTTCAAAAGAATACAGAGAATTAATTGCACTTCGAGATGCAAGAAGAAAAGATACTTGAACTCCACCAACAAAATCTTGATGAACTCTTGAGGAATGAAATAAATCATGAAGAACCACCATGAAGAACTCCGGTGACAAAAGGATAATGAGATAGAAATGAAGGATGAAAGAATAAAATTAAATATTGCGGTGATTTGGATGGAGGTTCCGACGAAATGTCTGAGGAAGATTTGAACTCCGGAAAAGAAAAGATGAAACACTTGAAACTAGAATTTATTCATCAGGAACAAACTCCGAAGGAAGGGATTAATCACTTGGATGAAATAAGAATAAGATTTATTGTATGCTTATCCTTCATCAAATTAAATTGATGACAAGCAATGGATTTTACATACTACTTATTCTTCTTGAAAAGGATTGAGAAATAACATATCACACACTTGAGAAGGTCTTCATGAACCACCGGTAGGATTCGAAAGAACGAATGGATTAAAATGATAACCAAGGAAAAAGAATCTTGAACGAACCACCATACGGATTCGAAAATGACTGATGGAAGAGAATGAATCACCGGGAACAATTAGAGGAACAACTATGCTTGAGGGGATTAGATGCAAAAGAACAAAGAGATCATTAGTTGATTAAAGAGCACTTGAACGAAGCACTGGGATAGATAGAGAACGATAACTGGAATGATGGACTCCAGTGAAAAGAAATGGAAAATAATTCCTGACATACTCCGGATGGGTAAGAAAGAATATCTGACAAATGGAATAATTCGAGAGGATAACAAGAAGCCAGAACCATGAAACTTCACGAGAACAGACAAGATTTAGAGGAAAAACTCTTCTTCGGTCTTCAAAACTGAGAATGACGATGAGAAACACCACCCAAATTACTGAGATACTTCGGGAGAATGAAAAAGAGGAAGAGTTGAACCAAAGATGAAAAGAATTTGAAAGCGATCTTGGAGAAGGCATGTGACTGATGAAATCGATTCTTACGTCACACTTAGAAAAGAATTGAGAATAACTCCGGGGGTATTAGAAGAGTCAGGTAAGATCTTGGGAAAAGACCTGTGGGTTAGGGCCCATTGACGAGATAACACCGTTGAAAAGGATTGTTGAACAGATAGATGATGCACCGGAACAATTGAGATATTTGAATGAGATGACAACCTCGAATTGGTTGGAATACAGACGAATCTTCTGAGATGTCTTGCACACTCCGGAAGGATAAGTTGGCGAGAGGCGTACGAGCAAGGAGAACACTTGATCCAAGGGAAAGAATGAAATCACTACCAAAAATTAGAATTGAATCCACCAGAAAAGAGATGAAGAATGTCCACAGAGACGAGAATTTACCGGTTGAAATAATTGAGGAAAGAAAGCAAAGACTTCGCACTAGTAGGAAGGATACTCGATCACGGACTCCGGTTCCGAGAAGAAGAAGGGTGGGCGGGTGGGAAAAGAAAACAACTGAGGATTAAACTCAAAGATGAAGAGGCTCGAGTCAACTTGACGAGAAATGCACCGGATGAAAAAGGCTGAGGAACAACGATCGAAAACCAACTGCGTGAACCTAAAGAAAAATTTGAATGGGAAGAGGGGTAATTCAAAACACCTACGTCAAGATTTCTCACCAGAGCGACGAAGGGGCTGAGGAGTAAAAAGAATTCCTACTCTCCGATATAACTAGACTCCGAAACAGTTTTCTTCTAGACTCAACAATGGCCAAACTACACGATCAATCAAGGGGGCTCCTAGGGTCGGTCGAGGCTCTGATACCAACTTGTCACGCCCAATATGCGACCCTATCCAAAAGGAACTCGAAGGTCCCACCAAGGATAGACCCGCATATTGGAACACTTTTGCAAGGTTGATATGATTACATCAACATTACATAATAGATGGGGATACATACATAAGGCATACAATGCCACACGAATACAACATCATCATACATAAGAGCACCATCCGACTATGGATGAAACATAAACAGAAACTCAAACGACATCCACCCTGCTATCCCAGGCTGCCGACCTGGAACCTATCCCCTGAACGAAGAAGAAGCAGAAGAAGAACTCCAAAACAAGCAAACATCGCTCTCGCGTCATGATCATCGCAAAATCTGTACCTACAATTGTTGTTGTAGTAATCTGTGTGCCACGAGGACTCAGCAATCCCATTACCATGGGTATCAAGACTAGCAAAGCTTAATGGGAAAGGAAGGGGTAAAGTGGTGAGGTTGCAGTAGCGACTAAGCATGATATGGCGGCTAACATACGCAAATAAGACCGAGAAGAGAAGCAAAGGAACGGTCGTCAACTAGCAATGATCAAGAGGTGATCCGGAACTCCTACTTACGTCAAACATAACCCAGAAACCGTGTTCACTTCCCGGACTCCGCCGAAAAGAGACCATCACGTCTACACACACGGTTGATGCGTTTTAATTCGGATCTGGTGTCAAGTTATCTACAACCGGACATTAACAAATTCCCATCTGCCCATAACCGCGGGCACGGCTTTCGAAAGTTTAAACCCTGCAGGGTTGTCCCAACTTAGCCCATGATAAGCTCTCGCAATCAACGAAGGATATTCCTTCTCCCAGGAAGACCCGATCAGACTCGGAATCCCGGTTTACAAGACATTTCGACAATGGTAAAACAAGACCAGCAAGACCGCCCGATGCACCGACAATCCCGATAGGAGCTTCACATATCTCGTTCTCAGGGCAACACCGGATAAGCTAAGCGTACAGGTACTGACGTAACCCAAGTTGCCAAGGGATGGTCCCGCACGGTGCTCTAGTTTGGACCAACACTTAGACAAGCACTGGCCCGGGGGGGCTATAATAAAGATGACCCTCAGGTTAATAACTCCCAAGGGAAATGTAGGTGGTGGTGAGGCAAATGGTAAAACCAAGGTTGGGCCTTGCTGGAGGAGTTTTATTCAAAGCGAACTGTCAAGGGGGTCCCATAAATCACTCGACCGCGTAAGGAAAGCAAAATCCAGGAACATAACACCGGTATGACGGAAAACTAGGGCGGCAAGAGTGGAACAAAACACCAGGAATAAGGCCGAGCCTTCCACCCTTTACCAAATATATAGATGCATTAATAATATAAGAGATATTGTGATATCCCAACAAAATTCTGTCCACCATGGAGCAATCTTCAAACTTCCCCTGCAACTAACAACGCTATAAGAGGGGCTGAGCAAAGCGGTAACATAGCCAAGCAATGGTTTGCTAGGAATGGTGTCAAAGTTAGAGGTTCATGGCAATTTGGGAGGCTTGAAGAGCAAATGATAGGTAACGCAGCAAAGCGATAGAACAAAGCAACTAGCATAGCAATGATAGTAGTGAGATCTAGGGTAGCGGTCATCTTGCCTGAAATCCCGCAAGGAAGAAGAACGAGTCTATGAAGAAGATGAAGCCACGAAGACGAACCGAGCATAGACGAACGAATCCTCACGATCGCAACGAAACGGGAACTATCGAGAAGAAGCACACAACATGGTAAACATACCACACATAAACAAGGCATGATGCACGACAAGCATGATGCATGGCAAAGCTACATGAAGCTAATCATGGCAAGAGATGATGCAAACAAGAACAACACATCAAGGCAAGTTTAAATGAGGCCGGGAACAACATATAACTATTCCGGTAAGTCCTCATATGCATATTTCGAAATTGGTTCAGATCTGAATAAACCTTATGTTCAAGTTGTTAAATAGAAATTTAAGATGCACCAAGATGATCTACACGAGATTCTAGTCAAGTTACATATAAAGTTCATTTAATTCGGAGCTACGGCCTAGAAGATATGAGCAAAACAAGTTAAGCATGGCATTGATGCAAAATGCAAACAAACATTAAGCAAACACCTCAAAACAAGGATGCAACATGATAATATGAAACTACATGCAAAATCAAGCAAGTTTCATATAGAGCACACTCAAAACGGAGCAACGGTTCAACACACACACATGAAACAAGTTATAACAATCTGTCCAAAACAGCAAGTAGGTATATTGCAAGCATCAAAACAATATGCTACAATACCACAATATGAAAACAAAAGGCATGAACATGAAGTACAGGTGAAGCATAACAAAACATGAACACTGAGCTATCTCCAGAAATCACTAGAACATGCTCCAAAACGCATGTCAACATTGCAAATAATAACAGTTTCAGACTATCAGGAAATAACATCAGGCTGCAATGTTTAGAGCTATCAAACAACATGTTATAGGAACTTAACATGGCAAACAAAGGCATGGCATGAATCTACTAATTTCATATTGCAAAATTCCCTTACTGACCATGAGCCAAAAAGGATCAGAAGATATGATGGCACCCATGTAAACATGGCAAGTTATATGACAGATTCATACATGGCAGGAACAACAATAAGTAGGCATGTTGGTGAGCTTGAACCACTCACTACAGATCAATACATGGCATGGCAAGGCAATCAACAGTAAGAAGACATGTTTATGAAGCTATACATGGCAATAGAAAGTTGATAGGGTGCATGGATCACTAGGAAATCACATGGCAAAACTGAACTTCACGTTAACAGGCTGACAACAACATCATTTAGCAGGTTTGGAGCAAGATATGAACAATCTGCAGTAAGCTATAAATGCAACCAGGGGCATGGATGGATAGCTCATAACCATATGTACAAAACACCCTTACTGAAGTATCTCAAAATAAGCATGGATCTCTCTGTAGCATCAAGTTTACATGGCCTAAAAATAACAGCAGAACAGGGACTGAAATCAGCAACATCACGAGGCCTAGTTTACATGCTTGTGCTAGTCACCACATTGATCACAAAAATACATGGCATACACCCCTGTAAAGATGGCATGACATAGATCAAAACACATGTAGACATCAACCTCATAGAGTACACACATCAGTCATGGCAAAAATGACAAATGAGCATGTTATAACAGTTTCAGCAGATTAACAGCAACATGCACTCTTGCAACGATGATTCGGGCATCAAGATGATCTCAAATGAACATGATGCAATGAAATGAAATGAAGTACTCGTCGAGGCGAACAATTTGACATATTACACACACGAAACGGAGCAGTATGCAGAGAGTTATGATGCGATGAACAGGGCAACATTATGCAAAATATCTCAGGGCCAGCAGATTTTTGAAAAAAAAACAGATGAGCGCTATGAAACTAAAAGTCGCACGGCCAGGGTTTAGACAGGTGGCTCACCATGGGCCGAGGCCCAGAAGGGGGAGGAGGCAGGCCGGCTTGGGGCCTGGGGTGCAGCAGGCCGGGGCTGGGCCGGACGCGGGGCGGGGCCCACGGGGCCGGACGGGGTCAACGTAGCGGCGACGAGATCGGGGCTCCTCCCGATCCGCAGGCAGCAGCGACGACGGAAGGCGGGGCGACGCCGGCAAGGGGCGAGGTCCGGCGAGGCCAGGGACAGGCGGGGAGGCTAGGAATGGGTGGATCGGGCCTCCGGGCACCGGATCCGGCCGGTGGCGAGGCGGGGACGCCGACGGCAGCAAGCGGCGGTGGCGGTGGAGGGCTCCGGGCGGTGGCGCATAGTCGGGGCACCGGCGGCGGGGACGGGTCCAGGGCGGCGAGATCCGGGGACCTGGTCGGGCTCGCAGCTGCTCCGGCGTGGACGGCGTCGAGGCCTGGTGCGGGAGCTCCTTCCCCCGGGGCTCGTGGACGAGGGAACGGGAGGCGACGCGGGCGGGCGCCTGCGGGCCGGGGCGGCGGCGGCTCGGACCCGGGCGGGCTGCGCCTGGGCCTGCAAGGCCGCGGGAGGTGGGAGGAAGGCTGTGGGGCGCGTGGCGCTCTCCCGTTGGCTGGGAGGCGACTGGAGCGGCGGCGCTGGCGAGTGGGACGGTGCCAAGTGGCGGACGGGAGGTGGCCGGGCACAGAAAACGAGGCGCCGGCGGCTGGGAGGTTAGGGGAGGAGGCTAGGGGTAGGTTTAGCCCGGAAATGGACGTGTGGGTGTCCATTTATAGGTAGGAGGGGCTAGGTTAGGGGAAATTGGGGGCTTTCGAAGCCCTCTGATCACGATCCGATGGCTCCGGTCGGAGGGGGGGTTGTAGGATGGCTAGGTGGGCTGCAAGTGACTGTGTAGAATGCCTTGGGCTGAGAAGAGAGGAGAGAGAGAGGCCCGGCGGCAGTTTCGAAGACCGAACCATCCAACGAAGGTACCGGCAACGGTACCGCTACACATTTAACGGTTGGGCTATCAAACGGACTCCGAATACGACGAAACTTGACAGGCGGCCTGTCTACACTATAATAAGACCGCACGTCAACTCTCATCCCATTTCGAGAACATTTTTATGCCACTTATAAAATAATATTTCGGAGGTGCCGCGGGCGCGTGCGAGAGTGTCTGGCTCAGAACGAACAACGGAGAGAACCGGCGGAACCCGAACGGATGCAAGTTTTGAAAAACATGCAGATGAAATGCAGATGATGACATGGCAAAATGCAACACGCAAGCAGCTGACATGGGAACGACGGCGAATAACTGGCAGACACCTGGCGCATCGAATCCGGGGCGTTACAGCCACCATGGGCGCCGCCCCTCCCCGAGCCCATACACACACACAAGCATGATGAACACACACACACACGTATATATGTATGAATGCATGTATATATTAGTATATACGTATTTTGTATGTTTAATTAGTTTAGATTTTTTAGATTATTATTTTTTCACTAGTATATATGTATGAATGCATGTTAGATGGATATAATTAGTGTTTAGTTAGTATGAATTTTTTTTATATAATGTTGTTTTTCTGTTTTTTAATGGATGTATAGAAGTTGTTTTTTTCCTGTTTTTAGTGTTAGATGCTTAATTAGTATGAAATAGCATATAGAATTTTGACATATGCAATGATAATGTTATATAGAAATGTTAGAAATTTTAGTTATCAAAATCCAATCATTAAAAAATGTTACTTTTGTGGGCATATAGCTAGTATTTGTTCTCGACGATGCCCGACCCGCATCCTCGCCGTTGACACGTCCGCGACGATGTCCGGCTGACCCATGTCCAGAACTGGGCTCCGCCGGGCTGGCACTGGGAGGTGCTGCCTGGAGGGGCGCGCCGCTTGATGAGGAACCCGGCCCCGGGTCCCGTCGTCGACCCTGATCTCGTTTGGTGGCGTTCGTGTGGGCCAGTTTCGGCGCGGAGGGAGCCGGCCGAGCCGGAGGTGGTACGTCGCCGTGTCAGGGAGGAGGTTGAGCACGTCCATCGCTACATGGTTGCGTTAGAGGGCGGCAGGTTCTCCAATACCTTGCAGTTTCTTCAGGGATCTCACTTCAGCTATGATCCTGTGAGGGTTCCTTCTCTTTGGGTGTCCACCGCCCACGCCGCAGGAACCGCGAGTGTCCTAGATTCTTCTGTAGTATTCGATCTTTATTAGCTACCTAGCCAGTGATGTATTCAGTATTATATCTATTATTCGAGACGATGTATTCGAGATTATATCTATTATTCGAGACGATGTATTCGAGATTATATCTATTATTCGAGACGATGTTTTTGAGATTATATCTATTATTCGAGATGATGTATTCAAGATTATATCTATTATTCGAGACGATGTAATTTGAATACTAAATTGTTTTATATTTCTTTTGGATTAGTTAAATAAAAGCTATGGCGGACAATACCGGCAGAGAGGGAGAACAGGCCATGTTTGATATGATACGCCATCCTCACGGGCCAGATGATAATCAGAATGAAGAAGATTATGACGGCTCCGAATTTCTAAACAACACCAGAGAGGGTGATATGGTATTCGATCGCGACAACCGAATTGATGAAGTCATGAACTATGATTATGATGATGATGAAGAAAATGTTGATCTTGAAACAACAAAGACCGGCAAGGTATATATATTTATATAAGCAGGCATCTGGTGATCATCACATGTTTTAAATGACTTAAGATATATTAACGAATCGATCTTTGTTCTTTCAGCCATCTAGATCGAGCACATCTTCAGGAAAAAGGATGAAACAAGGCCCGAACAAAAAGTTGAAGGAGGGCGTAAAGTACAATATCGAGGCAATCAGACCTAATGGCGAACCATTAGCGCCTAAGAAGATTGCGGACAAGTTCGTTCGTCGGTGCGGAGTTCTTGTGAAGGACCAACTCCCGATCTCCCTTCAAGAATGGAGAGAGCTAGCAAAAGACAAAAGACAAAAAGACAAAAAGGACGCTGCTCCACGTCCAAATGTTACTTTTGTTGACAAAAAACACAAAGATCTGCTTTTGGATACTCTCATGGAACATTTCACCCTACCAGATCATTTCACAGAAGCAGATGTGCAGAAAGTCAAGGACGCTGCTCTTAGGAAGATGGCGGTTGCATTCAAGAACCACAAGAATCGTGAATGGGATAAGTACGTCAAGGGAGGAAGGAAGACTCCAGTATTTGAGGGAACACTAGAGAACCAACATGCTCATTGGGACGATTTCGTGAAATTCAAGGATTCGGAATTAGCTAAGGAACGGTCGAGAATAAACAAGAAGAATGCCGAAAAAAAAGGATAAGTTCCATAAGCTGGGGCCAGGTGGCTATGTGGTGGCAATGCCTAAGTGGGATAAGTCTGAGAAAGAGATGGAGGATGCAGGTGTCACTCCGGTTACTAAGAGCTGGCCCCCCAGGTGCAGGACTTGGTTCTATGCGCATGGGGGGGGGGGAGTTGGACCCGAAGACAGGCAATGTTTCGACGAGGGCAAGTCTGAAGGGAGCCGACGATGCGATACTTGTTGCAATAGAAGAGGCACGATCGGGGGTGTTCCAGCCCAACAGAGAGAACGACGAGCTTACGCGTGCGCTGGGAAATCCTAAACACCCGAGAAGAACACGAGGCAAGGGCGCTATTCCGTGGTATGAGGGGTTTTCAGACTGGAACACCGACTACAAAACCCGTGCGAGGAAGAAGATTGTGGAGGAGAAGAAGAGGAAGATGGAGGAGGAGCAGAGGAAGCGGGACTATGAACGCCTTCAAGGCCTAGAAGCAAGTCAAGCGGAATTGGCAGTCAAATTCCAGCGGCAGCAGGAGCAGATCGACTCACTTACCAAGCAAAGGGGGTCTCAGCAGCTGCAGCAGCTAGCGAATGATCCAGCATTGGATAGCACCGCCCCATCCATGCCGAGAAGCAGCGTGGGTTCCGCCCCGGACGATGCAATGCTGGATAGATACCCCGTGGATGACATCACGGAGAACACTAACTGCGAGCTACACGTCAAAATGAAGAACATATCCATGAAGGTGGCGGACGCCATTGATTTTACAAATCCCCCCGAGGCAACCTTCCATTGCAACCCGATTCCAGTGGGCTATGCTCCTGTCTTGGTTGATAAAGTGGTGGACCCATATTCGGAGCTACATCTTGACATTCCTGGAGGTGACGACGAGCACTTTCTCGGAGAGGCCAAACATCGTATCATCCTATGGAAAAAGGATTGCATCATCTTTCGAAGGCCACCGACACCGCGTCAGCCGACTCCTCGTCGAAGTCCGCCACCGAGTCAGCAGACTCCCGCTCCTGCAATTAGTCCACCAAGTCCGGCAAAGTGTCAGTCCACTCCTCCTCCAAGTCCGGCAAAGTGTCAGGCCACTCCTCCTCCTCCAAGTCCGCCACAGCGTCAGACGTCCACTCCTCCTCCAAGTCTGGCACAACCTCAGGCCACTCCTCCTCGTCCAACTCAGCCCCGTCAGCCGTCTCCGCCGCCTCAGCAATCGCAGAAGAGACACCCCGCAGCTATGGTGCGTAGCGGTATGAGTCGAGGTAGTATAGGAAGTACAGGCGGAGGCAAGCGATATAAATATGGTCCAAGCCTCACGCCTCTTCCGCAGAGGCCTTATGACAAGTCCGAGGAGGAAAACGCAGCCATATCGAAGGCCGAGGTGGAAGCCCATTTTGCACCAAAACTGCCACCGCCGCCAAGGGAGAAAGTGCCTGAGGAAATGATTAACCACTTCATTCGTATGGCTCAACCACCAGCTCCCAAGCCTGTTGACACAGACTATGAGCGCCACATCAGGAAGTTAAATCAAGCACGTCTACGTAAGGAGGCGAGCTCGGGATCGAGCAAACAACAAGCAGCTGTCAAAAAATGCGGGAAAACCATTCCCCAGCTGGGAGAACAAGCGGCGCAATCGATCCCCTCGCTTGTTGTGCCAACAACACGTGACAGTACGCGCGCCCAATATTATTGTGGGCAAACAGTTTACGTTCCCGAGGTGGGCAATGTGGTAATAACCAAGGACCATATAATGCTGGCTGAAGTTCTCAACATCACTGTTGGACAACTCCTCGAGATCGAGCCCATGCCTGTGCTTACAGAGGATGAAATAAAACGGAAATATGTCCGGGGCCAACCTTTGGTCGAGCCAGACAAGGTCAAGAAACTCCCAACGAGAATGTATGAATTGCATCAATGGTACATGAACATTACCAAGATCTCAGATCGATTGTCCCTCATGGTGAATGTCAAGGAGGAGCATTACTTCCATGAGAAAGCTCTGTCCGTTGAGTATTCTGAACTGTTTCAGTTATACAATCAAGACACACTCGACAAATTTATCGTCAGTTGCTATTGTCTGTAAGTGATTTCTTTCTGTAGTTTAAGTCTCAAGCTAGCTATAGTGATCCTTTTGATCAATCATTACGTGTAATTATCCTCACTATATTCTTTTCTGTGGTATTATGCATGATGAAGATGTATGAAATGAGAAAAGGTGGACGCTTTGGCATTGGGTTCATTGACCCAAACACCATTAATGAATACACATGGCTAATAAATCCACATCATGAAAAGGACGTAGAGGACAACATGCTAGTGTTCTTGAAGAGCCTCAAATACAATGAAGATATACTACTTCCTTACAACTTCCAGTGAGTCACACTGTCTTGTACTACAAATTCTCTATTTTTGCCTACTAGCTAGCTACATGTTTTTGCTTACATATGCCCGCTTAATTAAGACATGCAAACGTGTGTGCATGCAAATTTCATTGGACCTTGTGTATCATTAAAGTTGACGACAAAACAGTTGAAATACTGGACTCACTACTCAAAGCAAATACTGACTATAACATCTTGTTTGAGATAGTCAGCAGGTAATTACAATCATTATTAACTATATATCTCGGCCTATTTAGTTCGTCATTTCATGATATGAACTATTTAATAACCCCTTTATTCATTTTCTTTGTCGGCGGGCAGGGCTTGGGCAAGGTTCATCAGCGTCACGGAAGGCGAATGGAAAAAAAATCTTAAATGGTTTCGACCCAAGGTAAGTAATTAAGTAGTACTAGCTAGCTAGCTAGCTGCCATCTATTTAATTATCATGCTTGATTAATTATTATCTGATCAAATTCCATTCTCATAAAGGCCCTGAAGCAGGCGCAGGGGACTGATCTGTGTGCATTCTGCGTTTGCGAGAACATTCGCATGATGGCATCCGAAAGGAGCAGATCTCAAAGACAGGAATGGGTACGCTTGTCAGAACACTATTCACAATTTTTACACCATTATCGATATCTAGTCACACAACTAATACACATGCATATTGATCTCCTTCTTAACAGTTCAAAGAGGTGCGGGAGAAGCTCCTAGAAACGGAGCGCGTAGAAGAACTTCAAGAGGAAATAGCGGGATTTTTGCTCGACCAGGTCATAAATCCGAAGGGAGAATACTATTACCCGCTACCGCCCCCATGAAAACCACTTCTAATTGTCACCGTGCTCCGAAGGCACCAATTAGGCTAATGCCACTGGCTCCGAAGGCAACATGCATATGTAGGAGAAATTGTATATAGCTATACATGTGTGTATGTGTGAATTAATTAATATGGTGGTTTGTGAGACATTGATGATATATATATGCATGATTGGTTCTACTAGAAATTCTATTTTTATATATATATATATATATATATATATATATATATATATGCATAATGTGTACAATGTGTAGTATCGTAAAATACCAGCAAACGAAAAATAATTAAAATGGAAACACAAAATTTAATGAAAAAGAAATCATAAAACTAAAAAACCCCCAAACCTTATAGTACCGCTTGGTCTTACCAACCGGTACTAAAGGGCTCCAGGCCCCCGGAGCTGGCTCGTGCCACGTGGTTGCCCTTTAGCACCGGTTCATGCTGAACCGGTACTAAAGGGGGGGGCCTTTAGTGCCCACACTTTAGTGCCAGTTATGGAACCGGCACTAAAGGGCCTTATGAACCGGTGCTATTGCCCGGTTCTGCACTAGGGCATGTGGTCAGAGAAAATAATCAAGCGGCGGATGTCCTAGCCCGCATCGGTGCTAAACGCAACCCCGTCCCACCTAATATATTCTTGGAAAGGCTATTCAAGCCATCCGTGGTATGGGAAGGGGAGTCCGACAACATTAGTCCGACTCTGCACACAATCCCATATTCCGAACCATCTGATGTAATCAGAGGCTCTGCCACCGAAATAACACCTTCGGCCCATGAAATCATGGCTGTCATCGCCCCGTGGACTGAGCCCTTCTTAGCCTACCTAAATAGGCAAGAGCTCCCTGAGGACCAAAATGAGGCACGTTGTATTATGCGATGCTCTAAGGCCTACAAAGTCCATGAAGGAGAGCTCTACAAGAAAAGTACTACCGGAGTGCTCCAAAGATGCATCTCCGAAGAGGAAGGGCGGCAGCTCTTATCCGAAATCCATTCCGGACTCGGCGGGCACCACGCTGCAACTCGGGCACTTGTAAGCAAGGCCTTCCGTACAGGTTTTTACTGGCCGACAGCCCGAGCAGATGCACAGGACCTTGTCCAACATTGCGTTGGTTGCCAACTCTTCGCGAATCAGAGCCATATGCCCCCTACCGCTCTCTAAACAATCCCCATAACTTGGCCCTTCGCGGTCTGGGGGCTAGATATGGTCGGACCTCTCAAAGGGGGAAGCCATTAGAAAAAATACTTATTGGTCATGGTGGACAAGTTCACCAAATGGATAGAAGCCAAACCAGTTAAAACGGCCGAATCCAGACCAGTGATAGACTTCATATCAGGGGTCATACACCGTTACGGTGTCGCCCACAGCACCATCACTGACAATGGCTCAAATTTCACAGCCGATGAGTTGAAAACTTGGTGCGGCAACATGGACATTAAGCTCAATTACGCCTCTGTCTATCACCCCCAAACAAATGGTCAAGTTGAACATGCAAATGGTCTCATCATGAGCGGCATCAAACCCAGACTAGTGCGATCCTTGAAAGAATCAGACACGCAATCGGTCGAGGAGCTCGACTCCATACTCTGGGGGCTGTGGACTATGCCGAATCGTACCACCGGATACACACCATTTTTATGGTGTACGGCACAGAAGCAGTGCTACCCTGCGACATAATCCATGACTCACCTCGCGTGCACATGTATGAAGAGAAGGAAGCCAACCTAGATCGGCAGGACAACTTAGATGCTCTCGAGGAAGAGTGGGACGTAGCAAAAGCCCGTTCCGCATTCTACCAGCAACAGGCTTGAAGGTATCAAAGCAGAGAAGTACGGGCCAAAACTTATAACATTGGCAAACTAGTTCTACGCCTCCCTGAGAAGAAGAAGGACAACCTCTAACCCAAGTGGGAGGGTCCCTTCATCATTGATAAAGTTCTCATTGGAGGAGTGTACCGTCTGTGCAGTGCATATGATAACAGACTCGAGCCGAACCCATGGAACATGGCCAGACTCCGAAGATTCTACGCCTAGTGCCAAACTCAGGGTTCGTCTCCTCACCTCCGCCTCTTCAATTATGTTCTCTTCCTTCCTTTCTCGCCTTCTTTTTCTTTCCACACACAACCTTACAAAACTATACGGATGCTTCGATCGCTCCGACCGCACTATGCGTGCACACTATACATGGGGGCTTCCTATATGGAAGCTAAATATAACCACTTTAATGGCTCCCTGCCAGCCACATATGTGTTTTCTTTCCATATGTGCCTTTTTTCACCATTATATGCATCGATATGACTTAAGTTTTTGCCATGCTGGGTTGCCTGGCTCTTGTGTTTATGCCCTACGTTCCCGTTAATTCGGCTAGGGCATAAGGGGAGCACCTCTGCGATTGTTACTACCGGTTCAGCCGGATGTGTACCTCAGACTGGGTGAAGCCGAAAGCTAGCGTTTTTAAGGGAATATTCCGTCGGTGACCAAAAGTTGTTTTCGTTTATTACAACGTGAATCCCCAGATGTTTTGTTTCCTGCGCTTCTGTTCGCAGTTCGGACATGCACATCGATGCATGCGCACCCAGAGAAAGTAACCCCTAACAGAATTATTCTCTCCGGAAGATGTTTCTTACTATCCATGTAATATAACATAACTAGTTGGGTACTTGTCTATTCAAGCACTTATGACCCCTACGCCTGGTTTCCATGCATACCCCGGTTTTTCATAACTATGCGGGTATTCGGATACACTCCGGACTATCGGGTCCGGGGGGTGAAGCGAAAAGGTCTGCCATGACAAATGATTTTCAATCCGGCTAGGGACTACATAGGTCCATTTAAATTACATAGTCACTTAGATTGGCTATATTCTTCCTCTATACCATCCAACAGGCTATCTAGCTTACAATCCTATTGGGAATTCTTTGCTGCTAACGCTACTTGGTCATACACTAGACTTACAGGTATCTCTTGCCATCTGCCCCCACCGGTCCGACTTCGGCCATATGGTTCGGGTCAGCCTTGGCGTATCGCGTCTTCACCATGGCCCAGGCTTCCCTCACACCTTGTCGGCAGGCTGATATCTTCCATAACCGGAAGCGCCGCCGTGCTCCTTTGAGCATCTCCACAAGCTCGCTCATGCCTCCTAGCAGGGAAGCGGATGGCCACAAGGCCTAGGCAATACCCTACATCACCTGCCGCGCTCGTTCGTGCAGTTGTGCAAGATCTTGCAGCATATCGCCCGAAGATCCGGGCATCTGCTCTTTAGGACGGCCCGTCAGCATACCTGTAGACATAACTCTGTCAATACGCTTCCTCGCCGAACTATACTACAGTTTGTTTAAGCACTTACTATAAATGCCGCGTCGAAGCCTCCTGTTCTCCTTCACGGAGTTAGCAAGCTGAGCCCGAACATCTTTTAATTCGGCGCCCAGTCAGATATTAGCATCTTGGAGATTATTTCTCTCTCGAATAGCCTTCGTCAGCACACGCTCGCCCGCCTTCAGCTGACTTCGCAGATGTGGCTCATTATCTTCCACAATCTTCGGATTCTCCCCGGGATTGTCTGCAGCATCTCTTGTTAGATTTATAAACCATGCCGAATAAATAACTGGCACAAGGTTAGTCTTACCAGAAGATGCCCTTTTTGATTCCTCTTGTTCGGCAGCAGCGGCCTTCAGCTGGGTCGTACATTCCTCCTATTCTTGAGATAAATGGGTATTCTTCTCTATAAGAACCTATGCATACAATGATCCTTAAGTCAGTTGTGCCAACTGTTTCATGTCTCAGGGGCTACTACTACACATACTTATCAGATTTTCTTACCCGTATATCCTTTGCATACTGGTTCATTGCTTTGGCAAGTCCATCTTGAGCGGCGCGAATATATGCGTCTCCGGAGTTGAAGGCATCGAGAGCCTCCTCGGAGAAAGTACCATTGCGGAGTACGGCCCGTCTGCGCCGGTGATTCATGGCACTCCTCACTTTGGAGTTTGAAGCGGAAAGCATGTCTACATCCTTTGTGGGAGGGCAATTCGGTGTTGCCCCCACATCAGCCTCCACCCATGAGTCCGCTTCAGGAATCCGGCAGCTTGAGCCGTGGCTGGTAGGGGATCTGGATGTAGTCCGGTGGATGTTTTTCCTGCCAGGTCGCAATGCAAACTATCACAATTTGGCAAAGGCAATCACAGAGCAAGTCCAATTTGTACCTCTGCCCCGGTGTCTCAATTCTAACCGCCTTCCTCTTACGCCTACCCAAACTGGATGCCCTTCGCTGATGAGCCCCCGTGGGCTCGGCATGGCATCCTGATGTCCGTTTCTGAAAAAATACAACATGTGCGCTTAAGGCATGGCATAATTCAGAATTTAGGGCTTCGGCTTTACTTACGTTCGACACCGGGAGTAGCCCGGGATAATCAGCAAGGATGGCCACTAAAGCGCCATCACGACTTGCTTGATAAAATGTCCCGTCTACAAGCTCCACGGATATATCCGGATCTTCTTCAAGTCCGGGGTCGAGAGCCCGACCAGGATCCTCTAGCTGTGGAAGTGGGCTGTTGAACTCTTCCACGGCCCTTCTCAGTTCCTGCTTTGAAAATAGCAAGATAAATGATTGGTGACAAAGGACACATGTATGAATAGAGTCGAGTAAGGAATGACAGCTTACCCAGCTTGGGGGGTTGTACATGGAAAATCCATCCCGCGGCTTAATGCGGAGGAACTCCTCTTCTTCCCCTTTGTACAAATCGGACAATATTTTCGCCAGTGCGGTGGCGGAGTCCGGACCTTTACGACCGCAGCGGGTGGCGTCGTCTTCTCCGGTGAAGTGCCACATGGGTTTCCCCCGATATTGAAGTGGCTTCACCCCCCGCATGATGCATATTGACATAACCTCTATCATTGTCAGTCCTGATTTGGCCAGAATTTTTATCCTGCCCATCAGATAGAGGACCTCTCTGTCGTCTTCCTCCTGGGGGCTCCGCGGGCGCCAGTTTTGGCGTTTCTTCAGCGGGACATTGGTAAACTCGGGAAGGCCCGTCCGGACTTGGTCTGGAAGGGGAATATCATCTACATAAAACCACTCCGAGGGCCAGTCTTCGGATGCCTTCTTCGGAGTGCCAGAAAGGTATCTGGCCTGAGCGATGCGCCATATTTCGGGTCCGCCCACTTGATATATAGATCCCTCCTGATTGCGAGGGACGAGGCAGAATAGCCTCTTCCTTAGCTCGAAATGAGTTTCACAGCCCAGGAAGAGCTCGCAGAAGGCAACATACCCTGCGATGTGCAGTATGGAGGCAGGAGTGAAGTTGTGCAGCTGGAGACCGTAGAACTCCAGGAGCCCACGGAGGAATGGGTGGATTGGAAACCCAAGCCCTGTCAGCAAATACAGCACAAGGCATATCTGCTCCCCTCTAGATGGGTTCGGAAAGTTCTCGGCCTGCTCCTCGCCATTATAGGTGGCTAGTCTGGCTCGGACGGGGACCATGTATGCAGGTGGGAGGAACCCCTGGGTCTGCAACTCCACTAATCGGCTCTGAGGTTCAGAACACTTTTTCCCAATCGCCTGGCTTAGAGCTAAGGATGCGAGAGGAGGAGCTTTGGCGGCCAGCCATGATGGAATGGCTTTTCCCGAGCACGCTCTGTTGAATGCTTGCTGGGAGGAAGATGGTGTGATTTGGATCTGAGGATCCCCGTCTCTTCAAATAGACCATTGGCTTACAGGGTCAGGGTGGCAAATGTAAAAATGCCCCGACTTCTCGTATTCACTTGACACATGGAGATAGCCATTATTGAAGCACAGAAGCCGAGGAGTACGACATTAATGGAGGCCGAACACTATTCGCCATGACAGGTACTCTGGATTTGGAGAAGAACCCGCCTTGCAATGCTGAAGACAATCTGCGCGCCGGACTGATCGTCCTTGAAGCCTGGTTCGGGGGCTACTGAGGGAGTCCTGGATAAGGGGGTATCAGACAGCCGAACTATGTACTTTGGCCGGACTATTGGACTATGAAGATAGAAGACTTCGTCCCGTGTTCGGATGGGACTCTCCTTTGCGTGGAAGGCAAGCTTGGCTATTCGGATGATAGATCTCCTTCTCTGTAACCGACTCTGTGTAACCCTAATCCCCTCCGGTGTCTATATAAACCGGAGGGTTTAGTCCGAAGAGCAACAATCATACCATAGGCTAGCTTCTAGTGTTTAGCCTCTACGATCTCGTGGTAGATCAACTCTTGTAATACTCATATCATCAAGATCAATCAAGCAGGAAGTAGGGTATTACCTCCATCGAGAGGGCCCGAACCTGGGTAAAACATCGTGTCCCCAGTCTCCTGTTACCATCAGCCTTAGACGCATAGTTCAGGACCCCCTACCCGAGATCCGTCGGTTTTGACACCGACATAGACCTTGTGCTCATCCATTCGTCTCCTGACAGGGACCAGCGGATCACGGTCGCCCAGGTATGCGTGCGGGACGAGGTTCTCGTCTACCACTATTGTAAGGCCATTAGATGTTCTGGAGCATTCACCCGTTTCATCGGTAGCGCCGACTGCACCTTCGCTACGGTGGAGAGAAGGAAGAACACGATGATTCGGCCATCTGGAGCAGCAAGCTTGTCGACATACAGAAGCAATACAAGATCATCGGCAACGGGCAGGAGAAGGACTCCGTGGTTGACCTTGCCGAGACCATCATCAACCCCTGCTATGCCAACATGGAAGAAGAGAATGATACCAAGGAGCTCCACCGGCCACCCTGCATTCGAACAAGTCAACCCTCATACTCCCCTCCGCCTGCGTCTTCCCCCGCTCCAATTCATTCGGTCCACGGTCTCTACATTGTCCTCCACCTTGGTGTTGTTGGCGTGGCGCTGCCGTCTGTCGTTCCCAACATGGTCAGCAAAATAAGAGGAATCGGGAGACAACTATTCATCGAGAGGCTGACAGTCCCGGGCCCACCAGGTCCATGGCCTACGTTTTGTTTAACATGGGTAGCCCACGAGGACGGGCCGTCGATCCGTTGGCTGGGCAGCTTCAGGTTGCTGCCAGCCCACCCGAGTTGAAGTCTTGGTTTGGACATGTGGTGCTCGCAGAGTTTCTCCTATAAAAAAATGCCAACGAGGGTTAGCCCTTGGGTTGGTCTCATTTGTTTTAACATGGGCAGCCCACGACATGTTTCAACGTTTTTTGGATCTAGCGGCCTCTGGGCCTCCCAACCTAGCTTGTCTATAACATCGGCAGTCCAAGTTATGTTTGTTTTTTCAAGACGACGCACATCTCAGTTTTTCCTTTTTCTTTTTCGATGTAAACTGAGTTTTCTCTCAGTACATTTCCCTAGAACCAACTCAACTATCCCACGTCTAGCCTAAAAAATAATAATACCCCATGTCCTATTAACTCATCAAATTAAAATGATATTTTATTTCATAAATTGAATGTTCTTACAAAATAATAATAATAATTGTTTATATAACTTGGCAAGTTAACTCCTAGTGATTGCGTACATAAGCTTGCAAAGATTTTACTGACCAATGCAGTAATAGACGTGCAATCATGTGTTTATGTTTTTATAACATTTCTCCGTCCTGCCTAACATGATATTTTCACCCAGCCCAGCAAGTCACGGATTTCGAGAGAAATGCAAATAGGCTTTAAATTCTACCATATATATATATAAACGGGTTGCATAGATGCTACATCATTGTTTCACCTAGCCCACCAAATGGACTAAAAACCAAATGAACAGGCTAACATGTGGGCCACTAGGTCGAAGCCTAAGCAAGGCGTTGGATTTACATCCAACGATCGGCATTATTCTTCAATCTCTCGTCTTCTTCCCCCAGCGCTGCTGGGATCGCCTGCTCCAGCCTCCGGCGTCCAGCGGCATTGTTTTGCACGCCTCGTAGCGAAACGTTACCCTGCCGATGGCCAGGCCATCCCTCCACTCTGCACCTCCTGTTATTCTCTGTCGAGTGTAGGCCCACCCCGCACCAGAACCAGCCAAGTTTCCCACTCCTCTTTGTCTGCGACTCCACTACCGCGTCTTCCCCATCTCCAGGTCGTTCCAGTCTAGGGCCTCGCCGTCGTCCACCGCCTCGCTGCGCTTGGCGCGGCATGGTCAACAAACGAGAGTCATCGGAAGCGGAGTGTACGTGAGAGCCTGACGGCTGGGACCCATGAGGTCCATGGTCACACGCAAGGAAAGTTCCTCCTTATCAAGTTGTTTCCTTCCCCTGATAGTTGGGACCCACCGGTTGTATCTTCGCACGGAAGGAAGTGCCTCCTTGTTATGCGAAAAAAACTATTCCTTCTGATGACAGCTGGGACCCGACAGATTTGGTGGCTGACTTGTGGACCCACCATATTTCGCGAAAAAACGTTCCCCCCGCTGTCAGCTCGGAGCCACCGGAAGTGCCTCCTTATTAAGCACAAAAAAAATGAATACTCCCCCTGCTAGCTGGGATCCACCTTGGTGGGAGGCTGACTTGTGGGCCTACTAAGTTGACGGGGACGGAGGGCTTTGTCAACTTAGTCAATATGAATGATTCTAGCTCCAGTGACCGTATGATGTCCATCCAACGACCGTAGAGCTTCTTCAACCTCTGGTCTTCTTGCTCCAGCCGCCCAAAGCAGCGCCGGTCGTGCCGCATGCTCCTGCCTCCCGTGGCTGGTTGTGCTGCCGTTGAGGCCTCGCCGCCCCCTACTATTCCCACTGCTGGCCAGGCCCTGCGGTGATGGCAGCCTCGCACCACAGTCGAACCAGTGAACCCTCGTACTCCTCTCCGCGCGGGCTTCCACTGCCGCGTCTTCCCAGGCTCCGCGTCGTCCCCTTCCTAGGCCTCGCCGTCATCCACCACCCTGGTGCTCTCCGCGCGGCGTGGTCAACGTAGTCAAGGAATGACTTCCATCGGAAGAGTACTGTACATGGAGAGGCTGACAGCTGGGTCCACGGCAGCCGCAAGGAATTGTCTCCTTATTATGCGCAAAATAATTATTCCTCCACCTGACAGCAGGGACCCACCAGACGGGCCACAGTATTTCACAAAAAAATGTTTCCCCCCTAACTGCTGGGACCCACCAGCTACATCTTCGCATGCAAGGAAGTGCGTCCGGGCAAAAAATGATTCGCCCCCCTGACTGCTGGGACCCACCAGCTACATCTTCGCACGCAAGGAAGTGCCTGGCAGTTAGGGCCCACCTGGTCGAAGCGTACGTAGCGTTGTCATTCTGGTCACGAACGTGTAGGTACATACTGGTCGATGTAGAGGTGCGCACGTGTCGTAGTAGAGGCGCGCACGTGTCATAGTAGAGGCGCACATGTAGCATGTACACATACATACAACGGCAAGGGTGCAAAAAAGTAAATACGACCACATAGGTACATACGAGCGGGGTCTCGAACGCCTACTCGCGCATATGTATGGCCAAGGCTCGTGTACATGGCTGGGTCGGAACGGAGAAACTGCGTCGTCGTCGTGTTCATGGGGAGGCAACGGAATGCGTCGTGTTCATCGGGAGGCAACGGAATGCGTCGTGTTCATTGGGAGGCAACAGAACACGTGGGAGCCAACCAGCTTGGACGGAACATGTGATGGAAACGAGGCCTGGCGTACCGCAGAACAGAGGAAACGGCCTTGTGTTCGATTGGCCACGTTCGAAACGGGATCCTATTCATCGGGAGGGGTCTGGTGTACCGCAAAACAGAGGAAACGGACTTGTGTTGGACCTCCTACGGTCAAAACGGGGTCCTGTTGATCGGGAGGGGTGTGGCGTACCGCAAAACGGAGGAAACGGACTTGTGTTGGAGGGCTACGGTCGAAACGGGGGTCCTGTTCATCGGGAGGGGTGTGGCGTACCGCAAAACGGGACTCCACGGGATACTGTTCATCTCCACCGTCAACCTCCTCCAGCCTCCATGGGCTACCGTCGACCTCCTCCAGCCTCCACGGGCTACCGTCGACGTCCTCCAGCCTCCACGGCCTACTGTTCATCCACCGTCGACCTCCTTCAGCCTCCACCTGCGACTGTTCATCCACGGGCTCCTGTTTATCCAGCCTCCACCGCACGCTACTCCACCGGCTACTGTTCAACCACCCCTCTCCATGGGTTCTTGTTCAACCACCCCTCCACGGGCTACTGTTCAACCACCCCTCCACCGTCTACTGTTCATCCAGCCCTCCACGGGGTCGTCCTGTTCATCCGGCCCTCCACGGGGTACTATTCATCCAGCCCCAACCGACTCGATCGATCGGGGTCCTGTTCATCCAAAGGCAACACCACAGGGTCCTGTTCATCCGCCCCCACCGCTCACTGTTCATCTAACCCCCCCCCCCCCCCCCCCACCTGCAACGCTCACTTTTCATCCAAAGGCAGCATCGATCGGCTTCAGTTAGCAGCAGTAGCGAAGGAATCGCTCGACCGGGTTCAGTTAACAGCCATCGATCGATCACTCGGGTTCAGTAACGCGTAGCCTGCAGTGCAATCGCTTGGGTTCAGTTAGAGCCCAACACCTCACTCAGGTTTAATTAGAGCCAATGCCTCGCACATACGCGCATAGTGTATGAGAGAAACGCGCATCGCTCGGCCCCCAACCACCCACCGTAACCGGGAACTCCCTGAAATTTTCCTCGCCCTCGCTTCTACCACGGGTTTTTCCGTCATGGACGGCCCAAAGAATGTCATGCAGCTGCGTCTCCGGCCCGCCCAGGACGAAAATCCCATTTTCTGTCATGATTTTTTGTCATAGAAGTAGGAGCCCACCACATCTATGATGATACTGGGTTTTGTCACAATTATCGTGATAGAAGTGTCATAAGTATGACAGGAAAAAAATTCGTTCGGCCCAAAATGTCACAGATGTGTCTTTTTTTGTAGTGTTAACCTGAGTGGAGTATGGGTGGAATGGCTTCTGATCCAGTATCTTAAACCTATTCTTCAGAGCTCCAAATGCCCTCTCAACAGTTACTCTAAGGCTGGAGTGTCTGAGATTAAACATCTCATGTGCTGTCCTAGGATAGTTCCTACCAGGGAACAAGTTGAGATGGTACCTAGTTTTCCTGAAGTGTGGAAGAACACCCGACCTACATGCATAGCCAACATCTGCAATGTAGAACTTGCCGCCGGGGATGTTGATCCCATCAGGTCGACTCAAGCTGTCATTGAGAATATTAGCATCATGCGTTGACCCCTCCCAGCCAGCCAACACATATGGAACTTCAGATCAAGGTCAACAGCAGCAAGCACATTCTGGCTTGTGTAGTGCTTCCTCCCCCGGTATGCTATAGACTGTGACCTAGGAACTCTGGCAGTCACATGAGTACTGTCGTGGAATTGTCACGGCAAATGCCCTAGCATGAGGACTTAGGTGTGGATCCATCGCAACGTAGTTAGCTTGAAGGAGTTAAAACGGGACAAGGGACACAGAGAGTTTTACCCAGGTTCGGCCCCTCGCCTTGAGGTAAAGGCCTATTCCTGCTTTAGGTTGTATTGCTTGGGTTTCGATTACCAGGGAGCGAATATGCTTGACCTAGTTATTGACTTGTTGTTTCTTATCTTAACCCGCCGCCGGGTCACCCCTTTATATACATAGGTTGATGCCCGATGGCTTACAAAGGCCTGGCCGGCTCATACACAACGTGTCCGGCTCGGTGACCAAACTAAATTTTCCTTAACATAGAAGTTAAACATATGGTAGTTTATACCTGTGGGCCTCAAGTCTCCTCTGGGTCTTGGGCCTTCAGTAAGCTTGCTTCATGAACCGCCATCTTCAACATATTCTTGGGCCTTCTCATTATGAACTGCCAGTGGTATGACCCGGTCCCTCCTGAGCGGGTCATACCCAATAGTCATATACCCAACATTAGGCCCTAGCTTGATGTGAACTTGTTCATATCAATCTTCAACACTTGACTTAGAAAAAATCCTTCATTGCCAGTCCTTATGAAATCTTATAACCCGCCATCATGTCATCTCTCAGAACTGTGTTAACCCGTCATGACGTCATCTCGCATTAATATCACACGAGGCCCAAATGTCAACATATCTTCACTTTTAATGAACCTCCTGAGAATCGACGCATCTGCACTATCACATAATCATTTTTCAGCCTCCTCGATTCTCGCGCATGCCATCCATCCACTGCCTTATAAATAGGGACATGGGTCCTTTTCATTTTCCCCCCTTGCCTCCTTCCTCACCATAGATCTCCATTAGGGTTTGCTTGAATTCTTAGGAGTTCATCTCCGTTCCTCTGTTCATCCCCATCTCTTGTAGTTTTTGATCTGAGTTTAGTACTCATCTTGCGCGGCATCAGTTTAGCACTCTTTTTTGATATTTGAATGCCTCCCCTCCATAAGAGATCTCATCTAAGCACGTGAACTATTCTGCTGCTGCCACTTAGGTTTAGAATTTTTCTTCCTTATATGAACTGCTGTAGATCCAAAATTATAACACCAATCTATGAAAGCTGTTTGTCCAACACTTAGCAATTCTTCACTCATAGATCTGAAAATTGATAGCTGTGTGGGCGGCTTAACTAATAAACCATAACCCACCAGGTACCATTAGTCCCCTCTTAAGCCACCAATAGATTGCTCTGCATATCTCAACACTAACCTCCGGTTTAACATACTGTATGTTTATAGTCGTACCTTTGATCCAATGACCGGCTTAACATCATGATCTTAAACCGGCGATATTTTTCTTTTCTGACATTCTTCAACAATGACTAAGACCTTCACCTCATCAATTGGGTAGTGTCCCAGGTTACCGAGGAAGATCTGAACAATTTTGTTTAGACTGGCGTTTTAGCCAAAAAGGAAGACATCCATTGGAGGGTCCTAGGCACCGAAAATCCTCCTAAGCCCAAGGAAGGAGAAGTAATTGTTTTTACTGATCATATGATCCGGGGTTTACCCCGCCCGGCTCAAAATTCTTGCGAGACGTGCTACAATTCTTCCAACTTCATCCTCAAGACATTGGGCCCAATTCTATCTCGAACATTTGCAACTTCCAAGTCTTTTGTGAAGCATATCTTCAAGAGGAACCCACTATCGAACTGTTCAGAGAATTTTATTATTTGAACCAGTAGACGGAGTTTGTCGACGGGCCCAGCTTGGAACTAGGTGGAGTTTCCATTCAGAAACGGAAAGAGGCCACTGTCGGTGTCAAAACCGGCGGATCTCGGGTAGGGGGTCCCGAACTGTGCGTCTAGGCGGATGGTAACAGGAGACGAGGGACACGATGTTTTACCCAGGTTTGGGCCCTCTTGATGGAGGTAAAACCCTACGTCCAGCTTGATTGATATTGATTTTGTGGATGTTTACAAGAGTGGATCTACCACGAGATCAAGGAGGCTAAACCCTAGAAGCTAGCCTATGGTATGATTGTAAGGGTTGTTGTTGTTGTGTCCTACGGACTAAAGCCATCCGGTTTATATAGACACCGGAGAGGGCTAGGGTTACATAGAGTCGGTTACAATGGTAGGAGATCTACATATCCCTATCGCCAAGCTTGCCTTCCACGCCAAGGAAAGTCCCCTCCGGACACGGGACGAAGTCTTCAATCTTGTATCTTCATAGTCTTGGAGTCCGGCCGATGATGATAGTCCGGCTGATGATAGTTCGGCCAATGATGATGATCCGGCTATCCGGACACCCCCTAGTCCAGGACTCCCTCAGTAGCCCCTGAACCAGGCTTCAATGACGATGATTCCGGCGTGCATATTGTTCGGCATTGCAAGGCGGGTTCCTCCTCCGAATAATTCGTAGAAGATTATGAACACCAGGATAGTGTCCGGCTCTGCAAAATAAATTCCACATTCCATCGTAGATAGAATAATATATACACAAGTTCAATCTGCTGACGTTTTTTGCGGCATGACGTCACACCACTACCAAGCCATTACTTGAATCGTTTTTTACTTTACCACCTCAGCGCATTTAGCGAAGCGGTTTCCTTGGCACGTCTTGTCGAAGCAAAGATCGTGTTCCCCCTTATTCCGGGATTCTCATCAATACGGACGTGGGTAACCCAACCGCGCCCGTCGCCACGCCCCCTCTATCGAAGGCGAGTCCCGAACGGTCACGGAGACGGCTCTCGGTATTCTCCCTCTTTATAACGGGACCAAGGCTCATTTCTTTTCTTCAATCCTAGAGCCCCAGATTCGAGCGCTTCGGACCTTCAATGATGTCCGGTTCCGACCTCCAGGGCCGGTGGATGCCCTCCTCCGTCACAGAGGAGGATGTGCTAAAGCTGCGGGAGGCCAAGTACCTGACTTACGAGATTTCGCACAGGTTGCCCGCCGAAGGGCAGGCCATCCCCACCCCCGAGCCCGGCGAGTATGTCGTTTTTGTATCCCACCTCCGTCGGGGTTTGGGCTTCCCGATGGATCCTTTTGTGAGAGGGCTCATGTTTTACTATGGGTTGGAATTCCACGACTTGGCTCCGGAGTCCATCCTCCATATCTCCGCATTTATTTTCATCTGCGAAGCCTTCCTCCGCATCACCCCTCACTTCGGCCTATGGCTGAAGACCTTCAATGTGGCGCCGAAGATGATTGGGGGGCGTCAACCGGAGTGCGGCGGGGCGGCCGTAAGTAGGAGGGCCGATGCCCCGTGGCCCGCGGGCTCCTTCCAAGAGGAGCTCGTCCTGTGGCAGCAAGAGTGGTTCTATATTACCGTTCCGAGGGGCAGCAGACAAAAACCGCCGCCCTTATTCCGCCCGGGACCTCCACAACGGTTGATGTCGTGGGTCAACCAAGGGCTCAACTGGGGGCCATCAAAGGACGTGCCCCTATTGCAGGGCCGGATTCGAGATCTCCAAACGAGGGAGGTTGATATGGTGGTGGTAATGCAGGTCATGCTGATTAGGCGTCTCCTGCCCTGCAAACGCCGCCCTCTCCGGCTGTGGGAGTTTTATCCGGAGGGCCCACGGATTCTTCAACACTTCATGGGTATAACACCCCTGGAGATGTACAAATTATTCTTCGGATCGCAAGAGGCGCGTCCGGAATTGACCGAGGATGCTGGCCTAAGCTGCAATCGCCCGGATACTCATGTAAGTAGTTCCAAGTCCGGACATACCGTTTGTTTGCCTTTCGATGATTCTCCTTATGACCAATTTCCTTCTAAACAGGAGTGGATAGCGGAAGCAAAATTGATATGGTGTCCGGCCCCCCTCCCAGAGACCGTGCCGGATTCCGTGCTGGTCCGGATGCTGGAGGTTGCGCCTCCAGAGGAAGGCGAAGGGGAAAATGGAAAAGCTACTGCCTCGCCTAAGGAGGCTCTTGAAGGAGGGGGGATCGAGGATCCCTCCCTCCAGGGGGAGAAGAGGACTGCCTCCGAGGACCCGGGGGCCAAAGCCCCTAAACGGGGGAAGAAATCTTCGCCAGAGGGTCCTGCGTCCGGGGAGGCCCCGGCCGCACAGTCTCCCTTAAAGAATCAGCCCTCCAACGAGCCGTAAGTAGAAAGAGAGGAGTTTTATAATAAGGGACATCCCTATTTGTGCTTCTGAGGATAAATAAAGTTTTTTCCTTGTAGTTCGGATCTCCGTCCTTCGCAAATGAGCTCGTCTTCGGGGGACCTTCGTCTGGAGATGGTGGAGAGCGAGACGCCTCCGTCCGGGGCGCCGTCGGATAGGGCGGACGAGCCTGAAGTGTCATCACGGAGGGAGCCCCCGGGTTTGGCAAAGCCAGATAGTTCGGTGCCAACTGGTGTACGGCTGAAGGATCTGCTTGAGAAGGCGTCTATCTCAGAAGATCACCACGCATTGATGAGTATGGTGATTGAAAGGATTTCGTCCGCTGAAGGCGGGTTGCATAATGCCGTCAGGAGTTTGCTGGCGGGGTTTGAGGTACATAAAAATGACACACCTTTTAACAGTTTTGCATATAGAATGCGCCCTGTATAGATAGTAGCCCCTGAGACTCGGTAGGTTGTCGAAATCGATAGCGTGCCGAGGATCAAAATCGCAGGTTTAAATTTCCGCCGTGCCTATGCAGGTGGCGGGTTGTCCGGGGGCCAGCCGGCCTGATGGAGTTGCTGAACTAAAGCGGCAACTCACCGTTGTGGATGCGGACATCACGCTGGTCAACAGGCGACTTGATGAGTCGCAAGGTAAGTGTTTCTGTGCGGTCACTTGGTAAGGGAGCCGAAGCCAGCTCCTTACAACATGTGTGTGAAATGCAGATAGTGCCGCTGCTGTGGAGAGCCTTCGGGCCGAACTTGCTCAAGCCAAGGAGCAGGCCAGAAGGAGTAATGCGGTGGCCTCGAGGGCGGCCGAGGAGTTAGCGGCTGAAAGGGCCGCACACTGCCGAAGCAGGGAAGAGATGGCCGAAATGCCCGTGATGTTAAAAGATGCTACCGACCGCAATGAGGCTCTTGGGAAGGAGCGCCTAGCGGGGCAAGAAGACCTGGGGAAGGCCACCGCCGAAGCCAAGGATGCCCGCTCTGCAATGCGGGCTATAAAGGAAGAGCTGCGCCAGGCCAAAGACATTGTAGCTGGCAAGCCTTTTCTGCTGCACCGAAGGTTTACGGATCCAAAGTATGCTCAGCTGGGCCAACTGTGGGGTCCAGAGGACCCTTATATGGACTTAGCAGCAAGTGCGGCGGATGCCGTTGTGCATTTTCGAAGCCAGAAGGATCACAAGACGGAAGAGCTGTTTTGGTCTCAATTCCATAGTCCGGAGCGTTCACTTCCGCTGACCGACCGTTTGGCCGAGTGGGCTAAGCTAAATAGGTTGTCCGGGCTTGCCATGACGGATATCGTGACCCATGTCTGGCCCGATAGGCCCAAGCTGAAGAGTTACTTTGGCTTATTGCAACAATTTCTTGGGGCGGTGCCGCATATCAAGGCGATGAAGCGGTCGGCCTGCATAGAGGGTGCGCGGATGGCACTCGCCCGTGTGAAGACACATTGGATAGAGATGGATGCCACCGCTGTTGCGACCCCAGGTTCGGACGATAGCCGGTTACCCGCCGAGCACTATTTTGGCGAAGTGCTGCGTGGTGCTCGTGTAATAGAGTCGCAGTGCTCAAAAAATGTTATGTTCAAATGAACGTTTTTATGCTGTAAAACAATATTTATGATGTAAGTGCCTTTTATACTTGTGCATTCAAGTAATGGAATATCTCGTATGAGGCCGTTCATGTATACGTGTGTATAACCTGAAAGATGGCAGTCGTCGGCTTCAGCCCCCACGCACAAGGTGCGGGGGTGTTCGCAAAAATAGCGCGTTTTCACACTTAATCCGACGTCTCGGTCCTGTAAAGGAGGTGGTAGCGTAGCAAACGAGGCAACCGGACTATAATGCTTTATCACTTTCACTTAGCCATGGGAGTTCGAGGGTGGGGCTACGACATAGCCCCTGGGGGCACCGTGCTCTCCGAATTTGGGGCGCGTATGTGCCTGACCAGGAAATGGCCCTTCGTCAAAGCGGAGGAATTCTAAACATTCCCTTGGTCGATCGAGTGGTTGACCAGTCTCTCGCTGTATCATGACAGTCAGTTTTCGGCTTTCTCTACTGAGGTGCTCGCCCAGCCAAAATGCGGCACAATCGCAGTAGTTCTCCTGGTGCCGCGTTAGCCGATGATACGGAATGTAAGGCCGCAAAACACAGGAGCCGGGCAAACCCAACATTTGACCCAAGACATGATTCGGAGCTGATGCATATAAGGCCTAACTCGAGACGCCGAACACTCCCGAAGGTGTTCGGTCTTTATAATGACGGGCAGAACAATGCCCTAAGCCCCTTGTGTCCAGGTGCGGGCAAGTTCCTCTGGCGCGGCCGATGCCAAAACGCCAGCCTCCACTCTGGTTATAATGAGAAACCAGGGGATTATAGCAACAAGAGACAGTAAGAAAGGTTTATGTAGGGTCTTAGTCTGAAAAGAATCCTTGAAACGGGTCCCTACTGCACGTCTGCGCTTGTGTCTCCGTTGTGCCGTATCCTGGACGGTTGTGCACGTTGTTCATCTGTAAAAAGAGAGGAACTTAGTTTGAAAAGAAATCATGCGAAGAAGTACATAAAAAATTGAAATGTAAATTTAGAAAGCTGAGCCTATGCTAGCTCATTATAGCTTATATACACAAACCCTTGTGAAGGGGTGTGCGGCTAGGTAGCCCCTAGCTTATTTATTCCGGACCCGTCCAGCCGTGTCCGGGGTCTTAGACGACCTTTTAATGAAATTATGCCACGTGGACAGGGCATTTTAAGCGTAAGAGACGCGTAGTGTGGTATTGCGTTAAAGCGGACGAAAGCTTCACGTCCCAGTAGTGCTTGATAGCTACTTTTGAATGGGGCGACATGAAAGGTTAGATCTTCTCGTCAGAAGTTGTCAGGTGACCCGAACACAACTTCTAGTAATAATGAACCTGTGCACCTGGCGTAAGGGCCTGGCGCCACTCCTTTGAAGGAAGTGCAGCTACGTCGAATTGTAGTATGGTCTATCCCCAACTTGCGGATTATGTTCGGATATAGCAGGTTTAAGTCACTGCCGCCGTCCATCAGAAATTGTGTAAATTGCAGTCCGTCTATTATGGGATCCGCTATCAGAGCAGTCCATCCTGCAATCCGGATACTTCTGGAATAATCCAGATGGTCGAAAGTGATTGGTTTTGACATCCAATCTTGATGTTCCGCTGGGGTGGACCGTGTGACACTTGTCTTAGCGAGTGCCGTGTTGTATTTCCGTACTATCACATGAAGTGAGTTTTCTGTTTTGACTTCTTGTGGGAAAGTCTTCTGACTTCCAGTGCTCTGCTGGTGGGGTTCGTCATTGTCCTCGCTTGGCGCATCGAGCCCCTTGTGTTCGGCGTTGAGTCTGCCGGACTATTTAAAAACCCAACAATTTCTGTTGGTATGGTTTGCAGGCCTTCCGGAGGTACTGTGGATTTGACATATCCGATCTAAAATTTTGTTTAAGTTGGATAGCTCGTCACTGTCGTCCTTAAGAGGCAGTGTTTTATTGTTTGGCCGCGAGCTTTTGAATCCGGCGTTGACCGCCGTGCTCTTTGGGATTTTTCCTTTATTCTGGCGCTGGTCTTTCCTGCGTCGTGATTTTCCATTTCCATCTCTGATCTCGGATGTACTCGGGTTGCTGGTGCTGCATCTTGCTAGCCAGCTGTCTTCTCCTGCGCAAAAGCGTGTCATGAGGCTTGTTAGCGCGGCCATTGTTCTTGGCTTTTCTTGGCCGAGGTGTCTGGCGAGCCATTCGTCTCGGACGTTGTGTTTAAAGCTGCTAAGGCTTCCGCGTCCGGACAGTCGACTATTTGGTTCTTTTTGGTAAGGAACCTGTTCCAGAATATGCGTGCTGACTCTCCGGGCTGTTGAGTTATATGACTTAGATCGTCTGCATCCAGAGGGCGGACATAAGTCCCTTGAAAATTTGCTCTAAACGCGTCCTCAAGCTCTTCCCAACTTCCAATAGTGTTTTCTGGAGGCTTTTGAGCCAATGCCGAGCTGGCCCTTTGAGCTTGAGGGGTAGATATTTTATGGCGTGGAGATCATCTCCTCTAGCCATGTGTATGTGTAGTATGTAATCTTCTATCCAGACTCTAGGGTCTGTTGTGCCGTCGTATGCCTCTATGTTTACGGGTTTGAACCCTGGTGGAAATTAATGATCCAGCACCTCATCGGTGAAACATAGCGGGTGTGCGGCGCCCCTGTATTTGGGTGTGCCGTTGTCTTCGAACACTTGTCGTGTTGCGTTACTTCCTGGGGCCCTCTTTTTTGGCCCGTAGATGGACCTAGTTGGGCCGTCTATCTTCCCAGGATCATAAGTCGGCTTGTGTGCGGCGCCGCTTGTTGCTTTCGGCCTGTCATCTGGCCGTCTATCCGGCCAGGCGGCCTCTTTATTTTTTGATTGTGAGGGCTCTATGGATTCCTCATCAAATTCTGACAGCAGCTTGCACTTCGGGTAGCTCTTTGTTTGATGGCCATTGCCATACTTGTCTGCGGTCTTGAGTACTTTGCTCCACTTCATTCTGAGTATGTCTTCCGCTGTTTTGAGCTTCCGTTTTTCCTTCTTCAAACTTCTTGCAGTGGCAACGAGTCTTTTGTGAAGGTTCTTATGCTCTGGTGGTGTGTCCGAATTGTTGATTGCTCCGGGAAGGGGTTGATTATCCGGTTCGTCCGGTTGCTTGGTTGCATGTTCGTCGTCCACTGGTTTGCCCTGCTCTATTGCTGGGTCATTAGGAATGCTGCTTTGATCGAGGCGGGACTTAGGGCGGCGTCTACGTCGCCATTTTTGTTGTTTATTGGCGGGATTATCCTCTGCCGCGTCTCGTTGTTCCTCGTTATCGTTTCTTTTTTGGGTGTCCACCATATATATGTCATGTGACGAGGTGGCCTTCCAGTGCCCTATAGGCGCTGGTTCTTGATCGTCTCCGGCATCGTCATCCATACCGTCTATGTCTTCAGAGTCGTAGTTTAGCACGTCGGTTAGATCGTCGACAGTGGCTACGAAGTGTGTGGTGGGTGGGTTTTGAATTTCTTCGTCGTCCACATCCCAACCATCCTGGCCGTAGTCCGGCCAGGGCTCTCCGGATAGCGAGAGGTGCTTCAGCGAATTTAAGATGTCGCCGAAGGGTGAGTGCTGAAAGATGTCCGCAGCGGTGAACTCCATGATCGGCATCCAATCGGATTCGGTCGGCAGGGGCGCAGGGGGTTTGGAGTCCGCAAGGGAGTCCGACGCCTCGGAGTCGTGAGCTTTATAGGGGACAAGGTCAGTGTTCGGCTCCATCGCCGTGAAAGTTGCAGCTCCCGAGGCGGTGTCCAGCCACCCGTCCTCGATCTGCAAGATCGGCTCCGGACCATGGGTCGGAGCGGATTCGCGTGTTGCCTCAAAGGCATTGTCCGGCTGCAGAATTAGGTCGTGCCCATCGTAATAGTGCGGCGCACTTGGCTGCGGCTCAGATCCGTCGAAGATCAAGTCCCCGTAGATATCGGCTGTGAAGTTTAGGCTTACAAACCTGACCTGACGGCCAGGGGCGTAGCTTTCGATCTGCTCCAGATGGCCAAGTGAGTTGGCCCGCAGTGCGAAGCCGCCGAATACGAAGATCTGTCCGGGGAGAAAAGTCTCACCCAGGACTGCGTCGTTGTCGATTGAAGAGGCCATCAAGCCTATCAGTGACGACACAGAGGAACTCTCAATGAAAGCACCAATGTCGGTGTCAAAACCGGCGGATCTTGGGTAGGGGGTCCCGAACTGTGCGTCTAGGCGGATGGTAATAGGAGACGAGGGACACGATGTTTTACCCAGGTTCGGGCCCTCTTGATGGAGGTAAAACCCTACGTCCTGCTTGATTGATATTGATATTGTGGATGTTTACAAGAGTGGAGCTACCACGAGATCAAGGAGGCTAAACCCTAGAAGCTAGCCTATGGTATGATTGTAAGGGTTGTTGTTGTTGTGTCCTACGGACTAAAGCCATCCGGTTTATATAGACACCGGAGAGGGCTAGGGTTACATAGAGTCGGTTACAATGGTAGGAGATCTACATATCCGTATCGCCAAGCTTGCCTTCCACGCCAAGGAAAGTCCCCTCCGGACACGGGACGAAGTCTTCAATCTTGTATCTTCATAGTCTTGGAGTCCGGCCGATGATGATAGTCCGGTCGATGATAGTTCGGCCAATGATGATGATCCGGCTATCCGGACACCCCCTAGTCCTGGAATCCCTCAGCCACCTTCCCATATGCCAAGCCACCCAGTCATCCCAAGGATTGGAACCAAACTTGGTTCTACTGCCAAGATACATCTCCAGAGGGTGAGAATCCCCTGCCGGGTTACCGTGAACACCGGCTCAGCAATACACATCAGCTCCCACAGTGCATCATCACGAAGGAACGGGCCAAGTATGCGCCCATTTTTTCAAATATCTGAGCCTTCATGGGTAACGGCTTAACCGGCATCGACCTTGTTCGGTGTTGGGTCTCCTGGAGGATTCTGCCCTCAAGCCGCCGCCCCGGCTTAATATGCGAGTACACCGGCGACTTGAAAGATCCACAACGCCACTGTGAAATCCAATTATCTGACGCAGAAGTCAATGAAGCGACCAAGGCTTTGTTGATTGAAAGCTGGGCACAGTGTAGTAAAACTGGACTTAGTCCTTTCTGCACCTTCAACCAGCCGCCAGCTGTAAGTGTTGCACACAATTTTTCCAGTTTGAATCATATTTTCATTAATATTGTCCTCTTATAATCATCTGACTTCCGCAGGCCAATTCTCCTTTTTGGAAGAAGAAGCTGCAGGACAAGCCGTCCAAGCAGACTCGGACCAAGACCAAGGCTAAAAATCCTGCCAAGAAGAAGACCAACCCCTCCGAGTTACTTGACTTGGATGATAATGGTGATGATGATGAGTCGAAGGTATAACTTGACTCTCTTGGCTCATTTTTTGTACATCTCATTGACAATGACTATTATCAGGATGAAGCAGAAGCCAGCCATGTAGGTGACGAAGAGGTAATTGTTCTTTCCTCCGGCGCAGAATCTCTGCCAAAAGCAGAAAACTCGGCAAGGAAGCCAGAAAGTAAGGTTTTCTCACCCTTTGGCTTTTGGATCCCAACTTTCTTTTGAAGAAGCAGAAACATGAAGTTTGCCACACAACCCAGAACAGTGGAGGCGGGATCCTTTCCTCTGGCTTACCAAACACTCCAACTCCCCGCAAGCATCGTCCAGAGGTCTCAACAATTTCTGACTTAACTTACCCCAAGGCCAGTATTTTTCGACAACCTCTTAATCCTTTTGATTCAAATTATCAGGGAACATCTCATTCTTCCTCTGGCGACTCAACAGGGACTCATGTCCCAGTCTTCAAGACTGTGCCTGGGTAAGAATATTAAATCTCTGCTTTCAATGATGTACTCAATTGTTGTGTTAAACTCATCTTGTGTTTCTTCACAGAGCTATGGCAAAGCCCAGCAAGAAAATGAAGGTGACAAAAACTACTGAAAACCCTTCTGAACCGGAGCAGCAGTCAGCAGAGACCTCCCATCATGCCCCTGAAGCCACAGCCGATGAACCACCACAAGACAAACATATCATCTCCATGGATCAAATGAATATTAAATCTCTGCTTTCAATGATGTACTCAATTGTTGTGTTAACCTCATCTTGTGTTTCTTAACAGAGCTATGGCAAAGCCCAGCAAGAAAATGAAGGTGACAAAAACCACTGAAAACCCTTCTGAACCGGAGCAGCAGTCAGCAGAGACCTCCCATCATGCCCCTGAAGCCACGGCCGATGAACCACCACAAGACAAACATAACATCTCCATGGATCAAATGGATGTTGGCCCAGCCACCACCAAGCCGCCAAGTCCCATCAAGCCGCCAAGCCCCATGAAGCCTGCTGAAGAAAAGGCTGATGATGTTATCATCACTGGGCTTGGTTTTACAGCACCAGGCAATCCCACTATCTTGTCTAAGCACAGCGCCAAGGAAGAAATTTTTGTTGCTGACAAAGGCAAGTGGTCAGTCAATTTGGAAGGTTACGCCCACTTTAGTGCTCAAGAGATCCACTCTGGGTACTTGAACCGTCTGCATACAAGCTGTGACTTTGAAGCCGGCTTAGTCAATTTGATGAAGGAGCGTTTTGAGGTAAAACATTGCAGCTCTCTTCATATGAATATACTTTATCAACCGCCAAGTCTACAGGATCTGATAGAATTGAATGTACTGTAGACTTTTAAATAACCTTGTAAAACAAATCCAGTAGCCCCCAAGGGCTAGCTTATACTTTCAAGATAAGTCGGGACTTCAAATAGTAATCCTTCGACTTTGTACATGTAGCCCTTCTACCTCTTGAGCACTGCATTGGTTTTCCCTTGAAGAGGAAAGGGTGATGCAACAAAGTAGCGTAAGTATTTCCCTCAGTTTTTGAGAACCAAGGTATCAATCTAGTAGGAGGCTCCTCAAAAGTCCCTCGTACCTACACAAACAAACAAGAACCTCGCAACCAACGCGATAAAGGGGTTGTCAATCCCTTCACGGTAACTTGCAAAAGTGAGATCTGATAGAGATAATAAGATAAGATAAATATTTTTGATATTTTTATGATATAGATTGGAAAGTAAAGATAGCAAATAAAAGTAGATTGGAAAACTTATATGATAAAAGATAGATCCGGGGCCATAAGTTTCACTAGTGTCTTCTCTCAAGATAGCATAAGTATTACGGTGGGTAAACAAATTACTATCGAGCAATTGATAGAAAAGTGCATAGTTATGAGAATATCTAGGCATGATCATGTATATAGGCAACACGTTCGCAACAAGTAGATCGAAACGATTATGCATCTACTACTATTACTCCACACATCGACCGACTCCTGCCTACATCTAGAGTATTAAGTTCATAAGAATAGAGTAACACATTAAGAAAGATGACATGATGTAGAGGGATAAACTCAAGCAATATGATATAAACCCCACCTTTTAACCTCGATGGCAACAATACAATACGTGCCTTGTTGCCCCTGCTGTCACTGGGAAAGGACACCGCAAGATTGAACCCAAAGCTAAGCACTTCTCCCATTGCAAGAAAGTTCAATCTAGTAGGCCAAAGCAAACTGATATTTCAAAGAGACTTGCAAAGATAACCAATCACACATAAAAGTATTCAGAGAAGATTTAATTATTTCTCATAGATAAACTTGATCATAAACCCACAATTCATTGGATCTTGACAAACACACCGCAAAAATAGTTACATCGAATAGATCTCCAAGAAGATCGAGGAGAACCTGGTATTGAGATTCAAAGAGAGAGAATAAGCCATCTAGCTAATAACTATTGACCCGAAGGTCTGTGGTAAACTACTCACAACTCACCGGAGAGGCCTTGGAGATGATGTAGAGGCCCTCCGTGGTTGATTCCCCCTCCGGCGAAGCACCGACGAAGGCTCCAAGATGGGATGTCGCGAATACAGAAGGTTGCGGCGGTGAAAATAGTTTTTCGTGGTGCCCCTGGATGTTTTCGCAGTACGTGGATATATATAGGCGAAGGAGGTAGGTCAGGGGAGCCAGGAGGGGCCCATGAGGGTGGGGGCGCGCCCTCCCTCCTAGGTTGTGCCCTCCTGCCTCGTGGCTGCCTTGGCTGCTTCTTGACATCCACTCCAAGTCTCCTGGATTGCGTTTGTTTCAAAAAGATCGCTCCCGAAGGTTTCATTCCGTTTGGACTCCGTTTGATATTCCTTTTCTTCGGAACACTGAAATAGGCAAAAAAAATAGCAATTTGGGTTGGGCCTCCGGTTAGTAGGTTAGTCCCAAAAATGATATAAAAGTGTAAAGTAAAGCTCATAAACATCCAAAACGGGTAATATAATAGCATGGAACAATAAAAAATTATAGATACGTTGGAGACGTATCAAGCCCCCAAGGGTCGGCTTAATATGTCAAGATAAGCCGAGAGTTCAAATAGTAATGATTCAATTTTTCACCTGTAGCCCCCAAGGGCCAGCTTAAACTGTCAAGATCAGCCGGGTCTCATTACCATATTTGTCCATAAATTCCAAGCATATAGCCCCCATGAATCAACTATAGTCACCATAATGTAGCCGGGTCATCATAAAATTGTCTTCAAAAAAGAGCAATGTGCATTAGCCCCCAAGTGCCAAGTGAAATACTTGTATTGTGCTTGGGACTTTTAAATAAAATAATTATAACCCTGCCTATTGTCCTGCAGTCTAAAATTAATGTCAAAGAATCCAAAGTCGCCGATCTTCAAGAGAATATAGAGTCTCAGCAATCTGAAACCTCCAAGGCCAAAGCAGAATTGACCACCGCCTTGGCAGAGATCGAAAAACTGAAGAAGAACTTCAAGGCTGACCAGGATGACTGGGAGATAGAGAAAACAGCTCTGTTGAAGGAGCTGAGGAACCAGAAGTAGTTCTTAAGCCGGTGGCTGAAGAGCTTCCCGGTTTAAAACATCAAGTAAATGCCATGACTGCTGCCATCTTCGGTACGTAACTTCATCTCAATTTGTTACTACCAATGCACTGTAATCATCATTCATCCGTCTTATAGATTTACTTGGTAATGCAGGCTCCAGGATCGCCCACCTCGGCTCAGATATCCACAAGAAACTGAAATCCGCCTATACTCTTATAGGGCAATTATATACTGGCGCACAAGCTATCTCTACAGCCTCGCATAAGAAGCAACCGCCAACCCTCATCAAGAACACACTAGAGAAGCTATCTGTGTTGCCCCAACGGGTTGAGGAGCTTAAGGGATCAGCTGCAAGAGCCGGTGCAATCACTGCACTAACCCAGGGCCAAGGCGTGACAAGCAGATCTTGACTCGGAGGATTGGGCCAATGGTTGCCCCAGTGTAAAGGAGGACAGGTCTCCCTTTAGCATGGAGGACTTTGCTTCAATATCAAGGGAAATTTCGTCCTTTAGCAAGCAAGTTAGCTGAAGATACCAACCTGTCCCATTATCAAGCGGTTTATCATGCTGACAGCAAGAAGGTCAAGGCGCCGATCCATGAATCCCAGGACCTTACTCCTCCAATTCGTAAGCACACTTTTCCCCTGACATTGACCCATCAACACTTATTAGTGACAAGGCTGTATTCAAAGCTTTGACTGGGATCAACTGGGCAACCTCTGACTTCTAGCCAATGGGTGAAGAGGAGTACAATGCACCGGTGCTAGATGACCCAGAACCCTCAACTCGCCAAGGCCAAGACCAGTAATCCGAAAGCCGGCTTAGCATCTTCCAGTCAAAAACTTTATCAAACACTTATTCTTTTGGGCCGTCTATTGCCTTGTAATAGGCTAGCTTGAAAACAATGATCTACCATGCCATCGCGCATGTTGATTTGCATAACACTTATGAACCGGTTGATCTTATTTGATGATCCACTATGTATGCTCATAATCATTATCAATTTTGCTCACGTTGGCATAAAACCTTGCATACAACAGAGCACAAGTGCCTTGGCAATTTATGCCAAGACAGGTCATAATACCCCATATAAAAAACCACTGGTGACTGCATTGTCCATAACCAGGGCCAGTTTATCAAAACCTCATATAATCATAACAAAATAAATATCATATCTGCGATACTTATGCGTACTTCCGGCTTACCATGCCATATTCAATAAGGGTAACAGTCCCAACTGAAAGCGCAACGCTCTGTGCAATTTATTCATACTACCGGCTTACAACGCCATAGACAGCAAAGGGTAACATCCCAAAACTTTAGAGTACAGGACTCCAAACATATGATCATCATACACTAGCGAATTAAGCTCCAAAGCTAGGCCGGGTTAACAAAACACTGGATATTAACAAATAACTATCAAGGCATCATGGCCTGAATCAAGTTTCAACCATATATCAATATGGCATAAACAGAAATCACCAAAGAAGATTCAAAGGCAAATAGAAAATAGAAGACCAAGGCATTAAAAGGCTGCCAAGCCTCAATATCAAGTGCTTTTCAAGGGTTGCACAGCCATTGAGTTACTCCTTAATTCAAACCTATAAGCCAAGCCTCACATGACCAATCACCGTTTTAACTTTGACAAGTTCAGGGTCTTTACAAGATTGACTTGTCAAGAGTATGGCGAGTCATTCCAGGATTACCTGGTCGGAGTGGCAAGCATACAAAGGCAGGATAACCCGGATTTTTGGTGATTACACTTGGCGTCCAAGCCTATTACAAGGGACAACAAAGCTCTTATTCATTTAACAAGAAGCCCCCAAGTAATATTTCGATCCAGGCATACAAGCCATACCAGTAGGGTAGTAATAGCTCTGCTCAATGAGCAGGAAGCCCCCAAGTAATTTGCAATCATGGCATACAAGCCGGATCAAAAGGGTAATCATAGCTATGCTCAATGAGCAGGAAGCCCCCAAGTGACCTTATGAAGTAACAATAAATACTCAGATTCTCAGAAATGAAACAACAGAGGCCCTGAATCATCAGGGATGCCGGCTTTATTATACTAATCATAATATATATGGTGGTAAAAGTATGTACATCACAAGAGCCGGTGGCTCAGGTGTAATACGGCTGAAGATGAGCAATATTCCACGGCCGTTGGGTCTCCTCCTCCGATGTGCGGGAGTCCTTGTAGTCTCGAACATCGATAGGATAGTATGGCTCGTTGTTTAGATTTTTGCTAACCACAAAAGGCCCTTCCCAAGGTGGGGATTACTTGTGCATGGCCGTTTGATCCTGGATGAGCTGGAGGACCAAATATCCTTCTTGAAAGGTCCTGGTTTTAACCCGGTGGCTATGATAGCAACACAGATCTTGCTGGTAAATCACCAAACGAGCCACCACAAGGTCACGCTCTTCATCCAACAAGTCAATAGCATCCTGACGTGCTTTCTCATTATCAGCTCCAACATAAGCCGACACACGGGGTGAGTCGTGACGTATGTCACTAGGGAGAACCGCCTCTGCTCTGTAAACCATGAAGAAAGGCGTGTAACCCATAGATCTGTTGGGGTGGTATTGATACTCCAAAGCACTGAGGACAACTCTTCCACCCAACAACCCGGTGTCCTCTATAAAGGGACCATAAGCCAGGGTTTGATACCTCTCAATATTTCTTGATTGGCTCTTTCAGATTGACCATTAGACTGGGGGTGAGCCACCAATGACACATCAAGCCAGATATGCTCTTGTTGACAGAACTCTTTCATTGCACCCTTAGACAGATTAGTACCATTCTCAGTGATGATACTATGAGGGTATCCAAAATGAAAGATCACCTTTTTGATGAACTGAACCGTCGTTGTTGCATCACATTTGCTGACCGGCTCAGCTTCCACCACTTTGTAAATTTATCAAAAGCTACCAGGAGATGAGTCTTTTTATCCTTGGACCTTTTAAAAGGCCCAACCATATCCACCCCCAGACTACAAATGGCCAAGTAATTGGAATCATCCTCAACTCTTGAGCCGGCACATGAGCTCGTCTTGAAAATTTCTGGCAGCCATCACATTGACTGACCAGATCTTCTGCATCAGCATGAGCCGTCTGCCAATAAAACCCATGACGAAAAGCTTTAGCAACAAGAGACTTAGAGCCGGCATGATGACCGCAATCTCCTTCATGAATCTCCCTTAGAATTTCACTGCCCTCCTCAGGAGAAATGCATCGTTGAAACACTCCTATAACACTGCATCTGCGTAACTCACCATTGATTATAGTCATTGACTTAGACCTCCGGGTTATTTGCCTGGCCAAGGTTTCATCCTTAGGTAACTCGCCCCGGGTCATATAAGCCAAATATGGAACAGTCCAATCAGGAATAACATGGAGAGCCGCCACCAACTGTGCCTCCGGGTCAGGAATTGCAAGATCCTCCTATGTAGGTAATTTAACTAACGGGTTATGCAAAACATCGAGGAAAACATTAGGGGGGGGCCGGCTTACGCTAAGATCCCAGCCGGCTTAAAGCATCAACGGCTTCATTTTTCCTACGATCAACATGCTCCACTTGATAACCCTTGAAATGACCAGCAATAGCATCAACCTCCCAACGATAAGCCGCCATGAGTGGATCTCTTAAATCCTAAGTTCCTGACACTTGCTGAGCCACCAAGTCTGAGTCGCCAAAACACCTTACCCAGCTTAGATTCATCTCTTTAGCCATCCGAAGACCATGGAGTAAGGCTTTGTACTCAACTGCATTGTTAGTACAAGGAAACATCAACCTTAAAACATAACAAAATTTATCACCTCGTGGGGAAGTCAATATAACTCAAGCCCCCGAGCCTTCCAATTTCCTGGATCTATCAAAATGAATAGTCCAATATGCGTTATCCGGCTTATCCTCAGGCATCTGCAGTTATGCCCAATCATTGATGAAGTCCATCACTGCTTGAGACTTTATAGCCGTCCGAGGCATATACTTCAAGCCATGGGGTCCAAGCTCAATGGACCACTTAGCTACCCGACTTGTGGCTTCTCTGTTTTGAATAATATCTCCCAAGGGAACAGAACTAACCATAGTGATGGGATGACCAAGGAAATATTGCTTCAACTTGAGCCTAGCCATGAACACATCATACACCAACTTCTGCCAATGTTGGTATCTCTGCTTAGACTGAATGAGCACCTCACTGACATAATGAACCTGCCTTTGAACTGGATACTCCTTGCCTGACTCCTTCCTTTCAACCACAACTGCCACACTGACAGCTCTGTTGTTTGCAGCCACATATAAAAGCAAAGGCTCTTTCTCAATAGGAGCGGCAAGAAACGGCGGTTCAGCCAGTTGTCTCTTAAGCGCCTCAAACACCTCATTAGCCGCATCACCCTAGACAAAATTATTTGTCTTCTTCATCATTTGATACAACGGGATGGCCTTCTCTCCTAGGCGGCTTATAAACTGGCTCAAAGCTGCAATACATCCCACCAACTGCTGGACGTCATTGATACATGCCGCCTTAGCCAAAGAAGTGATAGCCTTGATTTTCTCCGGGTTAGCTTCAATGCCTCTCTCAAAAACCAGGAAACCCAATAGTTTCCCTACTAGCACACCAAAGACACACTTGGCTGGGTTAAGCATCATTTTATAGACCCGAAGATTGTCAGAGGTCTCTTTGAAATCATCTATCAGAGCCTCCTTCTTCCTAGATTTCACAACAATATCATCCACATAGGCGTGAACATTGTGTCCAATCTGGCCATGAAGGCAATTCTGAACACACCGTTGGTAAGTCGCCTAGGAACTCTTGAGCCCAAAGGGCATAGACACATAGCAGAAGGCTCCAAAGGGAGTGATGAAAGTTGTCTTCTCCTGGTCCTTAACTACTATCTTGATCTGATGATAACTAGAATAAGCATCCAAAAAGCTCAAACGCTCACAACCCAACGTACCATCAATAATCTGATCAATACGAGGGAGATCAAAAGGGTCAGTTGGAAAGGCCTTATTAAGATCTGTATAATCCCCACACATACGCCAAGTGCCATTTTTCTTAAGTACCTTGATACGTCTCCAACGTATCTATAATTTATGAAGTATTCATGCTATTATATTACCCACCTATGGTGTTTTATATGCATTTATATATCATTTTATATGATTCTTGGGACTAACCTATTGACCTAGTGCCCAGTGCCAGTTTCTTTTTTCTCCTTGTTTTTGTGTTTTACAGAAAAGGGATATGATAACCCACAAGTATAGGGGATCGCAACAGTTTTCGATAAGTAAGAGTGTCGAACCCAATGAGGAGCTAAAGGTAGAATAGTTATTCCCTCAAGTTCTATCGACCACCGATACAACTCTACGCACGCTTGATGTTTACTTTACCTAGAACAAGTATGAAACTAGAAGTACTTTGTAGGTGTTTTTGGATAGGTTAGCAAGGTAATAAAGACCACGAGAATAAAAACTAGGGGCTGCTTAGATAAAAACACAACTAAAGTAAATATGGCGAGTGTGGAAAAGTGGTGGTAGGAGTTGCGAAATTGTCCCTAAGCAATTGACTATGTTACTAGACCAGTAATCACTATCGCAGTTCTATTTGAGGGAGAGGCATAAGCTAACATACTTTCTCTACTTGGATCATATGCACTTATGATTGGAACTCTAGCAAGCATCCGCAACTACTAAAGATTCATTAAGGTAAAACCCAACCATAGCATTAAAGTATCAAGTCCCCTTTATCCCATACGCAAACAACCTACTTACTCGGGTATGTACTTCTGTCACTCACGCCACCCACCATAAGCAAATCATAAACATATTGCAAACCCTACAGAGGGAATCCCTCACGCTTGCGCGACACAAAGGGCACAATAGGACGGCACCAATAAAACATGCAACTCAAACCAATCATAGCAATTCATCAATCACCAATAGGACAATAGAAATCTACTCATACATCATAGGATGGCAACACATCATTGGATAATAATATGAAGCATAAAGCACCATGTTCAAGTAGAGGGTACAGCGGGTTGCGGGAGAGTGGACCGCTGTAGATAGAAAGGGGAAGGTGATGGAGATGTTGATGAAGATGGCGGAGGTGTTGGTGAAGATCGCGGTGATGATGATGGCCCCCGGCGGCGTTCCGGCGCCACCGGAAGCAAGGGGGAGAGAGCCCCCCTTCTTATTCTTCTTCCTTGGCCTTCTCCCTAGATAGGAGAAGGGTTTCCCCTCTGGTCCTTAGCTCCCATGGCTTGGGAGGGGCGAGAGCCCCTCCGAGATTGGATCTATCTCTCTGTTTCTGCGTTCTCTGCGTTGGCAGATTCTACCCCTTCACAGTTTCCTTTATATCTGGAGATCCGTAACTCCGATTGGGGTGAATCTTTCACCCAGATCTTTCTCATAAAATTAGCTGTCTTGCGCCAGAAGGAGAGCGTCAACCGCCTTACGGTGGGCTCACGAGGGTCAGGGGCGCGCCTGGGGGGTAGGGCGCGCCCCCCTACCTCGTGCCCACCTCGGATACCGTTTCGCGTTAATTTTGCTTCCAGAAAATCATAAATATTCCAAAAAAATCTCCATCCGTTTTTTTTTCCGTTTGGACTCCGTTTGATATTGGGTTTCTGCGAAACAAAAAACATGCAACAGACAGGAACTGGTACTGGGCTCTAGATCAATATGTTAGTCCCAAAAATAATATAAAAAGTTGCCAAAAAGTATATGAAAGTGAATAATATTGGCATGGAACAATCAAAAATTATAGATACGATGGAGACATATCAGCATCCCCAAGCTTAATTCCTGCTCGTCCTCGAGTTGATAAATGATAAAAAAGAATAATTTTTGATGTGGAATGCTACCTAGCATAATCTTGATCATATGTCTAATCCTGGCATGAATATTAAGGCACGAGTGATTAAAAGCAATAGTCTATAATTTGACATAAAAACAAATAATACTTCGAGCGTACCAATAAAGCAATCATGTCTTTTCAAAAAAACAAGACCAAAGCAAGCTTATCCCTACAAAATCATATAATTTGGCCATGCTTCATTTTCGTCACACAAAATGCCCCCATCATGCACAACCCCGATGACGAGCCGAGCAATTGGTTCATACTTTTTAACACGCTTCAGCTTTTTCAACCCTCACGCAATACATGAGCGTAAGCCATGGATATAGCACTATAGGTGGAATAGAATATAATGGTGGAGGTTATGTGGAGAAGACAAAAAGGGAGAAAGTCTCACATCGACGCGGCTACTCAACGGGCTATGGAGATGCCCATCAATTGATGGCAATGCAAGGAGTAGGGATTGCCATGCAACGGATGCACTGGAGCTATAAGTGTATGAAAGCTCAACAAAAGAACTAAGTGGGTGTGCATCCAACTTGCTTGCTCACGGAGACCTAGGGCATTTGAGGAAGCCCATCGTTGGAATATACAAGCCAAGTTCTATAATGAAAATTCCCACTAGTATATGAAAGTGACAACATAGGAGACAATCTATATGAAGAACATGGTGCTACTTTGAAGCACAAGATATGAGACTCACTACATGAAGAACATGGTGCTACTTTGAAGCACAAGTGTGGAAAAAGAGATAGTAACATTGCCCCTTTTCTTTTCTTTTTCTTTTTCTTTTTCTTTTTTTTGGTGGGCTTCTTTGGCCCCCCTTTTTTTATTTAGGCTTCTTTGGCCTTTCCCTTTTTTTATGGGGCAATGTTCTATAATGATGATCATCACACTTTTATTTACTTACAACTCGATACTGGAACAAAGATATAACTCTATATGAATGCTTCCGGCGGTGTACCGGGATGTGTAATGATCTAGCGTAGCGATGACATCAAAAAATGGACAAGCCATGAAAACATCATGCTAGCTATCTTACGATCATGCAAAGCAATATGACAATAAATGCTCAAGTCATGTATATGATGATGATGAAAGTTGCATGGCAATATATCTCGGAATGGCTATGGAAATGCCATAATAGGTCAGTATGGTGGCTGTTTTGAGGAAGATATAATGAGGCTTATGTGTGACAGAGCGTATCGTATCACGGGGTTTGGATGCACTGGCGAAGTTTGCGCCAACTCTCGAGGTGAGAAAGGGCAATGCACGGTACCGACGAGGCTAGTAATGATGGAAGGGTGAGAGTGTGTATAATCCATGGACTCACATTAGTCATAAAGAACTCATATACTTATTACAAAAGTTTATTAGCCCTCGAAGCAAAGTACTACTACGCATGCCCCTAGGGGATAGATTGGTAGGAAAAGACCATCGCTCGTCCCCAACTGCCACTCATAAGGAAGACAATCAAAGAAACACCCCATGCTTCAAATTTGTCACACAACAGTTACCATACGTGCATGCTACGGGACTTGCAAACCTCAACACATGTGTCTCTACAATCCACAACCACCCACTAGCATGACTCTAATATCACCATCTTTATATCGCAAAACTATTGCAAGGAATCAAACATATCATATTCAGCGATCTACAAGTTTATGTAGGATTTTATGACTAACCATGTGAATGGGCAATTCCTGTCATCTCTCTAAATAGATATAAGTGAAGCAAGAGAGTTTAATTCTTTCTACAAAAGATATGCCCACGCTCTAACAAATATAAGTGAAGAAAAAGAGCATTCTACAAATGGCGGTTGTCTATATGAAGATAAACAGGCAATCCAAACTTCAAATGATATAAGTGAAGTACGTGAAGCATTCTATAAATCAACCAAGGACTATCTCATACCAGCATGGTGCATAAAATAAAAATAAAAACTAAATTCAAAAGACGCTCCAAGACTTGCACATAATGCATGAACGAAACGAATCCGAAAACATACCGACACTTGTTGAAGAAAGAGGGGATGCCTCCCCAGCATCCCCAAGCTTAGACGCTTGAGCCTCCTTGAATATTTACTTGGGGTGCCTCAGGCATCCCCAAGCTTGAGCTCTTACCTCTCTTCCTTCTTCTCACATCGAAACATCCTCGATTAGACACTACATCCACACAAAACTTCAACAGAAAACTCGGTAAGATCCGTTAGTATAATAAAGCAAATCACCACTCTAAGTACTGTAGCAAACCAATTCATATTTTGTTTTTGCATTGTGTCTACTGTAATATAACTTTTCCATGGCTTAATCCACTGATATAAATTGATAGATTCATCAAAACAAGCAAACTATGCATCAAAAACAGAATCTGTCAAACACAGAACAGGCTGTAATAATGTGAACATCCACCATACTTCTGGTACCCCAAAAATTCTACCAAAATTAGGAACAATAAACAAGTTGTATAGCAAGACATTTCAAATGGAATCAGAACCAATTGACGTTCCAGTTAAAAATGTAAAATCGCGCACTACAGCCAAAGTTTCTGTCCTGCACCGTACAAACCAACAAGCATTGTAAACATCCTAAAGGCAAACCTTGACACATTATTTTTATAATACAATGGAATTATACAAGTGGATAATTATCTTTGATGAAAATTTTCTGTAATCAAGATTCACAAAGTTTCCGTGAGCATGAACAAAGTTCAAGGAGCTCGCCCACTTCAACAATGCTTGTCTCTCTCACTTTCACTTTCCTTTTTGAAAAGTTTTTAGGTTCCCCTCTTTATTTTTTTTGTTTTTAAACTATATAAAAGCGCTCAACAGAAATAAATGACTCTCTAAAACTTCCGGGTTGTCTCCCTGGCAGCGCTTTCTTTAAAGCCATTAAGCTAGGCATTTAGTGCTCAAGTAATGGATCCACCCGGATCCCAAGGTATATCAAAGCCAATCTTAATTAACAATGATTTGTAATTTATTAGTGAGCACAAAGTAACATATATCATGCAACAACAAAGCCTAACTCTCTTCCTATGCATCGGCATGTCATAAAAGAACAATTCATGCACACATAGTATAGGCCAATGCATAGTATAAACAGTTTCTTGCAATTTTATCATGTTGGAAACATAAAGAGGTGGAGATAGAGTTCCTCTCTCATAATAATTGCAAGTAGGAGCAGCAAGCACATGCATAATAGGACTATCATGCGTGGGTGCAATAGCAACAATTTCATGTTTAACATAAGGAACTATAGCAAGTTCATCTCCATAAGCATCATTCATATTGGCATCTTGGCCACAAGCATAGCAAGCATCATAAAAAAGGGATATTTCAAAAGAATCAACGGGATCATAACAATCATCATAGCAATCATCATGGCAATCATCATAGCAACCATCCTTCGGTAAGCATGAAGGGGAATTAAATAATGTATGAGTTGGAGGGTTACTCTCATTAGAAGGTGAGCACGGGTAGCTAATCCGCTCTTCCTCCTTTTGTTCTTCGCTCTCCTCATCATCTTTTTCATCCAATGAGTTCACAGTTTCATCAATTTCTTCTTCCATAGCTTCCTGCAAAATATTAGTCTCATCTTGGACAGCGGAGACTTTCTTAATAAATGCATTAATATAGTAATTGTATTTATAATTTTCATAGCAATATCTAAGTATAGCAAGATTTTCAGGCCTATAAACATCATCATCTAAAGCTTCATACTTTTCAAACAAAGCTTCAATTTCATAAGCAGCCTTAAAAGCAACAAATTCTTCTATTTGTTCCACATCATAGTAATCATATATACCATTAGCATAAGAAGCTAAGGTTTCATTATCATTAAATTCGCATGAGAAGGGAAGGTGTGGAGCCTCCATCCTAGAGCAACAAGTAACATCATATCTCAAGCATAGATTCCAGGCATACCAATGCAACATAATAAATTGATCCCATAATAGTTTCCCTTTTTGTGTCGAGCGATAATCCCTAATGTATTCACGTTGATCCAACGTGTCTCCCATTATAAAGTTGAATGGGATTTTCTCAGGATTATCAAAGTAGTACATAATATCTTTCGCATAATGAGAATCGAGGCTTTTAGGAGTTACCCCATCCTCATGAGTAGCAAGTACAGCTAATTTTTTTTGGTATTTTGCGTTCCCATCCATAACTAAAGATAAAGAACAGCTAAGAACAACAAATAAAAATTACTTAGTGATAAAGCAAACAAGCACACACGAGAATATTCACCGCACGCTATGACTCCCTGGCAACGGCGCCAGAAAAAGGTCTTGATAACCCACAAGTATAGGGGATCGCAACAGTTTTCGATAAGTAAGAGTGTCTAACCCAATGAGGAGCTAAAGGTAGAATAAATATTCCCTCAAGTTCTATCGACCACCGATACAACTCTACGCACGCTTGATGTTTACTTTACCTAGAACAAGTATGAAACTAGAAGTACTCTGTAGGTGTTTTTGGATAGGTTAGCAAGGTAATAATGACCACGAGAATAAAAACTAGGGGCTGCTTATATAAAAACACAACTAAAGTAAATATGGCGAGTGTGGAAAAGTGGTGGTAGGAGTTGCGAAATTGTCCCTAAGCAATTGACTATGTTACTAGACCGGTAATCACTATCGCAATTCTATTTGAGGGAGAGGCATAAGCTAACATACTTTCTCTACTTGGATCATATGCACTTATGATTGGAACTCTAGCAAGCATCCGCAACTACTAAAGATTCATTAAGGTAAAACCCAACCATAGCATTAAAGTATCAAGTCCCCTTTATCCCATAAGCAAACAACCTACTTACTCGAGTCTCTGCTTCTGTCACTCACGCCACCCACCATAGGCAAATCATAAACATATTGCAAACCCTATGGTGGGAATCCCCCACGCTTGCACGACACGGAGGGCACAATAGGACAGCACCAACAAAACATGCAACTCAAACCAATCATAGCAATTCATCAATCACCGATAGGACAATAGAAATCTACTCAGACATCATAGGATGGCAACACATCATTGGATAATAATATGAAGCATAAAGCACCATGTTCAAGTAGAGGGTACAGCTGGTTGCGGGAGAGTGGACCGCTGTATATAGAAGGGGGAAGGTGATGGAGATGTTGATGAAGATGGCAGAGGTGTTGGTGAAGATCGCGGTGATGATGATGGCCCCCGGCGGTGTTCCGGCACCACCGGAAGCAAGGGGGAGAGAGACCCCCTTATTCTTCTTCTTCCTTGGCCTTCTCCCTAGATGGGAGAAGGGTTTCCCCTCTGGTCCTTGGCTCCCATGGCTTGGGATGGGCGAGAGCCCCTCTGAGATTGGATCTATCTCTCTGTTTCTGCATTCTTTGCGGTGGCAGATTCTACCCCTTCACCGTTTCCTTTATATCTGGTGATCCGTAACTCCGATTGGAGTGAATCTTTCGCCCAGATCTTTCTCATAAAATTAGCTTTCTTGCGCCAGAAGGAGAGAGTCAACCGCCTTACGGTGGGCTCACGAGGGTCAGGGGCGCGCCTGGGGGGGGTAGGGCATGCCCCCCTACCTCGTGCCCACCTCGGATACCGTTTCGCGTTGACTTTACTTCCAAAAAATCATAAATATTCCAAAAAAAATCTCCGTCCATTTTTTTCCATTTGGGCTCCGTTTGATATTGGGTTTCTGCGAAACAAAAAACATGCAACAGACAGGAACTGGCACTGGGCACTAGATCAATATGTTAGTCCCAAAAATAATATAAAAGTTGCCAAAAAGTATATGAAAGTGAATAATATTGGCATGGAACAATGAAAAATTATAGATACGATGGAGACATATCAGGATACCAAACAGAGAGCAAATGACGTGCCAATTTTTTAGGATTTTTTATGGACCAAAAGAAGACCACGGAGCATCGGAGTTGGGCCAGAAGAGCTCCGGGCTGCCCACGAGATAGGAGGGCGCGCCCCTAGGCGGGGCGCCCCCCTATCTCGTGGACGGCCCGGAGACCCCCCTGACGTGAAACCAGCACAAATAATTCCTATAAACACTAAAACTTTCGGGAATTAACCTAGATCGGCGCCGCCGCAAGCCTCTGTAGCTATGAGAAATCAATCTAGGCCCTCTCTGGCACCCTGCCGGAGAGGGCCATCATCACCGGAGGCCATGGAGGAGGATCTCGGAGGGGCCATCATCTCCATGAAGGCCAAGGACTAGAGGGGGAAAGCCATGGAGGAGGAAGCACAAGGAGGAGAACCTCTCCTCCTCTCTCTTGGTGGCACCGGAGTGCCATCGGGAGGGGAATCATCGCCGTGGTGATCGTCTTCATCAACATCACCATCCTCATCTCTTTTACGCGGCCCACTCTCCCGCACCCTGCTGTAATCCCTACTTGAACATGGTGCTTTATGCCACATATTATGATCCAATGATGTGTTGCCATCCTATGATGTTTTGAGTAGATATCTTTTGTCTTTGGGTTGATTGATGATCTAGATTGGTATGAGTTGTATGTTTCACTTTGATGCTATCCTATGGTGCCCTCCGTGTCGCGCAAGCGTGAGGGATTCCCGCTGTAAGGTGTTGCAATACATTCATGATTTTCTTACAGTGGGTTGGTGAGTGACGGAAACACGAACCCGACTAAGAGGGGTTGTTGCGTATGGGAATAAAGAGGACTTGATGCTTTAATGCTATGGTTGGGTTTTACCTTAATGATCTTTAGTATTTGCGGACGCTTGCTAGAGTTCCAATCATAAATGCATATGATCCAAGTAGAGAAAGTATGTTAGCTTTTGCCTCTCCCTCATATGAAATTGCAATAGTGACTACCGGTCTTGTTAACAATTGCCTAGGACGGTTCCGCACACCGATCCACCATTATTCCACACTCGCTATTTATATTATTTAGTATTATATTCTAACTTCATGATAATAGCACCTACTTTTATATTTTAGCTCTCAGATATCATACAAAGTTATCCTCTTCATACCCACAACACAGCTTTACTTCTTGTTTCTAGTTTGAAGCAAACGTTCGGTGCACGTAGAGTCGTATCAGTGGCAGATAGGGCTTGAGAGAATATTGATCTTACCTTTAGCTCCTTGTGGGTTCGACACTCCATACTTATCACTTCCACCTTTGGGAATTGCTACGATGATTCCCTGCACTTGGGGATTATCAAGCTCTTTTGTGGCGCCGTTGCCGGGGAGCAATAGCGTGGGGTTGATATTCTCGTGTGTGCTTGTTTGCTTTCTTTACTTAGTAGATTTTGTTTTTCCTTTTTGTTTCTGTTTAGTTGTGGGTGAAACATACAATTTTTTTTAAAAGAATGAAAATACCAAAAAGGAATTGCTTGCCTCTCATGCCTAAAAAAGTTTTTCAAAAAGAGAAGTGATTGGAAAGTTATGCATTGAAGAAGTGAGGGTTGACCTTGAGCACTTGTGTTCATGCTCACGGAAAAAATGCTGAATTTTTCATGGAAGTTTCTCTGTAAATAATTATACCCTTGTATATAACCATTGTATTATAAAAATAATGTGCCAAGCTTTGGTTTTAGCATGATAAGATTGCTTGCTTAGGTTGTGCAGAACAAAAACAGAAACTTTGGCTGTAGTGCATGAATTTACATTTTTTACTGGAAAGTCAAATGGGTCAGACGCGTTTTGAACATTACTCATGTACAAATTTTTCAAATTGTAAAATTTAATTCATAATTTTTGGAGTTACAGAAGTTTACTAAACTTCCAGATTACTACAGACTGTCCTGTTCTTAACAGATTCTGTTTTTCGTCTGTTGTTTGCTTATTTTGATGTATCTATGGCTAGTATCGGGGGGTATGAACCATAGAGAAGTTGGAATACAGTAGGTTTAACACCAATATAAACAAAGAATGAGTTAATTACAGTACCTTAAAGTGGTAGTTTGCTTTATTACACTAACGGATCTCACAAAGTTTTTGTTTAAGTTTTTGTGAATGAAGTGTTTGAAGAACAGGAGTTACCGATGTGAGAAGAATAAAGAGAGACAAGAGTTCAAGCTTGGGGATTCCCAAGGCACCCCAAGTAAATATTTCAAAAGGATACTCAAGCTTCTGAGCTTGGGGATGCCCCGGTGGCATCCCATCTTTCTTCTTCAACAAATGTCGGTATACCTCGGTTTTTGTTTTGTTCACATGACTTGTGTCCTTTGTGTTTGTTTTTTCCCTTAATATTAATGCTATTATGAGATAGCTATTCACTGGTTTATAGAATACTTCATGTGCTTCACTTATATCTTTTAAGTATGATCTTATAGAATTGCTCTTTGTGCTTCACTTAAATCATTTGAGTATGGTTTTATAGAATGCTTCGTACGCTTCACTTATATATTTTGAGCTTGTATGTTGGCTAGTCTATATTAATTGTAGAATGCTCCATGAAATTAACTCTTATATTTTTGAATTATGAATAATACTATAATTTAAAGTGGGTTTGTAAGAGTGTCAACTTTAGGAATTAGTGATCCCACTATCTTGGATGGTGTTGAATCTTTGTACGATATTTATGAAAGTGGATTTGGAAGAGTGTCAACTTTAGTTAGTATTCCACTATTTCGGAAGAGGTTCCAATTGAGTATGAGAACAAAGTAGCTATCCATGATGCTACTGAAAATTATTATAAGGGAGGAATATGTGCTTGTAGGGGTTGCAATAATATCAAGTTTCCTCTCTATGTGCTTAATGTTTTGAAGTTAAACTTGTTTTGCCTTCCTATGCTAGTTGATTCTTGTTCCTAAAAATTGTGTGCTCACAAAATCCCTAGGAATAGGAAGTGAGTTAGATTTAAATATGCTAGTCATATTCTTCATGATGCTCTCTTTGTGTTTCAACTCTTATATTTTGTGTGAGCATCATTGAAATCATCATGCCTAGCTAAAAGGCATTAAAGAAAAGCGCTTGTTGGGAGACAACCCAATATTTCTCCTTAATGTTTTTCTGTGTCAACATTATTAAGCTACTTTAGTAATCATGTTTTATAGTTTTTGTTTCAATAAAGAGCCAAGTAAGACCTTTTGGAAGACTTAGGTGAAAGTTAATGTGATCCTGCTGTAAAAAACAGAAACTTTGCGCTCGCGAGATTAGCTGTCATTTTTTACAGAAGAGTGATTTTGAGTTGATTATTTTTGAATAAGATTAATAGACAAATTCCTCACGTCCACCAATTTATTTCATAATTTTTGGAGTAGCAGAAGTATGGTTATGGTTCAGATCATTACAGACTATTCTGTTTCTGTTTTCATTGCATAGTTTGCTTGTTTTCTAGTTTCTATGGCTTATATTTCTCAATATAAATTGTAGAAATGATATGGTACAGTAGGCATTATGTGAAAACAATTATGAACCTTGTTTTTTGCAGTGCCAAAGTGCATGGTCTACTCTTTATCATACTAACCTATCTCACGAAGTTCCATTAAGTTTTGTGTGATCGAAGTTTTCAAGTTTTGGGTGAGATATCGATATGAGGAGAATAAGGAGTAGGAAGACACTAGGCTTGGGGATGCCCAAGGCACCCCAAGGTAATATTCAAGGAAGACTCAAGCGCCTAAGCTTGGGGATGCCCCGGAAGGCATCCCCTCTTTCGTCTTCAAAACTATCGGAACATCTTACTCGGAGCTATATTTTTATTTGTCACATGATATGTGTTTTGCTTGGAGCATCATTTTATTTTGTTAGTATTTTCTTGCTGTTATTTAGATTAGTGTTTTGCATCTTTATTTTCAATAAAAAAAGTCAAGGATAGCCTTTGCCATGCTTATTTTGCTTGTATACATGTTGCTGTTTGAAAACAGAAAGTTTACCGATGTTGCAAAAATTCCCTAGAAAAGTCAGAGAATGGTATAACGTTGAATATTTTTGCATACTGAGCTCTGATAAATTCATTACAGTGGTAACTTTAGTTCATAATTGTCAGGACCCCGACTCAATGTCACATCGATCTAGCCTGTAACACCTCATATCACTTTGTGGCCTCACGCACGGTATTCCCACGGGTGTCGTCTTACCTTTGCCCGGGACTGTTTGCGCCTTTTGGCACACGTATATGATAGTGTCGCTAGCATCCATATGATAAGGAGCCCAGGCTGACATGGCTAGTCATAAACCCAAAGTGGCACAGACTTACAGGGACAGGCATCCATGACCCAGCATCGAACGTGTCGGTCATCAGCAAGTGAATCCGGGCTGTAGCACTGGGCTAGCAGGACTCCGGTAAACCGGGCTGCAGCGGGCTAACAGGACTCCGGTGTTCAATGCGTGACATTTCCCCGAAGGGACAGACACATGAACGAAGAAGGACACATGCCGGCCAGCCTATGTGTTCCGGAGCAGTAGCAAGCTAGCATGGCTCAGTGGAAACACTAGGAGACATTTCCTGGTAAGAGAGGCTACTAAAGATAAACAACTAGGTAGTCAGATCCCACACATACCAAGCATTTCAATCATACACACAATATGCTCGATATGTGCAAATACAACAAGGCATCACAACATGACTCTACAACACAAGTACTTTATTTAAAGGCTCAGAGAGCCATACATAGCATACACACAAGTACGGGTCACACGACCCACATTCAAGTCATACAAGCATACAAGCCAACAGCGGAAGTAACTTGTCTGAGTACAGACAACTAGTAAAATAAAAGAGGCTTGGGTAAGCCTAGCTATACTACATGGTCCTTCACGAGCTCAGGATCACCACCTGGGCCTTAGTCTACTCATCGATGTCAACATCTACGAAGATCCCGTCGGAAGGGGTTGTAGCATCTTCTGAAAAATATAAATTAAAGCAACATGAGTACAAAGGTACTCAGCAAGACTTACATCCGATCCTACATACATGCTCATTTTCAAGAAGGGTTGGTGGGGTTATTGCAGCAAGCCAGCTTTGACTCTTGGCTAAGCTATCCTAGAGACTCCAACTTGAAATGGTTTTGCGCACACGAGTCCACTACTCACCACTTCAATACACTACCGAGGATCCACCTCCACCTTCCTACGGAAGAGCCATCCTCGGCACTCACGCTTATCTTGAAGCTTTTAGTAGTTTCCATTTACTTGTCTATGAACTGTGTAGGCAACCAAGTAGTCCTTTACCGCGGACGCGGCTATTCGAATAGATTATGTTAACCCTGCAGGGGTGTACTTCTTCATACATGTTTCCACCACTTAGCGTCTGCACACGACATGTGCTCGGCAGACTTCAAGCGAAAGCCGACGTGGGTGTAGACCACGACCTACCTAAACACTCAAGTCTCTAGTCCAGGTTTATCGCCTATTCGGGTTCCATCCATGAGGAGATCCGGTCGGGGTTTCGCTCACAGCCCCAAACGATGTGAACAAGGTTCCGAGACACCTAACGGGTGCCCGGTATACCCGGCCACGTACCTACCGCATCACAGCCCACCCCTACGGTCAGCGCTGTCCACGGCCTCCAGTAAGCTACAAACACCAGAAACTACTTGCAACTCCTGGACAGAGGACTTGGGTGAATAAGAAGTCGAGCGGGGTCATATTTCAGGGCCCAATGTATGGTAGTAGCTGAATCTTAAATCACGCATATAGATCTCAGTGCTTAGGGACGGCTTCAATGAAACAACCCACCATGTACTCCTACATGGCCTCTCATCGATACCTTTACCAAATCATGTTCAACACACCACTCTCATACTGACACGATCATTTCACTCTAGCCCATCACCCAGATGAACCAGATCTGACAAAACTCTAAGCATAGCAGGCATAGCAAGGTAGGAACATCACACACATATGGCTCAATCAACTCCTACACATGCTAGTGGGTTTCATCTAGTTACTGTGGCAATGACAAGTCATGCAGAGGAAATGGGTTCAACTACCGCAGCACACAATAGTTTGAATCGCGTTGTCTTAATGCAGTAAAAGAGAGCAGGAGCAAGAACATGGGATTGTATCGATATGATCAAATGGTTGGTTGCTTGCCTGATGGGTCGGTGCACTGGTATTGTTCTTCGTTGGGGTAATCACGGTACTCCTCGGGGGCAGGACCTGCCGCAGAGAACACCGATGCACAATCATCACCAAACAATATGCAACAATATGATGCATGCATGAGACATGGCAAAATGGGTGTATTGGGCTAATGCAACTAAGACCAGATGGGTTTGAATCATTTTGAACCAAAGATTCTAATTCCAAACTCATAAATGGTCCTTTAAGGTGCTTTAACTTGTTCTGCTATAAACAGCAGGTTAGCTTGATTAAACATGCATGAAACCAGTACAGATGGATAGATTGGATTTTTCTGATCATTTTTCATATATAACACTTTGCATTTGGAGCTACGGTTGATTTACTATGAATTTTTGAAGTTTAGATCATTTTCTGAAATTTATAAATCATTCTAGATTTATTTTAATTCCAGAAAAGGATTACTGCGTCAGCATGATGTCATGCTGACCTCAGCAGGTCAACAGGCCGGTCCAGGTCAAACTGACCAGTGGGTCCCGCATGTCAGTAGTTAATTATACTAACTAAATATAGTTTAAACTAATCTGGGTTAATTAGCAGAGGGGGCCCCACTTGTCATAGGCTCAGGGGAGTCAACCTGGACCCACCCTAGTCAAAGTCAAGGTTAAACACGCCGGCGTCTAGCCGCCGGCGAGGCCGAACGCGGCGGCGAGAGTGGTTTTGTGCATTCCGGCGACCAAATGGGCGGCGAAGAGCATCTACCTGTAGCTGAGACCGAGCCGCAACTCTTGGTGGTGGTGGTTGAGCTCGGGGCGGCCGGAAACATCGTCGGCGACAACTTTGGCGGTCGCCGGAGTCGGGTGAAGGGGAATCCGAGGCTACGGGGCACAGCGAGGCACGTGGTGAGGTGCGTTGGGCCCCTAGGGACGCGGTGAGTGCGTTAGACATGGTGGGGTGGCCGGTGGTTAGCCGGAGACACGTCGGCGACGAGCTCCGCGGCGGCGCGTGCGGGTGAGCTATGTGTGCTCGCGGTGGTGCACGAGAGCGAGAACAGGAAGGGGGAGGAGGTAGCTAGGCTCACAACGGTCTTGAGGAAGCAGACGACGCGGTCGGGGACGAGCTGGTGCGGCGGCGACGGCGAAAGGGATCTCCGGCGGTGGCGAGGTCGAACGAGGTCGGGGCAGTGGCTTCAGGGCAAGCGAGCGCTCGGGGCTCGGCTTGCTCGAAGGAGAGGTGGGTGGCGGAGCTCCTGGACACGGTGGCACGGCGCGGGCACGACGGAGAGCATGACTACAGCGAGGGTGCGGCTACAATGGCGTCGGCCATAGCGCGGGAGAGCGAGGGAGACGAGCTGGGGGGAGGAGCGGGTGTCTGCGGGGTCGGGGAGCGTGAGAGGGGTCGTTCCCCGTCAACAGCTGGACGAGGAGAGCGGCGAGGCAGCGGGCAACTGCGTGGCATGCATGCTGTGCTCGCCGTCGAGCAGCTGCCTGCCTACCTGGCCAAGCCAAGCAGCTCGCTGGAGCGGTGGCTGGGCTGGGCCGGCAGGTTGGACTGCTAGGTGGCGCCAGGTAAGGCTTTCCTTTTTTGTTTTTATTTATTCTGTAGGTTTGTTGCATTTCTAAAAATACCTAGGCAACTCCCAAAATCACCAAACTGCACCTGGTCCTTAGTTGGAATATTTCCAGCATGGAACATTTTTGTTTGGGATTATTTGAGCATTTGAAATATTTTATAAATTTTAAATGCCCAAATTCAAATACTTATGATTTAATTCAAAGACCTTAGGATGACCTAGAAAATTGTGCATCACTTTTGGCAGAGGTTCTGAACCAAGACAAAAATGATGGACATTTTAGAAGGGCATTTCAGGTTCATTGAAAATATTTTTAGTAAACCCTAGTTGGATTCAGAGGGGGCTGGGGGTTCTGTCATCCCCATTTCAAGTTTCTGTTGAAAGGAATAAACATGATGCAACACTCTAATGCATAAACTAGCTAGGGTGTGACAATAATTTTTGGGTCAGGGAAGTATTGATACTCTTGAATTCTTTACAGACTGTACTGTCTTGGCAGATTGCTGTTTCGGTAGCATTGTTTGCATATGGTTTCTTGTTTAATGATTCTATTTGAGGATAGAAGTGTTAAATATGCAGAGCCATTTAGTACGCAATGTTGAATAATATTTTTGGTGATTTGTTACAGTAGAAAATGATAAGGTTTGGCATTGATTTATACTAACCTATCTCACGAGTTCTTGTTGAGTTTGTTGTGAATGAAGCTTTTGATAAAAAGAGAAACCATGATATGAGAGGAATTAAGGAGACATAAATGCTCAAACTTGGGGATGCCCAAGGCACCCCAAGATAATATTCCAAGAATTCTCAAGCATCTAAGCTTGGGGATGCCCTGTTAGGCATCCCACCTTTCTTCTTCAACAACTATCGGTTAGTATCGGTTGAGCCTAAGTTTTTGCTTCTTCACATGAGTTATGCTATCCTTGCAATGTCATTTTATTTTGTTTTACTTGCTGTTTGAATAATATCATTGGATCTGAATTATTGAATAAAAAGGAATCCTCCCATGGCTAGATAATTATTTGACTACTCAGTGTCCTTCACTCATATCTTTTGGAGTAGTTCGTCATTTACTCATGTGCTTCATGTATATCCTATGAGTAAATGGGGGAAATGAATTGAATGTCATAAATCTGAATTTTTATATGTTCATATGCTTATAACATGGTTAGTGATGACTTCACACATATAAAGTTTGAGGCATAAAAGTTGTTGAGAGTTGGCAAACGTAGTTTTGGTCATCATTGCAATTAATATGAAGTAATAAGGAAAGAGAGGTTCACATACAAATATATTTTCTTGGACATCTTTTATGATTGTGAAGCACTCATTAAGTATGACATGCTAAAAAGAGTTGACGTTGGACAAGGAAGACACCGTAATGGTTTATGTTTTCCGACATCTCAGTTAAAGTATATTGTCATTGACCTTCCAAACATGTTGAGCTTGCCTTTCCCCCTCATGCTAGCCAAAAATTCCTAGCACCAAGTAGAGATACTACGTGTGCTTCCAAATATCCTTAAACCCAGTTTTTCCATGAGAGTCCACCATATCTACCTATGGATTGAGTAATATCCTTCAAGTAAGTTGTCATCGGTGCAAGCAATAAAAATTGCTCTCTAAATATGCATGACTTATTAGTGCGGAGAAAATAAGCTTTTTACGAACTTGTTATGGAAGAAATAAAAGCGACGGATTGCATAATAAAGGTCCATATAGAAGGGGCAACATAAAGTGACGTTCTTTCGCATTAAGATTTTGTGTATCCAACCCTAAAAGCGCATGGCAACCTCTGCTTCCCTCTGTGAAGGGCCTATCTTTTACTTTATGTTTTTACTTTATGGTTGAGTCAAGGTGATCCTTACCTTTCCCTTTTTCATTTTATCCTTTGGCGAGCTCCTCGTGTTTGAAAGATCATGATATATATATCCAGTTGGATTTAATTTAGCATGGGCTATTATTGTTGACATCACCTAAAGGTTAATATGTTGGGAGGCAACACAATAAGCCCCTATCTTTCTCAGTGTCCGGCTGAAACTCCATAACCACAAGTATTGTGTGAGTGTTAGCAATTGTAGGAGACTATATGATAGTTGAGTATGTGGACTTGCTGAAAAGCTCTATTCTTGACTCTTTCTGATGTTATCATAAATTGCAATTGCTTCAATGACTGATATTATAGTTTGTTAGTTCTCAATGAAGTTTCTGAACCATGCTTGACATTGTGAATAGATTGTTACTCGATCATGAAAAGTCTTATGAGATAAGCTAGTATTATGACACATATTGATGCTAGAAAAGGTGATTGAAATTATCATTGATCAAACTTGTGCACCTACTAGCATTCACACTTCATAAATTATTTATTTTATCATTTACCTACTCGAGGACGAGTAGGAATTAAGCTTGGGGATGCTGATACGTCTCCAACGTATCTATAATTTATGAAGTATCCATGCTATTATATTACCCATCTATGGTGTTTTATATACATTTATATATCATTTTATAAGATTTTTGGGACTAACCTATTGACCTAGAGCCCAGTGCCAATTTCTGTTTTCTCCTTGTTTTTGTGTTTTACAGAAGAGGGATACCAAACAGAGTCCAAATGACGTGCCAATTTTTGAGCATTTTTTATGGATCAAAAGAAGACCAGGAGCATCGGAGGTGGGCCAGAAGAGCTCCGGGCTGCCCACGAGATAGGAGGGCGCGCCCCCCTGTCTTGTGGACGGCTCAGAGACCCCCCTGACGTGAAACCAATGCCAATAATTCCTATAAATACTGAAACTTTCAGGAATTAACCTAGATCGGAAGTTCCGCCGCCGCAAGCCTCTGCAGCTATGAGAAATCAATCTACGCCCTCTCTGGCACCCTACCGGAGGGGGCCATCATCACCGGAGGCCATGGAGGAGGATCTCGGAGGGGCCATCATCTCCATGAAGGCCAAGGACCAGAGGGGGAAAGCCATGGAGGAGGAAGCACAAGGGGGAGAACCTCTCCTCCTCTCTCTTGGTGGCACCAGAGTGCCATCGGGAGGGGAATCATCGCCGCAGTGATCGTCTTCATCAACATCACCATCATCATCATCACCATCCTCATCTCTTTTACGCGGTCCACTCTCCCGCACCCCGCTGTAATCCCTACTTGAACATGGTGCTTTATGCCACATATTATGATCCAATGATGTGTTGCCATCCTATGATGTTTTGAGTAGATATCTTTTGTCTTTGGGTTGATTGATGATCTAGATTGGTATGAGTTGTATGTTTCACTTTGATGTTGTCCTATGGTTCCCTCCATGTCGCGCAAGCGTGAGGGATTCCCGATGTAGGGTGTTGCAATATGTTCATGATTCGCTTATAGTGGGTTGGTGAGTGACGGAAACACGAACCCGAGTAAGAGGGGTTGTTGCATATGGGAATAAAGAGGACTTGATGCTTTAATGCTATGGTTGGGTTTTACCTTAATGATCTTTAGTATTTGCTGACGCTTGCTAGAGTTCCAATCATAAGTGCATATGATCCAAGTAGAGAAAGTATGTTAGCTTTTGTCTCTCCCTCATATGAAATTGCAATAGTGACTACAGGTCTTGTTAACAATTGCCTAGGACGATTCCGCACACTGATCCACCCTTATTCCACACTCGCTATTTATATTATTTAGTATTATATTCTAACTTCATGATAACAGCACCTACTTTTATATTTTAGCTCTCCGATATCATACAAAGTTATCCTCTTCATACACACAACACAGTTTTACTTCTTGTTTCTAGTTGGAAGCAAACGTTCGGTGCACGTAGAGTCATATCAGTGGCAGATAGGGCTTGAGAGAATATTGATCTTACCTTTAGCTCCTTGTGGGTTCGACACTCCATACTTATCACTTCCACCTTTGGGAATTGCTACGATGATTCCCTGCACTTGGGTATTATCATACCTGCACTGGGTTAGCCAACCACTCAGGATGTAAAACTTCAATGATGAACCCTGCCGCCAAGAGCCAGGCCACTTCTTCACCAATTGCCTTGCGCCTCTCTTCATTAAAATGACGAAGGAATTGCTTGACCGGTTTAAACTTTGGATCCACATTAAGAGTGTTCTTAGCGAGTTCCCTCGTTACACCTGGCATGTCAGAAGGTTTCCATGCAAAGATGTCTCGGTTCTCACGGATGAACTCGATGAGCGTGCTTTCCTATTACGGGTCCATATTAGCACTGATGTTGAACTGCTTAGACGAGTCGCCAGGAGTAAAATCAACCATCTTAGTGTCATCTTCCAACTTAAACTTCAATAGGGGGTCACTTTCTGTAGTTGGCTTCTTCAAAGGCGTCATATCCGCCGAGTCAACACTATCTTTATAAAACTTTAACTCCTTAGTGGCACAGGCTGACTCGGCATACGCAGCATTACCCTCTTCACAATCCAGAGCAATCTTTCTGTCACCATGCACCGTGATGGTGCCCTTATGACCCGGCATTTTAAGCTGCAAATAAACATAACAAGGTCATGCCATAAACTTGGCATAAGCCGGCCACCCGAACAAAGCATGATACATGCTCTTGATCTTACCACCTCAAAGGTCAGTTTCTCAGCTCTAGAATCCTGATCATCTCCAAAGGCCACCTCCAGGGTTATCTTACCCACTGGATACGCCGACTTACCAGGTACCACCCCATGGAAAATAGTAGAAGACGTTTTAAGATCTTTGTCAGTCAAATTCATACGATGAAAAGTTTCGTAGTAAAGGATATTTATACTACTGCCCCCGTCCATGAGCACCTTTGTAAGCTTATACCCTCCTACCTGAGGAGCAACAACCAATGCCAATTGACCAGGATTGTCAACCCGGGGCGGGAGATCCTCCCGGCTCCATACAATAGGCTGCTCAGACCACCTCAAATAATGAGGTACTGCCGACTCAACTGAGTTCACTGCCCGCTTATGGATTTTTTGATCTCGCTTCCATAGACTTCTGGTGAACACGTGATATTGACCACTATTCAGCTGCTTTGGATTTCTTTGATAACTAGACTGCTGCTACTGATTCCCTTGGCCAGATGGCTGATTAAAACCACCTTGATTGCATTGACTCTGAAAGCCAGAGCTTGAACCGCCACCTCCAAAACCAGGCCCGTGAGAGCCGGAACCTGAACCACCATGCGGACCATGATTGTTTTGGAAAAAAATAGAGTTTCTATACTACCTCATGATGAAGCAATCCTTCCACAGATGATTGGTCGACTTATCCTGGGTTCCGTGCTTTGGGCAAGGCTGATTCATCACGGCCTCAAGGTTGAACTTCGGCCCTCCAAACCGGGGCGCTTGCATTTTCCCCTTACGACACTGGTTATTACTCTGCATGTTGGCGTTAGCGATGAAGTCTAACCCGGCGTCCGCCTTACGTTTACCATTGCCACCTTGACTCGCCGTGTTATGTTGTCCCTTTGCATTGCCACTCTTCCCTTTCCCAACCTTCTTTTCATAGGACTTATGGTCTTTAGTGCTATCAAAGTCAGCATACTTGATGAGAGCTGCCATGAGCTCCCCCATATCATTGCAATTGTGCTTAAGCCGCCCCAATTTCTGCTTAAGGGGAAGAAAACGGCAATTCTTCTCTAACATCAGGACTGTTGAACCAGCGTTGATACTGTCTGATGAGTGTATGACGGCTGAGATCCGGTGCACCCAATTGGTTGTTGACTCGCCCTCACCCTGGATGCAAGAGTCCAAATCCAGAATCGACATAGGCTGCTTGCATGTGTCCTTGAAATTTTGAATAAATCACTTTTTCAACTCCGCCCATGACCCAATGGAGTTAGCGGGCAGCCCTTTCAACCAAGTACGAGCCGACCCATCCAACCAAGTACTTAGCACATGCAGCATCCTTAACATCCATGTCGGAGTAATGGGCCACGGGTAGGCTAACCCGAGTCCCAGGAGCTTTCAAGACATCGGGCCAGGCCGCGCCCCTCCAACCGAGTCCCAGGCGGCGACCTCCAGAGAGGCCGAGTCCCAGACGACGACTCCGAGATAAGCCGACTCCAAGTTAGCGACCTCCAGAGAGGCCGACTATGGAGAGTCCGCCCATGATTCCTCCCTCATCTTGAATTACGGTGTGGGGTACGGTCAGGATGTGGCCGTTCCCCCCCCTCCCCCCCGCTTATGAAGGACCGACATGACTACAGTGAGCCGTATCGCTGGAAGATCTCTGGCGAGGCGCGGCACTATTGCCATGCCTGCCCTGACCTCAGCCACAGTGTGTGACACACTGTGCCCATGATGCCAGCCTGTACGGCCCGAAGGCGGCGGGGCCGCCTGTCAGCGGGTGGGCCGAAGGTGGCCTGAGCGCCCCGAAGACGGCCCTGTGGGAGGCGGCCTCCCTGGAGTCGGCCGGCTCCTCCCCAGGGCCCCACGAGCCATTAACCAGATAGGATGGGGAATGGCGACAGTGACCGCCCGATAGATGGCGGCACTGTCGCCACGCCTCGATGACCAAGCATGCGTCATCAGGAGTGCCGCTACAGTACCAAGCCTGTCCGCGGGGCCCGCCAGACGGCGGGCCCCAGAAGCCGGCAGGGAGGATGGTGGCCTGAGAGTCAGACGGCTGGGACCCACGCCCAGCCGGGTTACTATTGTACCCCCAGGGGGTAGGCCTATATAAACCCCCCGGGGCACCCATGCAAAGGGTTCGGACCTTGAGAGAGATAGACCAGAGGGCATAGGAAGGAGAGAGATAGCCTCGCCCTCTCTTGCCTCCCGATACAGCTCTAGGAGCACCATTGTAGTCACTTTGCCTTAGTGATCATGCGGAGACCCCGCGGAGCAGCAGTAGGGGTGTTATCTCCTAGGAGAGCCCTGAAGGTGGGTAAGTTCCGCCGGCGTGCATGTCTTTGCCTCATCCCGCTTCCAGGCACCGGCGACGTTCTACTCGCTCCCACCATGATAAGCCATCCTTTGGCATATGTCGCACCCAACCCCCGACATTTGGCGCCCACCGTGGGGCAAGGTGCACCGTCGTCCGGAGATCTGCTTTGGACGGGAACCCTGTTCCTCCCCGGCGAGCACAGCCAGCCCGGCACGCCGGATGGTGTCTGTGCCGACGCGCTGCACGGCGCTGAGATCGCCTGCGCGGCAAGCTGCCTCACTGACCTTCTTGGCGAGGTTAGCATCTCCGATGAGCCCGCATCCGAGGAGGGCACAGGCGGCCCCGAAGTCCTCCTCGCGGGCCTCCTCAACCATCTCCACGTCACCGGCGAGCCTGCCATCGACTTGGAGTCCGTAGGCTCCACTGACCAGATGCTGGTCGACTCCGATAGCGTGTCGCTTGACACGTTCCCCTCCAACGTGGTGATCTACGATGAGCCGCTCCCTTGCGAGGGGAGCGGCGGAAGCACCGTCACTGAGGTCCTCGTCCTCGAGCACGGCGAGCGCTCCGGCGAAGGAGCGCACGACCCACTTGACGCGGCCCTGCGAGACCTTGCAGCGCCGATTCCGGAAGACACCGATGCCGAGACGCTGGAGGCACTCCGCCTTCAGCTCGTCGAGGGCACGAAGAAGCTGGCAAGCATGAGGCGGTTCTCAGAAGCCTACCAGCGTGAGATGGATCGCGCCGTAGGCGGCTCGCCGGCTCCAACCAGGCCTAGCCGCCTAGGCGCGGTCCGACAGCGCGGCGCAACAATCGCCAACCTCCTCGGAGCTGATCGCCCTATATATGCCACGCCCGCAGAGAATATCGGTGCCGCCCAGGCGGCGGCAGACGAGCTTGACAACTTCGAAGGCGAAGAGCGCCGCATGATGACGGAGCGAGTCCAGCAACTCCTCGACGCGGCTGCTACGCAGAACGCAGCCGGCGGCCGCAACAATGCACCGCAGGAACCCAACGACGACCCGCCTCCCCGTCGAGATCAAGGCGCAACGTCCAGGACGCCGACTGATAGAGTCCGCGGAAGAAAAGACAAAGAGCTGGCTCTTAGTCGCAGTCAGACTCACATCACCATCTAGTGCGACCAAGATGGCCGCCCCAAAGCGGTGGAACGGCGGGACGACTACCTGCCTCCCCCTCCTCGCAGGGAAAGGCGAGTCTCCCCGCCACCCGTTGAGCATCCGACTCTTGGTGACCGCCTTGGCCGCCGAGAGGGAATTGGAGAGAATGACGCCCGCCACCGGATCGACCGACTTCACCGATCCCTGGCGCTAGAAGAAGAAGATGAGCTGGGCCCGCCTTGCTTTGGGCGCCGCATCCGAGACGAGCCTTTCCCTAAAGGGTTTACGCTCCCCCGAGACACACCCAAGTACACCGGCTCCATGAAGCCCGAAGACTGGCTAATCGACTACTCCACGGCTGTCAACATAGCAAACGGCAACAAGCGAGTCGCCGTAAAGTACGTTCCACTCATGCTCCAGGGCACGGCCCAGACATGGTTGAACAGTTTGAAGCCCCGCAGCATCAACAGTTGGGTCGACTTCACCAAGGCTTTCGTCCGCAACTTCACCAGCACGTACAAGCGACCCCCCAAGCCGCGCCAGCTCTCCTTGTGCGTGCAAGGCCCTGATGAGTCTACTCGCGACTACCTCACGCGCTGGGGCGAACTCCAGAACTCCTGCGAGGGCGTGCACGAGGTGCAGGCTATCGAGTACTTTATTGCCGGGTGCAGAGAAGGCACTCTCCTCAAGCACAAGCTCCTATGCGATGAGACGGAGACCCTCGACGAGTTGCTGGTCATTGCGTACAAATATGCCATGGCCGACTCCTCTATGAAGACAGAGATTCAAGTTAGTACGACTGGCAAAGTAGCCCCTCAAGCTCCCAGAACTCCAGCCGGAGATACGAGCCGGAGACAGCAGCAGAATGATCATAAGTGCAAGGCCCCGCAGCCGACTTCCAGCAGTCGGCAGGTCGCAACGGTTGAAGACCAATAGCCTGAGGGGCAGCCTCCGGCGAAGCGGCAGAAGGGCGGCAAGTCTAACTGGCCGCCGGCTTTCTCTTATGAGCAAACTCTCGACGGCCCCTGCAAGTTCCACAGCGGTGCGAAGCCATCCAACCACACCACTCGGAAGTGCCACTGGCTCACCCGAATCACCAAGGGGGATGGCCTCCTCCCTCCTCCGCCTGCTGGGCCGCCGCCTCCTCCGCCGCCTCAGCAGCCGGCGGCCAGGCCAGTCGGCGCCGTACAAGACGAGTTCCCGGATGAGCATGGAGCCTATGTGGTGTTCACCAGTGTAGCAGTTGACCGGCGCAGCAGGCGCCAACAGCAGCAAGAAGTAAATGCGGTTGCATCAAGTACTCCGGAGTTCATGCATTGGTCTGAAAGGCCTATCAGTTGGAGCAGAGCTGATCACCCAGAGGTGATGCCGAGTCCAGGCTCTTACGCCTTGGTCTTAGGCTCCACGCCCGCCACAGATAGGCGGGCCGCTCGCTTCTCGCGAGTACTGATAAACAGAGGCAGCAGTATCAACATCCTGTACAAGGATACAATGGAGAAATTAGGAATCAAGCGAAGACAACTTTAGAGCAGCCGGACTGTGTTCCACGGAATCGTCCCTGGCCTTTCCTGCTAACCAATCGGCAAGATCCTGATAGATGTCCTCTTCGGAGACAAGTATCACTTCCGCCGAGAGCCAGTTTGGTTTGAGGTGGTGGACCTTGAAAGCCCATATCATGCATTGCTTGGCCGACCCGCCTTGGCCAAGTTCATGGCGGTCCCCCACTACGCCTACATCAAGATGAAGATGCCGAGTTCCAAGGGAATCCTAATTGTGTCCGGCGACTACAGGAAGTCGTCCGCCTGCGCGGCCGAGAGCAGTCGGCTGGCCGAGTCTCTGGTGATCGCAGCTGAGAGGCGGCTCCTTGATCGGGTTGTGGCGATGGCCGGCAAGGAGCCAGAGATGTCGACCGACCCCAAGGAATCAGAAGTTGAGGGCTCATTCAAGCCAGCTAAAGAAACAAAGAGGATACCTTTGGACCCGAAGCATCCGGAAAGGCACACTGTCATAGGTGCAAACCTAGATAGCAAATAGGATGGCGAGCTCATCGATTTCCTCCGTGAGAATCGAGACATCTTCGCATGGTCCCCCAAAGACATGCCAGGTGTACCGACGGAATTCTCCGAGCACAAGTTACATGTCCGATCTGATGTAAAGCCCGTCAGGCAGCCCTTGCGCCGCCTGTCAGAAGAGAAAAGAAGAGTTGTTGGAGAAGAAATAGCCCGGCTCCTGGCAGCCGGCTTCATCATGGAAGTGTTTTTTCAGAGTAGCTGGCAAACCCAGTACTGGTGTTGAAGAAAAATAAGCAATGGCGGATGTGTATCGATTACACGAGCCTCAACAAAGCTTGCCACAAGGACCCATTTGCTTTGCCAAGAATCGATCAGGTGATAGACTCCACAGCCGGATGTGAGCTATTGAGTTTCCTAGATGCATATTCAGGATATCACCAGATCAAGCTGAACCCGGCTGACAGACTGAAGACCGCCTTCATCACGCTGTTCGGAGCCTTTTGCTACCTGACCATGACGTTCGGCTTGAGAAACGCCGGCGCCACCTTTCAGCGTTGCATGCAGAAGTGCCTCCTGAAGCAACTCGGCAGAAATGCCCACGTCTATGTGGATGATGTAGTGGTGAAGATGGAGAAGCGCGGAACCCTGCTGGAGGACCTCAAGGAAACCTTTGAGAATCTACGCCGATTCCAGATCAAGCTCAAGCCAGAGAAGTGCGTTTTTGGAGTACCAGCCGGCCAGCTCCTTGGTTTCCTGGTCTCCGAACGTGGCATAGAGTGCAATCCTGTGAAGATCAAGGCCATCGAGAGGATGGAAGCACCCAGACGATTGTTAGATGTGCAGAAGTTCACCGGCTGTTTGGCATCCATCAGCCGATTCATCGGTCGGCTGGGCGAGAAGGCTCTCCCCTTGTATCAGCTCATGAAGAAGACGACCTTCTTTGAGTGGACTCCCAAGGCGGACGAGGCTTTTCTCCAATTAAAGAAAATGTTGACTACTCCTCCGGTGCTGGCGGCTCCGACTCCCAAAGAGCCCATGCTCCTATACATTGCCGCCACCAGTCGAGTAGTAAGCACAATCATTATAGTCGAGCGCAAAGAGGAAGGCAAGGCGCTACCTGTCCAGAGACCGGTATATTACATGAGCGAGGTACTATCGGCCTCCAAGCAGAACTACCCCCATTATCAGAAGATGTGCTACGGCGTGCATTTTGCCGCCAAGAAGCTGAAGCCTTACTTTCAAGTGCATCCAATCACTATGGTTTGCACTGCTCCACTTGCAGAGATCATCGGAAGCCATGATGCTTCAGGCCGAGTGGCCAAATGGGCCATAGATCTGGCTCCCTACACCATCTACTACGAGCCTCGCACCGCCATCAAGTCGCAAGCACTGCCGACTTCCTCGTCGACTGGGCCGAGACCCAGTATCTGCCGCCAGTGCTCGACTCCACCCATTGGCGGATGCACTTCGACGGCTCCAAGATGCGCACCGGCTTGGGGGCTTGCATCGTCCTCACTTCCCCCAAGGGCGACAAGCTCAGATATGCGCTGCAGATCCACTTCGCCGCCTCCAACAACGTGTCCGAGTACGAGGCGCTCATCCACAGGCTCCGGCTTGCCAAAGAACTCGGCATTCACTGGATCCTGTGTTATGGCGACTCTGACTTTGTGGTCCAGCAATCGTCCGGCGATTGGGATGCCAAGGACGCAAATATGGTGAGCTACTGTTTCCTCGTCCAGCAACTCAGCGGATACTTCGAGGGGTGCGAGTTCCTCCACGTGCCAAGAAACGACAACGACCAAGCAGATGCCTTGGCACGAATCGGCTCCACCCGCCAGGCAATACCATCTGGTGTCGCCCTTCGGCGCCTCCTCAAGCCTTCTATAAAGCCGTAACTAGAATCAGATTCAATCTTTGTGACGGCCCCGCCTGAAGAAGACGGATCCTTCTCCAAGAGACACACAGTCGAAGCCGGCCCGGGGACTTCAGAACCCGGCCCGGAGATTGCAGCGGCAAGATCGAAGACCCCAGAGCTCGGCCCAGGGACTGCTCCAGTCGGCCCCGAGACTTTGTCAAATCAGCAAGCGGCTGCGGACTCCAACCCACCGCCTCCCAGCCCGGCCGCCCTTGTCCAAGTCGCACTAGTGCCAGTTGAAGAAATAGCAGCACCTTCATGGGCCCAGCCCATCCTCAGGTTGTTAGTAAACAGAAAGCTGCCAACTGATGAAATCTTGGCTCGGCAAGTGCAACGCCGAGCAGCAGCCTACACCATAGTCAACAGAGAGCTGGTCAGGCACAGCGTTACCGGCGTCTTCCAACGCTGCGTCGAGGCATAACAAGGCCAAGCAATACTTAGAGACATCCATGAAGGCGAGTGCGGTCACCACGCGGCCTCCAGGGCACTCATCGCCAAAGCCTTCCGGCACGGTTTCTTCTGGCCAACCGCCCTGGAAGAGGCCAAAGAATTAGTCCAAAAGTGCAAGGGGTGCCAGATTTTCCATTCTAAGCCACTTCGGCCAGCTTCCGCACTCAAGACTATCCCCATCGCCTGGCCCTTTGCAGTCTGGGGCCTGAACATGGTGGGACCATTCAAGACGACACGAGGTGGCTTGACTCACCTACTTGTCGCGGTGGACAAGTTCACCAAGTGGGTGGAGGTAAAACCCATCAAGAAGTTGAATGGACCGACTGCAGTGACCTTCATCGCTAACATCACAACTCGGTATGGCATCGCACACAGCATCGTCACCGACAACGGCACGAATTTCGCCAAAGGCGCCCTGGCCCGTTTCTGCGTGATGCAGGGCATCTGACTGGACTTAGCGTCCGTTGCCCATCCGCATTCAAACGGCCAGGTGGAGCGAGCGAACGGCCTCATCTTATCCGGCATCAAGCCTCGACTCGTCGTACCGCTGGAGCGATCTGCCGGCTGTTGGCTTGAGGAGCTGCCAGCCGTCCTCTGGAGTCTGCGCACGACTCCAAACAAGTCAACCGGCTTCACACCCTTCTTCCTCGTCTGTGGTGCCGAAGCCGTCATCCCAACGGACATAGAGTTCGACTCCCTGCGAGTCACCATGTACACCGAGGAAGAAGCAGAAGAAGCACGTCAAGACGGTGTCGATCTGCTGGAAGAGGGCCAGCTGTTGGCTCTCAGTCGGTCCAGCATCTACCAGCAGAGTCTGCGTCGATACTACAACAGGAAGGTCAGGCCAAGATCTTTCCAAGAAGGCGACCTTGTGCTCCGGCTGATCCAGCGAATAGCCGGCCAGCACAAGCTGTTGGCACCTTGGGAAGGCCCCTTCATTATTAGCAAGGTTCTAGGGAACGACGCCTACTATCTGATCGACGCTCAGAAGCCCCGAGCTTGCAAGAGGGACAACTCTGGCAAAGAGACAGAGCGCCGGTGGAATGCAAATCTTCTTCGAAGATTTTACAGCTGATGCAGTATGTATCATACCACCCCTTTGTATTAAAGTACTAAGACTTTGGGCCCCCCGAAACGAGCTCGGGGACTGCCCTTTTCGTTATCTGTATGATAAGAATTATGCCTTCGAGTACATTATTGTCATCAGAAGCCGCTTGGCACTGGGCCAGACTAGTCGGCCCGGGGACTCGTCGCCTTGCGCAATGAGGAGCTCCTGCAGTCAGACAAGTAGTGCGCGGTGCCCAATCCTTTTCCTGCCAAAGCCGCAGCTCACGGAGCGACTGAGAGGCGGGCAGGAATGAGAAAGAGCGGGCGCCCATACGAAAAATGGCTAAGGACCTAAAGCACGAACATAGCGTAAGACGGCCTCCAGCATTTCTGAAACAGAAAACCGACTCATGAGTAGTTGGCTCGCCGTCTTAGCCTTTATCAAAGGCGGTCGGCTCTTGGGTAGTCGGCCTATCGCGTTCTACCCGACTTGCTAAAGAAACTCTAAACGGCCAAGTACTTGCCTTCCCGAAGTAGCCGAGCACTTGACCCAGCGACAGTCCACAGAGCCGCTGTCCGACTGGCAAGACAGCGACTAAAGGAAGGCGGCAAAGGGAAAAGCCTAAAGAGCAGTAAGCAAGGAAAGACGGAAAGCGGATAAATATTTACATAGGCCCTTGGCCGAATCTTCGAATAGAAGTTCAAGATACACCCCGCGGGTGGAACTGTTTGAATCTAACAGAGTTTTCAAAAGATTACTAAGACAGATAAAACAGAGGCGGAAAAGGCTTCCTAGGAGGTGGCTTCTGGGATCGGAGGATCGGAGGAGACGGCGGTGTCGGGCGCCGGGGCAGTCGGCTGGGCGGTCTCGGTTTGATCGCCTCCGGTGGTAGTCGCCTTCTCTCGACGCGGCTCGTTGCTGGAGGCGCGGTCAAGCTGAGGCTGGCCGCCTGCTCCGTCTTCTGGCATCTCCGCCTCGCCTCCGTCCTCCGCCTAGTTCTCCTTCATGCTGGAGTCGATCACCTCCGCCGAGTCCTCGCCATTCTTCGGGTTCATCCCGAACCACTCTGGTGGCACTTCCTCACAGCCTTCAGCCCGCTCCGGCACGAAGACATTGGTGTCCGTGTACTCGGCGATGGCCGCCGCATGCTCGATAAGGGCGCCCTCCACGGCCTCCAGCTCGGCCTGGGCTTCTAACCGGAACGCGGCCAGACGGTCGAGGTCCAGCCCTGGATACCACGCCTTGACGAACTCCAAGGCCCGGCGCGCTCCGGCCTGGGCCGAGGAGCCTTTCCAAGCTTCAAGACGGTCGGCGGCGACTGCCAGCCAGTCGGCAGTCCGACTGGCGGTGCGCAGAGCCGGCATGTCTGGCCATAGAGCGGCAACCGCCTGGGCACCGGCACGCTGAAGCCGGCGCATCAGCCGGTGAGCCGGACAAAGACGGGCTTCAATGCTCAGAAGCTGCTCGTCGATGGTTCGGGGGGCATTAGCGGCGATCTCCTCACCGTTTGCCCTTCGCGCCTCACTAGCAGTCTCGATGGCTAGAGGGACTGCCTGCGAATGACCAGGGAAGAAGTTTGCCAAGACAAAAAAGAAGGAGGTCGGAAAATCAGAAGTCGGCCTGACACATAGTCGGAAACCCGAAGAAACGAAAGAAACTTACCATCAACAATATCCTCAATCTCGTGGAAGCCGGAGGTCAGCATCGCCTCCCTGTCAGTCCAGGAGGAGCGCTCGCTCTCAAACTCCGCCAGGAGAGCGGCTTCCTTCTTCTCGGCCTCGTCCTGCGCCTTCTTGAGCAGCTCCTTCTGCTCGGCCAGCTGCGCAGCCAGCAGGTCGCGCTCCGCGGCAAGCTTGCCGCACTCCTCCTCCTTGGCACAATGGGCGGTATTGGCCTCGCCCAGCTGCTCCTGAAGAGCGGCGTTGGCGCCTGAAGAACGAAAGAAGAGACAAATAAGTCATCAGCAAAGAAGATCGCTGGAAGATCCGGCCTGACTGCTCAGCAGTCGGCCCGAATCTCGGGGACTACAGACCGCGGGTGCGCCAGCGCGCCCCCGCGAGGAAGAAGAACTTACTCTGGCTTTCCGACAAGTCGGCAGTCCGCTTGCACAACTCCTCAACATTGCGGTTGAAGGCAGTGGCGCGGAGGTTGTGATACTCCTACAATAAGACATTGAAGATAAAGTTAGTATTTGGAACTCGCCAGAGGGAGTTCCGAACTGCCTACTCAGCAGCCGGCCCGGAACTCGGGGACTACACCCAGTGGTTGCGCTGGCGCGCCCCCACAGAGAAAAAAAGAATCAAAGAGGAGAAGGAAACGTACTCGGATGACCGTCTGCGCTGCCAGATGCGCCCTGGTTCAAGTTTGAAGGGTGTCGCCTTCAGCGCGCAGCTTCGCCTGAACGTCCAGAAGCGCCTGGTTTAGCGGCCCGGTGCCGCCTCCGCACCACCACCCGGTGGGCGCGGCGCTTGTGGCCTCGGCGTGTAGGGTTGCCGAGCTAGCAGCGCCGGTCTCCCGAGGTCGCGGCGCCGAGGTCGCCCTCTCAAGACGGCGGCGCACCAGCGAGACGATTTGGAGAAGCAGCCGCGCCTCGGCCTCGTCCGTCATCGGCGGCTCCAACGGACCCACCGGCTGCTTGCCGTGCGGCCTCCCAGACGGCGGTGGAGGCGGCTGTGGCGGCACGAGCATGTCCGACGCAGAAGCCTAGCCGCTTTCCTTCTCCACGACGGGGTTCTCGGTGCCGGCCTCTCCGGTCTGCCACGTGAACTCTAGAGGCGGCGGTGCGGACGATAGTGGGGGACGAGCATTGCCGATCGGCAACGCGCGGCCTCCTCGGCACGCCGTCTCGCCGCAAGGGCGGCTTCAGCATCCTCCAGCTTCTTGTGGGCGGAGGCGGCCGCCTTCTCGGCCTGCGCCTTCTCCAGACGTTCGGCCTCCTCCTCCTCACGCCTCTCCCGCGCGTTTTGCTCCGTCGCCTCCCGGAGATCGGCGGCAGGGTCGGCCCGCCGAGTATTGGTGGACGTCTCTGCCGACCCCATGATGGAGGGGATGGCGACTCTCTCAAGGGAAAGAGGGGCCCTGAAGAAGAATGGAGGGAGTATAAAAGAAGACTCGGACAAGATTCAACGAAGCAAAATAAAGAGAGCATAAAGACTTACGCCGAGACTAGTGGCGGCTTTCTCACTTCCCTACGGAAGCGGTTGGCCTTCGCGGCCGCCTCCTCCCGCTTGGTCGCGGCGGCCACCCCCTTGAGCTTCTTCAATTTGCTGCCGGGTGCACTTGGCCCGGCGTGACGCCTCTTCGCGCCGCCTTGGTGGCGCGGGGTGACCTCTCCTTCGGCGTCATCGTCAGGCCAATCGGCGAAGGTGGCCGAGGTCCTGAAGCCGCCTTCGGTTCCTTCTCCCCCGCCTTCGGCGTCGGCTTCCATCGCCTCGAGGTGCTGCCTCGAGGTGCCGGCTGCAGGCTGCATGAGGGGGTTCTAGCTCAGAAGAAATCAACAAGAGTCAGAAGCCGGAGTCGGCCGCAAAGAAGACGAAACAATAGGGGGACGCGACTTACCACTGGTGGGGGGTTGTCGTGCGAGTACGGCTCCTTGCCGAACTGCCAGCCCTCCTCGAACTCGCAGTGCGCGATGTGGTTCACCAAGTTCGCCACCTCCCTGCGGGGCATCTCCTTGGTGCTCATCCGACTTGGGTCTCGGAGGCCGCTCATCTGGCAGATCAGGTGAGGTCGGCCTTGGAGCGGGAGAATGCGGCGCGCCACGAAGGCGGCTAGCAAGTCGGCCCCACGAGGCCCTCCGACTACGGCCAAGACTCGGAGCCGCGCTACGGCGGCGGCTCTGGCGGGAGTCAGCGTCTTGACTCGGTGCGACCAGCTGGGGAGCCTCCTAGTTAGGGGGCAGCGTTGTAAGGCAGCAGGTTGACCCAGTCGCTGTCAGAGGAGAGATTCTTCACGTAGAAGTATGAACGCTGCCATATCTTCACCAACTTGATCAGCGAGATGGGAGGAAAAGGGTTGTCGGCTGTCGAGCGCCGCACCGCGATGTAGGCGCCGCACTGAGCCGGTATGCCGGCGACTTGCGTGCCGAGCTTAGAAGAGAAGAATTCTCCCCACAGCTCGAGGGTGGGGGGAACACCGAGGAAACCTTCGCACTGAGTGGCGAAGGCAGAAAGAAACACCACCGTATTCGGAGTGAGGTGGTGCGGTTGAAGATTGTGGAACTCCAAGAACGAGCAGAAGAAGCCGCTCGCCGGCAGCCCCAGGCCGCGCATGAGGTGCGAGCGGAAGATGACCCGCTCGCCCTCCTCCGGCGCCGGCCGGATCTCCCCCTCCAGCACGGCGCGGCGCGCACGAGGTCCGCGCTGGGGAGGCGGCGTGTCTGGCGGAGGAACTCGATATGTTCCTCTTCCACATCCGAGCCGTCCCACACGCTGGAGCGCGTGGCGGGGGCCGCGGCGGAGGAAGAACTCATCGCCGTGGTGTGGAGTGCTCTTGCTCAATGGCAGAGGAAGGAGAGAGAGAATGCAAGACGAGGCGGGGGAGCGGGGAAGAAGGGCGCGCGTGCTGTGCCGCTCCGTACCCCCCCCCCCCCCCCCGCCTACTTATAGCCCTATGGGCTGAGAAGCTGAGGGGCGGGCGTGGGATTAACTGCGCACGATGCCCCACGCCGCCCCATGATTTACCCCACAAAGTTATTGCGCGCTGTAACTACGTGGGAAAACCAACCGCCCACGGCCGCAACGGATCCGATCATACGCCAAGGCGCGGTAATGGCGGGCCCCACCTGGCGGCCCGTCCCGTCGCGCGTGTGGGCAGGCAGACTGTCCTCTCCACGTGGCGCCATGCAATAGGACCGCCCTGATGGCTGTGGGGAAGCGTATCAGGCACGCCGCCTGGTTTCCCGCAGCGACTTTCGAGCTGCGGCTCTTCACTACGAAAAATCTGACTCTCGACAGTCGGCCCAAGAGAAGACGGCGGCCGAGTTCCAGAGTCCGCTCCGGGAAGGTTGAAACTGTTGAAGCCCCATGATGCAGCGTCCGTAGGGCTTCACCAGCTTCGGGGACAACTATCGGAGTAATGGGCCATGGGTAGGCTAACCCGAGTCCCAGGAGCTTTCAACACATCGGGGCAGGCCGCGCCCCTCCAACCGAGGCCCAGGCGGCGACCTCCAGAGAGCCCGAGTCCCAGACGATGACTCCGAGATAAGCCGACTCCAAGCTGGCGACCTCCAGAGAGGCCGACTATGGAGAGTCGGCCCATGATTCCTCCCTCATCTCGAAGTACGGTGTGGGGTACGGTCACGACGTGGCCGTTCCCCCTCCCCCCTCTTACGAAGGACCGGCATGACTACAGTGAGCCGTATCGCTGGAAGATCTCCGGTGAGGTGTGGCACTATTGCCATGCCTGCCCTGACCTCAGCCATAGTGCGTGACACACTGTGCCCACGACGCCGGCCTGTACGGCCCAAAGGCGGCGGGGCCGCCTGTCAGCGGGTGAGCCGAAGGCGGCCTGAGCACCCCGAAGACGACCCTGTGGGAGTCGGCCTCCCTGGAGTCGGCCGGCTCCTCCCCAGGGCCCCACGAGCCATTAACCAGATAGTATGGGGAATGGCGACAGTGACCGCCCGATAGACGGCGGCATTGTCGCCACGCCTCGATGACCAAGCCTGCGTCACCAGGAGTGCCGCTACAGTACCAAGCCTGTCCGCGGGGCCCGCTAGATGGCGGGCCCCAGAATCCGACAGGGAGGATGGTGGCCTGAGAGACAGACGGCTGGGACCCACGCCCTGCCGGATTACTATTGTTCCCCCGGGGGGTAGGCCTATATAAACCCCCCGGGGCACCCATGCAAAGGGTTCGGACCTTGAGAGAGATAGACCAGACGGCATAGGAAGGAGAGAGCTAGCCTCGCCCTCTCCTGCCTCCCGATACAGCTCCAGGAGCACCATTGTAGTCACTTTGCCTTAGTGATCATGCGGAGACCCCGCAGAGCAGCAGTAGGGGTGTTATCTCCTACGAGAGCCCTGAAGCTGGGTAAGTTCTGCCGGCGTGCATGTCTTCGCCTCATCCCGCTTCCAGGCACCGGCGACGTTCTACTCGCTCCCACCATGATAAGCCATCCTTTGGCATATGTCGCACCCAACCCCCGACAATCCAGCATCTCCATAGCCATCTCATAGCTCTCAATCCAAGCCTCTGGGGGCTTATCTGCCATGTAATTAGGCACCTTGCGAGGGCCTTTGAAATCCTTAGGCAAGCGTTCATTGCGTAGAGCCGGCACTAAACACGGCACACCCAAGGTTCTAGAGGTTACTCCTGCCTCAACAGATGCTGACGGATAAACCGGAGATTGCTATTGAGCCGCCAGCTAAGCTGCCAACTGTGCCTCACGCTGCGCTCTGCCCTGGTCCACCAAAGTCTAAGCATCATTACTAGCGCGTGGCGGGTCAGGCCTACGGGGCTGATTACGGTGCCGCTCGCTGCACGACACGGCCGGTTCATCAATGTGTCTGCTGTAACTCCGGCTTGGACGTGGTGCTGAATGAATCCGATCACGACTGTATGAATAAGCCGCTTGTTGAGCCAGTGTTGTGTCAAGAAGTTCTCGGGCTCTCAATATTTCCATCACCGCTGGCGACTCATCCTGAACTGGGAGAGCCGCCAACCGAGTAGCTACAACTATCATGTTATCCAAAGGATTAGAATAATGACCCGAGAGCATCAGAACATGCTGAGGAGGGGTTAAATTCGAACGTGGGGATCTGCAACACGAGGCTGAACCGGTGCTCCAGCCGCCGGCGCCTCAATGGCCCGATCCACACCAGGCTGGTTACTGGTTCGTGCCCCAGGCGTGTGATACTTCTCTAATGTATATATAATTTTTGATTATTCCATTCTATTATATTACCCCTTTTGGATGTTTATGGGCTTTATTTTACACATTTATATCATTTTTGGGACTAACCTACTAACCGCAGGCCCAGCCCGTATTGCTGTTTTTTTGCCTATTTCAGTATTTCGAAGAAAGGGAATATCAAACGGAGTCCAAACGGAATGAAACCTTCGGGAGCATGATTTTTGGAATGAACGTGATCTAGAGGACTTGGAGTGCAAGCCAAGAAGCAGCCGAGGCGGCCACGAGATAGGAGCCCCCCCCCCCCCCCCCCCCCGTAGGGCGTGCCCCCTATCTCGTGGGCCCCTCGGGCGGCCACCGACGTACTTCTTCCTCCTATATATACCTACGTACCTCAAAAACATCCAGGAGCACCACGAAACACAATTTCCACCGCCGTAACCTTCTGTATCCGCGAGATCCCATCTTGGAGCCTTCACCGGCATTCTGCCAGAGGGGGAATCGACCATGGAGGGCCTCTACATCAACATCCTTGCCCCTCCGATGATTTGTGAGTAGTTTACCACAGACCTACGGGTCCATAGTTATTAGCTAGATGGCTTCTTCTCTCTTTTTGGATCTCAATACAATGTTCTCCCCCTCTCTTGTGGAGATCTATTCGATGTAATCTCTTTTTGCAGTGTGTTTGTCGAGATCTGATGAATTGTGGGTTTATGATAAAGTTTATCTATGAATAATATTTGAATCTTCTCTGAATTCTTTTATGTATGATTTAGTTATTTTTGCAAATCTCTTCGAATTATCGGTTTGGTTTGGCCTACTAGATTGATCTTTCTTGCCATGGGAGAAGTGCTTAGCTTTGGTTTCAATCTTGCGGTGTTCTTACCCAGTGACAGAAAGGGTTGCAAGACACGTATTGTATTGTTGCCATCGAGGATAACAAGATGGGGTTTGTATCATATTGCATGAGTTTATCCCTCTACATCATGTCATCTTTCTTAATGTGTTACTCTGTTCTTATGAACTTAATACTCTAGATGAAGGCAGGAGTCGGTCGACGTGTGGAGTAATAGTAGTAGATGCAGGCAGGAGTCGGTCTACTTGTTATGGACGTGATGCCTATATACATGATCATGCCTAGATAATCTCATAATTATTCTCTTTTCTATCAATTGCTCAATAGTAATTTGTTCACCCACCGTAATACTGATGCTATCTCGAGAGAAGCCTCTAGTGAAACCTATGGCCCCCGGGTCTATCTCTTATCATATTTGCTTTCAATCTACTTTTATTTGCATCTTTACCTTTTTGCATCTATATTATAAAATACCAAAAATATATTTATCTTATTTCTATATCTATCAGATCTCACTTTCGCAAGTGGCCGTGAAGGGATTGACAACCCCTTTATTGCGTTGGTTGCGAGTTCTCAGTTTGTTTGTGTAGGTGTGTGGGACTTTTGAGGAGCCTCCTACTGGACTGATACCTTGATTCCCAAAAACTAAGGGAAATACGTACGCTACACTTGCTGCATCACCCTCTCCTCTTCGAGGAAAACCAACGCAAGCTCAAGATGTAGCAAGAAGGATTTCTGGCGCCGTTGCCGGGGAGGTCTTCGCTCAAGTCAAGACATACCAAGTACCCATCACAAACCCATCTCCCTCGCATTTACATTATTTGCCATTTGCCTCTCGTTTTCCTCTCCACCACTTCACCCTTGCCATTTTATTCGCCCTCTCTTTCCCAATCTCCTCCTCTCTTTTTCGCTTTCCTTTTTCCGTTGCCCGTGTGTTTGCTCGTTTGCCTCGTCGTTATGGCTAGTTCCTTATCCGCTCCTATGTCTCCCGAATTTGAAGTTCTTCACTTCAAGCAAAGGCAAGGAGAAAACTTAAAAGATGCTTGGTATAGGATGATGGAATCTTATCACAAGTGCACCCTAGAGGTGAACTTTAGAATTCTTCTTCGCAATTTTTATGTTGGGCTAAATATGACGCATAGACAACTCTTGGATTGCATTGCCGAGGGAGATTTTATTGCAATTGATCCTTGTATTGCTCATGAAATTATAGAGAGAATAGTGCGAACACTAACTCAAAAGGGAGGATCACATCCTACCCAAGAAGAAACACAAGTGTTTGGAAAGATTTGCGAAGTTACAAAATTTTTACAAAAATCTCTTGAGCCCCTAAAAAGTGTTAGCGGAAATATTCACCGCATGAATATGTTGATTACTCTTTGCAATAAGCGGTTGGATTCCTTAGATCTAAAAATTTCCGAATATGAAGGGAAACGTAAAGAACCTCCTGGTTTCGAGCATGAATCTGCTAAAAAACTAAAAATTCAAGATAGCACTTGTTAGATCTATCTTTGCTTTTATGCCTAGCTAGGGGCGTTAAACGATAGCGCTAGTTGGGAGGAAACCCAATTTTCTTTGTGTTTTTTGTTTTTGTTCCTGTTTGGTAATAAATTTTGCATCTAATCTCTGTTTATATGTGTTTTTATCTTTTAATTAGTGTTTGTGCCAAGTAGAACCTATAGGATAAACTATGATGATAGTTGATTTGATTCGGCTGAAAAACAGAAACTTTGCGCTCACGAGAAAAAATTCAATAAATCACAGAAACGTGCTTTTGCATTTACTAGTTTTGATACTGATCAATAAAAAAAATTCCAGTACGTCCTATTTTGGTAGGATTTTTAGAGTTCCAGAAGTTTGCGTTAGTTACATATTGCAACAGAATGTTCTATTTTTGATAGATTCTGTTTTTCGTGTGTTGTTTGCTTATTTTGATGCATCTATGGCTAGTAAAATAGTTTATGAACCATAGATAAGTTGGAATACAGTAGGTTTATCACCAAAATAAATAAAGAATGAGTTCATTGCAGTACCTTATGTGGTGGTTTTGTTTTCTTTCACTAACGGGGCTTATAAGATTTCCTGTTGAGTTTTGTGTTGTGAAGTTTTCAAGTTTTGGGTAAAGCTTTTATGGACTATGGAATAAAGGGTGGAAAGAGCCTAAGCTTGGGGATACCCAAGGCACCCCAAGATATTCAAGGATGGCCAAAGCCTAAACTTGGGGATGCCCCGGGAAGGCATCCCCTCTTTCGTCTTTGTTCATTGGTAACTTTACTTGGAGCTATATTTTTATTCGCTACATGATATGTGTTTTGCTTGGAGCGTCGTGTATTATATTAGTCTTTGCTTTTTAGTTTACCACAATAATCCTTGTTGTACACACCTTTTGGGAGAAGCCTATTTTATTATAATTTTGTTAGAATACTCTATGTGCTTCACTTATATCTTTTTGAGCTTGATAGTTTTTGCTCTAGTGCTTCACTTATATCTTTTAGAGCACGGTGGTGATTTATTTTGTAGAAATTGCTAGTCTCTCATGCTTCACTTATATTATTGAGAGTCTTCTAGAACAGCATGGTATTTGCTATGGTTACAAATTTTGTCCTAGAATGATGAGCATCCAAGTTGGGTATAATAAAAACTATTATTGGAAGTGAATTGGATGCTATGATCAATTTGATACTTGATAATTGTTTTGAGATATGGAGGTAGTGATATTAAAGTCATGCTAGTTGGGTGATTATGAATTTAAAGAATTCTTGTGTTGAAGTTAGCAAGTCCCTAGCATGCACATATGGTTAAAGTTGTGTAACAAATTTGAAACATGAAGTGTACCTGGCTTGTGCATCCTTATGAGTGGCAGTCGGGGACGAGCGATGGTATTTTCCTACCAATCTATCCCCCTAGGAGCATGCGTGTAGTACTTGATTTTTGATGACTTCTAAATTTTTGCAATAAGTATATGAGTTCTTTTGACTAATGTTGAGTCCATGGATTATACGCACTTTTACCTTTCCACCATTGCTAGCCTCTTCGGTACCGTGCATTGCCCTTTCTCACCTTGAGAGTTGGTGCAAACTTCGCCGGTGCATCCAAACCCCGTGATACGATACGCTCTATCACACATAAACCTCCTTATATCTTCCTCAAAATAGCCACCATACCTACCTATTATGGCATTTCCATAGCCATTCTGAGATATATTGCCATGCAACTTTCCACAATTCTTTTTATCATCATCATGACATATGTTACTTTTGTCATATTGCCATTGCATGATCATGTAGTTGACATCGTATTTGTGGCAAAGCCACCATGCATTATTTTTCATACATGTCACTCTTGATTCATTGCACCATCCCGGTACACTGCCGGAGGCATTCATATAGAGTCATATCTTGTTCTAGTTTCGAGTTGTAATTCATATGTTGTAATCAATAGAAGTGTGATGATCATCATTAGAGCATTGACCAAAGAAAAAAAAGAATAAAAAGAAGAAAGGCCAAGAGAAAAAAGGAAGCCCCACCCCCCCCAAAAAAAGGGAAAGAAGAAAAAAAGAAAGAAAAAAAATAAAAAATAAAAAGAGCAATGTTACTATCTCTTTTTCACACTTGTGCTTCAAAGTAGCACCTTGTTCTTCATGTAGTGAGTCTCATATTTTGTGCTTCAAAGTAGAACCATGTTTTTCATATAGTGAGTCTCATAAGTTTTCTTTTTCATACGAGTGGGAATTTTTCATTATAGAACTTGGCTTGTATATTCCTACGATGGGCTTCCTCAAATGCCCTAGGTCTCCGTGAGCAAGCAAGTCGGATGCGCACCCACTAGTTTTTGTTTTGTTGAGCATTCATTTATAGCCCTAGTGCACCCCTTGCATGGCAATCCCTACTCCTCATGTTGGCATCAATTGATGGGCATCTCCATAGCCCGCTGATTATCCTCGTCAATGTGAGACTTTCTACTTTTTGTCTTCTCCACACAATCCCCATCATCATATTCTATTCCACCCATAGTGATATATCCATGGCTCATGCTCATGTATTGCGTGAAGGTTGAAAAAGTTTGAGATTATTTAAGTATGAAACAATTGCTTGGCTTGTCATCGGGGGTAGAGAAGTTGGGAACATCTTTGTGTGACGAAAATGAAGCATAGCCTAACTATATGATTTTGTAGGGATGAACATTCTTTTGCCATGTTATTTTGAGAAGAGATGATTACTTTGATTAGTATGCTTGAAGTGTTACTATTTCTTTTATCAATATGAACTTTTATTTTGAATCATTTGGATCTGAACATTCATGCCACAATAAAGAAAATTACATTGAGATTATGCTAGGTAGCATTCCACATCAAAAATTCTCTTTTTATCATTTACCTACTCGAGGACGAGAAGGAATTAAGCTTGGGGATGCTTGATACATCTCCAACGCATCTATAATTTTTTATTGTTCCATGCTATTATATTACCCCTTTTGGATGTTTATGGGCTTTATTTTACACATTTATATCATTTTTGGGACTAACCTACTAACCGGAGGCCTAGCCCGTATTGCTTTTTTTTTGCCTATTTCAGTATTTCGAAGAAAAGGAATATCAAACAGAGTCCAAATGGAAGGAAACCTTCGGGAGCGTGATTTTTGGAACGAACGTGATCCAGAGGACTTGGAGTGCAAGCCAATAAGTAGCCGAGGCGGCCGCGAGATAGGAGGGTGCCCCCCCCTGTAGGGCGCGCCCCCTATCTCATGGGCCCCTCGGGCGGCCACCGACGTACTTCTTCTTCCTATATATACCTACATACCCCGAAAACATCCAGGAGCACCACGAAACACAATTTCCACCGCCATAACCTTCTGTATTCGCGAGATCCCATCTTGGAGCCTTCGCCGGTGTTCTGCCAGAGGGGGAATCGACCACGGAGGGCCTCTACATCAACATCCTTGCCCCTCCGATGAGTTGTGAGTAGTTCACTACAGACCTACGGGTCCATCATTATTATCTAGATGGCTTCTTCTCTCTTTTTGGATCTCAATACAATGTTCTCCCCCTCTCTTGTGGAGATCTATTCGATGTAATCTCCTTTTGCGTTGTGTTTGTCGAGATCCGATGAATTGTGGGTTTATGATCAAGTTTATCTATGAATAATATTTGAATCTTCTCTGAATTATTTTATGTATGATTTAGTTATCTTTGCAACTCTCTTCGAATTATCGGTTTGGTTTGGCCTACTAGATTGATCTTTCTTGCCATGGGAGAAGTGCTTAGCTTTGGGTTCAATCTTGCGGTGTTCTTACCCAGTGACAGAAAGGGTTGCAAGACACGTATTGTATTGTTGCCATCGAGGATAACAAGATGGGGTTATATCATATTGCATGAGTTTATCCCTCTACATCATGTCATCTTGCTTAATGTGTTACCCTGTTCTTATGAACTTAATACTCTAGATGCAGGCAGGAGTCGGTCGACGTGTGGAGTAATAGTAGTAGATGCTGGCAGGAGTCGGTCTTCTTGTTATGGACGTGATGCCTATATACATGATCATGCCTAGATAATCTCATAATTATTCGCTTTTCTATCAATTGCTCGATAGTAATTTGTTCACCCACCTTAATACTTATGCTATCTCGAGAGAAGCCTCTAGTGAAACCTATGGCCCCCGGGTCTATCTCTTATCATATTTGCTTTCAATCTACTTTTATTTGCATCTTTACCTTTTTGCATCTATATTATAAAATACCAAAAATATATTTATCTTATTACTATCTCTATCAGATCTCACTTTCGCAAGTGGCCGTGAAGGGATTGACAACCCCTTTATTGCGTTGGTTGCGAGTTCTCAGTTTGTTTGTGTAGGTGCGTGGGATTTTTGAGGAGCCTCCTACTGGATTGATACCTTGGTTCTCAGAAACTGATGGAAATACTTACGCTACACTTGCTGCATCACCCTCTCCTCTTCGAGGAAAACCAACGCAAGCTCAAGACGTAGCAGCGTGTTGAAAAGATTCCTTGCATCGTAAACTGAGGGTAAACGACTCACATGCCTTCTGTTGAAGACAACCTTTGATCCATCCCGGTCCAAGCTCAAGCGAAAGTTCTCTGCTTGAAGACGTTCTGCCTCCCTCTCCAAGGCGGCTCGCTCCATTGCCATCCGGGTGTTCTCATTGTTTATATCCTCCTTGGCTTGGCCTATCTCATCACGTAACTTTGCAATGTTGATGTTATGATGTGTTTGGTTCGCCGGGGTCACCTCTACCATCAACAACGTTGCCATAGACTCTAACAGATCAGATAAAACTTGAGCCGGCGGGCGCACAGGGCCTCCTGCCCCAGCTGCCGTTGTCGTCGCTGAACCGGAGACCATTGTTGCTGCAGTTGAAGAATTCTGCACCGGCCCTATACCGGCCATGAAGATGGTAACCCGATTTGGCGGCTCGTAAGGGTCTGGAATATTGTCACCATCAGAACAGCCCCCAAGCCCACCATCTTGAACTTGATACATGGAATTGGTCTCACCAGTTGATGACTCATCGCCTGAATAGACGGCCATCTCACCACCGGATTCAGATCCTCCTTGTAGATCTACTCCTTGAGTAAAGCCAACAAAGAATCGGGGCGGCTTGAACCTTGGCGGGTCGCACGCGCTGAGCCGTCTCCACGATGTTGGTGCAGATGTCCGGCTCAACTTTCGACTCGCCAATCTTGCCGATGAAGACATGAATTCCACCAAAGGGGACCCGGTACCCGTACTCAATTGAGCAGGCCTGAGGGGCCCAGCCTACATCGTCGATGTAGAGTTTGCCGCAATGACTCTTGGTCATCTAGCCCACAACATATCCCTTGAGCCCTGCGAAGCTGCCCTTCGAAAACTCGAAACCACCGTGCGCTGGCCCCATGGTGGGGACCAACTATCGTGGAATTGTCACGACAGATTCCCTAGCATGAGGACTTAGGTGTGGAGCCATCGCAATGTAGTTAGCTTGAACGGGTTAAAACGGGACAAGGAACACGGAGAGTTTTACCCAGGTTCGGCCCCTCGCAATGAGGTAAAGGCCTACTCCTGCTTTAGGTTGTATTGCTTGGGTTTTGATTACCAGGGAGCGAATACGCTTGACCTAGTTCTCGACTTGTTGTTTCTTATCTTAACCCGCCGTCGGGTCACCCCTTTATATACACAGGTTGATGCCCGGTGGCTTACAGAGTCCCGGCTGTTGGAAATATGCCCTAGAGGCAATAATAAATTAGTTATTATTATATTTCCTTGTTCATGATAATCGTTTATTATCCATGCTATAATTGTATTGAAAGGAAACTCAGATACATGTGTGGATACATAGACAACACCATGTCCCTAGTAAGCCTCTAGTTGACTAGCTCGTTGATCAATAGATGGTTACGGTTTCCTGACCATGGACATTGGATGTCATTGATAACAGGATCACATCATTAGGAGAATGATGTGATGGACAAGACCCAGTCCTAAGCCTAGCACAAAGATCGTGTAGTTCGTATGCTAAAGCTTTTCTAATGTCAAGTATCTTTTCCTTAGACCATGAGATTGTGCAACTCCCGGATACCGTAGGAATGCTTTGGGTGTACCAAACGTCACAACGTAACTGGGTGGCTATAAAGGTGCACTACAGGTATCTCCGAAAGTGTCTGTTGGGTTGGCACGAATCGAGACTGGGATTTGTCACTCCGTGTAAACGCAGAGGTATCTCTGGGCCCACTCGGTAGGACATCATCATAATGTGCACAATGTGACCAAGGGGTTGATCACGGGATGATGTGTTACGGAACGAGTAAAGAGACTTGCCGGTAACGAGATTGAACAAGGTATCGGTATATCGACGATCAAATCTCGGGCAAGTATAATACCGTTAGACAAAGGGAATTGTATACGGGATCGATTGAGTCCTTGACATCGTGGTTCATCCGATGAGATCATCATGGAACATGTGGTAGCCAACATGGGTATCCAGATCCCGCTGTTGGTTATTGACCGGAGAACGTCTCGGTCATGTCTGCATGGTTCCCAAACCCGTAGGGTCTACACACTTAAGGTTCGATGATGCTAGGGTTATAAAGGAAGTTTGTATGTGGTTACCGAATGTTGTTCGTAGTCCCGGATGAGATCCCGGACGTCACGAGGAGTTCCGGAATGGTCCGGAGGTAAAGATTTATATATGGAAAGTTGTTGTTCGGGTTCCGGAAAAAGTTCGGGTTTTTTCGGTATTGTACCGGGAAACTTCCAAAAGGTTCTAGAGGATTCCGGAAGGGTACGGAGGTCCGGAAATTGTTCCACCACGTCCAATACAGCAGCATGGGCTGTAGGGGGGCGCCCTAGCCTTAATGGGCCAGGGGAACCAGCCCCCCCAAGGCCCATGCGCATGGGAGAGGGGAAATCCTAAAGGGGAGGGCCTCCACTTGACTTGGGAGGCACTCCTCCCCCCCTTGGCCGCCGCCCCCTCCTCAGATTGGATTTGAGGGGGCCGGGCCCCCCTCTCCCTTGCCCCTATATATATGTGGGGGGTGGGAGGGCAGCCGCACCACAAGTTCTTGGCGCAGCCCTTCCCCTCTCCCAAGTACTCCTCCTCTCCTGCGGTGCTTGGCGAAGCCCTGCAGGATTGCCACGCTCCTCCACCACCACCATGCCGTTGTGCTGCTGCTGGATGGAGTCTTGCTCAACCTCTCCCTCTCTCCTTGCTGGATCAAGGCATGGGAGACGTCACCGGGCTGTACGTGTGTTGAACACGGAGGTGCCGTCCGTTCGGCACTAGGATCTCTGGTGATTTGGATCACGACGAGTACGACTCCTTCAACCCCGTTCTCTTGAACGCTTCCACTTAGCGATCTACAAGGGTATGTAGATGCACTCTCCTTCCCCTCGTTACTGGTTTCTCCATAGATAGATCTTGGTGACACGTAGGAATATTTTGAATTTCTGCTACGTTCCCCAACAGTGACATCATGAGCTAGGTCTATTGCATAGATTCTTTGCACGAGTAGAACACAAAGTAATTGTGGGCGTTCATGTTGTTCAATATGCTTACCGTTACTAGTCCAATCTTGTTTCGATGGTATTGTGGGATGAAGCGGCCCAGACCAACCTTACATGTACACTTACGTGAGACAGGTTCCACCGACTGACATGCACTTGGTGCATAAGATGGCTAGCGGGTGCCAGTCTCTCCCACTTTAGTCGGAACAGAATCGATGAAAAGGGTCCTTATGAAGGGTAAATAGCAATTGACATATCATGTTGTGGTTTTGCGTAGGTAAGAAACGTTCTTGCTAGAAACCCATAGCAGCCACGTAAAACATGCAAACAACAATTAGAGGACATCTAACTTGTTTTTGCAGGGTATGCTATGTGATGTGATATGGCCAAGAAGAATGTGATGAATGATATGTGATGTATGAGATTGATCATGTTCTTGTAATAGGAATCACGACTTGCATGTCGATGAGTATAACAACCGGCAGGAGCCATAGGAGTTGTCTTTATTTATTGTATGACCTGCGTGTCATTGAACAACGCCATGTAATTACTTCACTTTATTGCTAACCGGTAGCCATAGTAGTAGAAGTAATAGTTGGCGAGACAACTTCATGAAGACACGATGATGGAGATCATGATGATGGAGATCATGGTGTCATGCCGGTGACGATGATGATCATGGAGCATCGAAGATGGAGATCAAAAGGAGCAAAATGATATTGGCCATATCATGTCACTATTTGATTGCATGTGATGTTTATCATGTCTATGCATCTTGTTTACTTAGAACGACGGTAGTAAATAAGATGATCCCTTACAACAATTTCAAGAAGTGTTCTCCCCTAACCGTGCACCGTTGCTAAAGTTCGTCGCTTCTAAGCACCACGTGATGATCGGGTGTGATGGAATCTTACGTTCACATACAACGGGTGTAAGACAGATTTACACACGCGAAACACTTAGGGTTAACTTGACGAGCCTAGCATGTACAGACATGGCCTCGGAACACAGAGACCGAAAGGTCAAGCATGAGTCGTATAGTAGATATGATCAACATGAAGATGTTCACCGATGATGACTAGTCCGTCTCACGTGATGATCGGACACGGCCTAGTTGACTCGGATCATGTAATCACTTAGATGACCAGAGGGATGTCTATCCGAGTGGGAGTTCATAAGATGAACTTAATTATCCTGAACATAGTCAAAAAGATCTTTGCAAATTATGTCGTAAGCTCGCGCTTTAGTTCCACTGTTTAGATATGTTCCTAGAGAAAATATAGTTGAAAGTTGACAATAGCGATTATGCGGACTAGAAAGCTTGTGTCCTTAATGCACCACTCAGTGTGCTGAACCCCAAACGTCGTTTGTGGATGTTGCGAACATCGGACATACATGTTTTGATAACTACATGATAGTTCAGTTATACGGTTTAGAATTGAGGTACCAAAGACGTTTCTGAAACATCGCGAAACATATGAGATGTTTCGAGGGCTGAAATTGGGATTTCAGGCTCGTGCCCACGTCAAGAGGTATAAGACCTCCGACGATTTTCTTAACTTGCAAACTAAGGGAGAAAAGCACAATCGTTGAGCTTGTGCTCAGATTGTGTGAGTGTAACAATCACTTGAATCGAGTGGGAGTTGGTCTTCCAGATGAGATAGTGATGTTTCTCCAAAGTCATTGCCACCAAGCTGCTAGAGCTTCGTGATGAACTATAAAATATCAGGGATAGATATGACGATCCTTGAGGTATTCACGATGTTTGACACCGTGAAAGTAGAAATCCAGAAGGAGCATCAATTGTTGATGGTTGGTGAAACCACTAGTTTCGAGAAGGGCAAGGGCAAGAAGGGATACTTCATGAAATGGCAAATCAGCTGCTGCTCTAGTGAAGAAACCCAAGGTTGAACCCAAACCCGAGACTAAGTGCTTATGTAATAAGGGGAACAACCACTGGAGCAGAATTACCCTAGATACTTGGTAGATGAGAAGGTTGGCAAGGTCGATAGAAGTATATTGGATATACATTATGTTAATGTGTACTTTACTAGTACCCCTAGTAGCACCAGGGTATTAGATACCGGTTCGGTTGCTAAGTGTTAGTAGCTCGAAATAAAAGGCTACGGAATAAACGGAGACTAGCTTAAGGTGAGCTGACGATATTTGTTGGAAGTGTTTCCAAGTTTGATGTGATCAAACATCGCACGCTCCCTCTACCATCAAGATTAGTATTAAACCTGAATAATTGTCATTTGGTGTTTGCGTTGAGCATAGACATGATTGGATTATGTCTATCGCAATACGGTTATTCATTTAAGGAGAATAATGGTTACTCTATTTATTTCAATAATACCTTCAATGGTCTTGCACCTAAATGAATGGTTTATTGAATCTCGATCGTAGTGATACACATTTTCATGCCAAAAGATATAAGATAGTAATGATAGTACCACTTACTTGTGGCACTGCCATGTAAGTCATATTGGTGTAAAACGCATGAAGAAGCTCCATGTTGATGGATCTTTGGACTCACTCATTTTTGAAAAGTTTGAGACATGTGAACCATGTCTATTGGTGTATACGCATGAAGAAACTCCATGCAGATGGATCGTTTGGACTCACTTGATTTTGAATCACTTGAGATATGCAAATCATACCACATGGGCAAGATGACTAAAAAGCCTCGTTTTCAGTAAGATGGAACAAGATAGCAACTTGTTGGAAGTAACACATTTTGATGTGTGCAGTCCAATGAGTGCTTAGGCACGCAGTGGATATCATTATGTTCTTACTTCACGGATGATTTGAGTAGATACTGAGTATATTTACTTGATGAAACACAAGTCTGAATTATTGAATGGTTCAAGTAATTTTAGAGTGAAGTTGAAGATCATCGTGACAACAGGATAAAATGTCTATGATATGATCATAGAGATGAGTATCTGATTTACGAGCTTTGGCATGCAACAAAGACATTGTGTAAGTTGTTTCACAATTAATACCGCCTGGAACACCATAGTGTGATGGTGTGTCCGAACATCATAGTTGCACCCTATTGGATATGGTGCGTACCATGATGTCTCTTATCGAATTACCACTATCGTTCATGGGTTAGGCATTAGAGACAACCGCACTCACTTTAATAGGGCACCACGTAATTCCGTTGAGATGACACCGTGAGAACTATGGTTTAAAGAAACCTAAGCTGTCGTTTCTTAAAAGTTTGGGGCTGCAACGCTTATGTGAAAAAGTTTCGGGTTGATAAGCTCGAACCCAAAGCGGATAAAATGCATCTTCATAGGACACCTAAAACAGTTGGGTATACCTCCCAATTCAGATCCGAAAGCAATAGGGATTGTTTCTTGAATCGGGTCCTTTCTCGAGAAAAGTTTGTCTCGGAAAGTTGAGTGGGAGTATGGTGGAGACTTGATGACGTTATTGAACCGTCACTACAACTAGTGTGTAGCAGGGCACAGGAAGTTGTTCCTGTGGCACCTACACCAATTAAAGTAGAAGCTTATGATAGTGATCATGAAGTTTTTGGATCAAGTCACTACCGAACCTCGTAGGATGACAAGGACGCGTACTGCTTCGGAGTGGTACGGTGATCCTGTCTTCAAGGTCATGTTGCTAGACAACAATGAACCTACGAGCTATGGAGAAGCGATGGTGGGCCCAAATTCCGACAAATGGTTAGAAGCCATGAAATCCGAGATAGGATCCATGTATCAGAAGAAAGCATGGAATTTTGTGGACTTGCCCGATGATCGGCAAGCCATAAATGGATCTTTAAGAAGAAGACGGATGTGGACGGTGATGTCACCGTCTATGAAGCTCGACTTGTGGCGAAGAGTTTTTCACAAGTTCAAGGAGTTGACTATGATGAGATTTTCTCATCCGTAGCGATGCTTAAGTCCGTCGGAATCATGTTAGCATTAGCTACATTTATGAAATCTGGCAGATGGATGTCAATACGAGTTTCCTTACCAGTCTTCGTAAGGAAAGGTTGTATGTGATACAATCAGAAAGTTTTTGTCGATCCTAAGGATGCTAAAAGGTATGCTGGCTCCAGCGATCCTTCTAAGGACTGGAGTAAGCATCTCGGAGTTGTTATGTGCGCTTTGATGAGATGATCAAAGATTTTGGGTTTATACAAAGTTTATGAGAAACTTGTATTTCCAAAGAAATGAGTGGGAGCACTATAGAATTTCTGATGAATATATGTTGTTGACATATTGTTGATCAGAAATGATGTCGAATTTCTGGAAAGCATATAGGGTTATTTGAAAGGTGTTTTTCAATGGAAAACCTGGATTAAGCTACTTGAACATTGAGCATCAAGATCTATGAGGATGGATCAAAACGCTTAATGGTACTTTCAAAATGAGCACATACCTTGACATGATCTTGAAGGTGTTCAAGATGGATCAGTCAAAGAAGGAGTTCTTGGCTGAGTTGTAAGGTATGAAGTTAAGACTTAAAGCTCGACCACGGCAGAAAAGAGAGAAAGGACGAAGGTTGTCCCCTATGCTTTAGACGTAGGCTCTACAGTATGCTATGCTGAGTATCGCACCTGATGTGTGCCTTGCCACATGTCTGGCAAGAGGGTACAAAGGTGATCAAGGAGTGGATCACCAGATAGCGGTCAAAATTATCCTTAGAGGAATAAGGATTTGTTTCTCTATTATGGAGGTGATAAAGAGTTCGGCGTAAAGGGTTATGACGATGCAAGCTTTAACACCTATCCGAATGACTCTGAGTAGCCAAACGGATACGTATAGTGGAGTGACCATTTGGAATAGCTCCAAGTGGAGCGTGGAAGCAGCATCTACAATATGACATAGAGAATTACGAAGTACATACGGATCTGAATGTTGCAGACCCGTTGACTAAAACCTCTCTCACAAGCAAAACATGATCAAACCCCAGAACTCATTGAGTCTTAATCACATGATGATGTGAACTAGTTTAATGACACTAGTAAACTCTTTAGATGTTGGTCACATGGCGATGTGACCTGTGAGTGTTAATCACATGGCGATGTGAACTAGATTATTGACTCTAGTGCAAGTGGGAGACTGTTGGAAATATGCCCTAGAGGCAATAATAAATTAGTTATTATTATATTTCCTTGTTCATGATAATCATTTATTATCCATGCTATAATTGTATTGAAAGGAAACTCAGATACATGTGTGGATACATAGACAACACCATGTCCCTATTAAGCCTCTAGTTGACTAGCTCGTTGATCAATAGATGGTTACGGTTTCCTGACCATGGACATTGGATGTCATTGATAACGGGATCACATCATTAGGAGAATGATGTGATGGACAAGACCCAATCCTAAGCCTAGCACAAAGATCGTGTAGTTCGTATGCTAAAGCTTTTCTAATGTCAAGTATCTTTTCCTTAGACCATGAGATTGCGCAACTCCCGGATACCTTAGGAATGCTTTGGGTGTACCAAACATCACAACGTAACTGGGTGGCTATAAAGGTGCACTACAGGTATCTCCGAAAGTGTCTGTTGGGTTGGCACGAATCGAGACTGGGATTTGTCACTCCGTGTAAACGCAGAGGTATCTCTGGGCCCACTCGGTAGGACATCATCATAATGTGCACAATGTGACCAAGGGGTTGATCATGGGATGATGTGTTACGGAATGAGTAAAGAGACTTGCCGGTAACGAGATTGAACAAGGTATCGGTATACCGACGATCGAATCTCGTGCAAATATAATACCGTTAGACAAAGGGAATTGTATACGGGATCGATTGAGTCCTTGACATCATGGTTCATCTGATGAGATCATCGTGGAACATGTGGGAGCCAACATGGGTATCCAGATCCCGCTGTTGGTTATTGACCGGAGAACGTCTCGGTCATGTCTGCATGGTTCCCAAACCCGTAGGGTCTACACACTTAAGGTTCAATGACGCTAGGGTTATAAAGGAAGTTTGTATGTGGTTACCGAATGTTGTTTGGAGTCCCGGATGAGATCCTGGACGTCACGAGGAGTTCCGGAATGGTCCGGAGGTAAAGATTTATATATGGAAAGTTGTTGTTCTGGTTCCGGAAAAAGTTCGGGTTTTTTCGGTATTGTATCGGGATACTTCCAGAAGGTTCCGGAGGATTCCGGAAGGGTCCGGAGGTCCGGAAATTGTTCCACCATGTCCAATACAGCAGCATGGGCTGTAGGGGGGCGCCCTAGCCTTAATGGTCCAGGGGAACCAGCCCCCCAAGGCCCATGCGCATGGGAGAGGGGAAACCCTAAAGGGGAGGGCCTCCACTTGACTTGGGAGGCACTCCTCCCCCCCTTGGCCGCCGCCCCCTCCTCATATTGGATCTAAGGGGGCTGGCCCCCCCTCTCCCTTGCCCCTATATATATGTGGGGGGTGGGAGGGCAGTCGCACCACAAGTTCTTGGCGCAGCCCTTCCCCTCTCCCAAGTACTCCTCCTCTCCCGCGGTGCTTGGCGAAGCCCTGCAGGATTGCCACGCTCCTCCACCACCACCATGCCGTTGTGCTGCTGCTGGATGGAGTCTTCCTCAACCTCTCCCTCTCTCCTTGCTGGATCAAGGCATGGGAGACGTCACCGGGCTGTACGTGTGTTGAACACGGAGGTGCCGTCCGTTCGGCACTAGGATCTCCGGTGATTTGGATCACGACGAGTACAACTCCTTCAACCCCGTTCTCTTGAACGCTTCCGCTTAGCGATCTACAAGGGTATGTAGATGCACTCTCCTTCCCCTCGTTGCTGGTTTCTCCATAGATAGATCTTGGTGACACGTAGGAATATTTTGAATTTCTGCTACGTTCCCCAACACCGGCCGGCTCATACACAACATGTCCGGCTCGGTGACTGTCGGTGTCAAAACCGGCAGATCTTGGGTAGGGGGTTCCGAACTATGCGTCTAAGGCTAATGGTAATAGGAGGCAGGGGACACAATGTTTACCCAAGTTCGGGCCCTCTCTATGGAGGTAATACCCTACTTCCTGCTTGATTGATCTTGATGATATGAGTATTACAAGAGTTGATCTACCACGAAATCGTAGAGGCTAACCCTAGAAGCTAGCCTATGACTCTGATTGTTCTTGTCCTACGAACTAAACCCCCGGTTTATATAGACACTGGAGGGGGCTAGGGTTACACAGAGTCGGTAATAGAGAAGGAAATCTACATATCCGAATTGCCAAGCTTGCCTTCCACACAAAGGAGAGTCCAACAGTCCGGCATAAGCATATAGTCCGGCTGTCCGAGGACCCCCTTATCCGGGAATCCCTCAGTAGCCCCTGAACCAAGCTTCAATGATGATGAGTCCGGCGCACAGATTGTATTCAGCATTGCAAGGCGGGTTCCTTCTCCACATACTCCAAAGAAGATCTTAAACACAAGAATCGTGTCCGGCTCTGCAAAAAAAGTTCCACATACCACCGTAGAGAGCACAATATTCCACAAGTCTAATCCACTGACAACTTTTTCATAGCGTTACATCACGCCGCGGCCCGGTCATTGTTCAAACCGTTTTTCTCAACCTGCTACCGCACATCTTGCGAGGTGGTTTCATAGTCACGCGTTGTCGAAGCAGAGATCATGTCCCCTTATCACGGGATTCTCATCAATACGGGTGTGGCTAACCCAACCACGCCTTTAACACGGCGCTTGGGGAATAATCGACTTTCCAGGGTAAGTGGGGAGGCGCATGATACCTGCTGCCTTTATAAGGAGATAAGGATTCCCCTTTCTCACACACGCCTTCCTCTTCTTCCGCCTATTCTCTCTCTCTCGAGCTCCAGCGCCCAAGCATTCGTCTTCTCCACCCACAAAGGCCCTCCGAAAATGTCCGGATCTGGAGCAGGAGGCAAGTGGATGGTCTCTACCGTCTGGGAGAAGGATATCAAGGAACTTCGGGAGGCCGGGTATCTGGCCAAGAAGATCAGCCATCGCCTCCTGACGGCGGGACAGATCGTCCCTACTCCAGAACCCCACGAGAGGGTTGTATTCCTCCCTCACTTTGTCTGTGGGCTAGGGTTTCCTCTCCACCCATTCGTTCGCGGCATTATGTATTACTATGGGATTGATTTTCATGATCTATCCCCCAATTCCTTCCTCAACATCTCGACATTCATCGTTGTGTGCGAGGCCTTTCTCCGCATCCCCCACACTTCGGCCTATGGTTTAAGATTTTCAATGTGAAGCCCAAGGTGCTGAGCGGCGAGCACGCTGAGTGCGGAGGAGCCATGGTGAGCAAGATGCCCAACGTCACATGGCCATCAGGTACCTTCAATGATTCCGTGAAGGATGGCAACAACAGTGGTTCTATGTCACTGAGCCATGCGACACAAAATGGGTCGCAGCTCCCGAATTCCGATCTGGAGCTCCCTTGTTGCTTGCATCCTGGCCGAAGAAGGGCCTGAACTGGTCTTTGCCCGATGAGTTACCGGTGCTCCAAACGCGCGTCAAGGGTATGGAAGACAAGAATATCAAACTTGTCAATGTAGTCCAGGTGATGTTAGTTCGCCGGATTCTCCCTTGCTAACACAGGGCTTGCATTTTATGGGAATATGACCTGGCCAAGCACCAGACCCTGCTACAGTTCTTCAACTCATCGCATGAAGACATCTAGAAAGTGCTTTTTAAGTCTGGCAAATCATGGCCGGACTAAGCCGAGGACCGCGGGTATCAACTGTCTCGACCTGCGAGTTCGGTAAGTCTCCGTATGTTGGCAAGTCACATGCTTTATCTGTATAATCCAAGGGAAATGCTCAATGTATTCTTCCACAACTCTCCTAGGGCTGGACGAAGAAGGCAGTGCGGATCTACTGCCCGGCCCCTCTGCCAGAAGAACCAGCCGACCCACTCCTGACGAAGATGCTGGTCCCGGCGCCTTACCAGGCGCCAAAGAAGAAAACCGAGAAAGAGGTTAAAGAGACCAGGGGCAGCCGTCGTCGCCGAGGAACTTCGGACACAATATCTGAACTCCGAGGCCCGCTCTTCCTCCAAAGAGGATGAGGAAGAGGAGGAAAGCCAATCCCCCCCCCCCCAGCAAGGGGAAGAAAGAAAAGGACGGCCTCCACACCATTGGAGGCTGAGTCGAATAAAAAGGGAAAAACTCCCTTTCCGGAAGAATCTGCCACCGCCACTGACAGCAGCCCGGAGTGGGATCCCAGGATCCAACCCCTAGTGAAATCGTAAGTATATAAAATATGGACACGTTTATGTATCAAGACTCACCAGCATATAGTGTTTAATGCCTCGAGTTACGCCTTTTTTGCAGTTCGGCCAGGTCCTACGCCGAACAATCCTCATCGGAGGATTTACTGGGTTCGGATGCTATGGACAGCGGGACACCCCCAAAGGCCCCCTTCCCAAAACACGTGAACGACACCGAGGCATCATCCCAGAGGGACCCAGGCCGAGGAGGGGGTGAAAAGACCATCAAGGCGGCGCCAGGGGGTCAAACCTTGACGGCCTAACACACGAGAGAAAAGGCTCCCATGGACACCGACGACGGGGACTATCTCGAATTCGGCCCCAAGCGGACACAATTCCAGAGACCGATACAACTCCAGAATTAGGCAGGCAGCCTCCCTCGACAGGAGGGGGTGCGCTTGTTCCACTGGCAACCTCTGCCCAACTAGAGGTGCCGGATACCTTATCAGCAGCGCTGAAGAGCGTCTCCATTGTTGAAGAACATCGTGCCCTTATGGGTGCGGTGATTGAGAAGATTCAGTCTGCCGAGAGCGGGCTGAATGAAGCTTGCATCAGCCTTATAACGGGCTTTGAGGTATGTTGTGAGGTTTCAAAGAGTGTTATAGTATAGGTAGTAGCCCCTGATACACTGTTCAGTGTTCGAAAGAAAGAACCGGATAGAGGATCACATATACGTTTGCAGGAAACTAACCTTGTGGCACCTCTCCCCTCCTTTGTTATTTATTTTTATAAGCAGGCGTCTATAGCGACTATCGCCTCTCGTACTGCAGAAGTCTCCGGACTGAAGCAAAGTCTGGAATGGGCTGAAGAAGAACTTGGCCACGTGAAAAAGCAGTTGGAGGATAACCAAGGCAAGCAAAAATCTTGTTCGCATTCAGCGTGAATGAAGAATTGAGTATGATGAAATTTTTTCATAACGTGCTCTAGGGGCGATGGCCGGAGTCTAGGCTCTTAAGAAGGCGGTAGCTGAGGCTGAAAAGAAGGCAGCCACAGAGCAGGCTCTTCATGAAAAGCACGAGGCCAGGGTTATTGAAGTTGAGCAAAAACTCCAAGAGCCCGTGAAGAAATGCGAGACCTTAGAGCAGCGTTTAACGGAGAAAGAATCCGAACACACCGAGGCTCGTCAAGCCACATTCGATGCCCGGGGCGAGGCCCAAAGCGCCCTGCAGGAAATCTGGGAGGCCAGGAAGATCGCAGCGGGTAAGGCTTTTTCTATGCAAAGCGAATATTTTAAGGGAGAAAATCACGTTATTAATTTGACTTCGGATTTCTCTTGGGGTGTTTGCAGAACTGCCGCACAGCGTATCTGATGACGCACAATTCTATCGAGTTGAAGAAAGGAGCACTGCGGAGAAGCTCTTCTGGCCGCAGTGTCTGGCGCTAGAGTATCCAGTGCCCTTTGCCGATCAACTGAAGCAGCTGATCGAACTGCATAGGGCGGCCGAACTAGCCATGAAGGATTTAATTATCCAGCTATGGCCCACCGAGGCGATTCCCTGCAGCTACTTCGAGCTCGTGAAGCGGCTTGTAAGCGCCTGCCCTCGACTTGAAGTCATCAAGCGGTCAGTCTGTATGGAAGGTGCGCGAATGGCCTTCGCCCGCGCAAAGGTGCACTGGGCAAAGATGGATGCCAAAAAGCTGATGACCGAAGGACCGCCTGCGGGGAAGGAGCACCGCAAGCCCGAGTTATATTATGATAGTGTCCTAAAAGGGTCCCGCCTTGTAGTGGAGCAATGTGGCAAGGATATTATATTCCCATGAATACATACGTGCTATCCCATGTTGTGTTTGAACAAGGTCATTTAAATGATATAATGCCTGTTATTTGAGAATTTTACCTCCTGTGCGGCCATTTTATATTTTAAACCCGAGAGTTGGCTAGTCGTCAGCTTCTTCCCCCATGTAGGAAGTACAGGGGTGTTCGGGATAAACCTGAGCACTCTTTACCCCAGTTTTGGGTCCTTGAAGGAGGTGTTCAGCGCAATGAGCCAGGCAATCGGACTATAAGGCTTTATCACTCTCACTTAGCCATAGGAGTTTGACAAAAGAAAGGTAGGCGCAGCCCCTGGTGTTCGTAAGACCGCACTAGGGGCTCTATAAGCACCTGATCGGAAGCCAATCCATCGCATGCTGCATTAGTTATCGCATAATGCGGAAGAAATCCTTAAATATTTTGTAACCTCTCGAACAACTGACCATCTCCTGCCGTATCATGACAGTCAGTTTTCAGCTTTCTCTACTAAGGCGCTCGTCCAGAAGAACCAGGACACAATCGCAGTAGTTCTCCCTTTACTACCCTAGCCGATATAGCGGAACGTAGGGTAGCAAGCACAGGAGCCGGGCAACCCAACTATTGACCCAAGATATGATTCTGAGCCGATGCATATAATGCTATAAGTTCGGGGTGCCGAACGACCGTGAAGGTATTCGGACTTTATTGTCGTATTATGGGTACAACGAGGCCCCTGGCATATTAAGGCGTATCATAGTGTACAGATGCCTTTTGACAAAGAATATCAATAAAAAGGAACAACAAGTAAGAATCATATAAAGCCACATGTTGTAATTGAATAATACGTTGATGCGTACGAGTACAAATAGTGTGATAAAAAGAAATATGACTTCAGAACCTGCTGAGACAAGGGGAGGGATGCTGTGTGCGGCTCCGGATAATAACTGGATGGCCGTCAAGGGTAATATCTAAGGATTCCCTTATGTGTTCGATCTGTTTCCCTCCTTGGTATGTTCGTCCTCTCATGGGTCTAGTCGCCATGTCGCCAGTGATGGCCTACACAAAAGAGGACCTGCAAAGAAAGTGCAAAAAATGTTTGTGTGCCACGGAGCGGTTAAGCCGCATTGTGTGGCCTAACCTGGCTTTGCCTCCGCCTACCACCTAAGTGATTAATTGAGCTCCTGACGAGCTGGGCTATCCAGCCGTGGAGTAGTTCGGACTGTGTCCGGGAACCTAGATGTCGATTGAAGGTTCGATTGAAAAATGTCAGTCTGCACTTCTACTGTTAAGGCGGCGGCGTGCTCTTTAGTGCGGAGGGAGCGTTCGGCCTTGCCATTAACTGTTATGACGCTGCGCCGACCGGGCATCTTGAGCTTAAGGTAGGCATAATGTGGTACCGCGTTGAATTGAGCAAACGCGGTTCGTCCGAGCAATGCATGATAGCTGCTGCGAAAAGGGACGATGTCAAAGATTAACTCTTCGTTGCGGTAATTATTCGGTGGTCCCAAGACTACCTCCAGAGTGATGGAGCCTGTACAACGGGCCTCCACACCTGGTATGACACCTTTAAAGGTGGTTTTAGTTGGTTTGATCATTGAAGGATCGATACCCATCTTGCACACTGTGTCCTGCTACAGCAGGTTCAGACTGCTGCCTCTGTCCATAAGGACTCGTGTGAGGTGGAATCCGTCAATTATTGGGTCAACGACTAGTGCGGCTGAATTTCCCTAACTGGTATTGGCCGGACGATCCGTACGGTCATAGGTGATCGGGCCGGACGACCATAGGTTATATTTTGGGGCGACTGGCTCCGTTGCGTCGACAACCCTAAGTGTGCACTGATATGTCTCCAATGTATCTATAATTTTTTATTGTTCTATGCTATTATATTACCCCTTTTGGATGTTTATGGGCTTTATTTTTACACATTTATATCATTTTTGGGACTAACCTACTAACCGGATGTCGGTGTACAAAAGTAGGGGCTCTCCTTTTGACCCCTTTACTTGTGCACGGGCAGTCAGAGCCAACCGCCACGGCCACGCATAGCAGGGCAGGGAAGGGAAGCTGGAGAGAAGCCGAAGACACAAGACAAACAAAGCAATGACAAGGACCAAGGCCACAAAGCGCTGACGGGCGTAGCAGGTTGCCCCAGCAAGACCCTCGCTGGGGGCAGCCTCGGCAAGACCCTTGCCGGGGCAGCCTCAGCGGCCCCGGCAAGACCCTTGCCGGGCAGCTCGCCCACACCAAGCCGAGCGAGCCACCCTTGAGCCCACCAACACTAACGCATTGGGACAGGGCTCAGGAGGCACCTCCATCATGGCATGCAGATCTTTGTGAAGACAAAGACTAGTCAAGGTCAAATGAGGGTAGGAAGGCAGCCATCCTCACCGAAGGAATCCACGAGACCCCCAGCAAGACCCTTGCTGGGGACGCCAGCACGCTGCTGCAAGACCCTTGCCGGGCCACCTGGCAAGACCCTCGCCACGGGCGACAGCAGGGCCACTGCCAGGCCACACCAAACCAACTCCCCGCCGCCGTCCACATGCAGCTGCCAGCCCAACCAGCTGGGCAGGCACCTGCGTGGCAGTATACAGCTTCCAAACCAACTCAGCACGCACCCATGTGGCAACATGCAGCCCTTCGTGGAGGCTCCACCACCGTGCCACCTCAGCTGCATGCCTGCCTACATGGCACCGCATACACCGCTGGCCAGGGCGCGTGTCAAAGCGAGGAGGAGCAGCAACGGACGGGACGGGCCTCGCCCCCGCCCCTGATAAAGTGAAGGGACACCTAAGCCTCGCATTAAATGCACTTTGGCCTGTAATACCAGCGATAAGCTCATAGCGCTGTAGCACTTTCCACCTCCTGTGTGCCACTGTGGCAGCCCCTTTTGCCTATAAAAGGAGGCCCATGGTGCACCAAAGAGGGATTCGGCTCTTTCAAACTTGGCAACACCCGGAGCTAGTTCAAGAGCTCAAGAACACTAAATATATCCACCAAAGGAGGATCATAAGGTTTTACGCATATTTGCGGCCCGAACCTGGGTAAATCCCCCTTTCTGTTGTCCGCTAGTCCTGCTCTTCTCACGATCCTGCGCCTTGCAACCGTAGTAGGGATTCCAGTGATCCCATAGGTGTCATTTCCCACCGACATCTTTGGCGCGCCAGGTAGGGGTTGCAGTTGTGAGAATCTGGTCTAGAGGTTGACCTAGTTGTTCTTCGTCGCCATGGCCCCTAAGAAGAAGACGACCACGGTGATCGGCTCGTCCGGGACCGGATAGCCAGTACCGGTGCGGACCAGTAGTGGGCCAATCACGGAGAGAACCCATGGCGCGGTCCGCGAACATCTACATCACCCTGGCGGTTCAGGCCTGGCGGGTGGTGTTGTTCGTACGCCAGGCGATGAGCCACCAGTTGCGGGCTCCGAAGACGGAGTCGGGCCCCCCGCAGGAGGCGCGGGGCCCTCAAGAGCCGTCGCCATCTTGCCGAACGGCGGCACGGTGACCTCCAAGACGCCAACACCAGTGCCCACGGCGCGCTTCTCTTAGGATGTGCGTGATGAGCAGTGTCACCCTGCCGGTGACCCTGCGCGCCGCCCTGGGAAGAGTCCCGTGCGCCCATCGCATGATAAGGAAGGCCAGCATGCGCGCCGAGGTGCTGACGGAGGTGGCGAACGGCCACGGGGCCGTGACGCAGCTCCTTCTAACGTGGTTAGAAGTCGAGGCGCATCACGGTCCACCCAGCTTTCGCCACCACCCACGCCAGCGGAAGCCCTAGCACGCGCGCAACTGCTCCTCGATTTTCCTCCCGCGGTAGAGAAGCTCGACGAATGGAGGGCCACCATCCGAAGCCTCGTCGGCATCGCCAACAATGATGAGTTGCGGCCAGCGGGACCCGTATGTTGTCGCTCCATCGGGCCACCGCATGCTAGCGGAGACCGTGCTGGAGGCGATGCAGCCACGGTGCACTCCCCTCCTCCATCCCGGCCGCCCTGGGCGTTGGTTCGTCGCGACAACGCTCGAGACGACATCTCCATCGCGTCATCCGACCCGCGAACTAACCACGATCAGCGTCAAGTCCTTCGGGAGTGGGTTCATGAGGACGCTCGAACAACCATCGAGCGCCGTCGTGATGCGCACCACCAATCGGACAAGCGGGCAGGGCCTACTGCGGACCACCCAACACTGGGAGGCTACGGTGGCCTACCTTACAAGGTGGGTAATCCGGGTTTCACCCATGAGCTGCGGCAGTTCTAGTGGCCCTCCCACCATACGTTCAAACATGACGTTGGCGAGAAGTACAACGGCAAGACTCACCCATTAGAATTCCTCAGCATCTACGCCATCATGATGCAAGCTGCTGGGGCCCGCGACGATAAGGTGCTTGCCAACTACTTCCCGTTGGCACTCAAGCCTAATGTTACGTCATGGTTGATGCACTTTCAAGTGGATTCCATCTCTTCTTGGGAGGATCTGTTCCACGAGTTTGTTGGCGCCTTCACCGGGGGTCACCAGGCTTATGGCCAGGCGAGTGATTTACACATCATCCCCCAGAAGGAAGGGGAGAACTTGCGCAACTATATCCAAAGGTTCAACCGAGTGTAGTACAACATCCCTGACGTTCATCCTGCCGCCATGATCAGTGCATTCCATCAGAATGTGTGCAATCGTAAGATGCGTGAAGAGCTAGCGATGTACAACGTCAGGGATGTGGCCGAGCTTTATGTTCTGGCCGATCGGTGTGCTCATGCTGAAGAGGGAAGGAAGTACCCCGGTGAAGACGCTGGTGCGGAAACCGACTCCACGAATGACACCGCCACCCCGGTGAAGAAGGGCCGGCACCATAACAGGAAGCGCAGGAGCAAGACCGTTCTTGTCATCGAGGTATCCAGCGATACCAGCGCCACCAAGAAACCCAAGGCAAGTGACCCCGACAAGGAGGTTGTCGGGTGTGCCGCTTGCCAGGCCTTGGCGGCTGCCGATAAACCAGGAGGCTCCGACAAGCAGTATTGCAAGATCCACCGCACCAAGGGTCATGATCTCCAAAACTGCCGACATGTAGAGCTGCTTGCCGAGAAGCAGAAAGCTGAGTATGAGCGGCGGGACAAGGAGAAGGGCCAAGATGGTGCCGAAGGATCCGGCAAGAAACATGGCGGCCAAGGAGGCCGCCGCGGCAAGGATAATCAGCAGGAGAGGCCTGCCTGGGACCGCGACAAGAAGCAGGAAGACGATGATCATGACGAGGACGACGAGTCCAACGACCACGAGTTTCAAAAAGCCACAAAGGCCATGTGCGTCGATGGTGGCGCCTCGCTGCATATGTCCCACCGCCAACTCAAGTAGTGGGTGCGTGAGATCACGGCAGTAGAGCCATCGCCTGACGCACAAAAGCCGCTGAAATGGTCCAGCACGCCCATCATCTTCGACACCGAGGACCACCCTAACCGCACTACTGTGGTCGGGTGCCTGCCATTGTTGGTTTCACCAACAATACACAACCTCAAGGTGACAAAGATGTTGGTTGACAGCAGGGTTGGCCTAAACTGATCTCGCCTGTTGTGGTCAAGAGGCTGCAGATCCACGATGGAGACCTCGAGGAGACGGGCACGTTCCAAGGGGTTAACCCGGGGAGAAGCCAGCCAAAGGGAAAGGTCACGCTGCCCGTGACATTTGGAGGCGAGCTGAACTACAGGACGGAAAGGATTGTTTTCGATGTAGCCGAGATCCCCTTGCCTTACAACGGGATTCTCGGCCGCCTGGCGCTAGTCAAGTTCATGGCGGCTTCGCACTACGCCTACAACATGTTGAAGATGCCCGGGCCGATGAACATCATCACCGTCCCCTCCGACAAGAAAGATGTGTTGATCTGCGCCGACCAACTCTATCGGGAAGCAGTTGTAGCAGCTTTTGCTAAGGCACCTGCTCCTGTCGACGGAACCCCGGGGGAGAAGAAGACCGGCGAGACCCCTCGTGCCCACTCTGGTAAGCGCACCTCTTCGGGGTGTTGTGCTTTCATTGAGAACATGCCAGAGAGCTCCGCCGGCAAGAGCAAGAAGTCCAGAGCCACACCGCCAGAGACCAAGAAGGTGCCCATCAAGGAGGACGGCATGGGGGAGCTTTTACCATAAGCTCCGCACTCGACGGCAAATAGGAAAGTGAGCTCGTCACCTTCCTGTAGGCGAATGTCGATGTGTTTGCATGGCAAGCCTCTGACATCCCCGACGTTTCCAGGGAGGTGATTGAGCACCACCTTGTTGTCTGTCCTCATGTGCAGCCCGTCAAGCAGAAGGTCAGGAAGCAACCTCTGGAGAGGCAGGAGTTCATCATGGAGGAAATCAGAAAGCTAGAGGTGGCAGGCTTGGTGAGAGGAGTGCTCCACCCGACGTGGTTGGCCAATCCGGTAGTAGTGCGCAAGGCAAATGGGAAGTGGAGGTTGTGTATTGATTACACACACATGAATAAGGCATGTCCAAAGGATCCCTTCCTGTTACGCGCATTTACCAGATTGTTGACTCCATGGCTGGGTGTGATCTTTTATCATTCCTTGACGCCTACTCAGGATACCACCAGATCTTCATGATGAAAGAAGATGAGGAAAAGACGACATTCATCACCCCATGTGGTATGTATTGCTTTTTACGGATGCCTTTCGAGTTGAAGAGTGCTGGCTCAACCTTTGCAAGAGCAGTTCAAATTGGTTTCGAGCCCCAGCTACATAGAAATATGGAATCTTATATGGATGACATAGTGGTCAAAACCAAGGACAAAGCAACCCTTGTGCAAGATCTGGAGGAAACATTTGCAAACCTGCGTAAGATCAACCTCAAATTGAACCCTGAGAAGTGCGTCTTCGGTGTCCTGTCTGGCAAGCTTCTCGGGTTCTTTGTGTCCTAGAGCGGGATTGAAGCAAACCCAGATAAGATCAAGGCCATCGAGCAGATTAAGGCACCCAAACGGATCAAGGACGTGGGTCGGCTCACCAGCTGCGTTGCTGCCATGAGCCGGTTCATCTCCAAGTCCGCGGAGCATGCCCTCCCTTTTTTCTTCAAGATTTTTAAAAAAGCAGGGCCAGCGGAGTGGACCTCAGAGGCCGAGGCAGCCCTACAAGATTTGAAGAAATACCTCTCCTCTACCCCAGTGCTGGTTGCGCCCAAACCACAAGAACCGTTGCTGCTTTACCTAGCGGCAACGAATTAGGTGGTTAGCGCCGCACAGGTGGCACAGAGAGAGGTCGATGAGGAGACGGCGGCAGCGGCGAAGTAAACAGTTGGTGAGCCGAAACCCTCCCTGGCAGGGCTCGGTCCCGGCAGGACTGAGTCCCCGGCAGGGCTCAGTCCCGGCAAGACTTGCCAGCGCGACAGGACCCGCGCGACCGGGTGAAGAGACGCAGAAGAAGAAAATGGTACAGCACCCAGTGTACTTCACCAGCTCCCTCTTGCAGGGGGCTCGGTCGAGGTACTCAAGTGTGCAAAAGCTTCTCTTCGGCCTCCTTATGGCCTCGAGGAAGCTGCGCCATTACTTCCAAGCGCACGAGATCACGGTGGTCACCCGCCTCCCATTGCAGCGGATACTGCATAACCCGGATGCAACGGGGAGGATTGTGGAATGGGCCCTGGAGTTGTCAAGTTTCGATTTGAAGTTTGAAAGTACCTCGACGATTCAGAGCAGAGTCTTGGCGGAGTTTGTTGCGGAATGGACCTCAACGCCCGACGAAGAGGTATAGGAGACCACTCTCCCCGGCAAGGAAACGAGCCGCAATTGGATCATGTACTTTGATGGTGCCTTCTCGCTGCAAGGCGCCGGTGTTGGAGTGCTGCTTGTCGCACCCACCGAAGAGCATCTCAAGTATGTCATCTAGATGCACTTCCCCCGGGAGATGTCAACCAACAACACCGCCGAGTACGAGGGTTTGCTCGCCGGTCTCAGGATCGCGGCAAACCTCGGAGTTAAAAAGCTCATCGTCATGGGCGACTCACAGCTCGTCGTCAGGCAAATCAACAAGGATTATCATAGCCTGTTGATGGAATCTTACGTAGATGAGGTGAGGAAAGTGGAGGAGTGCTTTGATGGTATACAGGCGGAGCATGTCCCTCGGGCGGAGAATGACATCACCGACTACCTGTCAAAGCGCGCTGCCCTCAAGTTACCTGTGGAACCAGGTACTTTTGTGCTTCAGTTAACTCAACCGTCCATTGAGCCCTCGACCGGGCAGAACAAGCGGAGGAAGCTAGGCCCCGGCAAGTACTTCCCCACCGAGCTCCCTGGAGCCGCCGGCGAAGATGTTGTTGTCGGTGTCAAAACCGACGGATCTCGGGTAGGGGGTCCCGAACTGTGCGTCTAGGCGGATGGTAACAGGAGACGAGGGACACGATGTTTTACCCAGGTTCGGGCCCTCTTGATGGAGGTAAAACCCTACGTCCTGCTTGATTGATATTGATATTGTGGATGTTACAAGAGTGGATCTACCACGAGATCAAGGAGGCTAAACCCTAGAAGCTAGCCTATGGTATGATTGTAAGGGTTGTTGTTGTTGTGTCCTACAGACTAAAGCCATCCGGTTTATATAGACACTGGAGAGGGCTAGGGTTACATAGAGGCGGTTACAATGGTAGGAGATCTACATATCCGTATCGCCAAGCTTTCCTTCCACGCCAAGGAAAGTCCCCTCTGGACACGGGACGAAGTCTTCAATCTTGTATCTTCATAGTCTTGGAGTCCGGCTCATGATGATAGTCCGGCCGATGATAGTTCGGCCGATGATGGTGATCCGGCTATCCGGACACCCCCTAGTCCAGGACTCCCTTAGTAGCCCCCGAACCAGGCTTCAATGACGATAAGTCCAGCGTGTGTGTAGTCTTCGGTGTTGCAAGGCGGGTTCTCCTTCAAGTTCCATGTACCTGCCGAACAGTGTCCGGCTTCCTCATCAGTGTTGTGCTTCTTGGCTTCCATGCCCAATAATGGCCTTATTCCACGCGTCGCACGAATGCGAAAAGCCAGGGTATCTTTTACGTTTTACCCCCTAGCGGCGCAAATAACCTGCCTATAAGAAAGGCAGGAATCCAGATCCAAATCGCACCATCTTCCTCCCGCAAGTACTCATCGGAGCGCTGCTTGACCAAAAATCCATTCTATCATGGACCGTCGACGCGGCTCCTCTCCTCGCTTTCCCAGTCCTTCGCCAGGAGATTGGAGGAGATGCTCTGTTCCGCACAGCGAGCTGGTGACGCTCCAAGCGGAGGGATATCTTCCTCCGGCCTTTATGGTTCCGGTTCGAGACGGGCTGGCCACCTACAGAGGTGGGAAGCAAGCGGAGGTCATCCCTAGTCCCTCCAAAGGGGAGCGGGTATGCTTCATCCCCTATCTAATAAGGGGGTTTGGATTTCCTATACATCCATTCCTCCGCGGGATCCTGGAGTTCTACGGACTCCAGCTCCATCACCTAACGCCTGCCTCCATTATGCATATCACGGGCTTCGTAGCCCTTTGCGAGCTATTCCTGGGCGTCGAGCCCCATTTTGCGCTGTGGAAGAGGCTATTCTGCCTCGTACCCCGCTCTTACGAGGGGTCAATATATCAAGTGGGCGGCACCGAAATATGGCGCATCGCCGGGACCGGATACCTATCCGGCACCCCTAGGACGGCGTCCGAAGACTGGCCTTCAAAATGGTTTTATATAGAAGACGCTCCATTGCCAGACCCAGTTCGGATCGGCCTCCCTGAGTTTAGCGACGCTCCTCTGAAGAAACGCCTAAGTTGGCACCCACGGAGCCCTCAGCTGGAGGAAGACAAGAGCGTCCATTATTTGATGGGCCGGATAAGGCTGTTGGCCCATTCCGGATTGACCATGATCGGAGTCATGGCCACGTGCATTATGCGGGGGGTGCAGCCGCTGCAATACAGGGGCCACCCAATGTGGGATTTTAATGGGGAGGACGACGCCACCCGCCACGGCCGCAAGTGGCCGGGCTCGGCCGAGGATCTGATGAAGATCCTGTCCGGCATGTACAAGGGGGAGAAAGAAGACTTCCTCCGTACGAACCCATTGAACGGGTTTTCTATGAGTAACCCTCGGAGCTGGGTAAGCGGACGTTTATTCATCCAACCCGTGCTTCTAAAGCCGAGTTACTTACTCTGTGATTTTGACGCAGGAACTGCGCCGGGATGTGGAGGACATTCACAGTCCGGCTCCACAACCCGAGGATCCGGGAAGATCCCTCGATCCGACCTCCGAAGAGGATCCGGGTATAAAGGTGGAGCTAATTGATGGGGTGTTCCATCAGCTCAGCATCGATAATGCTTTAGTCGCCATCACGGCCGACTACCCCGGCTTGTCACCGGCTTCCCAGGTACTTATGACCGGATTCTTAACACCATTACTCCATCTTCGCGCGTTTCTGACCACCATATACAACGGTGTTGTGCAGGCTGCGCCTTCAAGGCGGGAAGCCGAACCCGTGACGGTTGACCAACAAGGGTCAGTTCGTCCCAGCAGGCGGAAGAGGAGTGCGGCGCGAGTCGAAACGTCGCCGCAAAGGTATAGCTCATGGTTCATTATTTAAAACAATGTCCCTAGGAAGTGTTTGAGTGCTTATGACTTTTGTAGGAGAAAAAGCGCCCGCCGGACTGCGGGCGTAGAGGTTGCCAATCCGGCCTCTACCAGCCAAGCTCCAGCGCATGGCCTGGAGGGGGAGGCGAGCGCAAGGCGCGAGCCGGATACTCCTCCAATGGAGGATGCCGACAGACTGTCCGCCACCAAATCTGAGGTGGAGAGCGCCATGAACCACAGGCGCCGCCGGACAGTTTTTCGTGACGCGTGCTTTTCCCCTGAGGCGTTGAATGCCTTTAACGCGGGGGGCGCGCACCTCGGTGCCGCTCAAGATGGTTTGACCAGAGCCACGGAGCAGTATGTGAAAGACATACGGGTAAGAGATTTTAATGGTTGTATATGCCAGTAGCCCCCGAGACTTAAAGTAGTTGTGCTAACTGATTTAAGGATCACGTTTAACTGTAGGGTCTTACAAAGAAGAATACCCAACTGTCTCAGGAGCTGCAAGAGTGTAAGGCCCAACTTGAGGCCACACTCGCTACCGCAGGAGGAAACATAGGGACCTCTCCTGGTAACGCATTATTTTAGAAAGATAAGTAGAGTTTGGCCTATGCGCAAGTCTAAAAATGACGTTGCAGGTGCTGCCGGACAAGATCCGGACAGGCAAGAACTTCTGCGCCAGCTAAAGGCCGGCGAGAGGGTGCTGCATAAGGTGCAGCATGAAAGGAACAAGCTCCAGGATGCCCATGCCCAGCTTGGAGAAGAGCTGAAAGGCGTTCGGGCCAAGTTGTCTGGCTCTGTTAAGGAGAATCAGCAGCTTCGTCGCGGCATCTATAGTAAGTGCTTAAGAGAATTCCCTTGAAATGAAGAGTTCGGCGAGGAAGTCCATTGACAAAATATGTCTGTAGTTATACTCACAGGTCGCCCTGTGGAGGAGATGCCCGTATCAACGGGTGATCTACTTCCTGAATTATTGCAACTGATCGAACGAGTTCGGCAGGCAATGAGTGGTGTCATCCAGGCTTTATGGCCAGCCTTCTCCCTACCCGAGGGACTTGGGGAGCTTGCGGAGAAGCTTCAGGGAGTGCGGCAGCGCTTCCATTTATGGAAGATTTCAGCCTGCCACCAAGGTGCCAGGGAGGCCTGGGCCATGGTGAAGACGCGGTACAAGAAGGCGGATCCCATCCACATGGCCGAGGTCGGACCTGTGGGTCCTGATGGGAAGGAGATCCCTGTGAGTTTAGTATACGGCCAAGTAGAGTTGGCCGCAAAATTTTCCCAATAGGACTGTAAATTAGACAGCCTGTTAGACGGGATTGAGGAAGAATACAGTTAGTCGATTTGACAATGTATTATAAAATGACATGTAAAATGCCTTCTAGCCGGATTGTAGATCGTTTGTCTTTGCCGACCTTTTCTCTTCGACCTCGGGACCCTAGAGTCCGGAGTGTGTCCGAATACCTTCTCGGCTATGAAACAACCGGGGTATGCATGGAGACCAGGCGTAGGGGTCATTAGTGTTTTATCAAACAAGTGCCCAACTAGTTATGTTATATTACATGGTTAGTAAGAAACATCTTCCAGGGAGAATAGTTCCATTAAGGGTTCCTTTCCTCTGGGGGAGGTATGCCCTAAGGTGCATGTCCGGACTGCGAAAAAAGCAGAAAAACATCTGGGGGCAGATAAATGAGTAGGTAAGAAATCATCTTTCAAGTCACCGACCGAATATTCCCTTAAGAACGCTAGCTTTCGGCTTCACCCAGTCTGAGGTACACATCCGGCTGACCCGGCAGTAACAATCGCAGAGGTGCTCCCTTTACCTCCTAGCCGAACAATCGGGAACGTAGGGGTAAGCACAGGAGCCAGGCAACCCAGCTTGGCCAAAAATTAAGTCATAACGATGCATATAATGGTGAATAAAAGGTACATGTGGAAGTTTGACACATGTGCTGGGCATGAAGCCCTTATAATTGAGCTTCTGGAAAAGAAGCCCCCAGGTATAATGAGTGCAGATGGCACATCAAGTGTTATGCGAACAATGCGCAAGTAGGCCCTTAAGGGCTTTTTAGTAAAAAGGGTTAAGAGAAGAAAGAGAAACAAAAGACAGCTGAAGTGTAAAAATTTGAACGGGGGAAGGGGACGAACTCTTAGTCCGGCACTAGGCATAGAATCTTCGGAGGCGGGCTGCATTCCATGGGTTCGGCTCGAGTCGGTTGTCCAACGCATTTCGTAGATGGTACACTCCGCCGGTCAGGACTTGATCGATAATGAAGGGGCCCTCCCATTTGGGCTTGAGCTTGTCCTTTTTCTTGTTCGGCAGGCGTAGAACTAGTTCGCCAACATTGTAAGTCTTGGCCCGTACTTCTCTGCTTTGATATCTTTGAGCCTGCTGCTGATAGAATGCGGAACGAGCCTTGGCGATGTCGCTTTCTTCCTCCAATGCGTCCAAGCTGTCCTGCCGATCTAGCTCGGCCTCTCTTTCTTCATACATGCACACTCAAGGTGAGTCATGAATAATGTCGCAGGGCAGAACTGCTTCTGCGCCATATACCATAAAAAATGGTGTGAATCCGGTAGTACGGTTGGGCATTGTCCGCAGCCCCCAGAGTACGGAATCGAGCTCCTCTACCCAGTGCATGTCAGATTTCGTAAGTGACCGCACTAGTCTGGGTTTGATGCCGCTCATTATTAGACCATTTGCTCGTTCCACTTGATCGTTGGTTTGAGGATGATAGACTGAAGCGTAGTCGAGGTTAATGCCCATATTTTTGCACCATGATTTAACCTCGTCGGCCATGAAATTCGTGCCGTTATCGGTGATGATGCTGTGGGGGACGCCAAAACGGTGTACTACCCCGGAGATAAAGTCTATCACTGGTCCGGACTCTGCCGTTTTGACTGGTTTGGCCTCTATCCATTTGATGAACTTGTCCACCATGACCAATAGGTACCTTTGCTTGTGGGTTCCCCCTTTAAGGGGTCCAACCATGTCAAGCCCCCAGACCGCGAACGGCCAAGTAATGGGTATAGTTTTGAGGGCGATGGGTGGCATATGGCTCTGATTAGCAAAGAGCTGACAACCGACGCATCTTTGGACTAAGTCCTGAGCATCTGCCCGGGCCGTCGGCCAATAAAATCTTGTACAGAATGCCTTTCCTACAAGGGCCCGGGCTACTGCGTGGTGTCCGCCTAGTCCGGCATGAATTTCAGCCAGGAGGTTTCGCCCTTCCTCTTCGGAGATACACCTTTGAAGGACTCCGGTTGTGCTTTTCTTATAAAGTTCTCCCGCATGGACCTTGTAGGCTTTAGATCGCCGGACTATGCAGCGGGCCTCATTTTGGCCTTCGGGTAGTTCCTGCCTAAGCAAGTAGGCTAGGAATGGCTCTGTCCACGGGGCAATTACGGCCATTATGTCGTGGGCCGAAGGAGTTGTGTAATCAGCTGAATCGCCGGTTGGCGCGGTTTTTTCCGGTTTGTCGTTTCCGGACTCCTCTTCCCATAGTACGGATGGCTTGAAGAGCCGTTCCAGGAAGATGTTTGGAGGGACAGCGTCACGTTTTGCACCGATGCGTGCCAGTACGTTGGCTGCTTGGTTATTATCTCGGGCTACGTGATGGAATTCAAGTCCTTCAAACCGAGCTGGCATTTTTAGGACAGCGTTGCGATATGCTGCCATTTTCGGATCCTTGGCGTCAAAGTCTCCATTTATTTGGGATATTGCAAGGTTTGAATCCCCGCGCACCTCTAGGCGTTGGATGCCCATGGAGATTGCCATCTGGAGACCATGTAAAAGGGCCTCGTATTCGGCTGCATTGTTGGAGTCCGTGTACAGTACATATTGGACTGTGTCCCCGGTCGGGGACGTCAATACGACGCCAGCCCCCAGTCCGGCCAACATTTTAGAGCCGTCGAAGTGCATAATCCAATTGGAGTATGCACCGTACTCTTTAGGGAGTTCGGCTTCGGTCCACTCAGTGACAAAGTCAGACAAAACTTGTGACTTTATAGCTCGCCGAGGTTTGTAAGTTATATCAAATGGTAAGAGCTCAATGGCCCATTTTGCAATCCTGCCCGTTGCGTCGCGGTTGTTTATAATGTCATTGAGTGGTACTTCAGAGGCCACTGTTATCGAACACTCTTGAAAGTAGTGTCGGAGCTTCCGGGATGCCATGAACACCGCATACGCTATCTTCTGATAGTGCGGGTAACGGGACTTGCAGGGGGTTAACACAGTGGATACATAGTACACTGGTTTTTGAAGAGGGAATTTATGCCCTTCTGTCTCTCGCTCGACGACGAGTACCGCGCTTACAACTTGATGCGTTGCTGCGATGTATAACAGCATTGGTTCGCCCAGGTTGGGCGCAGCCAGGAATGGATTTGTTGCCAATACGGCCTTTATTTCTTTGAGTCCGGCAGTGGCAGCATCCGTCCACTCGAAGTGTTCGGTGTGCCTGAGGAGGCGATAGAGGGGCAACACCTTTTCTCCTAGGCGGGAGATAAAGCGGCTTAGAGCCGCCACGCATCCAGTCAATTTCTGGATCTGTTTGAGATCTTTTGGAATATCTAGCTATGACAGAGCCCGGATCTTGGCTGGGTTTGCTTCAATTCCTCTATCGGATACAATGAAGCCCAAGAGCTTTCCGGCTGGTACACCGAAAACGCATTTTTCTGGATTCAGCTTAATGTCATATGCTCGGAGGTTGTCGAATGTGACCCTCAAGTCGTCTACTAGAGTTTTGACGTGTTTAGTTTTGACGACTACGTCGTCTACGTATGCCTCTACTGTTTTGCCGATCTGGGTAGCCAGACATGTTTGAATCATGCGCTGATATGTTGCGCCGGTGTTTTTAAGTCCGAAGGGCATCGTGTTGAAGCAGAATGGTCCATATGGAGTAATGAATGCCATTGCGGCTTGATCCGCTTCTGCCATCTTGATTTGATGATAGCCGGAGTATGCGTCCAGAAAGCACAATGAATCGTGCCCTGCAGTGGCATCGATGATTTGGTCGATGCGGGGGAGGGGGAAGGGATCCTTTGGGCAGGCTTTATTTAGGTCTTTGAAGTCGACACATAAGCGCCAGGATTTGTCCTTCTTTGGTACCATTACCAGGTTTGCTAGCCAATCCGGATGTTTGATGTCTCTGATGAATCCGGCTTCCAATAGTTTGGCTAGTTCTTCTCCCATTGCCTCTCTTTTGGGTTCAGAAAATCGTCGAAGAGCCTGTTTGACTGGCTTGAACCCTTTTAGGATGTTTAGGCTATGCTCTGTCAATCTGCGGGGGATTCCTGGCATATCTGAAGGATGCCAAGCGAAAATGTCCCAATTTTCCCGAAGGAATTCTCGCAGTGCCGCGTCTACATCAGGGTTCAACTGTGCCCCGATGGAGGCCGTCTTTGTCGGGTCCGTTGGATGGACCTGGAATTTCATTATTTCGTCCGCTGGTTTAAAGGAGGTGGACTTGGATCTCTTATCGAGTATCACATCGTCTCTGTGCACCGTAGTGCGCAGCGCGGTGAGTTCCTCTCCCGCTAGGGCTTCGGATAGTGCCTCCAGGGCTAATGCGGCTGTTTTGTTTTCGGCGCGGAGCGCTATGTCCGGATCACTAACGAGAGTGATTATCCCGCCGGGCCTAGGCATTTTGAGCTTCATGTACCCATAATGGGGTACGGCCTGGAAAATTGTGAACGCCTCTCGCCCTAATATAGCGTGATATCCGCTGCTGAACGGGGCCACCTGGAACGTGATTTCTTCGGACCTGTAATTGTCCAGTGAGCCGAACACTACATCGAGTGTGATTTTACCGGTGCAGCGTGCTTCCCGGCTTGGGATTATTCCTCTGAAGGTTGTGCTGCTCCGCTCAATGCGGCTCCAGTCTATTTCCATTTTTTGAAGAGTTTCCTCGCAAATGAGTTTCAATCCACTGCCGCCATCCATGAGTACCTTGGTAAGTCGAAAGCCGTCCACTATTGGACTGAGGACCAATGCGGCTGGTGCTCGGGCTGTTCAGAATTTAGGTTCGTCGCTGGCGTTGAAGGTGATGGCCGCGTCGCTCCAAGGATTTGTTGTTGCTACTTGGTAGACTTCGGCGAGGCTGCGGATTGTTCGTTTCCGCATATTGTTTGATGCGAAAGTCTCGAAGACTGTTGATACCGTAATGGTATTGTTGGTGTGGTTTCCCGGGGCTAGAAGCTCCTCGCCACTTTTGGCCACCTGCTGTAATATCCAACATGCACGAAGGCTATGTGTTGGGGTGGCGCCCTTGGTACTGTGAATTGTACAGGGTTTGCTGAGCCATCCCTCCAGTACGGTTCCGTTCCCTTTAAGGGGCTTCTGTTTTTTGGTTCTTGTACCTGGTGCCTGAGTGTAATGCATCCTTTTGTTGTGGACTAGGGCTATATCCGGGGCCGGATTGTCCCAAAACCTATTTTCGGTTTTCCGGAAACTCTCTATCACACTGTACTTTCGCACTATGGATGCTAGGTCGGCGAAACGTGTGATTTCACGACGGCTGACGGCGTTCAAGTTTCCCCTGTCCATGCAATTATTGCAAAAAATCGATATTGCGTTTTCCTCTCGGCAGTCCTTTATCCGGTCCATGACCAGGAGGAATCTGGCCCAGTAATGATGTACTGTTTCGGCTGGCTCTTGCCGGATTAGATATAGATCGCATATATCTGGATGGGTGGGCCTAATTGAGTCCGGGACCCTGTCCATCTCGAGGCTCAAGGGCCGAGAAGTTTCCGAATTTGGAAGCTTGGAAAGTGGAACGTTGTCCAACGAGTCCGGTCCGATGCCTCACTTTATGTTCAGCGCTTGATCAAAATCCATTCCTCCGCGGGAATCCGGCATGGAGGGTTCGGTAGCCCGGACACGACTAGTTTTCAATATGGGAGAAGGATCGTCGCGATGTTCCTCTACCACCGTGATGTGGTGGGTAACCTGGGGAGAGTTAATCTCTCTCAGATCGGTTTTAAGCCCAATCTGATTGTAGTCTGTAGCAACTCCCAGGGCGGCGATCCGATCCAAGAGTTCGTTTACAGACGAGAGCTCTGCTGGATCTAGCTGCTCGGCGAATTCCGAGTTGACATGAAGATTGCTCTCGATGACCCGAGAGGTCATCGTTGAAGCGGTGGCCGGATAGGCGGTCATAAGAAAACCTCCTAGCCGGATAGTTTGGCCGGCGACCAAGGCTCCATTGGCGAAGACACCGTCCTTGAAGACAGGAAGAGGCATCCTTCCTATCGGCGACGGCACAAAGGAACTCTCAATGAAAGCACCAATGTCGGTGTCAAAACCGGCGTATCTCGGGTAGGGGGTCCCGAACTGTGCGTCTAGGCGGATGGTAACAGGAGACGAGGGACACGATGTTTTACCCAGGTTCGGGCCCTCTTGATGGAGGTAAAACCCTACGTCCTGCTTGATTGATATTGATATTGTGGATGTTACAAGAGTGGATCTACCACGAGATCAAGGAGGCTAAACCCTAGAAGCTAGCCTATGGTATGATTGTAAGGGTTGTTGTTGTTGTGTCCTACGGACTAAAGCCATCCGGTTTATATAGACACCGGAGAGGGCTAGGGTTACATAGAGTCGGTTAGAATGGTAGGAGATCTACATATCCGTATCGCCAAGCTTGCCTTCCACGCCAAGGAAAGTCCCCTCCGGACACGGGACGAAGTCTTCAATCTTGTATCTTCAAAGTCTTGGAGTCCGGCCGATGATTATAGTCCGGCCGATGATAGTTTAGCCGATGATGGTGATCCGGCTATCCGGACACCCCCTAGTCCAGGACTCCCTCAGTTGCCATGGATGCCGATCCTGCCGCAGGGCAATCGACTCCAGCAGGACCTGAGGTCATGGCCACGGAGGCGGCCGCTCCCGTGGCAGAAGAGACGCATTTGGTCCTTGTCGTCGAGCCAGAGGCTCCGACATGGGCGCAGCCCACCATCCGATTCCTCCAAAAAGGAGAGATTCCTAAGGAGCAGGAAGAGGCAGAAAAAGTAGCCCGCCGGTCTCCTCTGTACCAATTCGTTGATGACGTATTGTACAAAAAAAGACCGAATGGGGTGAAATTGAAGTGCATCTCCCGAGAGGAAGGACTAAAGCTGTTGGTAGGGGTACATGGAGGCATATGTGGCTCCCACATAGGGTCGAGGGCCCTTGCCGGCAAGGCTTTCCGGCAGGGTTTCTTCTGGCCCACCACCCTCCAGCATGCGATAGCACTAGTAACCAAGTGTGAAGCGTGCCAGTTCCATTCGAAGAAGCTCCATCAGCCAGCTCAAGCCCTTCAAACTATCCCTCTCTCCTGGCCCTTCTCGGTCTGGGGGCTCGACATATTGGGACCCTTCCCCCGTGATGTCGGGGGCTTTGAGTACTTGTACGTCGCAATCGACAAGTTCACAAAGTGGCCAGAGGTGGAAGCAGTGAGGAAGGTGACAGTGCAGTCAGCCATCAAGTTCTTCAAGGGACTAGTGTGCCGTTTTGGGGTGCCCAATGAGATCATCACCGACAACGGCACACAGTTCACAAGCCATGCCTTCATGCAATACATTGAGGATCGCGACAGTAGGGTATGTTTTGCTTCGGTGGCACATCCACGGAGCAACGGCCAGTTAGAGAGAGCAAATGCTGAGGTCCTACGAGGCTTAAGAATGAAGACTTTTGACAGGATGCGCAAGAGTGGAAGGCGCTGGATTGATGAGCTGTTGGTGGTTCTTTGGTCAATCAGAACAACGCCGAATCGAGCCACCGGCCAGACACCCTTTGCCCTGGTTTATGGGGCAGAAGCAGTTCTCCCCACAGAACTCATATACGAGTCACCTCGAGTGCTCGCTTATGAGGAGGTTGAGCAAGAGCGATTGCGGCAAGATGATGCAACGCTCCTTGAGGAAGATCGTCTCCGGGAGGCTGTGAGAGCAGCACGCTACCAGCAAGCCTTGCACCGCTATCATAGCCGCAAGGTTCATGCCCGGAGCTTTGAGGAAGGCGACCTTGTTCTTCGGCACGTTCAGTCGGCCAAGTATTCCAACAAGTTGACGCCAAAGTGGGAAGATCCTTATCGGGTAACACGAGTCACCAGGCCCGCGCAGTCCGGCTGGAGACCGAAGATGCCATTCAAGTGAGCAACTCCTGGAACATCGAGCATCTCCGTAAGTTTTACCCATAAGGCGCGGCTGCCGGGCCTCCCGGCAAGCCACCCTTTTGTACAAGCCTTGCCGGCAAGGCATGTAACCCTTTGTACAAAGCCAGGCGCAGACCCTGAGCATAAATAAACGAAGCGCTGGCGCCCTAAGTTGTAGCATGCATGCTAGGTTGAGTCTCTTCCTTGGTTAGGGTTGATAGTGCTTAGCGGAGGCTAACCCCTAGCTTAGAGGTCGAGTGCGCATCTCTCTATTCTTCTCTGTCTTCTTTGGTTTGCAGGGCACATAGATATCCTTGCCGAGCTATTTTGGAAGAAAAGGGGGACGGGCCGGCGTCCGAACCCCGGCAAGCCAGAGTTGTCGGGGGCTGCAAGGACAAGGATCCATCCGCGGCAAGACAAGGTTGCCGGGGGCTGCAGATCCAAATAAGTTCGCTATCCTCTATCATGCATTTCGTTATGGACTAGGATTCGTGAAACCCCGTTCTATCTCCGAGCTACCGTGCTCCCCTTTTTCGGTACCCTAGAGCTATCTCCTGGGGCCGGGTCTGGTTGTAGCTACGGCAGCAAGGAAATGAAATGAGGATCCTAAGCCCACCTCATCCCTGCCTCCGCCAAAGCCGTGGGAAAGGTCGAGCGAAGTGGGGGGACAGCAAGGCCTGTTGCCGGGTGAGAAACATTTATCTTGAGGATAACAAGGATTCACTCCTTGTTGTAGGTTCCACCTGCGAACGAAAAACCTAGCAAACATCCCTTTTTCATTAAAAAAAACATACCGCACAGGTACAGTTCGTACGAAATGAAAAACATGAGCAAGGGGATTACAAGTTATAAAGCTAACAAAGGCCCGAAGGCTTACAAGACTAAAAAGAGATAGATGCCTCTAATCCTTTTCTTGTCCCTCTCCTCAGGAAATGGAACAAGAAAGCGGAAGGGGAAAAGGGGTGCCTAGGAGAGCTACGGGTGGCAGAAGACACCAAGAGAACATCTCAGTGACCGTCCAAGGGCTGGATTGTGGTGGCGGCGCCGGAGGCAGAGCTCGAGGACGCGGCGGCAGGACGTCAATACGCAATGAAGGCGTCGCTGCCCGCGTACTCCGACTTGACGGCCTTCCCGCCCGCCCTCTTCCTCTTCCGCAGCCTCCCTACACCAGCCGCCCAAGGAGGCGACCCCGAGAAGTTCAGAGAGCCGGCGACACGGATTATGGGGTCATCGGTGCCATCCGGAGCGGCACCCGGCACCTAGTCGGACCCGTCATCCTGCCACCCACTGCCCTCGTCGTCGCTACCGTTGTCCTCCTCGCCACTCTCGCTTGAGGAGGAATCTTCATCGTCAGAGGAGCTCTCCATGCAGCACCTCACGCGAGTCCCGAAGTGCCCGAAGATCTTGTTGGAGAGAAGGCCACCCTCCATTAGTTTGAAATGGAGGGTGAGCCCATCCGTCAAGCTGTGGAGGCGAGCGAAGGTCTTCCACCCTCGGTAAAGATACATGACGTGAGGGGCGGGGAAGTCGACATCGGCCCATGTGCCACGTTCCCGCAACCCCTCATATGCAGCCGCAACGCCTGCGGCGGATCTAGCTCCATCTGTCACGCAAATGGAGTCGGGAGGCGAAGGCGACGGCATGGTGGCTGGCGCAGACTAACGAAGAATTCGCAGGTTTTATCCCCGGCATGGCCCTCCATCGGAGGAGGGGCTGCTGGCAGAGGCGAGGCTGATCTACCACCCCGTCCTCCTCTCCCTCGAGCACCACGACGACCTCGACCTCGCCCCTCCCCCTTCCTCTAGCGGCCGGCTCCGCCACTATGAGCTCTTGGGGAGGAGCGATGCGATGTCGGGCCAAAACCCTCGCCGCCACCGATGAAGCATCACCACGCCCCTCGCCATGGTAGAGGAAAGGAGGAAGCAAGAATGGGGAAAGGCAGATGGCGAAGGATTGAGAGGCACTGTTCCTCCTTCTCCCCTCTTTATAAAGGGGCGGGGGCGAGGCTCGGCCGCCCCCTCTCGGCCAATCCGGCCCGTTGAAGTGACAGCAAGCGGGGCCGTTGACCGCCCTCCCCGCCCCATTGAAGGCGTGTGGGAATTGACCCCCGCGCGCGCACGACTTCCCACATCCCGCGCGCCTGTCATTCACTCTGCGTTACGCATGCGGCAAACGTGGCGCAAGGGGCGGGCGCAGTGGGACGCGTGGAGCGATGGTTCCCAAGCGAGGGCAGTAAATGGGAGGCGGCCTTGTGGTCTCAAAGAGACACGCAAGCCGCCTCTTTACTGTCCACCACAGGGTGATGCCAGCGTGCTTCCGTCATACGCACGCACACGACCTGAACGTCGCGCGTTCAACGCGGGTCATGGGGAAGCGTAGCGGACGGGGTAGTTACCGTGGTAAAAATCCGCCCCGACTGCCCGCAGACCATTCTGGGCCTGGCCCAACAACGTGCTGCGCTTATGTATGGCCCAGGCCCGGGGCTTCTTGTCGGTGTACAAAAGTAGGGGCTCTCCTTTTGACCCCTTTACTTGTGCACGGGCAGTCAGAGCCACCCGCAAAGGCCACGCATAGTAGGGCAGGGAAGGGAAGCCGGAGAGAAGCCGAAGACACAAGACAAACAAAGCAACGACAAGGACCAAGGCCACAAAGCCCTGATGGGTGAAGCAGGTTGCCCCAGCAAGACCCTTGCCGGGGGCAGCCTCAGCGGCCCCGGCAAGACCCTTGCCGGGGCAGCTCGCCCACACCAAGACGAGCGAGCCACCCTTGAGCCCACCAACGCTAACGCATTGGGACAGGGCTCAGGAGGCACCTCCGTGGTGGCATGCAGATCTTTGTGAAGACAAAGACTAGTCAAGGTCAAATGAGGGTAGGAAGGCAACCATCCTCACCGAAGGAATCCACAAGATCCCCGGCAAGACCCTTGCCGGGGACGCCAGCACGCTACGGCAAGACCCTTGCCGGGCCACCAGGCAAGACCCACGCCACGGGCGACAGCAGGGCCACTGCCAGGCCGCACCAAACCAACTCCCCGCCGCCGTCCACATGCAGCTGCCAGCCCAACCAGCTGGGCGGGCACCTGCGTGGCAGTATATAGCTTCCAAACCAACTCAGCACGCACCCACATGGCAACACGCAGCCCTTCGTGGAGACTCCACCACCGCGCCACCTCAGCTGCCTGCCTTCCTACATGGCACCGCATGCACCGCTGGCCAGGGCGCGTGTCGAAGCGAGGAGGAGCGGCGACAGACGGGACGGGCCTCGCCCCCGCCTCGGATAAAGTGAAGGGACACCTAAGCCTCGCATTAAATGCACTTTGTCCTATAATACCAGCGAAAATCTCATAGCACTGTAGCACTTTCCACCTCCTGTGTGCCACTGTGGCAGCCCCTTTCGCCTATAAAAGGAGGCCCATGGCGCACCGAAGAGGGATTCGGCTCTTTGGAACTTGGCAACAGCTGGAGCTAGTTCAAGATCTCAAGAACACTAAATATATCCACCAAAGCAGGATCATAGGGTTTTAAGCATATTTGCGGCCCGAACCTGGGTAAATCCCCCTTTGTGTTGTCTGCTAGTCCTGCTCTTCTCACGATCCCGTGCCCCGCATCTGTAGTAGGGATTCCAGTGATCCCATAGGTGTCGTTTCCCACCGACATGGGAGGCCCAGCCCATATTGCTGTTTTATTGCCTGTTTTAGTATTTCGAAGAAAAGGAATATCAAACATAGTCCAAACAGAATGAAACCTTCGGGAGCGTGATTTTTAGGAAGAATATGATCCGCGAGACTTGGAGTTCACGTCAGAAGAGCATCAAGGAAGCCACGAGATAGGGGACGCTCCCACCCCCCTGGGCGCACCCTACCCTCTCGTGGGCCCCTTGAGGCTCCCCCGACCGACTTCTTTCGCCTATATAAGCCTACGTACCCTAAAAGCATCAAAACAGAAGATAGATCGGGAGTTCCGCCGCCACAAGCCTCTGTAGCCACCAAAAACCTCTCGGGAGCTTGTTCCGGCACCCTGCCGGAGGGGGAACCCTTCACCGGTGGCCATCTTCATCATCTCGGCGCTCTCCATGACGAGGAGGGTGTAGTTCACCCTCAGGGATGAGGGTATGTACCAGTAGCTATGTGTTTGATCTCTCTCTCTCTCTCTCTCTCTCTCTCTCTCTTGTGTTCTCTCTATGGTACAATCTTGATGTATCGCGATCTTTGCTATTATAGTTGGATCTTATGATGTTTCTCCCCCTCTACTCTCTTGTGATTAATTGAGTTTTGCCTTTGAATTTATCTTATCGGATTGAGTCTTTAAGGATTTGAGAACACTTGATGTCTGTCTTGCCATGCTTATCTGTGGTGACAATGGGATATTCACGTGATCCACTTAATGTATGTTTTGTTGATCAAGTTGCGGGTTCCATGTGTCGGTGTTCTGGGAATGGGGGTACCCAGACTTGCCTGCCTGCGGCCTGTGGCGTGGCTCAGGGAGTGGCCCAGTATGGCCCATCTTCATCAACACATGCTCAAGACCCTCGCGAGGGGCCAAGCCTCACGGGGCGGACGACAGGAAGCTTCCTCGGGCACAGCCTCATCAGGCTGGCTCGCGAGGAGGCGGAGAGATCAAGGCAGGGTACCTCATGAGGTGCTCATGATGCAAGCCATGACAACCGAAGCCAGGCGGGCGCCAGCCTGCGCAAAGTCCTTGTTTCCTCTTTGGTGCAAAGGGGGCAAGCAAAAGAAAGAGTATCAAGCAAAGGCAACCATTTTGGTGCAACAAGACCAAGACCAGCAGAACGGCAGGATGGAGGTCATTGTGGAGTCCAAGCCGGCGTCACCGTCAGAGTCTTTGGCAGGCGAGGACCGACTTTAGCTAGGATAAGTGTACTAGATGTTCCCCTTCAAAATGGCCAATTGTTGGCGCCCTTCCCGCTCAATATTTGGGAAGAGGACCAGGGCCTTGCTCTATAAATAGGACTAGCCATTCTCAAGGCAAGGAGGACAATTCGAACCTTAGCCAGATCCACCCACACTAGAACTCCTCTCCTCGTGAGGCTGTTCTTCCTTTGTATTGTTCATCATTAGCCCCTGAGGCAATCCACCACACCACGAACTAGAGTAGGGTATTACACCACAATGGTGGCCCGAACTAGTATAAACCTCGTGTCCCTTGTGTTGTTCTTCGTGTAGTTTAGATCCTTGCAAGGCAACGAGACATAGGTAGGTAGGAGGTGTGATCTCCGCGCGCACCCCAGAGTTCGAACCTTGAGGGTCTGTCGGAACCCGAAATCCGACATTTGGCACGCTAGGTAGGGTTGCGCCGGAGCTCTCCCTTCCACCGACCCGCTCTCTGCCAACACCGCAATTCTCCCTCATGATGGGCAACGCGCCGCCCGCTCCGGTTGCCAGCACGGGGGCCAGGGGGCTCCGAGCCTTGGCCCCCGCCTTACGGCAGGTGCAGTGGCCGAACAAGTTCAAGTCGGAGATGCCACCGCGCTACAATGGCATGACCGATCCGCTGGCTTTCCTGCTGGCGTACGACGAGGCCATCCTCGAGGCCGGGGGCGACGACAGGGTCATGGCTAACTGGTTTCCCATGGCCCTCACCGGCGTCCCGTGCATGTGGCTGCTCCACTTGCCAGCGGCTTCCGTGGCCTCTTGGGGGGAGCTGCACGGCCTCTTCCTCACCCAGTATGCTGCACCGGCGCCCCCGGTCGTCGCGGCTCTCCTGGGTGGATCGTAGGCACCACCTTTGGGCCACCACATCAAGCCATTCGTCCGCCAGATCGGCGTCGCTTCCGCGCAACATGGGGCTCCTCCGGGTTGGGCGGCTCCTAAAGCCGATCTGGCCTTCAGCTCGGATGATCACCCCTCCAACTCAGCCTGCTCGGGCGCGCTCCCAATGCTGTGCACCCCCACCATCTGCCAGGTGGCCGTCACCAGGACACTCATCGACGGCGGTGCTGGCCTCAGCGTGCTCTCGGTGGAAGACTTCAGCCTCCTCCATGTACCGCCGGAGCGGCTTCAGCCCAGCAGGCCCTTCTTGGCCGTCGGAGGCGGTTCCACCGGCTACCTGGGGCAAATCCGCCTTCCGGTGACCTTCAGCACCTACGACAACTTCTGCACGGAACTAATCAACTTCTACATCGCCCCCGTCGGCCTCCCGTACAACGCCATCCTCGGCTACGCGGCACTAGCCCGATTCATGGCCGCAACTCACCCAGCGTACAACCTCATGAAGATGCCCGAGAGTAGCGGCATCCTCACCGTGTCCGGAGACACTGGGGATGCGTTGCAAGCGCTCAAGCTTGCCTTCAAGACTGCGGCGGTGGCGCAGCCCGCCGGCTCAGACGCCCCTAAGCCCAAGGGGCTGCACCGACCAAGAAGAAGCAGCTATTCACCCAAGACAAGGCGGAAACCAAGCAGGTACTGGTCGACGAGGACGGATCCACTAATGCCACCTTCACCATAGGCGCCAACCTCGAGCCCGAGCAGGAGGAGGCCTTGGTGAAGTTCCTACGCGCGAACAAGAAGGTGTTCGCGTGGGAACCTGATCATCTAGCAGGGGTCCTGAGGGGCGTAATTGAGCATCACCTCAACGTGTGCCCTAACGCGCGCCCCGTGAAGCAGAAAGCGAGGCGGTAGTCCATTGAGAAGCAAGCCTTCATCATCCAAGAGACCCGCAAGCTAGAGGCGGCAGGGGTCATTCACGAGGTCCGCTACCCAGATTGGTTGGCTAACCCGGTTGTCGTGCCAAAGAAGGGGGGAAAGGAACGCATGTGTGTCGACTTCACCAACCTCAACAAGGCCTGCCCGCAGGATCCATTCCCACTCCCTCGCATCGACCAGATCGTCGACTCCACTGCTGAGTGTGACCTGTTATGCTTCCTGGATGCCTTCTCCGGCTATCACCAGATCAAGATGACAGTAGAAGATGTGGAAAAGACGGCTTTCCTGACCCCGTGTGGGGTGTACTGCTATACATGCATGCCGTTCGGGTTGCGCAATGCAGGTGCGACCTTTCAGCGGCTGATGCACATCGCCTTGGGTTGGCATCTCGGGAGGAATGCTGAGGCTTACGTTGATGACATTATGGTGAAGTCTCGGGAGGCAAAAACCCTGATACAGGACTTGGAGGAAACCTTCGCGAGCCTCAACGAAGTGGACCTGCGGCTCAACCCGGAGAAGTGTGTGTTTGGAGTCCCCTCGGGCAAGATCCTAGGCTTCCTTGTGTCCCACCGGGGTATCGAGGCCAACCCAGAAAAGGTCAAAGCAGTCGAGGACATGATCCCGCCGAAGACCCTCAGAGAAATGCAGAAGCTCACCGGGCGTGTGACCGCACTAGGACGCTTCATCTCCAAGATGGGGGAACAAGCGCTGCCCTTCTTCAAGCTGATGAAGAAGAAGGGCCCCTTTGAATGGACTGAAGAGGCCGACAAGGCATTCTAGGATCTCAAAAGGTACTTAACCAGCCCTCCGGTGATGGTGGCTCCGCGTCCTCAAGAGCCCCTCGTGCGCTACCTTGCAGCCACCCCCTACTCTGCCAGCGCAGCCCTGGTGGCTGTTAGGGAGGAGCGTTGGACCAAGGCCGCAGCAACCGTCTGGGTCGAAGCAAAGCAGGACCAAGAGGGCCTCACAGAGACCGCGACCGCAGCCGAGAAGGATCAACCACTGCAGGGAAGCACACTCAGAACAGAAGAAGCCCCTCCCCCAAGCGACCAGCCGCTAGGGGCTCCATTGTCCCAGGAGGCGCCCCGGCCTCCGGAGGATGCTAGCAGCGCCAGCACTCCCAGCCTCGTCGAGCACCCTGTGTACTCCATCAGCATGGTGTTACGGGACGCGAGGGTGCGGTACCCCATGCCTCAGAAACTCCTCCTCGCGCTATTGGTAGCCTCACGCAAGCTGTGGCACTATTTCCAAGGCCATCCCATCAAGTTCGTCTCAGCGTACCCCTTGGAAAGGGTGCTCAGGAGACCCAACTCAGCTGGAAGAGTCGCTGAGTGGAACATCGAGCTGCAAGCATTTCAGCTAGAATTCAGCACAACCAGAGTCATCAAGGGGGCCGCGCTTGCGGACTTCATGGCGAAATGGGAGGAAGCGCCAGGCCTCGAGGCTGGCGAGGATCGATCACTCTCCCCGGGAAGCGAGGCACCAGATGGTTGGGTCACGTACTTCGATGGGGCGTTCTCCCAACACGACGCGGGGGCTGGTGCGGTGCTCGTATCTCCCACTCAAGACAAGCTCTACTACGCCGTGCAACTCTGTTTCCAGCACGGAGAAAAGGTCTCCAACAACATAGCAGAATACGAAGTCCTGATAGCAGGCCTGAAAGCCACAGTCGCCCTGGGGGTGAAGCGCCTCACAATCAAGGGTGATTTGAAGCTCCTTGTTAGCTTCTCCAACAAAGTATACGAACCAAAGGACGAGCACATGGAAGCCTACCTCGCGGAGGTGCGCAGGATGGAGAAGCAGTTCTGGGGCTGGAGTTGCAGCATGTGCCTCGCGGCACCAATCAAGAGGCTGATGACATCGCCAAAAGGGCATCCAGGCGTCTACCTCAGGAGCCTGGCGTCTTCGAGGAGCGGCTCTTCAAGCCATCGGTGATGCCATCACTGTCGAGCACGGTGCAGCCTCGGGAGGACCTCCCCAGCCACCCGCCTCGGGAGCCCCGATCTGCGGCCCGGCCTCAGGAGCGCGCTTGCTCTTAGTGCTGGAGCCTCAGGAAGGGTGCTGGATCATAGAGCTCAGGAGCTACCTGACACAAGGGACCTTGCCGGAAAAGGAGGAGGAGGCGGAGCATGTGGCGCGGCAGGCCACGGCATACTGCATCAAGGATGGAGAGCTCTACTGGAGACGACCGAATGATGTGTCCCTATGTCGCATTTCCAGGGAGCAGGGGAAGGAGCTACTGGCAGACATACATGGTGGAGACTGTGGGCATCACTCGTCATCACGGACCCTCATTGGCAAGGCATTCCGCAGCGGGTTCTATTGGCCCACGGCACTCAATGACGCCGTGGAGCTGGTGAAAGCTTGCGAGGCCTGCCAATTCCATGCCAAGCGGATCCATTAGCTGGTGGGAGGTCTGCAGACTATACCCCTTTCAAGGCCATTCGCAGTCTGGGGGCTCGATATCCTGGGCCCGTTCCCTCGGGCGCCCGGAGGCTTTCGCTACCTCTACGTCACCGTGGACAAGTTCACCAAGTGGGCTGAGGTGGAAGTTGTCCGCACCATCCCTGCAGGCTCCGCGGTTAAGTTCGTCAAGGGCATCGTGAGCCGATTCTGGGTGTCGAACCGCATGATCACCGACAACGGTTCGCAGTTCACCAGTAACCTCTTCAAAACATACTGTGCTAACCTTGGAACGCAGATATGCTACGCTTCGATAGCGCACCCGCGGAGCAACGGTCAGGCCAAGCGAGCCAACGCAGAGGTCCTGAGGGGCCTCAAAACCAGGACCTTCAAGAAGAAGCTGGAGTCCTGCGGCAGGGGCTGGTATGACGAGCTCCAGTCCGTGTTGTGGTCCATCCGCACGACCTCAACCAAGCCGACTAGCGAGACCCCATTCTTTCTGGTTTATGGAGCTGAAGCCGTTCTCCCTCACGAGGTCAGACGTCATTCCGCACGGGTCCTGGCGTTTGACGAGGCGCAGCAGGACGCCATGCGGGGGACGGATCTCGTGTTGTGGGAGGAGCATCGCCAAGAAGCCGCGCTACGAGCAGCAAGGTACCAACAAGCACGGTGGCGATACCACTACCGCAACATCCGCCCCAGGACTCTTGAGGTAGGGGACCTCGTGCTCAGACGGGTTCTCTCCAGGGAGGGACTGCATAAGCTCTCTCCCATGTGGGAGGGCCTGTTCAAGGTTGTTCATGTTTCCAGGCCCAGCTCCGCGCACTTGGAGACCTATGAGGGGGTGCCCGTCCAGAACGCGTGGAACATTCAACATCTCTGAAGGTTTTACCCCTGAAAAAGGCTCGGTGCCTGTGAAGAAGGCGAATGTCTATGAAGTATCCGCATTTTGGAAAAGGCCCGGTGCCTGTGAAGAAGGCGAATGCCTATGAAGTAGCCGCGTTTTGGAAAAGGCCCGATGCCTGTGAAGAAGGCGAATGCCTGTGAAGTAGCCGCATTTTGGAAAAGGCCCTGTGCCTGTGAAGAAGGAGAATGCCTATGAAGTTGCTGCGTTTGGGAAAAGGCCCGGTGCCTGTGAAGAAGGCAAATGCCTGTGAAGCTCGCCGCCCATGACACTCTCACGTAGAAATGAGTGGGGCTGTACACGCCCCGGAGTCTCCGGAGTGCCGCCCTCTGGCCTCGGGGGCTCCCGCCCACGCCCAATGGCAGCACATAGCTCCGCGGGGGTGAGAAGACGTCGAATACTAGATTAGGTGCCGGACGCGGCTTCTTTCATTTGCTTTCCGCAGTTGGCTTGTTTGTTTCTATTTGAAGTTTTACTGAAGTTGTTAACATTTCGAGCTCGTGACCATTCGTCCATTTCACTATTTTTTCGTTTTCTCTCGCGCAAAGTCTCACGAGGGAGAAACTTGGGCACCCTCGCAAGTGTTTTCTGCCCCGGTGGTTTGGAGCTTCCCTATCCGAGTTCGCTGCGGGAGCACCCCTCCCAGTCCGTGCCCCACAGGCATCGTGACACAATCATGGGACTTGGGTTGGTTGTCCCCGCTACCAGGGCTAGAGACTACCCCAACTAACTAACCCCTGCAGGACACAAGGCGCACGACAAGGCCCTAGCCTCGGGAGGCGAGGACCGCAACGAGCTTTCCCCCCAAGTTAAGTGATTTCCACGCATAAACACGTGGAACGAAAACATAGCGCAGAAACAGTAGAAACAGCGTGCCAATTAAATAGCAACAGTTCAACACGCCTCCGCGGGGCACTAGACTACATTCTTTTTGCGCAAGAAAGAAAGAAAAGCAAAATGGGCACGACTTGCCCGGCATCAACTCTCAGCAAGGGCTCGTACTGCCTTCGGAGCTCAGCTGGATTCCACCTCCCGCTTCACCGAGGCACGGTGTCGGGCTGACCCGCTACCCTCTCCCAGACGAGCGCGATGACTAGGGGCTGGTCTTGACCACGGCTAGAGGAGCTGCCGTCCGATGGGGAATCACCAAAGCTTGGCGGGCCTCAGGCACCGCTGCCCGCGCGCCTCCCTCCACCTTCATCCAGACCAACACCGTGGCTGGGCGCACGGCCGCGGTCATCGTCTTCGGGGCAGCATCCGGCGCGGCGACCGTCTTCCCCGAACACCCTCACGTAGAGGGTGGCATCGCCATCGAACTTAAAGTGCAGAGTGCACCGTCGGCTCAAGCCGCCCACGCGGGCAAACGTTTGCCAGTCGCGGGTCAGGGCCGCCTCCCCGGCGGTGCAGACCTCCAGAGTAGCCCAGGAGGCCCTACTGCAGCAACCGTCCGCCTGAAGCCAAAGGTCGCCCGGGGCACCAGCCGGAAGTTCGCCTACAAAGAAGCGGGGGAGCTGAAGCCAGGTGCCGGTCGTGTCTGCCGACCACACGACGAACTTCGGCAGCACCTCCGCCGAGCGAGAACGCGGCCCTGGGGGTCGCTTAGCCCCAGCGTACCTCTCATCGGCAGCCGAGCGCCCACCGCTACGCAGAGGTCTGCTTCCATGGCCACGGGAGGTTGTAGCGGGGGCCGTAGGGTGCTTGCAAGGGCGGCCCCGGCCACGCTTGGCCGGAGGAGAGCCGGGCCCTTCCTGGCGAGCCTTTCCTTTCTCCGCGGCCGAGAACCTCTTCGGCGGGGCCATGGGGATGGCGAGCGGCCAAGAAGAAGAAGGGGAGTAGCAGGAAGGGATGGACTGGAAGGGCTCACGACGTTCCGTACATATAGCTGGGGGAGGCCAACCGCCGGCCTCCACGATCACAGGTAATCATGACCCGTTTTGCGTGCAGGGACTTGTCAAGTCGTGCGGTTGCCGACGCGTCGTGGGGGAGCAATGACGCCCACGTCCAATCAACCGCCATGCGGCGCCCAAGGCCGCAGGCTGTTGGGACCCGCGGCGCTTCGTACTTGCCCCTTCGCTTCTCTGCTAAGCCAAGTCCAGGCGCGCCTTGGGCCCGGGGGCTACTGTCGGCGTTCTGGGAACAGGGGTACCCAGACTTGCCTGCCTGCGGCCTGCGGCGTGGTTCAGGGAGTGGTCCAGTACGGCCCATCTTCATCAACACATGCTCAAGACCCTCGCGAGGGGCAAAGCCTCGCGGGGCGGATGATAGGAAGCTTCCTCGGGCACAGCCTCGTTAGGATGGCTCGCGAGGAGGTGGAGAGATCAAGGCAGGGTACCTCACGAGGTGCCCATGATGCAAGCCATGACGACCGAAGCCAGGCGGGTGCCAGGTGGGCGCCGGCCTACGCAGAGTCCTTGTTTCCTCTTTGGTGCAAAGGGGGCAAGCACAGGCAAGAGAATCAAGAAAAGGCAACCATTTCGGTGCAACAAGACCAAGACCAGCAGAACGGCGGGATGGAGGTCATCATGGAGCCCAAGCCGGCGTCACCGTCAGAGTCTTTGGCAGGCGAGGACCAACTTTAGCCAGGATAAGTGTACTAGATGTTCCCCTTCAAAATGGCCAATTGATGGCGCCCTTCCCGCTCAATTTGGGAAGAGGACCAGGGCCTTGCTCTATAAATAGGACTAGCCATTCTCAAGGCAAGGAGGACAATTCGAACCTTAGCCAGATCCACCCACACCAGAACTCCTCTCCTCGTGAGGCTGTTCTTCCAGAGTTCGTACCTTGAGGGTCTGCCGGAACCCGAAATCCGACACCGTGACCTTGGGAATCTATGCATAGGGGTTGACACACGTTTTCGTCTTAACTCTCCGGTAGAATCTTTGGGGGCACTCTTTGAAGTACTTTGTGTTGGTTGAATAGATGAATCTGAGATTGTGTGATGCATATCGTATAATCATGCCCACGGATACTTGAGGTGACAATGGAGTATCTAGGTGACATTAGGGTTTTGGTTGATTTGTGTCTTAAGGTGTTATTCTAGTACGAACTCTTGAATAGATTGATCCGAAAGAATAACTTTGAGGTGGTTTCGTACCCTACCATAATCTCTTTGTTTGTTCTCTGCTATTAGTGGCTTTGGAGTGACTCTTTGTTGCATGTTGAGGGATTGTTATATGATCTATCTAGGTTATTACTGTTGAGAGAACTTGCACTAGTGAAAGTATGAACCCTATGCCTTGTTTCCTACCATTGCAATACCGTTTACGCTCACTTTTATCATTAGTTATCTTGCTGTTTTTATATTTTCAGATTACAAATACCTTTATCTACTATCCATATTGCACTTGTATCACCATCTCTTCGCTGAACTAGTGCACCTATACAATTTACCATTGTATTGGGTGTGTTGAGGACACAAGAGACTCTTTGTTATTTGGTTGCAGGGTTATTTGAGAGAGACCATCTTCATCCTACGCCTCCCACGGATTGATAAACCTTAGGTCATCCACTTGAGGGAAAATTGCTACTGTCCTACTAACCTGTGCACTTGCAGGCCCAACAACGTCTACAAGAAGAAAGTTGTGTAGTAGACATCAAGCTCTTTTTTGGCGCCGTTGCCGGGAGGTGAGTGCTTGAAGGTATATCTTTAGATCTTGCAATCGAATCTTTTTGTTTCTTGTTTTATCACTAGTTTAGTTTATAAAAGAAAACTACAAAAAAATGGAGTTAAGTTTGTCTCATACGCTTCGTCTTTTTAATATCTTTCATGAGTATGATGAAATGGAAAATTGTGCTCAAGTGCTAGAAGAAGAATGCATTAAAATGTTTGGTACTAGATCTTTGTATGATGAGCATGATTGCAATGTTGTTAGTATGAATTCCTTGAATATCCATGATGCTAATGATATGCAAGGCCACAAGCTTGGGGAAACTATGTTTGATGAAGATGATATGTTTAGTCCCCCATGTTTTGATGAGCAAATTTATTATGATGAAAGCATGCCTCCTATTTATGATGATTATATTGATGAAAGTGGATTTGGAAGAGTGTCAACTTTATTTAGTGATGATTCCACTATTTCGGAAGAGGTTCCAATTGATTATGAGAACAAAGTTGCTATATATGATGATTATTGTTGATGACTTGTATGCTATTAGGAATAATGATAACCATGAAACTTGTCATCATGATTTTAGTTTTCAATTGGATTATGCCTCACATGATAGTTATTTTCTTGAGTTTGCTCCCCCTATTTAGAATGAGAAGAAATTTGCTTATGTGGAGAGTAGTAAATTTTCTATGCTTGTAGATCATGAAAAGAATGCTTTAGGTGCTGGTTATATTGTTGAATTCGTTCATGATGCTACTGAAAATTATTATGAGGGGGGAACATATGCTTGTAGGAATTGCAATAATATCAAGTTTCCTCTCTATGTGTTAAATTTTTTGAAGCTATGCTTGTTTTACCTTCCTATGCTAGTTGATTATTGTTCCCATAAGTTGTTTGCTCACAAAATCCCTATACATAGGAAGTGGGTTAGACTTAAATGTGCTAGTCATATTCTTCATGATGCTCTCTTTATGTTTCAATTCTTATCCTTTATGTGAGCATCATTGCCATCATCATGCCTAGCTAAAAAGGCATTAAAGAAAAGCGCTTGTTGGGAGACAACCCAATATTTAACCTTACTGTATTTGTGTGTCCACATGACTATGCTACTGTAGTAATCATGTTTTGTAGCTATTGTTTCAATAAAATGCCAAGTAGAACCTTTGGGAAGACTTGGGTGAAGTTTATGTGATCTTGCTGTAAAAAACAGAAACTTTTGTGCTCACGAGATTAGCTGCCATTTTTTACTTAAGAGTGTTTTTAGGTTGATTCGTTTTTAAGGTGATTAATAGACAAATTACTCAGGTCCAGCAATTTATTTCAGAATTTTTTGAGTTCCAGAAGTATGCGTTTGATACAGATTACTACAGACTGTTCTGTTTTTAACAGATTCTGTTTTCATTGTGTTGTTTGCTTATTTTGATGAATCTATGAGTAGTATCGGAGGGTATGAACCATAGAGAACTTGGAATATAGTAGGTTTAACACCAATACTAATTTAGAATGAGTTCATTACAGTACCTAAGTGGTGGTTTTATTTTCTTATACTAACGGAGCTTGCGAGTTTTGTGTTGAGTTTTGTGTAGTTGAAGTTTTCAAGTTTTGGGTAAAGATTCGATGGACTATGGAATAAGGAGTGGCAAAGAGCCTTGGTTTGGGTATGCCCAAGGAACCCCAAGGTAATATCCAAGGACAACCAAGAGCCTAAGCTTGGGGATGCCCCGGAAGGCATCCCCTCTTTCGTCTTCGTTCGTCGGTAACTTTACTTGGAGCTATATTTTTATTCACCACATGATATGTGTTTTGCTTGGAGCATCATTTTATTTTGTTAGTATTTGCTTTCTGTTATTTAGAATAATTTTTTGCATATTTAGTTTCAATAAAATTGTCAAGGATAGCCTTTACCATGCTTATTTTGCTAGTATACATGTTACTGTTTGAAAACAGAAAGTTTACCGCTGTTGCAAAAATTCCCTAGAAAAGTCAGAGAATGGTATAATTTTGAAACTTTTTGCATATTAATCTCTGATAAATTTATTACAGTGGGAATTTTATCTCGTATTTTTTGGAGTTAGGGAAGTATTAATACTCTTGCATTCTTTACATACTGTGCTGTTTTGGCAGATTGCTGTTATGTTTGCATTGTTTGCGTATGTTTGCTTTTTAATGATTCTATTTTAGGATAGGAGTATTAAATATGCATAGAAATTTAGTATGCAATGTTGAATAATAATTTAAGTGATTTTTTACAGTAGAAAATGATAAGGTTTTGCATTGGTTTATACTAACCTATCTCACGAGTTCTTGTTGAGTTTGTTGTGAATGAAGCTTTTGATAAAAAGAGAAACCATGATATGAGAGGAATTAAGGAGACACAAAAGCTCAAGATTGGGGATGACCAAGGCACCCCAAGATAATATTTCAAGAAGTCTCAAGCATCTAAGCTTGGGGATGCCCCGTTAGGCATCCCACCTTTCTTCTTCAACAACTATCGGTTAGTATCGGTTGAGCCTAAGTTTTTGCTTCTTCACATGAGTTGTGCTATCCTTGCAATGTCATTTTATTTTGTATTGCTTGCTGTTTGAATACAATACCAAGATCTGAAAGTCCTTAATGTTAGAGAGTCTTCACATAGTTTCACAATTATTCGACTACTCATTGATCTTCACTTATATCTTTCGGAGTAGTTTGTCATTTGCTCTAGTACATCACCTTATATCTTTTAGAGCACGGTGGTGGTTATATTTTGTAGAAATTGCTAGTCTCTCATGTTTCACTTTTATTATTTTGAGAGTATTTTAGAACAGCATGGTATTTTCTATGGTTATAAAGTTGGTCCTAGAATGGTAGGCATCCAAGTTGGGTATATTAAAAACTATCATAGAAAGTGAATTGGATGCTATGATCAATTTGATACTTGATAATTGTTTTGAGATATGGAGGTAGTGATATTAAAGTCATGCTAGTTGGGTGATTATGAAAAATTCTTGTGTTGAAGTTTGTGATTCCCGTAGCATGCACGTATGGTGAACCGCTTTGTGATGAAGTTGGAGCACAATTTTATTTATTGATTGTCTTCCTTATGAGTGGCGGTCAGGGACGAGAGATGTTCTTTTCCTACCAATCTATCCCCCTAGGAGCATGTGCGTAATACTTTGTTTTTGATGACTTATAGATTTTTGCAATAAGTATATGAGTTCTTTTGACTAATGTTGAGTCCATGGATTATATGCACCCTCACCCTTCCACCATTGCTAGCCTCTCTTGTGCTGCGCAACTTTCGCCGGTACCATACACCCACCTTATACCTTCCACAAAACAGCCACCATAGCTACCTATTATGGCATTTCCATAGCCATTCCGAGATATATTGCCATGCAACTTTCCACCGTTCCGTTCAAATGACACGCATTACTTTTGTCATATTGCTCTTTGCATGATCATCTAGTTGACATCGTATTTGTGGCAAGGCCACCTTCATAATCTTCATACATGTCGCTCTTGATTCATTGCATATACCGGTACACCGCCGGACGCATTCATATAGAGTCATGTCTTGTTCTAGCTTTGAGTTGTAATTCTTGAGTTGTAAATCCATAAAAGTGTGATGATCTTCATTATTAGAGCACTGTCTCAGTGAGGAAAGGATGATGAAGACTATGATTCCCCCACAAGTCGGGATGAGACTTCGGACTTTACAAAAAGAAAAAAAAAGAGAAAGGCCAAAAAGAAAAAAAAGGCCAAAGAAAAAAAGAAAAATAAAAAAAGGAGAGAAAGAAAAAGGAAAGAAAAAAATGAGAGAAAAAGAGAGAAGGGACAATGCTACTATCTCTTTTTCCACACTTGTGCTTCAAAGTAGAACCATGATCTTCATGATAGAGAGTCTCCTATGTTGTCACTTTCATATACTAAGTGGGAATTTTTCATTATAGAACTTGGCTTGTATATTCCAATGATGGGCTTCCTCAAAATGCCCTAGGTCTTCATGAGCAAGCGAGTTGGATGCACACCCACTTAGTTTCTTTTGTGAGCTTTCATATATTTATAGCTCTAGTGCATCCGTTGCATGGAAATCCCTACTCACTCACATTGATATCTATTAGTGGGCATCTCCATAGCCCGTTGATACGCCTAGTTGATGTGAGACTATCTTCTCCTTTTGTCTTCTCCACAACCACCATTCTACTCCACATATAGTGCTATGTCCATGGCTCGCGCTCATGTATTGCGTGAAAGTTGAAAAAGTATGAGATTACAAAAGTGTGAAACAATTGCTTGGCTTGTCATCGGGGTTGTGCATGATTAAATACTTTGTGTGATGAAGATAGAGCAACAGCTAGACTATATGATTTTGTAGGGATAACTTTCTTTGGCCATGTTATTTTGAGAAGACATGATTACTTTGATTAGTATGCTTGAAGTATCACTATTTCTTATGTCAATATGAACTTTTATTTTGAATCATTTGGATCTGAACATTCATGCCACAATGAAGAAAATTACATTGAGAATTATGCTAGGTAGCATTCCACATCAAAAAAATCTGTTTTTATCATTTACCTACTCGAGGACGAGCAGGAATTAAGCTTGGGGATGCTTGATGCGTCTCCAATGTATATATAATTTTTGATTGTTCCATGCTATTATATTACCCCTTTTGGATGTTTATGGGATTTATTTTTACACATTTATATCATTTTGGGGACTAACCTACTAACCGGAGGCCTAGCCCATATTGTTGTTTTATTGCATGTTTCAGTATTTCAAAGAAAAGGAATATCAAACGGAGTCCAAACGGAATGAAACCTTCGGGAGCGTGATTTTTAGGAAGAATATGATCCGGGAGACTTGGAGTTCACGTCAGAAGAGCATCGAGGAAGCCACGAGATAGGGGGCGCGCCCACACCCCTGGGCGCGCCCTACCCTCTCATGGGCCCCTCGAGGTGTCACGCCCAATATGCGACCCTATCCAAAAGGAACTCGAAGGTCCCACCAAGGATAGACCCGCAAATTGAAACGCTTTTGCAAGGTGGATATCATTACATCAACATTACATAATAGATGGGGATACATACAAGAGGCATACAGTGCCACACGAATACAACATCACAATACATCAGAGCACCATCCGACTATGGATGAAACACAAACAGAAACTCAAATGACATCCACCCTGCTAGCCCAGGCTGCCGACCTGGAACCTATCCCCTGATTGAAGAAGAAGCAGAAGAAGAACTCCAAAACAAGCAAACATCGCTCTCGCGTCAGGATCATCGCAAAACCTGTACCTGCAACTATTGTTGTAGTAATTTGTGAGCCACCAGGACTCAGCAATCCCATTACCATGGGTATCAAGACTAGCAAAGCTTAAAGGGTAAGGAAGGGGTAAAGTGGTGAGGTTGCAGCAGCGACTAAGCAAGTATGGTGGCTAACATACGCAAATAAGAGCGAGAAGAGAACCAAAGGAACGGTCGTCAACTAGTAATGATCAAGAAGTGATCCTGAGCTCCTACTTACGTCAAACATAACCCAAAGACCGTGTTCACTTCTCGGACTCCGCCGAAAAGAGACCATCATGGCTACACACACGGTTGATGCGTTTTAATTCGGATCTGGTGTCAAGTTATCTACAACCGGACATTAACAAATTCCCATCTGCCCATAACCGCGGGCACGGCTTTCGAAAGTTTATACCCTGCAGGGGTGTCCCAACTTAGCCCATGATAAGCTCTCGCGATCAACGAAGGATATTCCTTCTCCCAGGAAGACCCGATCAGTCTCGGAATCCCGGTTTACAAGACATTTCAACAATGGTAAAACAAGACCAGCAAAGTCACCCGATGCGCCGACAATCCCGATAGGAGCTGCACATATCTCGTTCTCAGGGCAGCACCGGATGAGACTAGCTACGAGTAAAACCAACCCTCAAGTTGCCCCGAGGTGGCCCCGCAGGCAGCTCAGTTCGGACCAACACTTAGACAAGCACTGGCCCGGGGGGGCTAAAATAAAGATGACCCTTGAGAGAGCGACTCCCAAGGGAAAAGTAGGTGGTGGTGAGGCAAATGGTAAAACCAAGGTTGGGCCTTGCTGGAGGAGTTTTATTCAAAGCGAACTGTCAAGGGGGTCCCATAAATCACCCAACCGCGTAAGGAACGCAAAATCCGGGAACATAACACCGGTATGACGGAAACTAGGGCGACAAGAGTGGAACAAAACACCAGGCATAAGGCCAAGTCTTCCACCCTTTACCAAGTATATAGATGCATTAAATAGTATAAGAGATATTGTGATATCCCAACATAACCCTGTCCACCATGGAGCAATCTTCATCTTCACCTGCAACTAGCAACTCTATAAGAGGGGCTGAGAAAAGCGGTAACATAGCCAAGCAACGGTTTGCTAGGAAGGGTGAAAAAGGTTAGAGGCTGACATGGCAAATTGGGAAGGCTTGAAGAGCAAATGATAGGTAGCGCAGCAAAGCGATAGAACGAAGCAACTAGCATAGCAATGATAGTAGTGAGATCCAGGGTAGCGGTCATCTTGCCTAAAATCCCGCAAGGAAGAAGAACAAGTCCATGAAGAAGCCGAATGGATGAAGCCACGAAGACGAACCAAGCGTAGACGAATGAATCCTCACGATCGCATCGAAACAGGAACTATCGAAAAGAAGCACACAACATGGTAAACACACCACACATAGGCAAGACAAGAAGCACACCCAAGCATGATGCATGACAAGGCTACATGAAGCTACTCATGGCAAGAGATGATGCAAACAAGAGCAACACATCAAGGCAAGTTTAAATGAGGCCGGAAACAACATATAACAATTCCGGTAAGTCCTCATATGCAAATTTCGAAATTGGTCCAGATCTGAATAAACCTTATGTTCAAGTTGTTAAATAGCAAGTTAAGATGCACCAAAATGATCTACACGAGATTCTAGTCAAGTTACATATAAAGTTCATTTAATTCAGAGCTACGGCCTAGAAGATATGAGCAAAACAAGTTAAACATGGCATTGATGCTAAATGCATCCAAACATCAAGAAAACACTCCCAAACAAGGATGCAACATGATAATATGAAACTACATACAAAATCAAGCAAGTTTCATATAGAGCACACTCAAAACGGAGCAACGGTTCAACACATACACTCTATACAAGGCATAACAACAATCTGTCCATAACAGCAAGTAGGCATATTGCAAGCATCAAAACAACATGCTACAGTACCACAATATGAAAACAAAAGACATGGTCATGATGTAGAGGTAAAGCATAACAAAACATGAACACTGAGCTATCTCCAGAAATCACTAGAACATGCTCAAACACACATGGCAAGTTTGCAAATAATAACAGTTTAAGAATTTAGCAGAAATAACATCAGGTTGCAATGTTTAGAGCTATCAAACAACATGTTACAGGAACTAACCATGGCAACCAAAGGCAAGGAATGAATCTACTAATTGCATAGAACAAAAGTCCTTTACTGACCAAGAGCCAAAAAGGATCAGAAGAAATTATGGCATCCACGTAAACATAGCAAGTTATATGACAGATTCATACATGGCAGGAACAACAATAAGTAGGCATGTTGGTGAGCTTGTACCACTCACCACAGAGCAATACATGGCATGTAAAGGCAACCAACAGCAAGAAGACATATTTATGAAGCTAAGCATGGCAAGAGCAAGTTCATAGGGTGCATGGATCAACTACAAAAACCTTGGCAAAATTGAATAACATGTAAACAATCTGCCAGGAAACATTTTGTAGCAAAAGTAGAGCACGAAAATGACATGCTAGGCTACTCCATAATTGCAACCAGGGGCATGTATGGATAGCTCACAACCATATGTTAAAAACATCCTTACTGAAGTATCTCAAAATAAGCATGGATCTCTCTGTAGCATCAAGTTTACATGGCATAAAAATAACAGCAGAACAGGGACTACAAACAGCAACATCACGAGGCCTAGTTTACATCCTTGTGCTAGTAACCACATTGATCACAAAAATACATGGCATACACCCCTGTAAATATGGCATGGCATAGATTAAAACACATGTAGACATCAACCTCATAGGATGCACACATCAAACATGGCAAAAATGACAAATGAGCATGTTATAACAGTTTCAGCAGATTAACCTCACATAGCACTCTTGCAACGATGATTCAGGCATCAAGATGAACTCAAATGAACATGATGAAATGGAACGAAATGAAGTACTCGTCGAGACGAACGATTTGACATATTACACGCATGAAACGGATCTGTATGCAGCAAGTTATGATGCGATGAACATGGCATGATAATGCAAAATATTTTAGGGACTTAGGCGTTTTCAGGAAAAAACATGTGAGCGTCGGATAGCAAAATGAGGCACGGGTGCGGGATAGCGGGGGCTGCTCACCATGGGCCGAGCCCAGGTCGGGGAGGAGACAGGCCGGCGGTGGGGAGGCCGGGCCGGCTGGCTGGGCCTTGCTTGCGGGGCCCACGAAGGGGAGGCCCAGCTCATCGTCCTCCCCTCGTGCTCGCGCACGGGCAGGTTGCAGGGGAGGCGGTGGCGGTTGGTCAACGGCGGCGGGGAGCCGCTCTGGCGATGGGAGAAGGCTGGGGATGGCCGGGATGAACGGATCCGGCGAGGGGGGTCCCGTTCCCTGCCAGATCCGGCGACGGCGAGGCCCGGCAGGGGCGACGTTCAGGCGGCGACGGCGGCGGTTCCATGGGAGGCGGCGGTTCCTGGAGAGAGAGAGCGAGCTGGTGAGGGAGAGGGAAGGCGATGGGAGGAGGAGAAGGAGGCGGGCGGCACGGTCTGGCCTGGGCGACAGAGGAGGTAGGGTCCGGCGGGGCTCCGGTGGAGGTGCTCGGGCGAGTGGGATCGGCGGTGGGCGGCTGCGGTGGTGCTCTCCCGCGCGAGAGCTCAGGCGCGAGGGCGGCTTCGGGCCCAGATCCGGCCCGGGGCGGGCCGGTTGCGGGCTTCCACGGGCCGCAGCGGCGGGGAGGCGGGACGAGGCCACGTGGCGGCGTGGGAGAGGCCGGAGGGCGCTGGCAGGGCGAGGTGGCGCGCGCTGGTTGGTCGGGGCAGGGTGGCGGCGCCGCCAAGTGGCGAAGCTGGAACGGGTGGCGCGGAAATGGAGGTGGGAGGCGGCGGAGATCCCGAGGAGGTGGGGGGATTGCTGCGGCTGGGGTTAGGGAAGGGGTAGGTTGTCCAAAAATGGAAGGAGGAGGGGATTAAATAGGTAGGGGTTAGGGTTTGAAGGGGTTTGAGGCCGTTTTGGAGCCGTTCGATCACCATCGGACGGTCCGGAGCGGAGGGGAAGTGTAGGAGGGCTAGACGGGCTGTGATGAGAGGCCTTGGGCTGAGAGGAGAGAAGAGAAGTGAGGCCCGGCGACTGTTCCGGAGACCGAAACGCCCGGCGAAAATACCGGCAACGGTGCCGCTATATATTTAACGGTTGGGCTATCAAACGAGCTCCGAATGCGACGAAACTTGACAGGCGCTTTGTATACACTATAATAAGACCGCATGCCAAGATGCATCCCATTCCTAGAACATTTTTCAGCCACTCATAGAACGAGGTCTGAGAGGGTCAACGGACGCGGAGAGAGAGTCAGATCGCAAAACGGACAATGGAGAAAAGGACCAGATTCAAGTTTCGAAAAAACATGCAGATAAAATGCAGATGATGACATGGCAAAATGCAACACGCAAGCAAATGACATGGAAACAACGCCGAATAACTAGCAGACACCTGGCGCATCGGATCCGGGGCCTTACAGAGGCTCCCCCGACCGACTTCTTTCGCCTATATAAGCCTACGTACCCTAAAAACATCAAATCAGATAGATCGAGAGTTCCGCCGCCGCAAGCCTTTGTAGCCACCAAAAACCTCTCAGGAGCTCGTTCTGGCACCTTGCCGGAGGGGGAACCCATCACCGGTGGCCATCTTCATCATCCTGACGCTCTCCATGACGAGGAGGGAGTCACCCTCGGGGATGAGTGTCAGGACCCCGACTCAATGCCACATCGATCTAGCATGTAACACCTCATATCACTTTGCAGCCTCACGCACGGTATCCCCACGGGTGTCGCCTTACCTTTGCCCGGGACCGTTTGCGCCTTTTGGCACACGTATATGATAATGTCGCTAGCATCCATATGATAAGGAGCCCGGGCTGACATGGCTAGTCGTAAACCCAAAGTGGCACAAACTTACAGGGACAGGCATCCATGACCCAGCATCGAACATGTCGGTCATCAGCGAGTGAATCCAGGCTGTAGCACTGGGCTAGCAGGACTCCGGTATTCATCGCGTGACATTTCCCCGAAGGGACAGACACAGGAACGAAGAAGGACACATGCCGGCCAGCCTAAGTGTTCCGGAGCAGTAGCAAGCTACCATGTCTCAGTGGAAGCACTAGAAGACATTTCCCGGTAAGAGGGGCTACTAAGGATAAACAACTAGATAGTCAGATCCCACACATACCAAGCATTTCAATAACATACACACAATATGCTCAATATGTGCAAATACAACATGGCATCACAACATGACTCTACGACTCAAGTATTTATTCAATAGGCTCCGAGGAGCGAGATATTACAAACAGGGGTCTCATGACCCAACATTCAGAGCATACAAATCAAAGCACAAGCGGAAGCTATCATGTCTGGGTACAGACATCTATAAATGAAAAAGGCTGAGAAGCCTGACTATCTACCAGATCCTGCCGAGGGCACAAGATCGTAGCTGAGGTATCAAGCTAAACTTCGAAGTCCACGTGGAACTACTAATGAGACTGAAGTCTCTCTGCAAAAACATAAATTAAGCAACGTGAGTACAAATGTACCCAGCAAGACTTACATCAGATCTAACTACATATGCATCATTATCAACAAAGGGGATGGTGGGGTTTAACTGCAGCAAGCCAGCTTTGACTCGGTGGCTAACCTGAACTACGACTGCAAGTAACTCTTTTAAGGTGGCGCACACGAGTCCACATATTCACCAACCAATACACCACTATGGATCCGCTCCCGTCCCCCTACGAGAACGCCATCCATAGCACTCACGCTTATCTTGCATATTTTAGAGTATCCACTTTCACTTGTCTATGAACTGTATAGGCAACCCAGAAGTCCTTTTCCGCGGACACGGCTATTCGAATAGATGATGTTAACCCTGCAGGGGTGTACTTCTTTACACACGCTCTCACCACTTACCGCCGTTTACACGACATGTACTCGGCAACCTTCAAGCGGAAGCCCAACGTGGGTGTCGGCCACGGCCTACCTAAACACTCAAGTTTCTAGTCCAGGTTTATCGCCTATTCGGGTTCCATCCATGAGGAGATCCGGCCGGGGTTTCGCTCACAGCCCCAAACGATGTGAACAGGGTTCCCGAGACACCAAACGGCGCTCAGTACACCGTGCCACGTACCTACCGCATCACAGCCCACCCCTACGGTCAGCGCTGTCCACGGCCTCCAGTAGGCTACAAACACCAGAAACTACTTGCAACTCCTGTACAGAGGACAAGGGTGATTAAGAAGCCTAGAGGGTCCATTGGTTTCAGGCCCAATGCGTGGTAGTAACTGTATCATGGATCACAAACACAGAACTCAGTTCCTGAGGACGGCTGCAATGAGACAACCCACCATGTACTCCTACATGGCCTCTCACCGCTACCTTTAACAAATCGTGTTTACACGCTTAGCTCGCACACGGTAGGACATGTTCACACACCTCTGATTCATTCCCGATGAATCAGACCTGACTCAACTCTAAGCAGTAGCAGGCATGACAAACAAACATGAATGAGTAGGCACAATAGGGCTCAAACAACTCCTACTCATACTAGTGAGTTTCATCTATTTACTGTGGCAATGACAGGTCATGCAGAGGATAAAGGGGTTCAGCTACCGCAGCAAGTAACAAATGACTCGTTGTTGTCGTAATGCAGTAAAAGAGAGCAGGGCGAGAGAGTAGGATTGTATCGGAATGAACAAGGGGGTTTTGCTTGCCTGGCACTTCTGAAGATAACATTGAGTCTTCATCAGTGTCAACGATCACATCATCGGTACAGCGTCTACCGAGGGGGAACAACACCGGCAAACATGGAAGAAACACGATCAATGCAATGCACAGTATGATGCATGCTATGACATGGCAATATTAATGTGTTTTGGGCTAATGCATCTAGCAACAAGTTAAATGGGGTTGGTTTGAACACTAGGTTCAAATTCAAACTCCATATGTGAGAGATTAAATGCCATTTAATTGTTTTCTGCTAAACAGCAGCTATAAGTTGTTCTAACATGCATGAAAATGGTACAGATGGATAGATTGGATTTTTCTGATCATTTTTCATATATAATTTATTTCATTTGGAGTTACGTGCAATTCAAAGCGCATTCCATAGTTGTATTAGATAGTTTAGATATAGTGACCCACTAGTTCGAGATGCACTGACCTTGGCCATTGCCTGCTAACTACGGTCATTATATGTCAATTCGGATCGCACACCGGAAGCAAAGATCAGGGGATTGCCAACTTGAATGAATGTAATCCGGTTACGGTGTAGGGGAGATTTATTATTGAGTTGATAACGCACTCCGTTGATTTTATATGATTTTTAGAAGTTTTGGGTATTTTCTGAAAATAATAAATCATTTATGATTTATTAAAATCCCAGAAACAAATACTGCGTCAGCATGACGTATTAGTGACGTCAGCAGGTCAACGTGCGACCCAGGTCAAACTGACCGGTGGGGCCCGAGTGTTAGTGTCTAACTAAACTAACCTAGCTTAGTTAATACTAACCTAACTTAATTAGCCGGGCGGGGCCCGCATGTTAGTGGCTCTGGGGAAATCAAACTAGGGTCAAACCCGGGCCAACTCGCTGGAGTTGACCCGCGGCTCGTCGCCGGCGGAGCCAGAGACGGCGGAGGGGTGCGGGTTTCCTCCTTCGGTGACCAAAAGGCCGGCGGAGGGCGTCTACGTGACGCGGGCGCTCGTCCGCGTCGAGTGCTGCACACAACAGCGGCTCCGGTGGCCTAAGTCGACGGCGGCAGCGACTTGCGCGGCGGCCGGAGCTTCGGCCAACGGCGGGTTAGGCGCTGTAGGGAACGGCAGGAGCCGCGGGTGGTCGCGGTCGACTCCTGGGAACGTGCTGAGCACGGTGGCGCGCTTGGTTGCGAGCTTGAGCGGTTGTGGCCACGGCTACACCATGGCCGGCGGCGAGATGCTTCGGTCACGGTTGGGGATCGGGGCTAGAGGACGAACGCGTTGACGGGGAGAGTGGCGAGGGGCGTAGGAGCTCACAGCGGTTCCGTAGGGTTGGTCAGTGGGCTCGCGGAGAGGCCGGAGCAGTCTGGGCGGCGATGGAGATCTCCGCAGTCGGGAGGTTGAAGACGACGGCGTGGAGACGCACGGGGGCGTCCGGCGTTGCACAGCTCGACGAGGAGGAAGAGGGGTACTAGTTTGAGCTCTTGAGCACCTCAGGGTGTCGCCGGGATGGCGGTGTCCGCGGTGGTGGTGAGCGGCGGCGACGGAGGCGCTCGGGCGGAAAGAACAGAGGAGGGGGAGAGCGTTCGGGGGAGAGAGAGGAAGGTCCAGGGTGTCCAGGCGTCGCGCTGGCGTCGTCTAGGCGCGACGAGGGGGAGCCAGGCAGGCTAGGAGGGAGGAGGTGGCCGGGGCGCGTGCGTGCGCGCGTCGGCCGCACGCGCGTCCCCCTGGCAGAGGAGGAAGGCGACAGGGGGGTAGCGGTGGCAAGCTGGGCCGCCAGCTGGAGTTGGCCCAGGTGGGCTGAGAGGTGAGTGCCAGGTAGTTCTTCTGCTCTTTTCCTCTTACTTATTGTTTTCTATTTTCTCTTCCTCTGTTTTGATTTAGTTTAGCAACTAAATCATTTTAATAAATTATGTAGGTTTTTATGTGACTTGCTAAAATATATACAAAGCCACTCACAAACTTCCAGAATTATTGGAGTCATATTTAATATATATTAAATATAAATCCAAAGCAAATAGTTATTGGATTAATTCAATGGCCAAAATAAATATTTCTGTGACTCCAAAAATATTGATTTGAATTTTACCTCTTACCAATATTTCTATAGAATAACAGGAACATTTTCTTGGACTCATTTGAGAAGATTTAAATGTTGGTTATTTTTAGAGGTTTCCTGAGGCTTTTGAAAATTCCTCAATTCAAATTTCATTTGAATTTAAACATGATGCACACATGGAAGCTAGCATAAGTCAGGCCAGAACTAGGGATGTGACAATGAGGGTATGTACCAGTAGCTATGCATTTGATCTCTCTCTCTCTCTCGTGTTCTCTCTATGGCACGATCTTGATGTATCGCGAGCTTTGCTATTATAGTTGGATCATATGATGTTTCTCCCCCTCTACTCTTTTGTGATGAATTGAGTTTTCCCTTTGAAGTTATCTTATCGGATTGAGTCTTTAAGGATTTGAGAACACTTGATGTATGTCTTGACGTGCTTATCTGTGGTGACAATGGGATATTCACGTGATCCATTTGATGTATGTTTTGGTGATCAACTTGCAGGTTCCTTGACCTTGGGAATCTATGCATAGGGGTTGACACACGTTTTCGTCTTGACTCTCCGGTAGAATCTTTGGGGGCACTCTTTGAAGTACTTTGTGTTGGTTGAATAGATGAATCTGAGATTGTGTGATGCATATCATATAATCATGCCCACGGATACTTGAGGTGACAATGGAGTATCTAAGTGACATTAGGGTTTTGGTTGATTTGTGTCTTAAGGTGTTATTCTAGTACGAACTCTTGAATAGATTGATCCGAAAGAATAACTTTGAGGTGGTTTCGTACCCTACCATAATCTCTTTGTTTGTTCTCCACTATTAGTGGCTTTGGAGTGACTCTTTGTGGCATGTTGAGGGATTGTTATATGATCTATCTATGTTATTATTGTTGAGAGAACTTGCACTAGTGAAAGTATGAACCTTATGCCTTGTTTCCTACCATTGCAATACCGTTTACGCTCACTTTTATCATTAGTTACCTTGCTGTTTTTATATTTTCAGATTACAAATACCTTTATCTACTATCCATATTGCACTTGTATCACCATCTCTTCGCTGAACTAGTGCACATATACAATTTACCATTGTATTGGGTGTGTTGGGGACACAAGAGACTCTTTGTTATTTGGTTGCAGGGTTGTTTGAGAGAGACCATCTTCATCCTACGCCTCCCACGGATTGATAAACCTTAGGTCATCCACTTGAGGGAAATTTGCTACTGTCCTACAAACTTGTGCACTTGCAGGCCCAACAACGTCTACAAGAAGAAGGTTGTGTAGTAGACATCATGCACCTCCGCTCCCGCTTGGGAATATGGGTGGCGTTTAACATGTTCACCGTTTTGATTTGCGGGGGAAACTTCTTTCGCCCTCCTGTGTTCGGTGGCTGGGGCTCCTCGTCGTCGTCATTGCTTTGTGACCCCTTCTCATTGTTTTTGGCCCTTGACTTGTCAGCTTGTTTGAAGACCCAGCATTCTCTGTTGGTATGATTGGCTGGTGTTCCTGGGGTGCCGTGAATTTAGCATGGATGGTCGAGTATACGGTCCAAACTGGACGTGCCCAGACTATTTCTTTTGAATTGTTTCTTCCTTTGACCGGTATTAGAGCCGCTGAATCCGGTATTGATGGTCGTACCTTTGGTGTTATCGTCATTATTTCGATGCTTATGGTTGCTGTGTTGGGACTTGCCATTGTTATCTCTTGGTTCAGAAGTGCCATGATTTCTTGATTTGTTGCTGCTGCGAGCCAACCAGCTGTCCTCGCCTGCAGAAAAGCGGGTCATCAGTGTCGTAAGGGCTATCATTTCAGCTTCTCTTGGCCAAGGTGTCGAGCAAGCCATTCGTCACAGATGTTATGCTTGAAGGCCGCTAGGGCTTCGGCATCCGGACAGTCGAAGATTTGATTCTTTTTAGTTAAGACTGTTGGGGAACGTAGTAATTTCAAAAAAATTCCTACGAACACGCAAGATCATGGTGATGATATAGCAATGAGAGGGGAGAGTGTTCTTCTACGTACCCTCGTAGACCGTAAGCGGAAGCGTTAGCACAACGCGGTTGATGTAGTCGTACGTCTTCACGATCCGATCGATCCAAGCACCAAACGTACGGGGCCTCCGAGTTCAGCACACGTTCAGCTCGATGACGATCTCCGGACCTCCGATCCAGCAAAGGCTCCGGAGATGAGTTCCGTCAGCACGACGGCGTGGTGACGATGATGATGTTCTACCGGCGCAGGGCTTCGCCTAAACTCTGCGACGATATGACCGAGGTGGAATATGGTGGAAGGGGGCACCGCACACGGCTAAGGAACGATCCGTAGATCAACTTGTATTGTTGTCCTTGGAGGTGCCCCCCTGCCCCCGTATATAAAGGAGCCAGGGGGAGGGGTTCGGCCGGCCAGGACGGGCGCGCCAGGAGGAGTCCTCCTCCCACCGGGAGTAGGACTCCCCCCCTTCCTTGTTGGTGTAGGAGAGAAGGAAAGAGGGGGAGAGGAGGAAGGAAAAGGGGGCTGCACCCCTTGTCCAATTCGGACCAGAGGGGGGCTGCACGCCTCCTTACTTTCGGCCTCTCTCCTCTATTCCCGTATGGCCCAATAAGGCCCATATACTCCCCGGCGAATTCCCGTAACTCTCCGGTACTCCGAAAAATACCCGAATGACTCGGAACCTTTCCGAACTCCAAATATAGTCGTCCACTATATCGATCTTTACGTCTCGACCATTTCGAGACTCCTCGTCATGTCCCCGATCTCATCCGGGACTCCGAACTCCTTCGGTACATCAAAACTCATAAACTCATAATATAACTGTCATCGAAACCTTAAGCGTGCGGACCCTACGGGTTCGAGAACTATGTAGACATGACCTAGAACTATTCTCGGTCAATAACCAATAGCGGAACCTGGATGCTCATATTGGCTCCTACATATTCTACGAAGATCTTTATCGGTCAAACCGCATAACAACATACGTTGTTCCCTTTGTCATCGGTATGTTACTTGCCCGAGATTCGATCATCGGTATCCAATACCTAGTTCAATCTCGTTACCGGCAAGTCTCTTTACTCGTTACGTAATGCATCATTCCGTAACTAACTCATTAGTCACATTGCTTGCAAGGCTTATAGTGATGTGCATTACCGAGAGGGCCCAGAGATACCTCTCCGACAATCGGAGTGACAAAACCTAATCTCGAAATACGCCAACCCAACATGTACCTTTGGAGACACCTGTAGTACTCCTTTATAATCACCCAGTTACGTTGTGACGTTTGGTAGCACCCAAAGTGTTCCTCCGGTAAACGGGAGTTGCATAATCTCATAGTTACAGTTACATGTATAAGTCATGAAGAAAGCAATAGCAACATACTAAACGATCAAGTGCTAGGCTAACGGAATGGGTCATGTCAATCACATCATTCCCCTAATGATGTGATCCCGTTAATCAAATGACAACTCTTTTGTCCATGGCCAGGAAACATAATCATCTTTGATAAACGAGCTAGTCAAGTAGAGGCATACTAGTGACTATATGTTTGTCTATGTATTCACACATGTATCATGTTTCCGGTTAATACAATTCTAGCATGAATAATAAACATTTATCATGAAATAAGGAAATAAATAATAACTTTATTATTGCCTCTAGGGCATATTTCCTTCAGTCTCCCACTTGCACTAGAGTCAATAATCTAGTTCACATCGCTATGTGATTTAACACCAATATTCACATCTGCATGTGATCAATACCCATAGTTCACATCATAATGCGATCAACACCCAAAGGGTTTAATAGAGTCAATAATCTAGTTCGCATCGCTATGTGATTAACACCCAAAAGAGTACTAAGGTATGATCATGTTTTGCTCGTGAGAGAAGCTTAGTCAACGGGTCTGTCACATTCAGAGCCGCATGTATTTTGCAAATATTCTATGTCTTTAATGCTCTGCATGGAGCTACTCTAGCTTAATTGCTCCCACTTTCAAGATGTATCCAGATTGAGACTTAGAGTCATCTGGACCAGTGTAAAAGTTTGCACCGATGTACCTTTTACAACAAACTCTTTTATCACCTCCATAATTGAGAAACATCTCCTTAGTCCTCACTAAGGATATTTTTGACCGCTGTCCAGTGATCTACTATTAGATCAAAATTGTATTCCTTTGTCAAACTCAGAACAAGGTATACAATAGGTCTGGTTCACAGCATAGCATACTTTATAGAACCTATGACTGAGGCATAGGGAATGACTTTTCATTCTCTTTCTATTTTCTGCCATGGTCGGGTCTTGAGTCTTACTCAACTTCATACCTTTGCATCACAGGCAAGAACTCCTTCTTTGACTGTTCCATTTTGAACTATTTCAAAAATTTATCAAGGTATGTACTCATTGAAAAATCTTATCAAGCGTCTTGATCTATCTATATAGATCTTGATGCTCAATGTGTAAGCAGCTTCACCGAGGTCTTGCTTTGAAAAACTCTTATTCAAGTATCCTTTCATGCTATCTAGAATTTCCATATCATTTCCAATTAACAATATGTCATCCACATATAATTTTAGAAATGCTACAGAGCTCCCACTCACTTTCTTGTAAATACAGGCCTTTCCAAAAGTCTGTATAAAGCCATATGCTTTGATCAACACATCAAAGCGTATATTCCAACTCCGAGATGCTTGCACCAGTCCATTGATGGATCGCTGGAGCTTGCACATTTTGTTAGCACCTTTCGGATCGACAAAACCTTCTGGTTGCATCATATACAACTCTTCTTTAATAAATCCATTAAGGAATGCAGTTTTGACATCCATTTGCCAGATTTCATAAAATGTGGCAATTGCTAACATGATTCAGCCAGACTTAAGCTTTGATACGACTGAGAAAATCTCATCGTATTCAACACTTTGAACTTGTTGAAAACCTTTCGCAACAAGTCGAGCATAGTAGATAGTAACACTACTATCAGTGTCCGTCTTCCTCTTGAAGATCCATTTATTTAACATGGCTTGCTGATCATTGAGCAAGTCAATCAAAGTCCATACTTTGTTCTCATACATGGATCATATCTCAGATTTTATGGCCTCAAGCCATTTCGTGGAATCTGGGCTCATCATCGCTTCCTCATAGTTCGTAGGTTCATCATGGTCTAGTAACATGACTTCCAGAACATGATTACTGTACCACTCGGGTGCGGATCTTACTCTGGAAGACCTACGAGGTTTGGTAGCAACTTGATCTAAAGTTTCATGATCATCATCATTAACTTCCTCACTAATTGGTGTAGGAATCACTGGAACTGATTTCTGTGATGCACTACTTTCCAATTCGGGAGAAGGTACAAATTACCTTATCAAGCTCTACTTTCCTCCCACTCACTTCTTTCGAGAGAAACTCCTTCTCTAGAAAGGATCCATTTTTAGCAACGAATATCTTGCCTTCAGATCTGCGATAGAAGGTGTACCCAACAGTTTCCTTTGGGTATTCTATGAAGAGCACTTCTCCGATTTGGGTTTGAGCTTATCAGGATGAAACTTTTTCACATAAGCATCACAACCCCAAACTTTAAGAAACGACAATTTGGGTTTCTTGCTAAACCACAGTTCATACCCTGTCGTCTCAACGGATTTAGATGGTGCCCTTTTTAACGTGAATGCAGCTGTCTCTAATGCATAACCCCAAAACAATAGTGGTAAATCAGTAAGAGACATCATAGATCGCACCATATCAATAAAGTGCGGTTACAACGTTCGGACACACCATAACGTTGTGGTGTTCCAGGTGGCATGAGCTGTGAAACTATTCCACATTGTTTTAATTGAAGACCAAACTCGTAACTGAAATATTCTCTTCCACTATCAGATCGTAGAAACTTTATTTTCTTGTTATGATGATTCTCCACTTCACTCTGAAATTCTTTGAACCTTTCAACTATTTCAGACTTATGTTTCATCAAGTAGATATACCCATATCTGCTCAAATCATCTTGTGAAGGTCAGAAAAATAATGATACTTGCCACGAGCATCAACACTCATTGGATTGCATACATCGGTATGTATTATTTCCAATAAATCAGTATCTTGTTCCATTGTTCCGGAGAATGGAGTTTTAGTCATCTTGCCCAAAAGGCACGGTTTGCAAGCATCAAATGATTCATAACCAAGTGATTCCGGAAATCCATCTTTATGGAGTTTCTTCATGCGCTTTACACCGATATGACCCAAACGGCAGTGCCACAAATAAGTTGCACTATCATTATTAACTTTGCATCTTTTGGCATCAATATTATGAATATGTGTATCACTACGATCGAGATCCAACAAACTGTTTTCATTGGGTGTATGACCATCGAAGGTTTTATTCATGTAAACAGAATAACAATTATTCTTTGACTTTAAATGAATAACTGTATCGCAATAAACATGATCAAATCATATTTATGTTCAACGCAAACGCCAAATAACATTTATTTAGTTTTAACACTAATCCCGAAAGTATAGGGAGTGTGCGATGATGATCATATCAATCTTGGAACCACTTCCAACACACATCGTCACTTCACCCTCAACTAGTTTCTGTTTATTTCGTAACTCCTGTTTCGAGTTACTAATCTTAGTAACCGAACAAGTATCAAATACTCAGGGGCTACTATAAACACTAGTAAGGCACACATCAATAACCTGAATATCAAATATACCCTTGTTCACTTTGCCATCCTTCTTATCCACCAAATATTTGGAGTAGTCCACTTCCAGTGACCATTTCCTTTGCAGTAGAAGCACTCAGATTCAGGCTTAGGTCCAGCTTTGGGCTTCTTCACGGGAGTGAAAACTTGTTTGCCATTCTACTTGAAGTTTCCCTTTCTTTCCCTTTGCCCTTTTCTTGAAACTAGTGATCTTGTCAATCATCAACACTTGATGCTCTTTCTTGTTTTCTACCTTCGTCGATTTCAACATCACGAAGAGCTTGGGAATCACTTTCGTCATTCCTTGCATATTATAGTTCATCACGAAGTTCTACTAACTTGGTGATGGTGACTAGAGAATTCTGTCAATCACTATTTTATCTGGAAGATTAACTCCCACTTGATTCAAGCGATTGTAGTACCCAGACAATCTGAGCACATGCTCACTAGTTGAGCGATTCTCCTCCATCTTTTAGCCATAGAACTTGTTGGAGACTTCATATCTCTCAACTCGGGTATTTGCTTGAAATATCAACTTCAATTCCTAGAACACATCATATGATCCATGACGTTCAAAACGTCTTTGAAGTCCCGATTCTAAGCCGTTAAGCATGGTGCACTAAACTATCAAGTAGTCATCATATTGAGCTAGCCAAACATTCATAACGTCTGCATCTGCTCCTGCAATAGGTTTGTCACCTAGCGGTGCATCAAGGACATAATTCTTCTGTGCAGCAATGAGGATAAACCTCATATCACGGATCCAATCCGCATCATTGCTACCAACATCTTTCAACACAATTTTCTCTAGGAACATATCAAAATAAACATATAAAAGCAACAACGCGAGCTATTGATCTACAACATAATTTGCAAAATACTACCAGGACTAAGTTCATGATAAATTTAAGTTCAATTAATCATATTACTTAAGAACTCCCACTTAGACAGACATCTCTCTAGTCATCTAAGTGATCACGTGATCCAAATCAACTAAACCATGTCCGATCATCACGTGCGATGGAGTAGTTTGCAATGGTGAACATCACTATGTTGATCATATCTACTATATGATTCACGCTCGACCTTTCGGTCTCCGTGTTCCGAGGCCATATCTGTATATGCTAGGCTTGTCAAGTATGACCTGAGTATTCCGCGTGTGCAACTGTTTTGCACCCGTTGTATTTGAACGTAGAGCCTATCACACCCGATCATCACGTGGTGTCTCAGCACGAAGAACTTTCGCAACGGTGCATACTCAGGGAGAACACTTCTTGATTATTAGTGAGAGATCATCTTAAAATGCTACCGTCAATCAAAGCAAGATAAGATGCATAAAGGATAAACATCACATGCAATCAATATAAGTGATATGATATGGCCATCATCATCTTGTGCTTGTGATCTCCATCTTCGAAGCACCGTCGTGATCACCATCGTCACCGACGCGACACCTTGATCTCCATCGTAGCATCATTGTCATTACGCCATCTATTGCTTCTACGACTATCGCTACCGCTTAGAGATAAAGTAAAGCAATTACAGGGCGTTTGCATTTCATACAATAAAGCGACAACCATATGGCTCCTGCCAGTTGCCGATAACTTCGGTTACAAAACATGATCATCTCATACAATAAAATATAGCATCACGTCTTGACCATATCACATCACAACATGCCCTGCAAAAACAAGTTAGACGTCCTCTACTTTGTTGTTGCAAATTTTACGTGGCTGCTACGGGCTGAGCAAGAACCGTTCTTACCTACGCATCAAAAACCACAACGATAGTTCGTCAAGTTGGTGCTGTTTTAACCTTCGCAAGGACCGGGCGTAGCCACACTCGATTCAGCTAAAGTGAGAGAGACAGACACCCGCCAGCCACCTTTAAGCACGAGTGCTCGTAACGGCGAAACCAGTCTCGCGTAAGCGTACGCGTAATGTCGGTCCGGGCCGCTTCATCTCACAATACCGCCGAACCAAAGTATGACATGCTGGTAAGCAGTATGACTTGTATTGCCCACAACTCACTTGTGTTCTACTCGTGCATATAACATCAACGCATAAAACCTAGGCTCGGATGCCACTATTGGGGAACGTAGTAATTTCAAAAAAAATCCTACGCACTCACAAGATCATGGTGATGATATAGCAACGAGAGGGGAGAGTGTTCGTCTACGTACCCTCGTAGACCGTAAGCGGAAGCGTTAGCACAACGCGGTTGATGTAGTCGTACGTCTTCACGATCCGACCGATCCAAGCACCGAACGTACGGGGCCTCCGAGTTCAGCACACGTTCAGCTCGATGACGATCTCCGGACCTCCGATCCAGCAAAGGCTCCGGAGATGAGTTCCGTCAGCACGACGGCGTGGTGACGATGATGATGTTCTACCGGCGCAGGGCTTCGCCTAAACTCTGCGACGATATGACCGAGGTGGAATATGGTGGAAGGGGGCACCGCACATGGCTAAGGAACGATCCGTAGATCAACTTGTGTTGTTGTCCTTGGAGGTGCCCCCCTGCCCCCGTATATAAAGGAGCCAGGGGGAGGGGTTCGGCCGGCCAGGACGGGCGCGCCAGGAGGAGTCCTCCTCCCACCGGGAGTAGGACTCCCCCCCCTCCCTTGTTGGAGTAGGAGAGAAGGAAAGAGGGGGAGAGGAGGAAGGAAAAGGGGGCTGCACCCCTTGTCCAATTCGGACCAGAGGGGGGCTGCGCGCCTCCTTCCTTTCGGCCCCTCTCCTCTATTCCCGTATGGCCCAATAAGGCCCATATACTCCCCGGCGAATTCCCGTAACTCTCCGATACTCCGAAAAATACCCGAATCACTCGGAACCTTTCCGAACTCCGAATATAGTCGTCCAATATATCGATCTTTACGTCTCGACCATTTCGAGACTCCTCGTCATGTCCCCGATCTCATCCGGGACTCCGAACTCCTTCGGTACATCAAAACTCATAAACTCATAATATAACTGTCATCGAAACCTTAAGCGTGCGGACCCTACGGGTTCGAGAACTATGTAGACATGACCTAGAACTATTCTCGGTCAATAACCAATAGCGGAACCTGGATGCTCATATTGGCTCCTACATATTCTACGAAGATCTTTATCGGTCAAACCGCATAACAACATACGTTGTTCCCTTTGTCATCGGTATGTTACTTGCCCGAGATTCGATCGTCGGTATCCAATACCTAGTTCAACCTCGTTACCGGCAAGTCTCTTTACTCGTTACGTAATGCATCATTCCGTAACTAACTCATTAGTCACATTGCTTGCAAGGCTTATAGTGATGTGCACTACCGAGAGGGCCCAGAGATACCTCTCCGACAATCGGAGTGACAAAACCTAATCTCGAAATACGCCAACTCAAGATGTACCTTTGGAGACACCTGTAGTACTCCTTTATAATCACCCAGTTACGTTGTGACGTTTGGTAGCACCCAAAGTGTTCCTCCGGTAAACGGGAGTTGCATAATCTCATAGTTACAGGAACATGTATAAGTCATGAAGAAAGCAATAGCAACATACTAAACGATCAAGTGCTAGGCTAACGGAATGGGTCATGTCAATCACATCATTCTCCTAATGATGTGATCCCGTTAATCAAATGACAACTCTTTTGTCCATGGCTAGGAAACATAATCATCTTTGATAAACGAGCTAGTCAAGTAGAGGCATACTAGTGACTATATGTTTGTCTATGTATTCATACATGTATCATGTTTCCGGTTAATACAATTCTAGCATGAATAATAAACATTTATCATGAAATAAGGAAATAAATAATAACTTTATTATTGCCTCTAGGGCAAATTTCTTCAAAGACCCGAGTCCGGAATTTCCTGGCTGACTCTCCGGGCTGTTGGGTTATGTGACTTAAGTCATCAGCATCAGGTGGTCGCACATAAGTGCCCTGGAAGTTGTCAAGGAATGCGTCTTCCTGGTTCTCCCTACTGCCAATGGAGTTTGTCGGCAGTCTATTCAGCCAATGTTGGGCCGGTCCCTTGAGTTTTAGTGGGAGGTACTTGATGGCATGTAGATCATCACCGCGGGCCATGTGAATGTGGAGAAGGAAATCTTCGATCCATACCGCGGGGTCTGTAGTCCCATCATATGGTTCGATGTTCACGGACTTAAATCCTTCTGGGAATTCATGCTCCATTACTTCGTCAGTGAAGCATAGGGGGTGTGCGGCGCCTCTATGCCGGGCTACGTCACGACGCAGTTCCAATGAGTCTGGTCTACTATATTCGGCTCGGACGGATTTGTATTTAGTATATCCGGTGTGGCGGTCATCGTCATGTGTTGGGGCGCGCCCCCGCGATCCGTAGATCGATCTTGATTGTCCTGCTTTGCTTTTCAATTCGTCTTGCAGGTCATGCGTGTAGCCCTGGGCCTTTGTGTTTTTGTTTGATTGGCGACGGGTGAGGGAGTCCTGGATTAGGGGGTATCCGGACACCCGGACTATATACATCGTCCGGACTATCGAAGCGTGAAGATACAAGACTCAAGACTTCGGCCCGTGTCCGGATGGGACTCTCCTTTGCGTGGAAGACAAGCTTGGCAATCCGGATATCATATTTCCTTCCTTGTAACCGACTCCATGTAAACCCTAGCCCTCTTCGGTGTCTATATAAGCCGGAGAAGATGGTCCTTAGAAGGCCGATCACAATTACAAGCATACCATCATAGGCTAGCTCTTAGGGTTTAGCCTCTACGATCTCATGGTAGATCTACTCTTGTACTACTCATATCTTCAATATTAATCAAGCAGGAAGTAGGGTTTTACCTCCATCGAGAGGGCCCAAACCTGGGTAAACATTGTGTCCCTCGCTTCCTATTACCATCAGCCTAAGACACACAGATCGGGACCCCCTACCCGAGATCCGCCGGTTTTGACACCGACATTGGTGCTTTCATTGAGAGTTCCTCTGTGCCGTCGCTTCAAGGCTTGATGGCGTCTTCAATCATCAACAACATGGTCCAGGGTGAGACTTTTCTCCCCAGACAGATCTTTGTGTTCGACGGCTTCGCACTGCGGGCCAATTCACTTGGCCATCTGGAGCAGATCGACAGCTATGCCCCTGGCCACCAGATCAGGTTTGGAAACTTGAACTACACGGCGGATATTCGCGGAGACTTGATCTTTAACGGATTCGGCCCTGTGCCGGGAGCGCCTGACAGTCACGACGGGCGCGGCCTAGACCTGCTGTCGATCAATGCTCGGAACGTCATCCCTGCAATAGCCCCGGACATAAATCCGGAACAGGTTGCGTTGCCCAAGGACGGAGGGGTAGACCCCGCCCTGCAGGCCCCGTACTCATCGGCGTTGGAGCCCAACACAGGTCTCACCTCTGTGGAGACCCGTAACCTCGGACCCCCGGACTCGTATCTGGTCGCTGGTTCCCGTCCGCACACCCTCGAGTCAGCCGAGCCAGGTTGGGCTCCGGCAATGGAGTTTACCGCTGCGGACATCTTTCAACACTCGCCCTTTGGCGACATGCTGAACTCATTAAAGTCTCTCTCTCTCTGTCAGGAGACTCTAGGCTGAACTATGTCTGGCTTGAGTGGGAAGCAGGCGACGAAGGAATTCGCTGCCCACCCACCACCCGCTTGATTGCCACGATCGATGATTTAACCGACGTTCTGGACTTTGACTCCGAAGACATCGACGGTATGGACGACGATGCAGGAGAAGCTCCAGAATCTCTGGGGCACAGGATTACTACCTTGTCACATGATATATACATTGTGGATACGCCCAAGAAGGACGACAATGATAATCCGGTCAATAAAACACCCGGACAAAAGCCAAAATGGCGGCGTAGACACCGCTCAAAATCCAACAATAGTGAAAACTGCGACAAGAGCGCAAGAAGGGCTGACATACCAGAAGGCAGTAATGACCACACGGACCCAGCGATGGAGCAGGACGAGCCAGGTCACGCCAAACCAAGTTCGGAACAAATATCCGATCACAATGATCCGGAGGGACGAGCCCATGAAACCGCCCCAGAACAGGAATGGAGTTCGGACGATGATGCATTCATCATCCCGGATGAACGAGTGGAACGAGATAACCTCCACCGAAAGCTTTTGGCCACAGCAAGAAGTCTAAAGAAGTAGAAACAACGGCTTAAGGCCGCACAGGAAACGCTCAGTCGCAGATGGAATAAAGTGCTAGACACTGAAGAAAGATATGGCGACGATCGCCATACCAAAAGCTACCCAAAGCGCAAGCTACTGCCAGAATTCGACGACGAGGCCGTTCCACCAAAGAGTAATACAACCAGGAGACCAGACGTACCACGTCACAACCACAGCAGAGCGGCTACTAACACCGCGCACGATCTATGTGGGAAGATGGATAAGAAGGCCGGTGCATCCAGGTCCATCTATGGATCTAAAGGACACACCCCGGCGAGGGACTATATTCACCGAGACGCTAATACAAGCCAAATTCTAGTTCGGAATAAACTCCGGACACAACAACAGCCGACTACATGCCACGGCGCGCCCAGATACAGAGGGGCTGTGCACCCCTTGTGCTTCACCGAAGAAGTACTAGACCATGAATTCCCACAATGTTTCAAACCTGTGAACATAGAGGCATATGACGGAACGACAGACCCAGGGGTCTGGATCGAGGATTTTATCCTGCATATTCACATGGCTCGTGGGGATGATCTCCACGCCATCAAATACCTTCCCCTCAAGCTGAAGGGACCAGCTCGACACTGGTTGAAAAGCCTCCCTGAAAACTCAATTGGGAGTTGGGAGGAACTAGAAGATGCTTTCAGGGCCAATTTTCAAGGGACTTATGTCCGGCCTCCGGATGCAGACGATCTAAGTCACATAATCCAACAGCCCGGAGAGTCCGCCCGCAAGCTTTGGAATAGATTCCTCACTAAGAAGAATCAAATTGTCGATTGTTCGGACGCCGAAGCCTTAGCGGCATTCAAACACAGCATCCGCGACGAATGGCTCGCCAGACACCTCTGCCAAGAAAAGCCATGGACAATGGCAGCCTTAACAAGCCTTATGACCCGCTTTTGCGCGGGTGAAGATAGCTGGCTAGCCCGTAAAGGCACCAGCAACCCCAGCACGTCCGAAATAAGGGATGACAATGGGAAGCCTCGGCGTAATAAACACAAACGTCAAAGCCAGGAAGGGAGCCCGGACAGCACAAGAGTCAATGCCGGATTCAGGGGCTCTCAGCAAAAGAAGCCATTTAAAGGCAGTAAAGAGGGCCCGTCCAGTCTGAACAGAGTCCTGGACAGACTATGCCAAATTCATGGCACCCCGGAAAAACCTGCGAACCACACCGATAGAGAGTGCTGGGTCTTCAAGCAAGCCGGCAAACTAAATGCTGAACACAAAGGGAGGGAAACACCAAGTGAAGACGAGGACAAACCTCGCCAGCCGAACACTGGGGGACAGAAAAATTCCCGCCAGAGGTTAAAATAGTAAACATGATCCACGCGACTCACACAGTCACGAGAAGGCAAGAATGCGCGCTCAAAGACACACACGATGTAGAACCTATCGTACCCACATCTGACTACTGGATGTCTTGTCCGATCACTTTTGATCACATGGACGGCCGAACTAGTATTCGGCGTGAAGGATCACAGGCCTTGGTGCTTGACCCAATAATCGATGGATACCGTCTCACACGTGTCCTCATGGACGGCGGCAGTAGTCTCAGTTTAATATACAAGGACACAGTCCGCGGGATAGGGATAAACCTATCCAGAATTAGCCAAAGCAACACCACCTTTGAAGGGGTGATACCAGGCATTGAAGCCTACGACAGGGGCTCCATCATACTGAGGGTAACATTTGGCCCCCCAGGCAACTCTAGAATGAAGAACTACTCTTCATCGTTGCACCCTTCCAAAGCGGCTATCATGCACTGCTTGGAAGACCGGCCTTCGCCCGCTTCAATGCATTGCCGCATTATGGCTACCTTACACTCAAGATGCCCGGTCCACGTGGTGTCATCACCGTTAGCAGAATCACAGAGCGCTCTTCACGCGCAGAGGAACACGTGACGGCCCTGGCGGGCGGACTATAAGCAGCCTCTAATACCACAAAACATGACTGGTCATTAAGACCACAGACACGGTTAGACGAGTTCGGTAGCCCGGATAAAATTCAACCGGACACCGTTTATGTAATCCCATAGCGGAAACCAGGGGCTATAAATATTTAATGTAGCCCCAAAACTTGGCTCAACCTTATTGGCAGGCCATCATATTACACTTTTACTATCTATCGCATACTTACGTTATATTCTCCTATGAGTTTTCCTTTTTTCCCACAGACAATGTTCGCGCGATACCCTTCCAGGATACGGCACAATGGAGACAAAGGCGCAGACGTGCAGCAGGGCCCCGTTTAACAGGTTTCTCTTTAGATTGAGCCCCTGTGTAAACCTTTTCTATTGCCTCTTGTTGTTTAAACCATCCCGTGGGTTCCATACCCATAGAGGATACTGTCGTTATTGGCATTTCGCCATGACAGATTACCGCACGTACCTGGAAACACAGGGTTCATATTGAACGGGCATTCTTGAGCGCATCTTCTGTTATAAAGTCCGAACACCTTCGGGAGTGTTCGGCGTCACGAGTTTGGCCTTATATGCTTCAGCTCCAGATCATGTCTTGGGTCAAATGTTGGGTTCGCCCGGCTCCTGGGTTTGCCGCCTTATGTTCTGTTATTTTTGGCTAAGCCAGGCTAAGGGAGTCCCGGACTAGGGGGGTGTCCGGATAGCCGGATCACCACCATCGGCCGAACTATCATCGGCCGGACTCCAAGACTATGAAGATACAAGATTGAAGACTTCGTCCCGTGTTCGGAGGGGACTTTCCTTGGCGTGGAAGGCAAGCTTGGCGATACGGATATGTAGATCTCCTACCATTGTAACCGACTCTATGTAACCCTAGCCCTCTCCGGTGTCTATATAAACCGGATGGCTTTAGTCCGTAGGACACAACAACATCAACCCTTACAATCATACCATAGGCTAGCTTCTAGGGTTTAGCCTCCTTGATCTCGTGGTAGATCCACTCTTGTAAACATCCACAATATCAATGTCAATCAAGCAGGACGTAGGGTTTTACCTCCATTAAGAGGGCCCGAACCTGGGTAAAACATCGTGTCCCTTGTCTCCTGTTACCATCCGCCTAGACGCATGGTTCGGGACCCCCTACCCGAGATCCGCCGGTTTTGACACCGACATTGGTGCTTTCATTGAGAGTTCCTCTGTGCCGTCACCGATAGGAAGGATGCCTCTTCCCGTCTTCAAGGACGGTATTTTCGCCAAAGGAGCCTTGGCCGACTGCCAAACTATACGGCTAGGTGGTTTTCTTATGACCGTCTGTCCAGCCACCGCTTCAACAATGACTTCTCAAGTCGTTAAAAGCAAGCTTCATGTCAGCTCAGAATTTGCCGAGCGGCTGGATCCAATAGAGCTTTCGTCTGTCAACGAGCTCTTGGATCGCATCGCCGCCCTGGGAGTCGCTACGGACTACAATCAGATTGGGCCTAAAACCGATCTGAGAGAGATTAACTCTCCCCAGGTCACCCACCATGTTGCAGTGGTAGAAGAACAATGCGGCGACTCTTCTCCTATATTGAAAACTAGTCATGTCCGGGCTCCCGAACCCTCCATGCCGGATTCCCGCGGAGGGACGGACTTCGATCGAGCGCTGAACATAAAGTCAGGCATCGGACCGGACTCGTTGGACAATGTTCCACTTTCCAAGCTCCCAAATTCGGAAACTTCTCGGCCCTTCAGCCTCGAGATGGACAGGGTCCCGGACTCAATTAGGCCCGCCCGTCCAGATATATGCGATCTATCTCTAATCCGGCAAGAGCCAGCCGAGACAGTACATCATTACTGGGCCAGATTCCTCCTAGTCATGGACCGGATAAAGGACTGCCGAGAGGAAAACGCAATCTCGATCTTTTGCAATAATTGCACGGACAGGGGAATCTTGAACGCCGTCAGCCATCGTGAAATCACACGCTTCGCCGACCTAGCATCCATAGTGCGAAAGTACTATGCGATAGAGAGTTTCCGGAAAACCGAAAATAGGTTTTGGGACAATCCGGCCCCGGATACAGCCCCTGTCCGCAACAAAAGGGTGCATTACACTCAGGCACCAGGTACAAGAACCAAAAAACAGAAGCCCCTTAAAGGGAACGGAACCGTACTGGAGGGATGGCTCAGCAAACCCTGTACAATTCACAGTACCAAGGGCGCCACCCCAACACATAGCCTCCGTGCATGTTGGATATTACGGCAGGTGGCCAAAAGTGGCGAGGAGCTTCTAGCCCCGGGAAACCACACCAACAATACCAGTACGGTATCAACAGTCTTCGAGACTTTCGCATCAAACAATATGCGGAAACGAACAATCCGCAGCCTCGCCGAAGTCTATCAAGTAGCAACAACAAATCCTTGGAGCAACGCGGCCATCACCTTCAACGCCAGCGACGAACCTAAATTCCGAACAGCCCGAGCACCAGCCACATTGGTCCTCAGTCCAATAGTGGACGGCTTTCGACTTACCAAGGTGCTCATGGACGGCGGCAGTGGATTGAACCTCATTTACGAGGAAACTCTTCAAAAAATGGAAATAGATTGGAGCCGCGTTGAGCGAAGCAGCACAACCTTTAGAGGAATAATCCCCAGCCGGGAAGCACGTTGCACTGGAAAAATCACACTCGATGTGGTGTTTGGCTCACCGGACAATTACAGGTCCGAAGAAATCACATTCCAAGTGGCCCCGTTCAACAGCGGATATCACGCTATATTAGGACGAGAGGCATTCACGATTTTTCAAGCCGTACCCCATTACGGGTACATGAAGCTCAAAATGCCTGGGCCCGGCGGAATAATAACTCTCGTTAGTGATCCAGACATAGCACTCCGCGCCGAAAACAAGATAGCCGCATTAGCCTTGGAGGCACTATCCGAAGCCCTAGCGGCAGAGGAACTCACCGCGCTGCGCTCTATGGTGAATAGGGACGATGTGATACTCGATAAGAGATCCAAGTCCACCTCCTTTAAACCAGCACATGAAATAATAAAATTCTAGGTCCATCCAACGGACCCGACAAAGACGGCCTCCATCGGGGCACAGTTGAACCCTGATGTAGACGCCGCACTGCGAGAATTCCTTCGGGAAAATTGGGACATTTTCACCTGGCATCCTTCAGATATGCCAGGAATCCCCCGCAGATTGGCAGAGCATAGCCTAAACATCCTAAAAGGGTTCAAGCCAGTCAAACAAGCTCTTCGACGATTTTCCGAACCCAAAAGACAGGCAATGGGAGAAGAACTAGCCAAACTATTGGAAGCCGCATTCATCAGAGACATCAAACATCCGGATTGGCTAGCAAACCTAGTAATGGTACCAAAGAAGGACAAATCCTGGCGCCTATGTGTCGATTTCAAAGACCTAAATAAATCCTGCCAAAGGATCCCTTCCCCCTCCCCCGCATCGAGCAAATCATCGATGCCACTACAGGGCACGATTCATTGTGCTTCCTGGACGCACACTCCGGCTATCATCAAATCAAGATGGCAGAAGTGGATCAAGCCGCAACGGCATTCATTACTCCATATGGACCATTCTGCTTCAACATGATGCCCTTCGGACTTAAAAACGCCGGCGCAACATATCAGCGCATGATTCAAACATGTCTGGCTACCCAGATCGGCAAAACAGTAGAGGCATACGTAGACGACGTAGTCGTCAAAACTAAACACGTCGAAACTCTAGTAGACGACTTGAGGGTCACATTCGACAACCTCCGAGCATATGACATTAAGCTGAATCCGGAAAAATGCGTTTTCCGCATGCCAGCCGGAAAGCTCTTGGGCTTCATTGTATCCGGTAGAGGAATTGAAGCAAATCCGGCCAAGATCCGAGCTCTATCACAGCTGGACATTCCAAAAAACCTCAAACAGATCCAGAAACTGACTAGATGCGTGGCGGCTCTCAGCCGCTTTATCTCCCGCCTAGGAGAAAAGGCATTGCCCCTCTATCGCCTCCTCAGGGACACCGAACACTTCGAGTGGACGGATGCTGCCACTGCCGGACTCAAAGAAATAAAGGCCATATTGGCAACAAATTCGGTCCTGGCTGCGCCCAACCTGGGCGAACCAATGTTGTTATACATCGCAGCAACGCATCAAGTTGTAAGCGCGGTACTCGTCGTCGAACGAGAGACAGAAGGGCATAAATTCCCTCTTCAAAAATCAGTATACTACGTATCCACTGTGTTAACCCCCTGAAAGTCCCGTTACCCGTGTCGGCGGCGGTGGCACGGTCTACTTCCGTGGCCGCCGGGCACCTATGGGGAACGGGGGGCCCCTTTTCTGGTTCGGAGAGGGGGTGCGGAGGCCGCGCGCAGAGCGGATCGAGGTCCCGGGCGCGCGGTGGATCTGAGGGAGATGGCGGGCGATCTTTTTACCCAGCTTCGGAGCTCTCCGGAGAGATAAAACTCCTACTGCTGCTTTGTGTTGTTATTTGATCTTGCTCGAATCCGAGCGCACGGTGGTGTGATGTGTATGTGTCGGACCAGACCCTGATCCTGTGTCTCCAGGCGGACCGAACCCTAATCCTGTGTTTCCAGATGGACCGAACCCCTTCTACATGCGCATGGGCCTCCCTTTTATAGTCGAAAGGGGGCACCAATAGGTGGCAGCGTAAGAAGAGGGGGTAGAAAGGTAAAAACGCAGGTTGGTGTAACAGTGACCAACAGTGCCCCCTACCTAACTGACGGCAGGGGACAAGGGCATTTAATGCCCGTCCGGTCGCCCCAACAGTGCAGGGAGGCGATCGTCAAGTGAGCCACCGGTTGCCACGATGGCGTCTCTGTCAGCTCCGCTTGCCACCTCGCTCCGCATGGCTGTGTAGTGCCTCGCCACGTGCCTTTGGGACGGTCTTGTGATGACACGTCGCTGGATGTGCTGGAGTTTGGTTGGCAATCTTGCCGCGGCAAGTGCCTTGCCGCGGTCCTCCTCTTGTCGTGTCGGCAAGCTTGCCGGCGCTCGGGCCTTGCCGGGGCGCGCGGGGCGCCATGGCAAGTCCCCTGGAGGTGCCTCGGTCGGCCTTCCCGGCATGCTCCTCTTGCCGGGGCCTTTGTTCTCTTCCCGGCGAGCTCATCTTGCCGGGCCTTGGTTGGCCTTCCCGGCAAGCTCCTCTTGCCGGGGGCTCTGGTTGGTCTTCCCGGCAAGCTTCTCTTGCCGGGGGCTCTAGCTTGAGTACTCCGTCCCTGATCGGCATTAACGTAGCCGCGGAGGACCTTGGCGGATGCCCGGCAAGCCCTGCCGCGGGGTGCCGCGACTGCCCGTGTACAAGTTCGGGGTACTAAGGTATCCCCCTACTTTAGTACACCGACAGTAGCCCCCGGGCCTGGGCCATACACGATGCCGAGCGTTGTTGGGCCAGGCCCAAAACAGTGCACGGGCACGCGTGGCCTGGGTCCACACAAAATCGGACTCCGCTTCCACTGCGCACGCTCGGAGTGGCACGCGTCAAACGCGACATCGTGGGCGACGTGGGCGGTGTGTGCGGGGCTGAGCCCTCGCGAGCACGCATCAAGCCATGATGGAGGGGACGGCCCACGCCCTCCTTCCTAAATGGAGGTAGGCGTGGGGGCGTGGTGCATTTATTGGACGGGGCCAGCGCGCGGCTTTTGAGGCGTCCGCTCCCATGCTCACGGGGTGGGGCGAGACTGCCTCACCCGTCCACTCGGCGCTGCATCCCTGCCACGCGGCTCCCATGCGCCTGGGGTCACGGACGGTGGGATTGGAGAATCTGGGCCGGCGTGAGCAGAGGCAGCGGGTCGGCCCCGATTCCCTGCTCTCCCGCGCCTTGATTTGCCGAGCGGGGCGGCCGGGCTCCCGCCCTGGCCCTTTATAAGGGGCAGGGGGGAGGGCACAGAAGCCCACACTCCTTCTTTCCTTTTTAACTTCTGCTCCCCTTCCTCCCATTCGTCATGGAGAAAGGGAATCCTGGCCCCTCGTCGGTGGCGGCGAGGGTTGCCGCCAGACAGCGCATCCCTCCCTCTTTCGCTCCTGCAGCAGTGGAGCCGGTCGAGAGGGGAAGAAGGAGGGGGCGAGGCCGAGGGCGAGGTCGAGGGCGTGGCCGAGGCGCTCGGGGGAGAGGCGGCCGGGGTGGTGCGCCGCCCCCGTCTCCGCCGACGGCTCCTCTCCTCGAGGCGGTCCATATTGGGGACGACCCCTGGGAGTTCTTCGTCAAGCTGCGCCGGGCACCTCGCCGACGCCTCCGTCTTCCGGCTCCCTTTGCGAGCGCGATGGAGCCGGACCCGCCCGAGATGCTGGAGTTGCGCATGAGGGGCTGCGGGATCAGCGGCACTCGAGTTAGTGTCGTATCCCCAGCCCCCGGCGTGATGTACTTCGACCGAGGGTGGAAGACGTTCGCCCGCATCCATAGCTTGACGGCGGGGTTTACCCTCCATTTCAAGTTAATGGAGGGCAACCTTCTCGCCGTCAAGGTCTTCGGGGACTCCGGCATCCGGGCGAGATGCTGCGTGGACAGCTCCTCCGATAGCGAAGGTCCCTCCTCGAGCGAGAGTGACGAGGAGGGGAGCGATAGCGACGACGAGGACGGTGGGTCCGACTAGGTGTCAGACGCCGCCTCGCGCGCGTCACCGGCGACCCCATCATCCGGGTCGCCGGCCTTCTGAACTCCCCGGGGCCGTCTCCTTGGGTGGCTGGCGTAGGGAGGCGGCGGAAGAGGAAGAGGGGTGGCGGCAAGGCCGTCAAGTCGGAGTACGAGGGCGAGGTGCCCTCGACAGCGTGCTGACGTCCTGCCGCCCCGTCTTCGAGCTCTGCCTCCGGCGCCTCCGTCTCCGCCAAGCTCCTGGCCGGGCCCCGGGAAGTTCTCTTGGTGTCTTCTGGCACCCGTAGCTCGCCTAGGCGTTTCTTTTGCCCTCCCCGGCAAGCTTCTCTTGCCGGGGCCTCCTTGACCTACCTCCTGAAGAGAAAACAGGAGAGGGATTACAGGCACCTTATCTTTTAATTTGCAAGCCCTCGGGCCTTAGCTGTATTTAAAGCTTGTAATCCTCTCTATCATGTTTTTCATCCTCCATGGACTCACACTAAATTGGGATGTTTTTTTAATGAAAAGAGGGGAAAGCTTGCCGGATTAATTCTTTTACTTGATTTCGCGCCTTGTACGGTTTCACCCTACGCTTTTAGGGAACTTGCCGGCGCGGGCACCTTGCCGTGAGCGCCGAGTGCGGAACGTCGGCAACGGAACTACAACCGACAGGAAACCTTGTCGCGGAGCTAGTCGCGGCTTACTTAAGTCATTGAGCGGACTCGAAACGACAGTAAGGCAACTAGCTACGAGTTGGTTCCCTGCCGGCGGTGTCGCGGCCGACAAGAAACCTCGTCGTTGGGCTAGCCGCAGTTCACCTAAATTGTCGAGCGGACTCGAAGAAACAGCCGGTGCGCGACTAGCTACGAGTCGGTTCCTCCGCGCACAGGTTCTTTTCGTACAAGGCATGATCGTTCAGAGACGCGGCCTCGCTTTCCCCAGCCCACAAGAGGATGCATGACGAGGGATGGAAAACTTATCTGGTATTACAGCCCCCGGCAACTCTGGCTTGCCGGGGGTGAATCTTGATATTTGTAGCCCCCGGCAACTTTGGCTCCGCCGGGACCTAGGCGCTGGTGCACCTTGCTCTTGTCTCTGTCGCCGGCGTTGTAGCCCCCGGGGACCCTGACTTGCCGCGTAGGGATCTTGGCGGCCGCAGCCCCCAGTGAAATCGGTTTGTCGGGGCCTCTTCGCCAGTGCGCCCTTCTGGTTTCTCCTTGTCGCTGTTATTACAGTCACGAAAATAACTAAGACAGCACTATAATAAGTTATTCTTCGCAACGTAATCTCAAGTTAGGCAATGCGATGCCATGTTTCACCCTTTGCATGTTTACACTCTACGCTTCTAGGGAACTTGCCGGTGCTAACACACTTGCTGAGTGCGGAACGTCAGCAGCCCGCTGGCGGTGTTGTACCCGGCAAGAAACCTCCTCGGGCCAGTTGCAGCGCACTTGCATTGTTGAGCGGACTCGAAAACAAAGCAAGGGCGCAACTTAACCACGAGTTAGCTCCTCTGCGCACAAGTTTTTCATACAAAGGACGTCCCATGGCAAGGCTTGCCATGTTACATCCTCGATTTCATTATACCCTTTGTACGTTTTTGCCCTACGCTTCTAGGGAACTTGCCGGTGCTAACACACTTGCTGAGTGCGGAACGTCAGCAGCCAGCTGGCGGTGTTGTACCCGGCAAGAAACCTTCTCAGGCCAGTTGCAGCGCGCTTGCATTGTTGAGCGGACTCGAAAACAAAGCAAGGGCGCAACTTAACCATGAGTTGGCTCCTCAGCGCACGGGTTTTTCGTACAAGGGGCGAGCGTACGAGGAACATAACATAAGCGCTTAAAACTAAAGAAAAGAGCTGCGCGCTCGAGCTCGGGTGACTTAGCTTTTCTGTCTTTCGCGGTCCGCCGAAGACGCGCTCCTCCCTTGACTCCCTCCCTTGTACGTTTTCACCCCCCCCCCCCCCCCCCGCGCTTTTAGGGAACCTGCCGGTGTAAACACACTTGCTGAGTGCGGGAAATCAGCAGCCCGCTGGCGGTGTTGCTTCCGGCAAGAAGAACTCGTCGGGCTAGTTGCGGCGCGCTCTTGTCGTTGAGCGGACTCGAAACGGATCAAGGGCGCAACTTAGCCACGATTCGACCCTTCTGCGCGCAGGTTCTTTGTACAAGGTACGGATTCTCAGGGAGTACAATCCAAAAGCTTAAAGCTGGACGCTTCCTTCGCCCTACTGGCTAGTGGAGCTCGATGGTGCATCCTCGACGGCAGCGCGGCACTCCGGGGAGGCGTGCTTGCCGGAGCAGATACCAGAGCTGTTCATCTTTGGCGGATTTTCCTTTGCTTTCTTGCACTTGCCGGTGGAGCTCGATGGTGCGCTCTCGACGGCAGCGCAGCACTCCGAGGAGGTGCGCCTGCTGGAGTGGGCATCAGGGCTGCACTTGCCGGACTTGATCTTCTGGCCGGTGGAGCTCGATGGTGCGCTCTCAACGGCAGCGCAGCACTCCGAGGAGGTGCGCCTGCCGGAGTGGGCATCAGGGCTGCACTTGCCGGACTTGAGCTTCTCCTTCCCCCGGGGAGCTTCAGCGGCAAGTGACTCGCGCTCTGCTGCGGCTGCTGCTTCCCGGTAAATCTTGTCGGCGCAAATGAGTGCATCCCTCTTGTCACCTTGGATAGAAATGATACTCATCGGGCCAGGCATCTTGAGCACGTTGTATGCGTAGTGAGAGGCTGCCATGAACTTGGCAAGCGCTGGTCGGCCGAGTATCCCATTGTAGGGTAATGGGATATCAGCAACATCGAAGGTGACCCTCTCTATCCTGAAATTCAGCTCATTGCCAAACGTTACCGGCAATGTGATCTTCCCTTTGGGCTTGCTCCTTCCCGGATTTATCCCTTGAAAGGTACCAGTCTCTTCGAGCTTGCTGTTGGGGATCTGGAGCTTCTTGAGCACTGTGGAGGAAATCAGGTTCAGGCCGGCCCCGCCGTCAACCAACATCTTCGTGACCTTGAGGTTGCGGATTGTTGGTGAGACCAACATCGGCAAGCACCCGACCGCAGTGATGCGATCAGGGTGGTCTTCTGCATCGAAAATGATGGGCGTGCCGGACCATTTCAGAGGCCTGCGCGCCTCGACGGATGGCTCCATTGCGTTCACCTCTCGCACCCACTGCTTGAGTTGGCGGTGCGAGGCGTGCAGAGAGGCGCCGCCGTCGATGCACAGCACCTCTATCGCCTTCTGAAACTCTTGGTCATCGGTCTCATCTTCCTCCATCTCATCTTCATCTTTGTCCTTGTCGCGGCCACGGGGAGGCCTATCTCCTTGCCACGGCTTGGGCTTGCCGCGGTGTCCTCCCCGGGCGGGAAGCTTCTTGCCGGATCCTCCGCCACCTCCCTGGGCTCTCTCCTTATCGCGGCGCTCGTACTCTGCTTTCTGCAGCTCTGCCATCTCTTCGACTTTCTTGCAGGTTTGGAGATCGTGGCCCTTGGTGCGGTGGATCTTGCAATACCGCTTGCCGGAGCCATCCTGCTTGTCGGCGGCTACCACAGCCTCGCCAGAGTCATCGGCCTTGGCCTTGTCGGAGCCGCCTCCGTTGCCGGAATGCTCAACAGCTAGCACATCCTTAGTCTTTCTCTTCCTGTTGTTCCGTCTCCGGTTCTTCCTTGCCGGGGCGGTATCCTCACTGTCAGATCCTTCTGCTCCCGCAACCTCTCCGGGGATTTTCCTTCCCTCCTCAGCCCGTGCACACTTGTCGGCCAAAGCATAGAGCTCGCTGACGTCTCTGATCTTGCACATCGTCATCTCCTCCCTCATTCTGCGGTTACGCACGTTCTGATGAAAGGCGCTGATAACCGCGGCAGGGTGGACGTCTGGGATGTTGCGTTGCACCTGGCTGAATCTCTGTATGTACTTGCGCAGGGGCTCCCCCTCCTTCTGAACGAGCAAGTGGAGGTCACTTTCCTGGCCATGAGGCTTGTGGCCGCCCGTGAAGGCGCCGACAAACTGATGACACAGGTCAGCCCATGAAGAGATGGAACCGTCCGGCAAGTGCATGAGCCAAGATCTGACATTGGGCTTGAGTACCAGTGGGAAGTAGTTGGCGAGGATCTTCTCATCGCGCCCTCCGGCAGCCTGCACCGCAATGGTGTAGATGCTGAGGAACTCCGATGGATGTATCCTGCCATCGTACTTCTCGGGCACGTCTGGCTTGAAGTTCTTGGTTTTGGGCCACTGGACTTGCCGTAGCTCGCGGGTGAACGCAGGGCAACCTGCCGCGTACGGCAAGTCGCCTGGCTCCCCTAGCGCATGCATGTCGACAGTGGGCCCAGCACGCTGGTCGGATTGATGCCGCGTTTCCCTTCTGCGCTCGATGCGAGTGCGAGCGTCTTCGTGCCGTCGTTCTTGGAGAACGTGGCACTGGTCGCGTCTAGTTCGCGGGTCCGACGATGCGGTGGAGTCGCCGTCGGGGTTGGTCCGGCAAGCCGGCGATCTTGGCCTTCGGGGCTGGGAGTGCACGGAGGTGGCTCCCCCAGCGGTGTTGTCGGCGTCGGCTTGTGCTTGGACGCCTTGCCGGGGCCTTGATGCGCTCGGTTGGCGGGGCTTGTCGCCGTTGGCGAAGGCGATGAGGCTGTATATGGTCATCCTCCAGTCATCGATCTTGTGCGGCGCCGGAGGGTAGTCTAGGAGCAGCTGGGCTCGGGCCAGCGCTTCCTCTGCTGTCTTGGGTGGTGGCGGCGACGAGCGGCGCGAGGAGCGGGATGTGCTCGGACTCCCAACTGGGTTGGGAGGTGCATCACCCCGCCCTGGCGACCGTACCTCGCTCGCGCCAGCATGCGGGCGTGCATGCTGACCTCGAGCGTCTCGCGACCCACCAGCTTGGCCTTGCTCCAACGCGAGCACGGTGCTAGGAGCACCGGGGCGTTGTCGGCCTTGCACCTCCTGGGAAGGGTGCGGTGTATGCATGGTCGCCGACGCTTGCGGGGCCTTGTTTTTGGATCTGGTGATGACGTGAGTCCCACCGTCGGCGCCCGCTCCTCCGCCGGCGCCCACTCCACCGCCCGTTTGCTCCGGCGGTGGTGGCGGAATCGATTTAGACGGAGCGGCTACCTCCGAAGGCTTCTTCTTCGGTGGCATGTCGATGAAGGCGTTGATGCAGCGCGCGCGGAGACCGGATCGGATGCTCACGACCTCGACGCTCCCCCTACCTGGTGCGCCAAGGATGTCGGCGGCGGTGGCACGGTCTACTTCTGTGGCCGCCGGGCACCTATGGGGCACGGGGGGCCCCTTTTCTGGTTCGGAGAGGGGGTGCGGAGGCCGCGTGCAGAGCGGATCGAGGTCCCGGGCGCACGGTGGATCTGAGGGAGACGGCGGGCTATCTTTTTACCCAGCTTCGGAGCTCTCCGGAGAGATAAAACTCCTACTGCTGCTTTGTGTTGTTATTTGATCTTGCTCGAATCCGAGCGCACGGTGGTGTGATGTGTATGTGTCGGACCAGACCCTGATCCTGTGTCTCCAGGCGGACCGAACCCTAATCCTGTGTTTCCAGATGGACCGAACCCCTTCTACGTGCGCATGGGCCTCCCTTTTATAGTCGAAAGGGGGCACCAACAGGTGGCAGCGTAAGAAGAGGGGGTAGAAAGGTAAAAACGCAGGTTGGTGTAACAGTGACCAACAGTGCCCCCTACCTAACTGACGGCAGGGGACAAGGGCATTTAATGCCCGTCCGGTCGCCCCAACAGTGCAGGGAGGCGATCGTCAAGTGAGCCACCGGTTGCCACGATGGCGTCTCTGTCAGCTCCGCTTGCCACCTCGCTCCGCATGGCTGTGTAGTGCCTCGCCACGTGCCTTTGGGACGGTCTTGTGATGACACGTCGCTGGATGTGCTGGAGTTTGGTTGGCAATCTTGCCGCGGCAAGTGCCTTGCCGCGGTCCTCCTCTTGTTGTGTCGGCAAGCTTGCCGGCGCTCGGGCCTTGCCGGGGCGCGCGGGGCGCCGCGGCAAGTCCCCTGGAGGTGCCTCGGTCGGCCTTCCCGGCAAGCTCCTCTTGCCGGGGCCTTTGTTCTCTTCCCGGCGAGCTCTTCTTGCCGGGCCTTGGTTGGCCTTCCCGGCAAGCTCCTCTTGCCGGGGGCTCTGGTTGGTCTTCCCGGCAAGCTTCTCTTGCCGGGGGCTCTAGCTTGAGTACTCTGTCCCTGATCGGCATTAACGTAGCCGCGGAGGACCTTGGCGGATGCCCGGCAAGCCCTGCCGTGGGTTGCCGCGACTGCCCGTGCACAAGTTCGGGGTACTAAGGTACCCCCCTACTTTAGTACACCGACAACCCGCACTATCAGAAGATAGCGTATGCGGTGTTCATGGCATCCCGGAAGCTCCGACACTACTTTCAAGAGTGTTCGATAACAATGGCCTCTGAAGTACCACTTAACGACATTATAAACAACCGCGACGCGACGGGCAGGATTGCAAAATGGGCCATTGAGCTCCTACCATTTGATATAACTTACAAACCTCGGCGAGCTATAAAGTCACAAGTTTTGGCTGACTTTGTCGCTGAATGGACTGAAGCCGAACTCCCTAAAGAGTACAGCGCATACTCCAATTGGATTATGCACTTCGACGGCTCTAAAATGTTGGCCGGATTGGGGGCTGGCATCGTATTGACGTCCCCAACCGTGGACACAGTCCAATACGTACTTCAGACAATGTACACGGACTCCAACAACACAGTCAAATACGAGGCCCTTTTACATGGTCTCCGGATGGCAATCTCCATGGGCATTCAATGCCTAGAGGTGCGCGGGGATTCAAACCTCGCAATATCCCAAATAAATGGAGACTTTGACGCCAAGGATCCGAAAATGGCAGCATATCGCAACGCTGTCCTAAAAATGTCAGCCCGGTTTGAAGGACTTGAATTCCATCATGTAGCTTGGGATAATGACCAAGCAGCCGACGTACTGGCACGTATCGGTGCAAAACGCGACGCTGTCCCTCCTAACATCTTCTTGGAACGGCTCTTCAAGCCATCCGTACTGTGGGAAGAGGAGTCCGGAAATAACAAACCGGAACAAGCTGCACCAACCGGCGATTCAGCCGACGACATAACACCTTCAGCCCACGACATAATGGCAGTAATTGCCCCGTGGACAGAACCATTCCTCGCCTACTTGCTTAGGCAGGAGCTTCCCGAAGACCAAAACGAGGCCCGCTGCATTGTCCGGCGATCTAAAGCCTACAAGGTCTATCAGGAAGAACTTTATAAGAAAAGCACAACCGAAGTCCTTCAAAGGTGTATCTCCGAAGAGGAAGGGCGAAACCTCCTGCCTGAAATTCATGCCGGACTAGGCGGACACCACGCTGCAGCTCGGGCCCTTGTAGGAAAGGCATTCCGTACAGGATTTTATTGGCCCCGAGCAGATGCTCAGGACTTAGTCCAACGATGCGTCGGTTGTCAGCTCTTTGCTAATCAGAGCCATATGCCACCTACCGCCCTCAAAACTATACCCATAACCTGGCCGTTCACGGTCTGGGGGCTTGACATGGTTGGACCCCTTAAAGGGAGAACCCACAAGCAAAGGTACCTATTGGTCATGGTGGACAAATTCACCAAATGGATAGAGGCCAAGCCAGTCAAAACGGCAGAGTCCGGACCAGTGATAGACTTTATCTCCGGGGTAGTACACCGTTTTGGTGTCCCCCATAGCATCATCACCGATAACGGCACGAACTTTATGGCCGACGAGGTTAAATCATGGTGCAAAAATATGGGCATTAAGCTCGATTACACTTCAGTCTATCATCCTCAAACCAACGGTCAAGTGGAACGAGCAAATGGTCTAGTAATGAGCGGCATTAAACCCAGACTAGTGCGGTCACTCACGAAATCTGACACGCACTGGGTAGAGGAGCTCGACTCCGTACTCTGGGGGCTGTGGACAATGCCCAACCGTACTACTGGATTCACACCATTTTTTATGGTATACGGCGCAGAGGCAGTCCTGCCCTGCGACATCATTCATGACTCACCTCGAGTGTGCATGTATGAAGAAAGAGAAGGCGAGCTGGATCGGCAGGACAGCTTGGACGCATTGGAGGAAGAACGCGACGTCGCCAAGGCTCGTTCCGCATTCTATCAGCAGTAGGCTCGAAGATATCAAAGCAGAGAAGTACGGGACAAGACTTACAACGTCGGCGAACTAGTTCTACGCCTGCCGGACAACAAAAAGGACAAGCTCAAACCCAAATGGGAGGGGCCCTTCATTATCGACCAAGTCCTGACCGGCTGAGCGTACCGTCTACGAAATGCGTCGGACAACCGACTCGAGCCAAACCCATGGAACGCAGCCCGCCTCCGAAGATTCTATGCCTAGCGCCGGACTAAGAGTTCGTCCCTTCCACTGCTCAAATTTTTACACTTCAGCTGTCTTTTATTTTCTCTTTCTTCTCTTAACCTCCTATTAAAAAACCCTTAAGGGCCTACTTGCGCATTGTTCGCACACACTTGATGTGCCATCCGCACTCATTATACCTGGGGGCTTCTTTACCAGAAGCTTAATTGTAAGGGCTTCATGCCCAGCACATGTGTCAAACTTCCATATGTACCTTTTATTCACCATTATATGCATCGATATGACTTAAGTTTTGGCCAAGCTGGGTTGCCTGGCTCCTGTGCTTACCCTACGTTCCCGATTGTTCGGCTAGGAGGTAAAGGGAGCACCTCTGCGATTGTTACTGCCGGGTCAGCCGGATGTGTACCTCAGACTGGGTGAAGCCGAAAGCTAGCGTTCTTAAGGGAATATTCGGTCGGTGACTTGAAAGATGATTTCTTACCTACTTATTTATCTGCCCCCAGATGTTTTTCTGCTTTTTTCGCAGTCCGGACATGCACTTTAGGGCATGCCTCCCCCAGAGGAAAGGAACCCTTAACGGAACTATTCTCCCTGGAAGATGTTTCTTACTAACCATGTAATATAACACAACTAGTTGGGCACTTGTCTGATAAAGCACTAATGACCCCTACGCCTGGTCTCCATGCATACCCCGGTTGTTTCATAACCGAGCAGGTATTCGGACACACTCCGGACTCTAGGGTCCGGAGGTCGAAGCGAAAAGGTCGGCAAAGACAAACGATCTACAATCCGGCTAGAAGGCATTTTACATGTCATTTTATAATACATTGTCAAATCGACTGACTGTATTCTTCCTCAATCCCGTCTAACAGGTTGTCTAATTTACAGTCCTGTTGGGAAAATTTAGCGGCCAACTCTACTTGGCCGTATACTAAACTCACAGGGATCTCCTTCCCATCCGGCCCCACAGGTCCGACCTCGGCCATGTGGTTGGGATCCGCCTTCTTGTACCGCGTCTTCACCATGGCCCACGCCTCCCTGGCACCTTGGCGGCAGGCTGAAATCTTCCATAAATGGAAGCGCTGCCGCACTCGCTGGAGCTTCTCCGCAAGCTCCCCAAGGCCCTCGGGTAGGGAGAAGGCTGGCCATAAAGCCTGGATGACACCGCTCATTGCCTGCCCAACTTGTTCGATCAGTTGCAACAATTCGGGAAGTTGATCACCCATTGATACGGGCATCTCCTCCGCAGGGCGTCCTGTGAGTATACCTACAGACATATTTTGTCAATGGACTTCCTCGCCGAACTCTTCATTTCAAAGGAATTCGCTTAAGCACTTACTATAGATGCCACGATGAAGCCGCTGATTCTCCTTAACGGAGCCAGACAGCTCGGCCCGAACGCCTTTAAGCTCTTCTCCAAGCTGGGCATGGGCATCTTGGAGTTTGTTCCTTTCTTGCTGCACTCTATTCAGCACCCTCTCGCCGGCCTTCAGCTGGCGAAGCAGTTCTTGCCTGTCCAGGTCTTGCTCGGCAGCACCTGCAATGTCATTATTAGACTTACGCGCACGCCGCACAGCGCTCATATTCTCCAAATAATGTGTTACCAGGAGGGGTCTTTGTGTTCCCTCCTGCGGCAGCGAGTGCGGCCTCAAGTTGGGCCTTGCACTCTTGCAGCTCCTGAGACAGTTGGGTATTCTTCTCGGTAAGATCCTGCGTTTCATATGATCCTTAAATCAGTTCATATAACTACTTTAAGTCTCGGGGGCTACTGGCATATATAACTATTAAATTCTCTTACCCGTATGTCTTTTACATACTGCTCCGTGGCTCTGGTAAAACCATCTTGAGCAGCACGAAGGTGCGTGTCCCCCGTGTTAAAGGCATTCAATGCCTCGGGGGAGAAGCACGCGTCACGAAATACTGTCCGTCGGCGCCTATGGTTCATGGCGCTCTCCACCTCAGACTTGGTGGTGGACAGTCTGTCGGCATCCTCTGTCGGAGGAGTGTCCGGCTCGCGCCTTGCACTCGCCTCCCCCTCCAGACCAGGTGCTGGAGCCTGGCTGGTAGAGGTTGGATTGGCAACCTCCACGCCCGCAGTCTGGCGGGCGCTTTTTCTCCTACAAAAGTCATGAGCACTCAAACGCTTCCTAGGAACGTTGCTCCAAATAATGAATTGTGAACTATACCTTTGCGGTGACGTTTCAGTCCGCGTCGCGCTCCTCTTCCGCCTACTGGTCCGGACTGGCCTTTGATGGTCAGCCGCCGCGAGCTCGGCTTCCCGCCCTAGAGGCGCCTCCTGCACAGCGTCATCATATACGATGGTCAGAAATAAGCAAGGAAGGAATAACGGTGTCAGGACTTCGGTCACAATCACCTGGGAAGCCGGATATAGCCCGGGATAGTCGGCCGTAATGGCGACTAAAGCATTATCCATGCTGAGCTAGTGGAACACCCCGTCGATTAGCTCCACTCCTATGTCCGGATCCTCTTCGGAGGCCGGATCCCGGGATCTCTCTGGATCCTCGGGTTGCGGAGCTGGACTTAGCATGTCCTCCACAATCCGACGTAGCTCCTGCGTCGAAAGAAGAACACAATATAAGAAACTTAAGTTTCAAAGGCATGGGTTGGACACGCGGAGTGTTCGCTTACCCAAGGCCGGGGATTATTCATGGAGAACCCATTTAACGGGTTCGTCCGAAGGAAATCCTCCTTCTCCCCCTTATACAGGCCGGAGAGGATCTTCACCAGGTCTTCGGCCGAATCCGGCCCTTTGCGGCCATGACGGGTGGCATCGTCCTCCCCGTTGAAATCCCACATGGGGTGGCCCCTGTATTGTAGTGGCTACACCCCCCGCATAATGCATGTTGCCATGACTCCAATCATGGTCAACCCGGAATGGGCCAGTAACCTTATCCGGCCCATCAAATGATGGACGCCCTTGTCTTCCTCCAGTTGAGGGCTCCGCGGACGCCAACTAAGGCGTTTCTTCAGAGGAGCATTTCTGAACTCCGGGAGGCCGATACGAACAGGGTCCGGCAGCGGAGCGTCTTCTATATAAAACCATTCCGAAGGCAGTCTTCGGACGCCTTCTTAGGGGTTCCGGATGGATATCCGGTCCCGGCAATGCGCCATATTTCGGCGCCGCCCACTTGATATATGGACCCCTCGTGAGAGCGGGGTACAAGGCAGAACAACCTCTTCCACAGCGTGAAATGGGGCTCGACGCCCAGGAATAGCTCGCAAAGAGCTACGTAACCCGCAATATGCAGGATCGAGGCGGGCATGAGGTGATGAAGCTGGAGTCCGTAGAACTCCAGGAGCCCGCGGAGGAACGGATGTACAGGAAATCCGAGCCCCCTTATCAGATAGGGGACGAAGCATACCCGCTCCCCTTTGTTGGGACTTGGGGTAGCCTCCGCTTGCTTCCCACCTTTGTAGGTGGCTAGACCGGCTCGAACCGGAACCATGAAGGCCGGAGGGAGATATCCCCCCGCTTGGAGCTTCACCAGCTCATTGTGCGGAACAGAGCATCTCCTCCAATCTCCTGGCAGAGGGCTGGGAGCGCGAGAAGAGGAGCTGCGTTGATGGTCCATGATGGAATGGATTCTTGGTCAAAAGCGCTCCGATGAGTATTCGCGGGAGGAAGATGGTGATTTGGATCTGGATTCTTGCCTCTCTTATAAGCAGATTATTCGCACAACTAGGGGGTAAAACACAAAAGACACCCTGGCTTTTCGCATTCGTGCGACGCGTGGAAGAAGGCCATTATTGGGCGTGGAAGCCAAGAAGCGCAACATTGATGAGGAAGCCGGACACTGTTCGACAGGTACATGGAACTTGAAGGGGAACCCGCCTTGCAACGCCGAAGACTACACACATGCTGGACTTATCGTCATTGAAGCCTGGTTCGGGGGCTACTGAGGGAGTCCCGGACTAGGGGGTGTCCGGATAGCCGGATCACCACCATCGGCCGAACTATCATCGGCCGGACTATCATCATCGACCGGACTCCAAGACTATGAAGATACAAGATTGAAGACTTCGTCCCGTGTTCGGAGGGGACTTTCCTTGGCGTGGAAGGCAAGCTTGGCGATACGGATATGTAGATCTCCTACCATTGTAACCGACTCTATGTAACCCTAGCCCTCTCCGGTGTCTATATAAACCGGATGGCTTTAGTCCGTAGGACACAACAACATCAACCCTTACAATCATACCATAGGCTAGCTTCTAGGGTTTAGCCTCCTTGATCTCGTGGTAGATCCACTCTTGTAAACATCCACAATATCAATGTCAATCAAGCAGGACGTAGGGTTTTACCTCCATTAAGAGGGCCCGAACCTAGGTAAAACATCGTGTCCCTTGTCTCCTATTACCATCCGCCTAGACGCACGGTTCGGGACCCCCTACCCGAGATCCGCCGGTTTTGACACCGACACAGGCCAAAGGAGAACTACTACGATTGTACCCTGGTTATTCCGGATGAGCGCCTCGGCAGAGAAAGCCGAAAACTGACTGTCATGATACAGCGAGAGATTGTTCAACCACTCGAAGACTCACCGGAATCTCTAGGATTCCTCCGCATTAACGAAGGGCTGTTTTCCGGCCATGTACACACGAGCCCGTATTCGGATGCCCGCGAAGGTACCAGGGCCTACATAGTAGCCCCACCATTATATCCCCATGGCTAAGCGAAAGTGTTACAGCTATATAGTCCGGTTGCCTAGTTCAACGTGCGATCACCTCCTTAATGGACCAAGACGTTGGATCAAGTGTGATTAAGCATATTCTTTGCCAACACCCCCGCATTCTATGCGTGGGGGCTTAAGCCAATGACTGCTATCTTTTGGACTACTTATACATATAAGAACGGCCATACAGGGGACACAATCATATTTTTAGGCAGAAAATATAAATATAGCCTCATACTCAAAATAAACATTGTTTTTACAACGATTCGACTTATCACTCGAACAAAATATTCTTCGAGCACTACGCCTCTATTAGGCGAGCACCCTCTGTGACCTGCGCCAAGTAGTGATCGGCTGGATATTGGCCCCCCACCGGATCCTGGGTCGCTATAATGGTGGCCTCCATATCCGTCCAATAGGATTTTATGCGGGCAAGAGCCATCCGCGCACCCTCTATGCACGCCAACCTCCTCATGGCATCGATCCGAGTCACGGCCCCAAGGAATTGTTGCACCAAACCAAAATAATCGTCCGGCTTGGGCCCCTTCGGCCAAAGATGGTCTATTACAGACCGCATTGCAAGCTCGGATAGCCTATGAAGCTCTGCCATAGCAGCCACCTTCTCATTCAATGGCAGCGAGAAGTTGGGAGAATTGAACTGCGACCAGAAAAGCTTCTCCACTTCCTTGTCACCTTGATCCTCGAAGAACTTGGCAGTGTCAGTTGTACTATTCATCAAGTCCGCATATGCGTCTGCAGGACTCCAACGCCCAGCTAGGGGAGCATACTTTGGATCCAAAAACTTCATCCGCAGTAGGTAGGTGCCCCCAGCCACGATTTTGTCGGCTTGTTGGAGCTCCTCCCGCATGCCCCGGATCTCGGTCCGCATCTCCTTGGCGGTATTAAGTGCCTTGTCCTGCTCGGCCAAACTAGCCTTATTCTCCTTTTCAAGGAGCACATACCGGTCGGCGGCATTTTTCAACTCTTCTGCCATTTTGGCTATCTTTTCCTTGCTTCGGCGATGAGCAGCCTGTTCGGCTCTCAACTCTTCGGCCGCCTTTAGGGCAGACGCATTGCTAGCCCGAGCTTGTTCCTTGGCTTGAGCAAGCTCGGCCCTTAGGGCCTCCACGGCAGCAGCACTATCTGCAGTGCATACACAGGACATTAACATTATGCCATTCTTGCATTTTCCTATACAATATAATAAGGGAAGCAGAGTACATACCCTGGGATTCTTCAAGCCGTTTGTTCACCAGCGTGATATCGGCATCAACGGATCCGATCTGCCTTCTCAGTTCGGCAACTACAACAGACTGGTCGGCTGTCGGATCCTTGTATACCTACACGTATATACAGCACAGCCATTAATATATGATCCCCCGTTTGCCGCCTATGGCGGGAAACCAGAGTCTCAGGGGCTACTATCCATAGGGAGCACACCTAGCGCGTGCTTCATAACAAAAAAAGTGCATTTTTCACTGCATACCTCAAAGCCTTTGAGCAGGCGTGTAAATGCCTCAGTCAAACCGCTGGTAGCGGATGAAATCTTCGTGAACACCCTGCTCATTAAAGAGCGGTGCTCCTCCAAGAGCGCGGCTCACTCCAGAAGGCCTGTCAGTATGTCTGGCCGGACATCGAACTGTGTCGGACCCTTCTCATCGCCCCTCATGGGAGCCAAATGCTCCAGGCTTAGGGTGACTGATGTGTTTGCTTCCGGCTTCGGTAGATCCGGACTCCTCCGTGACGACACCTCTGTGTCGCCCACTTCATGAGGCGGAGAGGTAGGTGGAGTCTCACTCTCTATCATCTCCGGACGAAGGTCCCCCGAAGACGAACTCTGTTGAGAAGAGCTGCTCGTCACACTACAAAAGACGAAGTCCCGGTTACGGATCTTGGAGTAACGCCATACCTTCGAATTAATGAATAACTTATGGCTCGATGGAGGGCTGGCCCGTCGGTGGGCATGACACGGTAAGGGTGCCCGTCGCGGCAGAGCCCCCTGGTGATACCTTCTTCCCTTGCCTGGGCGTCTCCGCCTCCAAGTCTTCGGGGGCAGCCCTCTTCTTCCCGCGTGGGGAGGAAGCTTTAACCTCCCCTTCCCGGCTATCCTCCATAGTAGAGGTAGCGATTCCTCCGGTCTGGATGTGTAGTGCGGTTTCGCTGCCCTCTCCTTCGCCTTTCCTTGAGGGGATTTTGCTGAGCACCCAGCCAAGCATCTTTGCAATGGTTGGACCAGGTGAGCCTTCAGGAAGTGGCGTCGGGCACCTGATTCTCTCTGCCTTGTTGAGCCATTCCTGACCACGGAGGGATTTTCAGAATTACAATTATGATAAATATGAATGAAGTGTCTGGCTTTAAGGTTAATTATTTACTTGGGTATCTAGGCGATTGCAGCTTAGGCCCGCATCCTCGATGGTGTGCGGACACTTTACTTGTGGTCCGAAGAATAATTTAAACATTCCTTTGAGCTTCAGGCCGAAGAAGTGCTTAATAGTCCGCGGACCCTCCGGATTAAACTCCCACATCCGGAGAGGCCGATGTTTGCACGGCAGCGTCCGCCAGATTAGCATCACTTGCATTATGCTGACAAGATTTATGTCTCTCTCTATGAGCCCCCGGATACGATTCTACAGTTCTGGTACATCGCCAGTAGGCCCATAATTCTGTCCTACATTGGTCCAAGACGCTAACTGTGATGGAGGGCCTGAGAGGAACTCGGGGGTGGCTACCCACCTTGTGCCTCTGGGAGCTGTAACATAAAACCACCTCCGTTGCCACACATCGGATACTTCCGGAAAAGAGCCCTCTAGCCATGGGGCATCGACGTTCTTGCTTATTACGGCACCTCTGCACTCTGCATGTCACCCCTCGATCATCTTCGGCTTCACATTGAAGGTCTTGAGCCATAAGCCAAAGTGTGGGTTGACGGGGAGAAAAGCCTCGCACACAATAATAAATGACGAGATGTGGAGGATGCCGTCTGGAGTCAGATCATGGAAATCCAAGTCGTAGTAGAACATGAGCCCCCTCACAAAGGGGTCGAGGGTGAGGCCTAGGCCTCGGAGGAAGTGAGGAACGAACACGACGCTCTCGTTGGGCTCCGGCGTGGGGATAACTTGCCCTGGAGTAGGAAGCCTGTGTTGGATATTGGCGGTCAGGTATCCGACCTCCCTAAGCTTAGTAATATCCTCCTCCTAGATCGAGGAGGCCACCCACCAGCCTTTTGCGTCGGATCCGGACATACTGGAGGATCTGGGGTGTTGAGGCTTAGGTTTTGAGTGCTAGAGCTCGAGGTGCGAGAAGGAGCAGGAGAGGTGGAAAAGAGGTGTAGGCCTCGGCCCCCTTATAAAGAGGATGAATATCAAGAGTCCTCAGCGTGACCGCTTGAGACTTATCTAAAATACACGGAGTCATACCAATGGTCGACGTGGGGTCACACACGCCCATATTGATGAGAGATCCTGCAATAAGAGGAACACGATCTCTGCTTTGGCAGGATGTGTCGATAAAACCGCCTCGCGACGCGAGTCGAGGTGGAGCAGGAACCGCCGGTTAGTGTTGAGCCAGGCCACGATGCGGGAGCATGACGTACAAAGTTTGCTAGCAGAATGAATTTACCATCTTGCAGATCCGGACACGATCTACGTGTTTGATAAATAACCTTGGAGTATTCGAAGAAGGAACCCGCCTTGCAATGCCGAAGACAAGACTGCGCGCCGGACTCATCGTCATTGAAGCCTGGTTCAGGGGCTACTGAGGGAGTCCTGGATTAGGGGGTATCTGGACAGCCGGACTATATACATCGTCCGGACTATCGAAGCGTGAAGATACAAGACTCAAGACTTCGGCCCGTGTCCGGATGGGACTCTCCTTTACATCGAAGATAAGCTTGGTGATCCGGATATCATATTTCCTTCCTTGTAACTGACTCCATGTAAACCCTAGCCCTCTCCGGTGTCTATATAAACCGGAGAGGATGGTCCTTAGAAGGCCGATCACAATTACAATCATACCATCATAGGCTAGCTCTTAGGGTTTAGCCTCTACGATCTCGTGGTAGATCTACTCTTGTACTACTCATATCTTCAATATTAATCAAGCAGGAAGTAGGGTTTTACCTCCATCGAGAGGGCCTGAACCTAGGTAAACATTGTGTCCCTCGCTTCCTGTTACCATCAGCCTAAGACACACAGATCGGGACCCCCTACCCGAGATCTGCCGGTTTGACACCGACAACGGGGTGCGGGCTGGTGTTCGGGCTGATATGCCGCTTTGTCTCGGCCACAAGGTGGTCGGTTAGCCGCATCCTACGCTGGTAGTGTAGGCTCTAGTGCATCGTCCTCGAATTGAGGTAACAACCTGCGCCTCGTGTAGCTTTTGGTTGGGCGGTCGAGTCCATATTCCTCGGCCGCCAGGACCTCAGTCCATCTGTCAGTGAGCAGATCTTGATCAGCTTGAAGCTGCTGCTATTTTTTCTTCAGGCTCTTTGTAGTGGCTATAAGCCGGCTCTTGAAGCGCTCCTGCTCGACGGGATCCTCAGGCATGATAAATTCTTTGTCGCCGAGGCTCACCTTGTCTTCAGAGAGAGGCATATAGTTGTCGTCCTCTGAGTCTTCATCCATTGCCTGTTCATCAGGGCTAGCTTGCCCGTCCTCCCGTCCGGCCTACTCGAAGCTTGGCTGGTCGGGATTGTTTTCATCTTCGGCATCATCTGGACTGCTATTGTCTGTTGTGCCGGTATCGCTGTTTTTGCTATGGCGGGATTTAGAGCGGCGCCGCTGACGTCGGCGCTTTGGTTGCTTCTCAAGAGGATCACCCTCCATTGCATCCTTTTGACCCTCGCCATTGTCTTCTTTGGGTGTGTCCACCATATATATATATATCATATGATGACGTGGTAGTCTAGCACCCTGTGGGCGGTGGTTCCTATTCTTCTCCGGCATCGTCGTCCATACCATCGATGTCTTCGGAGTCAAAATCAAGCATGTCGGTTAAGTCGTCGACAGTGGCTATTAAGTGGGTGGTGGGTGGGTAACAAATTCCTTCGTCGTCCGCTTCCCACTCAAGCCGGACATAGTTTGACCAAGAGTCTCCTCACAGGGAGAGAGATTTTAGTGAGCTTAGTGATCTTGGTGATTGATCTTGGTGATGCGTAGAAAATTTTGAATTTCTGCTACGTTCCCCAACAGTGGCATCATGAGCTAGGTCTATGCGTAGTTTCTATGCACGAGTAGAACACAAGTTGTTGTGGGCGTTGATTTTGTTTAATATGCTTACCGTTACTAGTCCAATCTTGTTTCGACGGTATTGTGGGATGAAGCGGCCCGGACCGACCTTACACGTACACTTATGTGAGACAGGTTCCACCGACTGACATGCACATGTTGCATAAGGTGGCTAGTGTTGGAAATATGCCCTAGAGGCAACAAATTAAATTAGTTATTATATTTCCTTGTTCATGATAACCATTTATTATCCATGCTATAATTGTATTGATAGGAAACTCAGATACATGTGTGGGTACATAGACAACACCATGTCCCTAGTAAGCCTCTAGTTGACTAGCTCGTTGATCAATAGATGGTTACGGTTTCCTGACCATGGACATTGGATGTCGTTGATAATGGGATCACATCATTAGGAGAATGATGTGATGGACAAGACCCAATCCTAAGCCTAGCACAAAGATCGTAGTTCGTATGCTAAAGCTTTTCTAATGTCAAGTATCTTTTCCTTAGACCATGAGATTGTGCAACTCCCGGATACCGTAGGAATGCTTTGGGTGTACCAAACGTCACAACATAACTGGCTGGCTATAAAGGTGCACTACAGGTATCTCCGAAAGTGTCTGTTGGGTTGGCACGAATCGAGACTGGGATTTTTTACTCCGTGTAAACGGAGAGGTATCTCTGGGCCCACTCAGTAGGACATCATCATAATGTGCACAATGTGACCAAGGGGTTGATCACGGGATGATGTGTTGTGGAACGAGTAAAGAGACTTGCCGGTAACGAGATTGAACAAGGTATCGATATACCAATGATCGAATCTCGGGCAAGTACAATACCGTTAGACAAAGGGAATTGTATACGGGATCAATGGAGTCCTTGACATCGTGGTTCATCCGATGAGATCATCGTGGAACATGTGGGAGCCAACATGGGTATCCAGATCCTACTGTTGGTTATTGACCGGAGAACGTCTCGGTCATGTCTGCATGGTTCCCGAACCCGTAGGGTCTACACACTTAAGGTTCGATGACACTAGGGTTATAAAGGAAGTTTGTATGTGGTTACCAAATGTTGTTAGGAGTCCCGGATGAGATCCCGGACGTCACGAGGAGTTCCGAAATGGTCCGGAGGTAAAGATTTATATATGGGAAGTCCTGTTTTGGTCACCGGAAAATTTTCGGGTTTTATCGGTAATGTACCGGGACCACCGGGAGGGTCCCGGGGGTCCACCAAGTGGGGCCACCGGCCCCGGAGGGCTGCATGGGCCAAGTGTGGGAGAGGACCAGCCCCAGGTGGGCTGGTGCGCCCACGCCCCCCCCCCCCCCCCACAAGGGCCCAAGGCGCCTAGGGTTTGGGGAGGGGGCGCCCCACCTTGCTTGGGGGGCAAGTTTCCCCCTCTCCACCCCTTGGCCGCCCCCCTACATGGGATCTAGGGCTGGCCGCTGCCCCCTAGGGGTGGAAACCTAGGTGGGGGCGCAGCCCCCTCTCCCCCTATATATAGTGGAGGCATAGGAGTAGCCCAACACATGAGTTTCTTCTCCTGTTGGCGCAGCCCTACCTCTCTTTCTCCTCATATCTCGCGGCGCTTGGCGAAGCCCTGCTGGATCACCCCGCTCCTCCATCACCACCATGTCATTGTGCTGCTGCTGTATGGAGTCTTCCTCAACCTCTCCCTCTCACCTTGCTAGATCAAGGCATGGGAGACGTCACCGGGCTGTACGTGTGTTGAACGCGGAGGTGCCGTCCGTTCGGCACTAGGATCTCCGGTGATTTGGATCACGACGAGTATGACTCCTTCAACCCCGTTCTCTTGAACGCTTCCGCTTAGCGATCTACAAGGGTATGTAGATGCACTCTCCTTCCCCTCGTTGCTAGTCTCTCCATAGATAGATCTTGGTGACTCGTAGGAAAATTTTGAATTTCTGCTACGTTCCCCAACAGTGGCATCATGAGCTAGGTCTATTGCGTAGATTCTTTGCACGAGTAGAACACAAAGTAGTTGTGGGTGTTGATTTTGTTCAATATGCTTACCGTTACTAGTCCAATCTTGTTTCGACGGTATTGTGGGATGAAGCGGCCCGGACCGACCTTACACGTACACTTACGTGAGACAGGTTCCACCGACTGACATGCACTTGGTGCATAAGGTGGCTAGCGGGTGCCAGTCTCTCCCACTTTAGTCAGAACGGATTCGATGAAAAGGGTCCTTATGATGGGTAAATAGCAATTAGCATATCACGTTGTGGTTTTGCGTAGGTAAGAAACGTTCTTGCTAGAAACCCATAGCAGCCATGTAAAACATGCAGACAACAATTAGAGGACGTCTAACTTGTTTTTGCAGGGTATGCTATATGATGTGATATGGCCAAGAAGAATGTGATGAATGATATGTGATGTATGAGATTGATCATGTTCTTGTAATAGGATTCACGACTTGCATGTCGATGAGTATGACAACCGGTAGGAGCCATAGGAGTTGTCTTTATTTATTGTATGACCTGCGTGTCATTGAACAACGCCATGTAATTACTTTACTTTATCGCTAACCAGTAGCCATAGTAGTAGAAGTAATAAGTTGGCAAGACAACTTCATGGAGACACGATGATGGAGATCATGATGATGGAGATCATGGTGTCATGCCGGTGACGATGATGATCATGGAGCCCCGAAGATGGAGATCAAAAGGAGCAATATGATATTGGACATATCATGTCACTATTTGATTGCATGTGATGTTTATCATGTTTATGCATCTTATTTGCTCAGAACGACGGTAGTAAATAAGATGATCCCTCATTAAAATTTCAAGAAAGTCTTCCCCCTAACTGTGCACCATTGCGAAAGTTCGTCGTTTCGAAGCACCACGTGATGATCGGGTGTGATAGATTCTTACGTTCACATACAATGGGTGTAAGCCAGATTTACACACGCGAAACACTTAGGTTAACTTGACGAGCCTAGCATGTACAGACATGGCCTCGGAACACAAGAGACCGAACGGTCGAGCATGAGTCGTATAGTAGATACGATCAACATGAAGATTTTCACCGATGATGACTAGTCCGTCTCACGTGATGATCGGACACGGCCTAGTTGACTCGGATCATGTAATCATTTAGATGGCTAGAGGGATGTCTATCTGAGTGGGAGTTCATAAGATGAACTTAATTTTCCTAAACATAGTCAAAAGATCTTTGCAAATTATGTCGTAAGCTCGCGTTTTAGTTCCACTGTTTAGATATGTTCCTAGAGAAAAATATAGTTGAAAGTTGACAATAGCGATTATGCGGACAGAAGAAAGCTTATGTCCTTAATGCACCGCTCAGTGTGCTGAACCCCAAACGTCGTCTGTGGATGTTGCGAACATTGGACATACACGTTTTCATAACTATGTGATAGTTCAGTTAAACGGTTTAGAGTTGAGGCACCAAAGACGTTTTTCAAAACATCGCGGAACATATGAGATGTTTCGAGGGCTGAAATTGGGATTTCAGGCTCATGCCCACGTCAAGAGGTATAAGACCTCCGACGATTTTCTTAGCCTGCAAACTAAGGGAGAAAAGCTCAATCGTTGAGCTTCTGCTCAGATTGTCTGAAGTGCAACAATCACTTGAATCGAGTGGGAGTTGATCTTCCAGATGAGATAGTGATGTTTCTCCAAAGTCATTGCCACCAAGCTGCTAGAGCTTCGTGATGAACTATAACATATCAGGGATAGATATGATGATCCTTGAGGTATTCGCGATGTTTGACACCGCGAAAGTAGAAATCAAGAAGGAGCATCAATTGTTGATGGTTGGTGAAACCACTAGTTTCAAGAAGGGCAAGGGCAAGAAGGGATACTTCATGAAACAGCAAATCAGCTGCTGCTCTAGTGAGAAACCCAAGGTTGAACCCAAACCCGAGACTAAGTGCTTCTGTAATAAGGGGAACAGCCACTGGAGCAGAATTACCCTAGATACTTGGTAGATGAGAAGGCAGGCAAGGTCAATAGAAGTATATTGGATATACATTAAGTTAATGTGTACTTTACTACTACTCCTGGTAGCACTAGGGTATTAAGATACCGGTTTGGTTGCTAAGTGTTAGTAACTCGAAATAAAAGAGCTACGGAATAAACGGAGACTAGTTGAAGGTGAGCTGACGATATGTGTTGGAAGTGTTTCCAAGTTTGATGTGATCAAACATCGCACGCTCCCTCTACCATCAAGATTAGCATTAAACCTGAGTAATTGTCATTTGGAGTTGGCGTTGAGCATAGACATGATTGGATTATGTCTATCGCAATACGGTTATTCATTTAAGGAGAATAATGGTTACTCTATTTATTTGAATAATACCTTCAATGGTCTTGCACCTAAAGGAATGGTTTATTGAATCTCGATCGTAGTGATACACATTTTCATGCCAAAAGATATATGATAGTAATGATAGTACCACTTACTTGTGGCACTGCCATGTAAGTCATATTGGTATAAAACGCATGAAGAAGCTCCATGTTGATGGATCTTTGGACTCACTCGTTTTTGAAAAGTTTGAGACATGCAAATCATGTCTATTGGTGTATACGCATGAAGAAACTCCATGCAGATGGATCGTTTGGACTCACTTGATTTTGAATCACTTGAGATATGCAAATCATACCACATGGGCAAGATGACTGAAAAGCCTTGTTTCAGTGAGATGGAACAAGATAGAAACTTGTTGGAAGTAACACATTTTGATCTGTGCAGTCCAATGAGTGCTGAGGCATGTAGTGAATATCGTTATGTTCTTACTTCGCAGATGATTCGAGTAGATGTTGAGTATATTTACTTGATGAAACACAAGTCTGAATTATTGAATAGTTTAAGTAATTTCAGAGTGAAGTTGAAGATCATTGTGACAAGAGGATAAAATGTCTATGATATGATCATAGAGATGAGTATCTGAGTTACGAGCTTTGGCACGCAATTAAGACATTGTGGATATTGTTTCACAATTAATACCGCGTGGAACACCATAGTGTGATGGTGTGTCCGAACATCATAGTTGCACCCTATTGGATATGGTGCGTACCATGATGTCTCTTATCGAATTACCACTATCGTTCATGGGTTAGGCATTAGAGACAACCGCACTCACTTTAATAGGGCACCACGTAATTCCATTGAGACGACACCGTTTGAACTATGGTTTGGAGAAACCTAAGTTGTCGTTTCGTAAAGGTTTGGGGCTGCGACGCTTATGTGAAAAAGTTTCAGGTTGATAAGCTCGAACCCAAAGCGGATAAAATGCATCTTCATAGGACACCCAAAAACAGTTGGGTATACCTCCTATCTCAGATTCGGAAGCAAAAGTAATTGTTTCTAGAAACGGGTCCTTTCTCGAGGAAAAGTTTCTCTCGAAAGAATTGAGTGGGAGGATGGTGGAGACTTGATAAGGTTATTGAACCATCACTTCAACTAGTGTGTAGCAGGGCACAGGAAGTTTTTCCTGTGGCACCTACACCAATTGAAGTAGAAGCTTATGATAGTGATCATGAAACTTCGGATCAAGTCACTACCAAACCTCGTAGGTCGACAAGGATGCGTACTGCTTCAGAGTGGTACAGTAATCCTGTCTTGAAGCTCATGTTGCTAGATAACAATGAACCTACGAGCTATGGAGAAGCGATGGTGGGCCCATATTCCGACAAATGGTTAGAAGCCATGAAATCCGAGATAGGATCCATGTATCAGAACAAAGCATGGACTTTGGGGGACATGCCCGATGATCGGCAAGCCATTGAGATAAATGGATCTTTAAGAAGGAGACGGACGTGGACGGTAATGTCACCGTCTATGAAGCTCGACTTGTGGTGAAGAGTTTCTCACAAGTTCAAGGAGTTGACTACGATGAGATTTTCTCATCCATAGCGATGCTTAAGTCCGTCGGAATCATGTTAGCATTAGCTGCATTTATGAAATCTAGCAGATGGATGTCAAAACGAGTTTCCTTACTAGTCTTCGTAAGGAAAGGTTGTATGCGATACAATCAGAAAGGTTTTGTCGATCCTAAGGATGGTAAAAGGTATGCAAAGCTCCAGCAATCCTTCTAAGGACTGGAGTAAGCATCTCGGAGTTGGAATGTACACTTTGATGAGATGATCAAAGATTTTGGGTTTGTACAAAGTTTATGAGAAACTTGTATTTCCAAAGAAGTGAGTGGGAGCACTATAGAATTTCTGATGAGTATATGTTGTTGACATATTGTTGATCAGAAATGATGTAGAATTTCTGGAATGCATATAGGGTTATTTGAAAAGTGTTTTTCAATAGAAAACCTGGATTAAGCTACTTGAACATTGAGCATCAAGATCTATGAGGATAGATCAAAAAACGCTAAATGGTACTTTCAAATGAGCACATACTGTGACGTGATCTTGAAGGTGTTCAAGATCGATCAGTCAAAGAAGGAATTCTTGCCTCAGTTGTAAGGTATGAAGTTAAAACTTAAAGCTCGACCACGGTAGAAGAGAGAGAAAGGACGAAGGTCGTCCCCTATGCTTCAGACGTAGGCTCTATAGTATGATATGCTGTGTACCGCACCGGAAGTGTGCCTTGCCATGAGTCAGTCAAGGGGTACAAGAATGATCCAGGAATGGATCATTGCACAGCGGTCAAAAAAATTTGTCCTTGGAGTAAATAAGGACATGTTTCTCAATTATGGAGGTGATAAAGAGTTCGGCGTAAAGGGTTACGTCGATGCAAGATTTAACACCTATCCGAGTGACTATGAGTAGCAAACCGGATACGTATAGTGGAGCAACCATTTGGAATAGCTCCAAGTGGAGTGTGGAAGCAGCATTTACAATATGACCTAGAGATTTGCGAAGTACATATGGATCTGAATGTTGCAGACCCGTTGACTAAAACCTCTCTTACAAGCAAAACATGATCAAACGGCAGAACTCATTGAGTCTTAATCACATGATGATGTGAACTAGTTTAGTGACACTAGTAAACTCTTTGGATGTTGGTCACATGACGATGTGACCTGTGAGTGTTAATCACATGGCGATGTGAACTAGATTATTGACTCTAGTGCAAGTGGGAGACTATTGGAAATATGCCCTAGAGGCAATAATAAATTAGTTATTATATTTCTTTGTTCATGATAACCGTTTATTATCCATGCTATAATTGTATTGATAGGAAACTCAGATACATGTGTGGGTACATAGACAACACCATGTCCCTAGTAAGCCTCTAGTTGACTAGCTCGTTGATCAATAGATGGTTATGGTTTCCTGACCATGGACATTGGATGTCGTTGATAACGGGATCACATCATTAGGAGAATGATGTGATGGACAAGACCCAATCCTAAGACAAGCACGAAGATCGTAGTTCGTATGCTAAAGCTTTTCTAATGTCAAGTATCTTTTCCTTAGACCATGAGATTGTGCAACTCCCGGATACCGTAGGAATGCTTTGGGTGTACCAAACGTCACAACGTAATTGGCTGGCTATAAAGGTGCACTACAGGTATCTCCGAAAGTGTCTGTTGGGTTGGCACGAATCGAGACTGGGATTTGTCACTCCGTGTAAACGGAGAGGTATCTCTGGGCCCACTCGGTAGGACATCATCATAATGTGCACAATGTGACCAAGGGGTTGATCATGGGATGATGTGTTGCGGAACGAGTAAAGAGACTTGCCAGTAACGAGATTGAATAAGGTATCGGTATACCGACGATCGAATCTCGAGAAAGTACAATACTGTTAGACAAAGGGAATTGTATACGGGATCAATGGAGTCCTTGACATCGTGGTTCATCCGATGAGATCATCGTGGAACATGTGGGAGCCAACATGGGTATCCAGATCCCGCTGTTGGTTATTGACCGGAGAACGTCTCGGTCATGTCTGCATGGTTCCCGAACCCGTAGGGTCTACACACTTAAGGTTCGATGACGCTAGGGTTATAAAGGAAGTTTGTATGTGGTTACCGAATGTTGTTCGGAGTCCCGGATGAGATCTTGGACGTCACGAGGAGTTCCGAAATGGTCCGGAGGTAAAGATTTATATATGGGAATTCCTGTTTTGGTCACCGGAAAAGTTTCGGGTTTGATCGGTAACGTACCGGGACCACCGGGAGGGTCCCGGGGGTCCACCAAGTGGGGCCACCGGCCCCGGAGGGCTGCATGGGCCAAGTGTGGGAGGGGACCAGCCCCAGGTGGGCTGGTGCGCCCCCCCCCCCCCCCCACAAGGGCCCAAGGCGCCTAGGGTTTGGGGAGGGGGCGCCCCACCTTGCTTGGGGGGCAAGTTTCTTCCTCTCCACCCCTTGGCCGCCCCCCTAGATGGGATCTAGGGCTGGCCGCTGCCCCCTAGGGGTGGAAACCTAGGTGGGGGTGCAGCCTCCTCTCCCCCTATATATAGTGGAGGCATAGGAGCAGCCCAACACATGAGTTTCTTCTCCTGTTGGTGCAGCCCTGCCTCTCTTTCTCCTCATATCTCGCGGTGCTTGGCGAAGCCCTGCTGGATCACCCCGCTCCTCCATCACCACCATGTCATTGTGCTGCTGCTGTATGGAGTCTTCCTCAACCTCTCCCTCTCTCCTTGCTGGATCAAGGCATGGGAGACGTCACCGGGCTGTACGTGTGTTGAACGCGGAGGTGCCGTCCGTTCGGCACTAGGATCTCCGGTGATTTGGATCACGACGAGTACGACTCCTTCAACCCCGTTCTCTTGAACGCTTCCTCTTAGCGATCTACAAGGGTATGTAGATGCACTCTCCTTCCCCTCGTTGCTAGTTTCTCCATAGATAGATCTTGGTGACTCGTAGGAAAATTTTGAATTTCTGCTACGTTCCCCAACAGCTAGCGGGTGCCAGTCTCTCCCACTTTAATCGGATCGGATTCGATGAAAAGGGTCCTTATGAAGGGTAAATAGCAATTGACATATCACGTTGTGGTTTTTGCGTAGGTAAGAAACGTTCTTGCTAGAAACCCATAGCAGCCACGTTAAACATGCAAACAACAATTAGAGGACGTCTAACTTGTTTTTGCAGGGTATGCTATGTGATGTGATATGGCCAAAAGAATGTGATGAATGATATGTGATGTATGAGATTGATCATGTTCTTGTAATAGGAATCACGACTTGCATGTTGATGAATATGACAACCGGCAGGAGCCATAGGAGTTGTCTTAATTTATTGTATGACCTGCGTGTCAATGAACAATGCCATGTAATTACTTTACTTTATTGCTAAACCGTTAGCCATTGTAGTAGAAGTAATAGTTGGCGAGACAACTTCATGGAGATACGATGATGGAGATCATTATGATGGAGATCATGGTGTCATGCCGGTGACGATGAGGACCATGGAGCCCCGAAGATGGAGATCAAAAGGAGCAAAATGATATTAGCCATATCATGTCACTATTTGATTGCATGTGATGTTTATCATGTTTTACATCTTATTTTCTTAGAACGACGGTAGTAAATAAGGTGATCCCTCATGAAAATTTCAAGAAAGTGTTCCCCCTAACATTGCACCGTTGCGAAAGTTCGTTGTTTCGAAGCACCACGTGATGATCGGGCATGATAGATTCTAACATTCACATACAACTGGTGTAAGCCAGATTTACACACGCGAAACACTTAGGTTGACTTGACGAGCCTAGCATGTACAGACATGGCCTCGGAACACAAGAGACCGAAAGGTCGAGCATAAGTCGTATGGTAGATACGATCAACATGAAGATGTTCACTGATGATGACTAGTCCGTCTCACGTGATGATCGGACACGGCCTATTTCACTCGGATCGTGTAATCACTTAGATGACTAGAGGGATGTCTATCTGAGTGGGAGTTTATAAGATGAACTTAATTATCCTGAACATAGTCAAAAGGTCTTTGCAAATTATGTCGTAAGCTCGCGCTTTAGTTCTACTGTCTAGATATGTTTCTAGAGAAAATTCAGTTGAAAGTTGATAGTAGCGATTATGCGGACTAGGTCTGTAAACTGAGGATTGTCCTCGTTGCTTCGAAGAAGGCTTATGTCCTTAATGCACCGCTCAGTGTGCTGAACCTCGAACGTCATCTGTGGATGTTGCTGTTGGAAATATGCCCTAGAGGCAATAATAAAAGGATTATTATTATATTTCCTTGTTCATGATAATTGTCTTTTATTCATGCTATAATTGTATTATCCGGAAATCGTAATACACGTGTGAATACTTAGACCAAATACGTCCCTAGTAAGCCTCTAGTTGACTAGCTCGTTGGTCAATAGATAGTCATGGTTTCCTGACTATGGACATTAGATGTCATTGACAACGGGGTCACATCATTAGGAGAATGATGTGATGGACAAGACCCAATCCTAAGCATAGCACAAGATCGTGTAGTTCGTTTTGCTAGAGCTTTTCAAATGTCAAGTATCTCTTCCTTAGACCATGAGATTGTGTAACTCCCGAATACCGTAGGAGTACTTTGGGTGTACCAAACGTCACAATGTAACTGGGTGACTATAAAGGTGCACTACAGGTATCTCCGAAAGTGTCTGTTGGGTTGACACGGATCGAGACTGGGATTTGTCACTCCGTATTACGGAGAGGTATCACCGGGCCCACTCGGTAGTGCATCATCATAATGAGCTCAAAGTGATCAAGTGTATGGTCACGGGATCATGCATTACGGTACAAGTAAAGTGACTTGCCGGTAACGAGACTGAACGAGGTATTGGGATACCGACGATCGAGTCTCCGGCAAGTAACATACCGACTGACAAAGGGAAGAGTATACGGGGTTGCTAGAATCCTCGACATCATGGTTCATCCGATGAGATCATCGAGGAGCATGTGGGAGCCAACATGGGTATCCAGATCCCGCTGTTGGTTATTGACCGGAGAACCGTCTCGGTCATGTCTACATGTCTCCCGAACCCGTAGGGTCTACACACTTAAGGTTCGGTGACGCTAGGGTTGTATGAATATGAGTATGCAGCAAACCGAATGTTGTTCGGAGTCCCGGATGAGATCTCGGACGTCACGAGGAGTTTCGGAATGGTCCGGAGGTAAAGAATTATATATAGGAAGTGCTGTTTCGGCCATCGGGAAAGTTTCGGGGTCATCCGGTATTGTACCGGGACCACCGGAAGGGTCCCGGGGGTCCACCGGGTGGGGCCACCCATCCCGGAGGGCCCCATGGGCTGAAGTGGGAAGGGGAACCAGCCCATAGTGGGCTGGTGCGCCCCCTAGGCCCACCCCCTGCGCCTAGGATAGAAACCCTAGGGTGGGGGGGCGCCCCACTTGCCATGGGGGTACTCCACCCCCCCTGGCCGCCGCCCCCCTTGGGAGATCAGATCTCCAAGGGCCAGTGCCGCCCCCCCCCCCCCACCCAGGGGGCCTATATAAAGGGGGAGGGAGGGGGCAGCCGCACCCTTGCATCTTGGCGCCTCCCTCTCCCCTGCTACACCTCTCCTCCTCCGTCATGTGCTTGGCGAAGCCCTGCCGGAGTGCTGCTTCTCCACCAACACCACGCCGTCATGCTGCTGCTGGAGCCATCTTCCTCAACCTCTCCTTCCCCCTTGCTGGATCAAGAAGGAGGAGACGTCATCCGCTCCGTATGTGTGTTGAACGCGGAGGTGCCGTCCGTTCGGCACTCGGTCATCGGTGATTTGGATCACGGCGAGTACGACTCCATCATCCACATTCTAGTGAACGCTTCCGCTCGCGATCTACAAAGGTATGTAGATGCAATCTGAATACTTGTTGCTTAGATGAACTCATAGATGGATCTTGGTGAAACCGTAGGAAAAAATTTTATTTTCTGCAACGTTCCCCAACAGTGGTATCAGAGCTAGGTCTATGCGTAGTTCTCTATTGCACGAGTAGAACACAATTTTGTTGTGGGCGTAGATCTTGTCAACTTGCTTGCCACTACTAGTCTTTTCTTGCTTCAGCGGTATTGTGGGATGAAGCGGCCCGGACCGACCTTACACGTACGCTTACGTGAGACAGGTTCCACCGACTGACATGCACTAGTTGCATAAGGTGGCTAGCGGGTGTCTGTCTCTCCCACTTTAGTTGGAGCGGATTCGAAGAAAAGGGTCCTTATGAAGGGTAAATAGAAGTTGACAAAATCACGTTGTCGTTATTCATAGGTAAGAAAACATTCTTGCTAGAACCCAATTGCAGCCACGTAAAAGATGCAACAACAATTAGAGGACGTCTAACTTGTTTTTGTAGCAATTGTCATGTGATGTGATATGGCCAGAAGTTGTGATGAATGATGATTGATATATTGTGATGTATGAGATCATGTTCTTGTAATAGGAATCACGACTTGCATGTCGATGAGTATGACAACCGGCAGGAGCCATAGGATTGTCTTTATTTTGTATGACCTGCGTGTCATTGAAGAACGCCATGTAAATTACTTTACTTTATTGCTAAACGCGTTAGCCATAGAAGTAGAAGTAGTCGTTGGCGTGACAACTTCAAGAAGACACGATGATGGAGATCATGGTGTCATGCCGGTGACGAAGATGATCATGGAGCCCCGAAGATGGAGATCGAAGGAGCTATATGATATTGGCCATATCATGTCACTACTTTATATAGTTGCATGTGATGTTTATTATGTTTATGCATCTTGTTTACTTAGAATGACGGTAGTAAATAAGATGATCCCTTATAATAATTTCAAGAAAGTGTTCCCCCTAACTGTGCACCGTTGCTAAAGTTCGTCGTTTCGAAGCACCACGTGATGATCGGGTGTGATAGATCCTTACGTTCACATACAACGAGTGTAAGATAGATTTACACATGTAGAACACTTAGGGTTAACTTGACGAGCCTAGCATGTACAGACATGGCCTCGGAACACAAGAGACCGAAAGGTCGAACATGAGTCGTATGGAAAATATGATCAACATGGAGATGTTCACCGATGATGACTAGTCCGTCTCACGTGATGATCGGACATGGCCTAGTCGATTCGGATTGTGTAACATTTAAATGACTAGAGGGATGTCAATCTGAGTGGGAGTTCATTCATTCAATAATTTGATTAGATGAACTTAATTATCATGAACTTAGTCTAAAACTTTTGCAAAATATGTCTTGTAGATCAAATGGCCAACGCTCATGTCAACATGAACTTCAACGCGTTCCTAGAGAAAACCAAGCTGAAAGATGATGGCAGCAACTATTCGGACTGGGTCCGGAACCTGAGGATCATCCTCATAGCAGCCAAGAAAGCATATGTCCTAGATGAACCGCTAGGTGAAGCACCCATCCCAGAGAACCAAGACGTTATGAACATTTTGCAGTCACGTGCTGATGATTACTCCCTCGTTCAGTGCGGCATGCTTTACAGCTTAGAACCGGGGCTCCAAAAGCATTTTGAGAAGCACGGAGCATATGAGATGTTCGAGGAGCTGAAAATGGTTTTTCAAGCTCATGCCCGGGTCGAGAGATATGAAGTCTCTGACAAGTTCTATAGTTGTAAGATGGAGGAAAACAGTTCTGTCAGTGAGCATATACTCAAAATGTCTGGGTTGCACAACCGCCTGTCCCAGCTGGAGATCAACCTCCCGGACGAGGCGGTCATTGACAGAATCCTTCAGTTGCTCCCACCGAGCTACAAGAGCTTTGTGTTGAACTACAATATGTAGGGGATGGTGAAGACCATTCCTGAAGTATTTTCCATGTTGAAGTCAGTAGAGGTTGAAATCAAGAAAGAACATCAAGTGTTGATGGTCAATAAGACTACTAAGTTTAAAAAGGGCAAGGGTAAGAAGAACTTCAAGAAGGACGGCAAAGATGTTGCCGCGCCCGGTAAGCCAGCTGCCGGGAAGAAGTCAAAGAATGGACCCAAGCCTGAGACTGAGTGCTTTTATTGCAAGGGGAAGGGTCACTGGAAGCGGAACTGCCCCAAATACTTAGCGGACAAGAAGGACGGCAACACTAAAGGTATATTTGATATACATGTAATTGATGTGTACCTTACCAGTACTCGTAGTAACTCCTGGGTATTTGATACCGGTGCCGTTGCTCATATTTGTAACTCACAGAAGGAGCTGCGGAATAAGCGGCGACTGGCGAAGGAAGAGGTGACGATGCGCGTCGGGAATGGTTCCAAGGTCGATGTGATCGTTGTCGGCACGCTACCTCTACATTTACCTACGGGATTAGTTATGAACCTCAATAATTGTTATTTAGTGCCAAGTTTGAGCATGAACATTGTATCTGGATCTCGTTTGATACGAGATGGCTACTCATTTAAATCCGAGAATAATGGTTGTTCTATTTATATGAGAGATATGTTTTATGGTCATGCCCCGATGGTCAATGGTTTATTCTTAATGAATCTCGAACGTAATGTTACACATATTCATAGTGTGAATACCAAAAGATGTAAAGTTGATAACGATAGTCCCACATACTTGTGGCACTGCCGCCTTGGTCACATTGGTGTCAAGCGCATGAAGAAGCTCCATGATGATGGACTTTTAGAGTCTCTCGATTATGAATCACTTGACACGTGCGAACCATGCCTCATGGGTAAAATGACCAAGACTCTGTTTTGCGGAACAATGGAGCGAGCAACCAACTTATTGGAAATCATACATACCGATGTGTGCGGTCCAATGAGCGTTGAGGCTCGCGGAGGATATTGTTATGTTCTCACTCTCACTGATGACTTGAGTAGATATGGGTATGTCTACTTAATGAAACACAAGTCTGAGACCTTTGAAAAGTTCAAGGAATTTCAGAATGAGGTAGAGAATCAATGTGACCGAATGATAAAGTTCCTATGATCAGATCGTGGAGGAGAATACTTAAGTCACGAATTTGGTACACACTTAAGGAAATGTGGAATCATTTCACAACTCACGCCGCATGGAACACCTCAGCGTAACGGTGTGACCGAACGTCGTAATCGCACTCTATTGGATATGGTGCAATCTAGGATGTCTCTTACCGATTTACCGCTATCATTTAGGGGATACGCTCTAGAGACAACTACATTCACTTTAAATAGGGCACTGTCTAAATCCATTGAGACGACACCGTATGAATTATGGTTTGGGAAGAAACCTAAGATGTCATTTCTAAAAGTTTGGGGATGCGATGCTTATGTCAAGAAATTACAACCTGAAAAGCTCGAACCCAAGTCGGAAACATGCATCTTCATAGGATACCCTAAGGAAACCATTGGGTATACCTTCTACTTAAGATTCGAGGGCAGGACCTTTGTTGCCAAGAATGGATCCTTTCTGGAAAAAGAGTTTCTCTCGAAAGAAGTAAGTGGGAGGAAAGTAGAACTCGATGAAGTACTACCTCTTGAACCGGAAAGTAGTACAGCTCAGGAAAATGTTCCTGTGGTGCCTACATCAATTGGAGAGGAAATTAATGATGATGATCAAGGTACTTCAGATCAAGTTGCTACAGAACCTCGTAGGTCCACAAGGACACGTTCCACACCAGAGTGGTATGGCAACCCTGTCCTGGAAATCATGTTGTTAGACAACGGTGAACCTTCAAACTATGAAGAAGCGATGGCGGGCCCAGATTCCAACAAATGGCTTGAATCCATGCAATCCGAGATAGAATCCATGTATGAAAACAAAGTATGGACTTTGACAGACTTTCCCGATGATTGGCGAGCGATAGAAAACAAATGGATCTTTAAGAAGAAGACGGACGCGGATGGTAATATTACCGTCTATAAAGCTCGACTTGTTGCTAAGGGTTATTGACAAGTTCAAGGGGTTGACTACGATGAGACATTCTCTCCCGTAGCAAAGCTGAAGTCCGTCCGAATCATGTTAGCAATTGCCGCATACTATGATTATGAGATATGGCAGATGGACGTCAAAACGGCATTCCTTAACGGGCATCTTAAGGAAGAACTGTATATGATGCAGCCGGAGGGTTTTGTCGATCCTAAGAATGCTAACAAAGTATGCAAGCTCCAGCGATCCATTTATGGGCTGGTGCAAGCATCTCGGAGTTGGAACATTCGCTTTGATGAGATGATCAAAGCGTTTGGGTTTATGTAGACTTATGGAGAAGCCTGCGTTTACAAGAAAGTGAGTGGGAGCTCTGTAGCATTTCTCATATTATATGTAGATGACATACTTTTGATGGGAAATGATATATAACTTTTGGACAGCATTAAGGCCTACTTGAATAAGTGTTTTTCAATGAAGGACCTTGGAGAAGCTGCTTACATATTAGGCATCAAGATCTATAGGGATAGATCAAGACGCCTCATAGGTCTTTCACAAAGCACATACCTTGATAAGATTTTGAAGAAGTTCAAAATGGATCAGTCTAAGAAAGGGTTCTTGCCTGTACTGCAAGGTGTGAGATTGAGCTCGGCTCAATGCCCGACCACGGCAAATGATAAAGAAGAGATGAGTGTCATCCCCTATGCTTCAGCCATAGGATCTATTATGTATGCCATGTTGTGTACCAGACCAGATGTAAACCTTGCCATAAGTTTGGTAGGAAGGTACCAAAGTAATCCCGGCAAGGAACAATGGACAGCGGTCAAGAATATCCTGAAGTACCTGAAAAGGACAAAGGACATGTTTCTCGTTTATGGAGGTGACGAAGAGCTTGCCGTAAAGGGTTACGTCGATGCTAGCTTCGACACAGATCTGGATGACTCTAAGTCACAAACGGGATACGTGTATATGTTGAATGGTGGAGCAGTAAGCTGGTGCAGCTGCAAGCAGAGTGTCGTGGCGGGATCTACATGTGAAGCGGAGTACATGGTAGCCTCAGAGGCAGCGCATGAAGCTATTTGGGTGAAGGAGTTCATCACCGACCTAGGAGACATACCCAATGCGTCGGGGCCGATCAAACTCTTCTGTGACAACACTGGAGCTATTGCCCTTGCCAAGGAGCCCAGGTTTCACAAGAAGACCAGGCACATCAAGCGTCGCTTCAACTCCATCCGTGAAAATGTTCAAGATGGAGACATAGATATTTGCAAAGTACATACGGATCTGAATGTCGCAGATCCGTTGACTAAACCTCTCTCGCGAGCAAAACATGATCAACACCAGAACTCTATGGGTGTTCAATTCATCACAATGTAACTAGATTATTGACTCTAGTGCAAGTGGGAGACTGTTGGAAATATGCCCTAGAGGCAATAATAAAAGGATTATTATTATATTTCCTTGTTCATGATAATTGTCTTTTATTCATGCTATAATTGTATTATCCGGAAATCGTAATACACGTGTGAATACTTAGACCAAATACGTCCCTAGTAAGCCTCTAGTTGACTAGCTCGTTGGTCAACAGATAGTCATGGTTTCCTAACAATGGACATTAGATGTCATTGACAACGGGATCACATCATTAGGAGAATGATGTGATGGACAAGACCCAATCCTAAGCATAGCACAAGATCGTGTAGTTTGTTTTGCTAGAGATTTTCAAATGTCAAGTATCTCTTCCTTAGACCATGAGATCGTGTAACTCCCGGATACCGTAGGAGTACTTTGGGTGTACCAAACGTCACGACGTAACTGGGTGACTATAAAGGTGCACTACAGGTGTCTCCGAAAGTGTCTGTTGGGTTGACACGGATCGAGACTGGGATTTGTCACTCCGTATTACGGAGAGGTATCACTGGGCCCACTCGGTAGTGCATCATCATAATGAGCTCAAAGTGATCAAGTGTCTGGTCATGGGATCATGCATTACGGTACGAGTAAAGTGACTTGCCGGTAACGAGACTGAACGAGGTATTGGGATACCGACGATCGAGTCTCGGGCAAGTAACATACCGACTAACAAAGGGAAGAGTATACGGGGTTGCTAGAATCCTCGACATCGTGGTTCATCCGATGAGATCATCGAGGAGTATGTGGGAGCCAACATGGGTATCCAGATCCCGCTGTTGGTTATTGACCGGAGAACCGTCTCGGTCATGTCTACATGTCTCCCGAACCCGTAGGGTCTACACACTTAAGGTTTGGTGATGCTAGGTTTGTATGAATATGAGTATGCAGCAAACCGAATGTTGTTCGGAGTCCCGGATGAGATCCCGGACGTCACGAGGAGTTTCGGAATGGTCCGGAGGTAAAGAATTATATATAGGAAGTGCTGTTTCGGCCATCGGGAAAGTTTCGGTGTCACCCGGTATTGTACCGGGACCACCGGAAGGGTCCCGGGGGTCCACCGGGTAGGGCCACCCATCCCGGAGGGCCCCATGGGCTGAAGTGGGAAGGGGAACCAGCCCATAGTGGGCTGGTGCGCCCCCCTAGGCCCACCCCCTGCGCCTAGGGTAGAAACCCTAGGGTGGGGGGCCGCCCCACTTGCCTTGGGGGGTACTCCACCCCCCTGGCCACCGCCCCCCTTGGGAGATCAGATCTCCAAGGGCCGGTGCCCCCCCCAGGGGGCCTATATAAAGGGGGGAGGGAGGGGGCAGCCGCACCCTTGCATCTTGGCGCCTCCCTCTCCCCTGCTACACCTCTCCTCCTCCGTCACGTGCTTGCCGAAGCCCTGCTGGAGTGCTGCTTCTCCACCAACACCACGCCATCGTGCTGCTGCTGGAGCCATCTTCCTCAACCTCTCCTTCCCCCTTGCTGGATCAAGAAGGAGGAGACGTCATCCGCTCCGTACGTGTGTTGAACGCGGAGGTGTCGTCCGTTCGGCACTCGGTCATCGGTGATTTGGATCACGGCGAGTACGACTCCATCATCCATGTTCTAGTGAACGCTTCCGCTCGCGATCTACAAAGGTATGTAGATGCAATCTGAATACTCGTTGCTTAGATGAACTCATAGATGGATCTTGGTGAAACCGTAGGAAAAATTTTTATTTTCTGCAACGTTCCCCAATAGTTGCAAACATCTGACATACACGTTTTGATAACTACGTGATAGTTCAGTAATGTTAAACGGTTTAGAGTTAAGGCACCAAAGACGATTTCAAAATGTCGCGAAACATCTGAGATGTTTCAAGGGCTGAAATTGGGATTTCAGGCTCATGTCCATGTCAAGAGGTATAAGACCTCCGACGAGTCTCTTAGCCTGCAAACTAAGGGGGAAAAGCTCAATCGTTGAGCTTGTGCTCAGATTGTCTGAGTACCACAATCACTTGAATCGAGTGGGATATAATCTTCCAGATGAGATAGTGATGTTTCTCCAAAGTCATTGCCAACAAGCTGCTAAAGCTCCATGATGAACTATAACATATCAGGGATAGAAATGATGATCCTTGAAATATTCGCGATGTTTGACACCGCGAAAGTAGAAATCAAGAAGGAGCATCAATTATTGATGGTTAGTGAAACCACTAGTTTCAGGAAGGGCAAGGGCAAGAAGGGATACTTCATGAAACGGCAAATCAGCTGCTGCTCTAGTGAAGAAACCAAATGTTGAACCCAAACCCGAGACTAAGTGCTTCTGTAATAAGGGGAACAGTCACTAGAGCGGAATTACCCTAGTTACTTGGGAGATGAGAAGGCTGGCAAGGTCGATAGAAGTATATTGGATATACATTATATTAATGTGTATTTTACTAGTACTCCAAGTAGCACCAGGGTATTAGATATCGGTTCGGTTGCTAAGTGTTAGTAACTCGAAATAAAAGAGCTACGGAATAAACGGAGACTAGCTAAAGGTGAGATCAAACCCAATGGGTGTTGGAAGTGTTTCCAAGGTTGATGTGATCAAGCATTGCACGCTCCCTCTACCATCGAGATTGGTGTTAAATCTAAATAATTGTTATTTGGTGTTTGCGTTGAGCATAGACATGATTGGATTATGTTTATCGCAACACGGTTATTCATTTAAGGAGAATAATGGTTACTCTATTTATTTAAATAATACCTTCAATGGTCTTGCACCTAAAGTGAATGGTTTTCGTAGTGATACACATGTTCACGCCAAAAGATATAAGATAGGAATGATAGTACCACCTACTTGTGGCACTGCCATGTAAGTCATATTGGTATAAAACGCATGAAGAAGCTCCATGTTGATGGATCTTTGGACTCACTCGTTTTTTGAAAAGTTTGAGACATGTGAACCATGTCTATTGGTGTATATGCGTGAAGAAACTCCATGCAAATGGACCATTTGGACTCACTTGATTTTGAATCACTTGAGACATGCAAATCATACCACATGGGCAAGATGACTGAAAGCCTCGTTTTCAGTAAAATGGAACAAGAAAGCAACTTGTTGGAAGTAATACATTTTGATGTGTGTAGTCCAATGAGTGCTGAGGCACGCAGTGGATATCGTTATGTTCTTACTTCACGGATGATTTGAGTAGATACTGAGTATATTTACTTGATGAAACACAAGTCTGAATTATTGAATGGTTCAAGTAATTTCAGAGTGAAGTGGAAGATCATCGTGACAAGAGGATAAAATGTCTATGATATGATCATAGAGATGAGTATCTGAGTTACGAGTTTGGTACACAATTAAGACCTTGTGGAAATTGTTTAACAATTAATACCGCCTGGAACACCATAGTGTGATGGTGTGTCCGAACATCATAGTTGCACCCTATTGGATATGGTGCGTACCATGATGTCTCTTATCGAATTACCACTATCGTTCATGGGTTAGGCATTAGAGACAAGCGCACTCACTTTAATAGGGCACCACGTAATTCCATTGATACGACACCGTTTGAACTATGGTTTGAAGAAACCTAAGTTGTCATTTCTTAAAAGTTTGAGGCTGCGACGCTTATGTGAAAAAGTTTCAGGTTGATAAGCTCGAACCCAAAGCGGATAAAATGCATCTTCATAGGACACCCAAAAATAGTTGGGTATACCTCCTAATTCAGATCCGAAAGCAATAGGGATTGTTTCTTGAATCGGGTCCTTTCTCGAGGAAAAGTTTGTCTCGGAAAGTTGAGTGGGAGGATGGTGGAGACTTGATGAGGTTATTGAACCGTCACTTCAACTAGTGTGTAGCAGGGCACAGGAAGTTGTTCCTGTGGCGCCTACACCAATTGAAGTAGAAGCTGATGATAGTGATCATGAAACTTCGGATCAAGTCACTACCAAACCTCGTAGGTCGACAAGGGTGCGTACTACTTCAGAGTGGTACGTACTCCTGTCTTGGAGGTCATGTTGCTAGACAGCAATGAACCTACGAGCTATGGAGAAGCGATGGTGGGCCCGGATTCCGGCAAATGGCTCGAGGCCATAAAATCTGAGAGAGGATCCATGTATGAAAACAAAGTGTAGACTTTGGAAGAACTACTTGATGGTCGTAAGGCTATTGGGTACATATGGATTTTAAAAGGAAGACGGACAATGATGGTAAGTATCACCATTAAGAAAGCTCGACTTGTCGTTAAGATGTTTTCCGACAAGTTCAAGGAGTTGAGTACAGTGAGGCTTTCTCACTCGTAGCGATGCTAAGAGTCTGTTGGAATTGGATTAGCAGTTACTGCATTATTTATGAAATCTTGCAGATAGGATGTCAAAAACATTGTTTCCTCGACAATTTTATTGAGGAAAGGTTGTATGTGATACAACCAGAAGGTTTTGACAATCCTGAAAGACGCTAACAAGTATGCAAAGCTCCAGCAATCCTTCTAAGGACTGGAGTAAGCATCTCGGAGTTGGAATGTACGCTTTGATGAGATGATCAAAGATTTTGGGTTTATACAAAGTTTATGAGAAACTTGTATTTCCAAAGAAGTGAGTGGGAGCACTATAGAATTTCTAATGAGTATATGTTGTTGACATATTGTTGATCAGAACTGATGTAGAATTTCTGGAAAGCATATAGGGTTATTTGAAAAGTGTTTTTCAATAGAAAACCTGGATTAAGCTGCTTGAACATTAAGCATCAAGATCCATGAGGATAGATCAAAAACACTAAAGGGTACTTTCAAATGAGCACATACCTTGACATGATCTTGAAGGTGTTCAAAATGGATCAGTCAAAGAAGGAGTTCTTGCCTGAGTTGTAAGGTATGAAGTTAAGACTTAAAGCTCGACCACGGCAGAAGAGAGAGAAAGGACGAAGGTCGTACCCTATGCTTTAGATGTAGGCTCTACAGTATGCTATGCTGAGTACCGCACCTAATGTGTGCCTTGCCATGTGTCTGGCAAAGGGGTACAAGAGTGATCCAGAAATGGATCATTGGACAGCAGTCAAAATTGTCCCTGGAGTAATAAGGACATGTTTCTCGATTATGGAGGTGATAAAGAGTTCAGCGAAAAGGGTTACGTCGATGCAAGCTTTAACACCTATCCGAGTGACTCTGAGTAGCAAACCGGATACGTATAGTGGAGCAACCATTTGGAATAGCTCCAAGTGGAGCGTGGAAGCAGCATTTACAATATGACCTAGAGATTTGCGAAGTACATACGGATCTGAATGTTGCAGACCCGTTGACTAAAACCTCTCTCACAAGCAAAACATGATCAAACCCCAGAACTCATTGAGTCTTAATCACATGATGATGTGAACTAGTTTAGTGACACTAGTAAACTCTTTGGATGTTGGTCACATGGCGATGTGACCTGTGAGTGCTATTCACATGGCAATGTGAACTAGATTATTGACTCTAGTGCAAGTGGGAGACTGTTGGAAATATGCCCTAGAGGCAATAATAAATTAGTTATTATTATTATATTTCCTTGTTCATGATAATCGTTTATTATCCATGCTATAATTGTATGGATAGGAAACTTAGATACATGTGTGGATACATAGACAACACCTTGTCCCTAGTAAGCCTCTAGTTGACTAGCCCGTTGATCAATAGATGGTTACGGTTTCCTGACCATGGACATTGGATGTCGTTGATAATGGGGTCACATCATTAGGAGAATGATGTGACGGACAAGACCCAATCCTAAGCCTAGCACAAAGATCGTGTAGTTCGTATGCTAAAGCTTTTCTAATGTCAAGCATCATTTCCTTAGACCATGAGATTATGCAACTCCCCGATACCGTAGGAATGCTTTGGGTGTACCAAACATCACAACGTAACTGGGTGGCTATAAAGGTGCACTACGGGTATCTCCAGAAGTGTCTGTTGGGTTGGTACAAATCGAGACTGGGATTTGTCACTCCGTGTGACGGAGAGGTATCTCTGGGCCCACTCGGTAATGCATCATCATAATGAGCTCAATGTGACTAAGTAGTTAGTCATGGGATCATGCATTACGGTACGAGTAAAGTGACTTGCCGGTAACGAGATTGAACGAGGTATTGGGATACCAACGATAGAATCTCGGGCAAGTAACGTACCGATTGACAAACGGAATTTTATACCGGATTGCTTGAATCCTTGACATCGGTTCATCCGATGAGATCATAGTGGAACATGTGGGAGCCAACATGGGTATCCAGATCCCGCTGTTGGTTATTGGCCAGAGAGCTGTCTCGGTCATGTCTGCATGATTCCCGAACCCGTAGGGTCTACACACTTAAGGTTCGGTGACGCTAGAGTTGTTATGGGAATTAGTGTGCAGTTACCGAATATTGTTCGGAGTCCCGGATGAGATCCCGGACGTCACGAGGAGTTCCGGAATGGTCCGAAGGTAAAGATTTATATATGGGAAGTCCTATTTTGGCCACCGGAAAATGTTTGGGATTTTTCGGTATTGTACCGGGAAGGTTCTAGAAGGTTCTGGAGTGGGGCCCACCTGCATGGGGGGAACCACATGAACGTGGGTAGTGGGGGCAAGGCCCCACACCCCTGGTCAAGGCGCACCAAGATCCCCCCTTAGAAGGAATAAGATCATATCCCGAAGGGATAAGATCAAGATCCCTAAAAAAGGGGGATAACAATCGGTGGGGAAGGAAATGATGGGATTTCTTTCCTCCCACCTTTGCCAATGCCCCAATGGACTTGGAGGACAAGAAACCAGCCCCCTCCACCCCTATATATAGTGGGGAGGTGCATGGGAGCTTCACCCTTGCCCCTGGCGCAGCCCTCTCCCTCCCCAACACCTCCGTAGTAGTAGTAGTGCTTGGCGAAGCTCTGCCGGAGAACTGCAAGCTCCACCACCATGCCGTCGTGCTGCCGGAGCTCTCCCTCAACTTCTCCTCTCCCCTTACTGGATCAAGAAGGAGGAGACGTCCCCGGGCTATACGTGTGTTGAACGCGGAGGCACCGTTGTTCGGTGCTTAGATCGGATTCGGCCGCAATCTGAATCGCTTCGTGTACGACTCCACCGACCGCGTTCTTGCAACGCTTCTGCATCGCGATCTTCAAGGGTATGAAGATGCACTCCCCTCTCTCTCGTTGCTAGTCTCTCCATAAATTGATCTTGGTGATGCGTAGATAATTTTGAATTTCTGCTACGTTCCCCAACACTGTCATGGGCTCGAATCTGTCAAAGATCAAGTCTCCGTGGATGTCGGCAGTGTAATTCAGGCTTCCAAATCTGACCTGATGGCCAGGGGCATAGCTATCGATCTACTCCAGATGGCCAAGCGAATTGGCCCGCAGTGTGAAGCCGCCGAATACGAAGATCTGTCCGGGGAGGAAAACCTCACCCTGGACCTCGTCGTTGTGGATGGTTGAAGGAGCCATCAAGCCTTACGGTGACGACACAGTGGAACTCTCAATGAAAGCACCAATGTCGGTGTCAAAACTGGCGGATCTCGGGTAGGGGGTCCCGAACTGTGCGTCTAAGGCTAATGGTAACAGGAGGCGGGGGACACAATGTTTACCCAGGTTCGGGCCCTCTCTATGGAGGTAATAGCCTACTTCCTGCTTGATTGATCTTGATGATATGCGTATTACAAGGGTTGATCTAACACGAGATCGTAAAGGCTAACCCTAGAAGCTAGCCTATGATTCTAATTGTTCTTGTCCTACGGACTAAACCCCCGGGTTATATAGACACCGGAGGGGGCTAGGGTCACATAGAGTCGGTTACATAGAAGGAAATCTACATATCTGAATTGTCAAGCTTGCCTTCCACGCAAAGGAGAGTCCCACCCGGACATGGGACGAAGTCTTCAATCTTGTATCTTCATAGTCCAATAGTCCGGCGTAAGCATATAGTCCGGCTGTCCGAGGACCCCCTTATCCGGGACTCCCTCAGTGACCAAACTAAACTTTCCTTAACATACAAGTTAAATATATGGCGGTTTATGCCCGTGGGCCTCAAGTCTCCTCCAGGTCTTGGGCCTTCAATAAGCTTGCTTCATGAACCACCATCTTCAACATCTTCTTGGGCCTTCTCATTATGAACCGCTAGTGGTATGACCCGGTCCCTCCTGGGCGGGTCATATCCAATAGTCATATCCCCAACAAGTACCATCTATTGCCCCTATGCAATCCTGAAAATGGCATCACAAGCCTGTGTTAGTGCTCAACTTAAACAATACAAGCATATCAAGCCATGAAAAGTGTATATTGTCAATGGTCACCTTGAAGTATGGATACCATCTTGGGCTTCCACGAATCTTGGGTGGAGTCCGGCCAGATGGTCTCCTGATCATCTCTCCTCTAAGCTCCCCAACAGCAAAAAGCATCTGCTTGAAGTACCTAGAGATGGTCTCCATTGATCTTGTGAACGTGTTGTGAATGACCCTGAACCTCTGGTTATGGCCAACAACATGGAGCATGACCACTTGCTTTTCCACACGAGTGTTGATGTTATCTTGTAGCAGCCCCCCTGCTCCTGGAGGTCTCGACAAGCTTGGCAAATAGTCCTCTTTTTATACGAAGCATCCACAAAGCCTCGACGTCATTGCAGTTGTAGATGTAGTTCAGATTTTGGATCCTCTCATGTTCCCGGATAAACATTGGACCATAGCAGATTAAAGGTCTCCCAACACGACAAACAACTCTCTGGTGCATGAACATGACCCATGCCTAAATCACACTTATCAGTACTGCTGCCTGAATTATCAGCCTCATCCGTGTGTCCATAACCTAGTCGACATCGATGGTTTGTTCAGTGGGAAATAAATCCTACGCCTTGCCTAACGGCCTAACCACCTAGACCTAACCAAGGGGGGACGGGGTGCTGCTTACCGGCATCGGAGACGAGGACGGCGTAGGAGGGAGCCATGGCAGAGACAAGGTCGACCGGATGGTGGCCAACAGCAAGGGGAGCACCAGATCAGCCGCAAATGTCATCGCCGCCGCCTCTAGCGCAGATCTGAAATTGTAGCCGCCGCCAGTGGTAAGGCGGTAGGGAAGAAAGGGGGGGTAGGGAAGAAAGTGGCTATGGGTGAGCGAGTAGAAAGGGGGTGAGGCTAGATTTGGCGTCGGGACGGCGCGCCGGATTTCCCATCTCCCACCATCCCCCCTCACCCTCGCGTCGCACCCGCCCGTGTGACCTCGCACCGCACTCAGCCTGGCTCGCGAGAAACTTCCGATCTGAGCGTTTCTAGTGAGGCAGGCTCTAAGCTGCTTTGAGAAGCATGCGATGCAGGCCTAATAGTGAAACCAGGCAATCAAGCATGCCTCTTCCTTAGCGTGCGGGTCTGGTTTGGTTCGATGCGGGCAACCAAACATGCCCTTACGATCTGCATGCAACCTGGCTCCACCAATGGCGCACCCGGCCGTTCTTTCCCGAGCAACCTCTATCCCACTTTTTAATATACATCTTTCTCCAAAGTTGAGTGCGTGGATATCCTGCAGCATGAGTTCCATTGGCGATCGGGAAGCGATTGCCATGCAGCCACCGTCGCCGGACGTCGCTCCGGCCGCGTATGGCCACCTCTCTGTGTCCTCGCCCAGGCAGGACTATGGAACAGCGGCGGCCCTATCCGCCACCAGAAAGCATGGCCCCTCTGGCCGTAGCGATCATGCCGTGCCCCATCAGAAGCCTGGAATTGGGAGGAGTCCGGGAAGGCCACGATACCCAGAAAACCTAGGGATCCTCGATCCCTCCTACAAGAAACCGAAGGACCCAGCACACATTAAGCGCCCTAGGGCTGGGGCGGACGCACACCAGAAACCTAGCAAACCACCAGATCCTCCTCTTTCCGCAACCGAGCCGCCGAGTAATTCTGAGCCAACCTCGACGTCGTCGGTGGTGGCGCCTGAGGGCAGGCTGCCGTCAGAGACCGAGGTGAACCCAGAGGTCGGTGTGGGTGATTACGGGGCACCCTCTGCGGTTGCCGCCCACCCGAAGCCTTCTGAAGGGGGATCCGAGGCCATCATGGCGACAAACCCACGTGTGAAGCAGCTCGTAGATGAGCTGCTTGCTGAGCAGATGCGCAAATTGGAAGGCCAAACCAGCGTCAGGGATCAGAAGGAACAAATTGCAGCAGATCGCCAAGTTCCATCTACTAGAAAGTCTGCGCAAGCCACAGCGGAGTCGCAGCCGAGGAGCTCTGACATTATACCGGCCTTGAGGATTTTATCGCAGGAAGTGAGGATGGAAGACGCAGACTTGTATGATGACCTTTCATCATTGGGTAAACGTACTGCTGGAGATGACCATGCTATAGGAACACCTAAGAAGCACAGACCGGAGGCGAACTTTGATGTGCAGCAAGTAGGAAGCGGAGGAGAGATCCATGATTAGGAGATGCAGGAGAGGACCAACACTATGGAGGCAGCCGGCCATGGGGCCGCCGGCGACCTGACGGGGCCAGCGGAGCCTCGTCAGGAGCAATGAATATACTCAGCTGGAACTGTCGAGCTGGGGGGAACCCTCATACAGTTCGTGATCTCGTGAGTCAAGCACGGACTCACTCCCCTTGTATCGTTTTTCTTTGTGAAACTAGGCAGCCTAGGAATAAAATGGAAAGATACCGTGCTCGATTAGGTTTAAGTAGTTTTGAAGGCATAAATAGTGTTGGTCTTAGTGGTGGTCTTGCCCTGTACTGGCATGAGTCTTTGAGTCTGGTTGTAAAAGATATAAATGAACGATATATTGATGCGTATGTGATTGCGGCGGCGGGTGGGCCACCTTGGAGGCTTACCTGCGTCTACAGCGAACCCCGGACGGAGGACCGTCATCACATGTGGTCCCTCCTCCGTGAGTACACCAGCAGGCTGACATGCCGTGGATGGTAATTGGAGACTTCGATGAGGCCATGTGGAGCTTCGGACACTTCTCAGAAACACCTCGTTTGGCAGGTTAGATGATTGATTTTCGTGATGTTCTAGAAGTTTGTGGCCTCGGTGATCTCGGTTTTCTAGGACTCCCGTATACTTATGATAACCGGCAAAGTGGGAGGGCCAACGATAAGGTCCGACTAGACTGTGTCGTGCCAAACAACGCCTGGCGGGATGCCTTCGCGGAGGCCAAGGTGGAGCACTTGGTGGCTCTGAGCTCGGACCACCTCGCCATCCTCCTCAAGTGCGTCCAAGAGGAGCCCGTAAAGGCAGCTGGTAGGCGATGCCGCCAATACGAGCGAAGGTCATCATGAACACATGGACGGAGCTGGGCTCCATCTTCATTTGGGCGACATTGCGGATGGCCTAAATAATGTGATGAAGAAGTTTCAGGACTGGAGCCGCAAAAAATTTGGTAACGTGATCAAAGAAATTAATAAATCTCGTTCTCGCCTTGAGGAGCTAATGTCTATGAATGCAGACCATAAAGAGATAAGGGAGGCCAACGATAGGCTGAATGAACTATTGTACCGTGAAGAAATGTTGTGGATGCAGAGGTCTCGCATTGCGTGGCTGCGTGAAGGAGACCGAAACACACAGTTCTTTCATCGGAAGGCGGTATGGAGGGCGTGGAAAAATCGTATTAAGTCTCTAGTGGATGATGCTGGCGTGACACACAAGGACCATGGGTCCATGGCTGCCATGGCGACTTCTTATTTTGCCTCACTGTTCACCGCTGATACATCATTATGTGCTAATCCGGTTATTGATTTAATTAATATGCGGGTCACAAATGACATGAATGCTCGGCTGTGTGCAGAGTTCACTGAAAAGGAAATAGCAGATGCTTTGTTCCAGATAGGCCCCCTTAAGGCCCCCAGTCCAGATGGTTTTCCAGCTCGCTTTTTCCATAGGAATTGGGCAGTCATGAGAGAGAAGGTAATCAGTGGTGTCAAGGAATTTTTCTGGACAGGGGTGATGCCGAACGGGGTGAACGACACCTCCATTGTCCTCATCCCCAAGGTAGACAATCCAGAAAAACTCACGAAGTTCAGACCTATCAGTTTGTGCAATGTCATTTACAAGGTAGTTGCTAAGTGCTTGGTTAATCGGTTGAGGCCCTTATTGGACGATATTATTTCACCTGCTCAGAGTGCTTTTGTTCCTGAACAGATGATTACTGATAATGCTCTAGTTGCTTTTGAATGCATACATCATATTCAGCAGGAAAAGGACCCAGAGAAAACATTTTGTGCCTACAAGTTGGATCTATCCAAAGCGTATGACAGGGTAGACTGGACCTTCTTGAAGCGAACGATGCAAAAGATGGGTTTCGCTTGCCGGTGGGTGGACTGGATTATGACTTGCGTCACCTCGGTAAGATACACAGTTAAATTTAATGGGACCCTCTTGGATTCGTTTGCACCGAAGCGTGGGCTTCGGCAAGGTGATCCTATCTCCCCGTTTTTGTTCCTTTTCATGGCTGATGGGCTCTCTGCGTTGTTGAAAAATGGAGAGAACAAAGGCAATTTCACTCCCCTAAAGGTGTGCAGGCGTGCACCAGGTGTCTCACATTTACTGTTTGCAGGTGACACTCTTTTGTTTTTCAAAGCAGAGGAGGAACAAGCTAGAAAGGTGCATGAGTTATTAAATACGTATGAGAAGGCAACGGGTCAGTGCATTAACCCGGCCAAGTGCAGTGCACTATTTGGCACGTCTTGTACAGAAAACAATCAGGAGAAGGTTCGTTCAGCGCTATAGATTAACCTTGTTACTTTTGAGGAAAAATATTTGGGTCTGCCTACTCCGGACGGATGTATGTCTAGGGGAAAATTTCAGAATTTGCAGTCGAGGCTTCTGAAGCGGATCATTGCTTGGGGAGACACGTTGTCACTTGCTGGAAAGGAGACTATGATCAAAGCTGTAGCACAGGCAATACCAACATATATTATGGGGGTTTTTAAACTTCCGATGTCAGTGTGCGACGATCTCAACAAGATGGTGCGGAACTTCTGGTGGGGTTCATCCGAGGGCAAGAGGAAAACGCATTGGACGGCTTGGCCGAATATTCTGGCTCATAAAATGAAGGGCGGTTTGGGTTTCAAAGACTTCCGTCTCTTTAACCAAGCCCTCCTGGCACGGCAGGCGTGGCGACTTCTATCTAATCCTCAAAGCTCGATATTATCCGGACGGTCGACTGGAGGACACTGTTTTCTCTGGTAACGCATCCCCCACATGGCAGGCCATCCAGTCCGGCCTTGAGCTCCACAAAAAGGGGATTGTCTGGCGATTCAGAGATGGCCGGAACATACGCATTTGGCGCGACCGTTGGCTCCCAACGGTACCGACGGCCCAGTCGATCACGCAGCAAGGGACTTGCCATCTTCGTCGTGTCTCGGAGCTCCTGGATGTGTCCGGCGCCTGGCGTACAGATGTGCTACAGAGGTATTTCCTTCCGGTAGACGTTGCGACCATCACCAACATTCGCACGTCTCCTCGCATCATCGACGACGTCATTGCATGGGCTCCGGAGAAGAACGGTATCTTCACCGTTCGCTTCGCATATCGGCTCGCCATGGACGAGCGCGAGCATCCATTGGCGACTGCAACGAGCAGGGCACCGGATGGTCGTCGCGCCATCTGGAAGACCATATGAGGGTGCCCTGCTCCCCCAAAGGTATGCGTCTTCGCATGGAGGCTGGGTTCCAACTCACTCGCTACCTGGGCAAATAAATTCTCTCGTCACCTCGAGCTTTCTGACGTGTGTCCTCTTTGTGGTGTGGAAACGAGAGGATGGCTTCCACGGAATGTGTAGGTGCCCCCCGGCGAAAGAGTTGTGGCATGCTATGGCGCGGGATTGGCCCATTCCCAAGGTGGAGGATATCATACATACGGGTCCAGAATGGTTATTCTCACTACTGGAGCCTCTACCTGACACTACACATATGATAGTCCTCATGGTCATGTGGCGTGTGTGGCATGTGCAGAATGAAATTACTCATGGCAAGACCCCACCTCCAACCGAAGCATCTCGCAGATTTCTGCAAGGCTACATCAACTCCTTGTTGTGCATTCATCAATGGCCCCAAGGTAACATGGAGAAAGGAAAGATGGTTGTTCAGGTTGGTCTTCTGACACCACAAGAGCGCGTACAACAGAAGGTGGAGCTGCGGTGGACACTACCCCCGGCTGGATGAACAAAATTGAACATGGATGGCAGCTATGTACCGGCTACAGGAGCAGCTGGATGGGGCATGGTCTTGCGAACAGACCAAGGGGACATCATCTTCACTGCCTGTAGGAAAAACCGCTCATGTGTTAATGGCCTGGAAGCCGAGTTGGCGGCGTGTAGGGAGGGGCTCGAGCTAGCCCTGCATCGCACGGATCTGCCCACTCTCATCGAGATGGATAGCGTCGAGGTTGTGTTGAACGCTTCGACAAGGGATCGCTCGAGGAACCACGTGCTAGTTGAGGAGATTAAGAGGATGAAGGATGCTGAGACTAGGGAGATTTCTATCACGTCTATTAGTCGCTCGCAAAATAAAGTTAGCCACACTCTTGCTGCTTATGGTAGGAGTAACCCCCGTACTACAGTATGGCTGGGTTCAGGTATGCGTGACATTGTAAACTTGGTTCTGGCGGATTTGCCGCCTTGAGTAATAGAAATCTCCCTTTACCCCGAAAAAAATAACCTCTATCCCACTTCAACTTCAAATGAGTAGCCTTAGAAACGAGAATTCGATCGAAGGCGTCGGTCCTTTCTACTGGCTCTTCATGACTGCTTCCTTCCATCGTTGCGTTAGATCAGAGCCCGAACGACGGCTGTCGTCTCCGTCGGAATCATGGCATGGCCTGATCGAAGACGCCTGTCATTTCTGCTCGGAATACGAGGCCAATCGCCTGGTACCGAGGCCGCGCCCGGCGATGCCGGTGTGATCTCTCGGATCAGCCTCCCTGAACGTGATGTCGCTGGTCCCCACGCCTGGAGCGAAGAGCGCGCGAGAATGCACACAGAATGTTCGCCATGTTCGAGGCCTTGCCTTGACTAGTTCTGTTTCTCATGACAGGCCTCGACTAGCGTGGAACCCTCGACTGGCGCTTTGGCGTACATCAAAGACCAAAATACCTTTGGTGGTTGTTTGGATACGCATAGCAATTGGTTTTTGGCAAAGCTAGTTTTAAGAAGTTTTGGAGTACTCCACATCTCACACCCCACCATAACTAAGATGTCGAAGGAGAAAACCACACCTGCCATCCATCAACCACGAATTCAGCACACGCTTTGCTTTTCAGATGTCACTGATGCAGACCACAATCTGCATTCCCTCTTGGACTACCTCCCAAGCTCCGTGTCAAAATTGAAGCAGACGTCATCGCAACGACGGAGCCCGAGGACACATGTCCATCAAGGATGTCGCCGCTGCTACATCATCCTTACTTGAATAGACTGGTTTTCCAAACCATCCCCAACCATAGGGATGATGGCCTCGTCGGGGAAGGATATGAAGAATCTTTATTCAACACCGTCATTGCCGCCGCCGAAGTCAAGACGATAAACAGCCTGAAAACGAAACTATTTTAGCCTAAAACTATCCACACACATGGATACGGTGAACCCCTCGTCACTGATGACCAGTCGTCGGCAAAGGGAAGCCTTCAGAGGACGGAGGCGGAGGAACACTTCTTGGGAGAGACGCTGATGAGATCACCCTTTTTCTTTCTGAGGAAGAAAGAACGACCCGTGTATTGTTTATGCTTGGTTGGGTGGATTTGCATGTAAGTGGAGGTAAATTTGACAAATTTGACCAGTGGACGAAATCAAATCACATAATGAACTGCCCATGAAATTATTTCACGCGGCTGACCTTTTTGTGTGACGCCCGACACGAAGGCGCCACACTACACTGTGCAACGCCTCACAGATAGGCGTTACACGTCTGGCCAGCGTTGCACCCCAAACTGCCTAAAAATTGCTAAGTCAATGTGCAGAGCCTAAGAGCTAGGCGTTGCACTGTATAGTGTGGCGCCTAGCTCTCAGGCGCTGCACTAGTGGTTGCACTACAAAATGAAGCAACCACTAGTGGAGTGCAACGCCTAGAAGTTAGGCGCTACACTGTATAGTGTGACGCCTAGCTCTCAGGCGCTGCACACTGACTTAATAATGTTCGGATCACACGGGTGTGACGCTGGCCAGACGTGTAGCGTCTATCTGTGAGGCGTTGCACAGTGTAGTGTGGTGCCTTCGTGTCGGGCGTCACACAAAAAGGTCAACCGCGTGAAATAGTTTCACGGGCAGTTTATTTTGTGATTTGATTTCGTGCATAAGTCAAGTTTGTCAATTTTACCGCAAGTGGACGCATGGAGATAACTCATCTGCCTATAAAGTACGTAGGAAGTAGGCTCTTCTTTTTTTGCTTTTCATTACTCCATTCCCCCTTTTCTTGTTTTCGTTTATATTTTCTTTTATATTCATTTTTAAAATAAATGTATTTTTTTGACAAATATAGAAAATTAGTTCATATATTTTTAATACATGGGGATTCTTAAATACAGGTTGAATATTTTCTAATACACAACAAAAAAATCAGTAGCGACCACCTTTGTCATATACGTTGGACATTTTCTAAATATTGATGAGCATTTTTCTAATAATGTTGAACATTTTTCAAAACACAATAAACACTTATGCAAATAACATTGATAAATTTTTTGACATGCACAATGAACATTTCTCTAAATTGTAATAAGAAATACAATTTTTTTTTTGCTTGCATGAGAAGCACTCGTGTAAGCATAGATTTGCTTCCACGAGAAGCACATATTTGTTTCTCTTGAAGGTACATAATTGTTTCCGCATGATTTTGTGTGTGCAAGGCACGTATTTGCTTCCACAAGTGTGCTTCTCGTGATTTGTTTTGCACGTTGTGCTTCGACGAGAAGTCAAGATTTGCATCCCGTGGAGGCACAAATCTGTATTTCTAAAAAAATAAAAAAAAATACCATACTTCTGGCTCCAATTTTTTTCTTGGGTTTTTTTTCGTTAAAAAAATGTGCATCGAAACGTATTAACATGGGATCTAGTTTCAAAAATCTTGCCATAGCGAGCCAACCAGCAAAGCGAACACATCAAACGCAATAGCAATGCAAATTCATCAAACGTAGCGAGCGCAGTGTGCAGGCGAATGAATGGGCTGGCTCAGGCCCTGTTTGGACCGTCGTCCTACTTTAAAATACTCCCTGCGTTCCCAAATATATGTCTTTTAGATATTCCAACAAGGCCTACATACTACGAAGGAAAATGAATGAATCTACATTCTAAAATATGTCTATATGCATTTGAAATCTCTAAAAAGCCTTATATTTAAAAACGGAGGGAGTACATCCGTAAAAGATACACCTTTCGCCCTGTCGTTTTGTCTCCAGCCGAAAATTACTCAGCGGCCGGTAAAACACAGGTGTAAGTTAAAGACCTCCGCATTAGAATACACCGATCCCAAGTACGCCCTCACTACTGTTGCGTGCATGGAAAAGCTTCAGCTGGAGGGTAGTTACTCTTGATGTAAGCGAGAGATTGTCACCAACCTGGCGAGCGAACCACATGCGTGAGGGAGAGGTGATTAAGATCAACACCGACGCTGGTATTTCTATGCAGGAGCATAGAGGTGGGGTTGGGGGTATGGCCCGTTCATCTTCAGATTTTCTTGCTGCTTGGTGCAAACCATGCCCAGGCATTACAGATTCTCTTGTTGCAGAGGCGACGGTTGTACGTGAAGGTGTGATTGTGGCAACACTTAGTGGTTTTGCGCGTGTGGAGATTGAGACAGATAGCTTGGAGGTAGTGAACCTCTGAAAATCACGCCAGACTTCGCGCTCTGTTATAGCGCCATTACTTTTAGATATAGAGGAGCTAGCTGCTACTTTAGTTTCTTTTGATGTTGTTCATGTAAGGAGACATGCAAATGTTCCAGCCCACCTCTGTGCGCAACAAGCATGCACAAAGGAGGCAACGGAGTGTTGGATGGGCTCCCCCCCGGGTTTCCTGGTCACCAGCCTTATGGCTGATATGGCCGGTGTCTTATCACATGAATAAAGCTCTTCGTTATCGTGGGTGGTCAGAACTTCTTTTCTTCCTTTTTAACTTACGTGTAGCCGCCGCCTCCTCCTTCTCCTCCACAAAAAGCTAGGGTTTTTGCCTCCCGCCGCCGCCGCCGCAGGTCCGCCTCCTCTCCGATGGCCTTAGGGCCATGGGGGCGCAGTGGATCTCGGCAAGGGTCGGCGGGAGGGCTCCGTTTTTAATCGTTTCTTGCAGTTTTGCTAGGGTTTGTGTCTTGCTCAGGAAGACGAGACGGCGGCGGCTCCCTGAAGATGGAATAAAGGTCTCCCCGCCTAGCCCCCGTTCCGGCGATGCGTCTAGCATCGTTGGTGGGCGTGTGGAGGTGTGTCTCCGGCGGATCTATCTTTGGTGGATTTGCTCGGATCTCGTCGTTGTTCGTCTACGTTCGTGTGTCTTCGGATTGGATTTTTCTGATCTACGTTATTCTTCATCTGCGGCGGTTGCTGTTCTGGTGCGCTGGTCCTACGGGGCCTTAGCACGACGACTTCCCGACTGTCTACTACAACAAGTTGTGCCCGACTCCGGCGATGGAGGGGCGATGACGGCGGCGCGCCTTCGGCTCGCTTCAGTGCTGGTAGTTGTCGCTAGGTGGTCTACGGATCTAGATGTAATTTCTATTATTTCTGGTATTCGTTGTACTGCCATGATTGAAGATGAATAGATCGAAAATTTTCTCGCAAAAAAAAATAAAGCTCTTCGTTATCCCGCAAAAAAAAAAGTTATCGAGCCGGCCCATGTCGCTGTATCCATGTGAGCTATAGCGACGACACGGCGCATGACAGGACCTCCCGGGGCCCGGGCTATGGCCTCCATCCGAATTAAGCCCACGGCCCATGACAACCAGGTCCAAGATACTTGTCCTGCGCGTGAGATAGAGAGAGCGACCGACGGACGCCACCACCAGAGCCGAGCCGGCGGCGGGGGCAGCTTGGTCGACGCCACGCCACGCCCGCGATGGGGGTGAGAGGATCCTGGCGCTGGGCCGTGGGCGCGGTCTGCGGCGGGCTGGTTTACTACCACTGCGCGGTGCGGCGGGCGAGCGCAGTGTCCCTCGCCGCCGACGTGCTCCTCGTCCTCCTCTGCTCCCTCTCCATCCTCGGCCTCCTCTTCCGCCACCTACACATCTCGTGAGTGCCTCCCTCGCTTCTCGTATTTCCCGTGCTTCAGCTCTGTTTTTTTTCTACAGCGTGTTTGGTAGTTCAAGAGAAAAGGGAATGGGGATTTATGAGAGGGAGTTGGTCGAGGGATTAGACTTGGGAAGTGGTTTATTAGTCCCAATCCCACGTTTCCCTTTGGGTTGGAATTATTTGTGGGAACTTGACAGGGAATTAGTTTCCTTTGTTTGGTTGGTGGGTCTAGGAATTGGAGTTGTTTATGATAGGATTTGAGTAGCTACAAACTGAATCGGCTGTATTGTCTAGGTCTGCAACTTTACACCGGACACAGAAAGAAAATGATGGCCAGCGTACACCCCTGCACTTGCTGCAATTAATCTTGTGTTGGCTGAAAGGCAAGCCTTTTCAGCTTCCTCCACCATTCAGGCCAACTAACCTGAGGCAGCAAATAATTTCCAATCAGATCATCAAAAACAGTCCCAGGTAGTAGGAATTGAATATCATCAAAACACAGGCACATGTAGTAGGAAATGAAGCAAGACATGGAGCAAGTATCAGGCAATCCACTGCTTGATGAAACATATGAAAAATATCATTTTCCAACAGTATTGACATGGACTGAAAATGCAACATATCTCCAAAACTGAACTGCTGGTGCACTGTATAAAACAAGACAATGAATTGCCATGCACCAAAAGTTGCAAACAATGAGTTTAAAAGCAAACAACTAGTAGTCCTGAACTAAAAATTCAAAACTGCGAGTGTGGACTTCTAAATCTGGACATCCACTTATTTTTTGGCCGCATCGAGCTCCTGGTGAATAAACACCACTTTGTAATCATCACGCAATTTGATGAAAAGTTGTGTGTTTCCAGCATCACCCCCAATGACACGAACATCAATAACAACTTCTTCAGTACTGAGATCTTTAAGATTTTGGAGAATATCAAGTAATTTGGTTCTATTGGCTGATGTTTCCTCATGAACTTCAGCTCCATGCATAAATGCCCTCTGTAAACCATTAATGGTTTTTGCATTCTCCTGCTCCGCTTCCAAGAACTTCGCAATTGTATTGGACATGCTTATAAGACCCGACTCAAGTGCATCATCATTAGGGTATGTTCTCTCACGACCAGACCTAGAACCATCGGATGGGTTTGTGTTTTCATGTGTTTCAGGAGGATTCTCCTTGGCTGGTTGGCTAGTAAGTTCTGCATCTACCGTTGATCCACCTTCTACAATTTCTTCTTCTCCAGAACCTTTAGCACTCCCTCCTTTAGCAGAATCACTAGCATAGACCTCATATAGCTTGTCAAAACTAACCATAGGCTTCATGTGCAGAGGACCTGCTCCCTCATGGGACTGCAAAAAAGAGCATGAATTTCCATTAGAAACTAAATTGTAATGAAAAAACATGAAACATAGTAGCTTGCTTTACATATTGAATGAACATATTTTACCTTTGCCCAGCCCATATACGTCTCTCTATCTCCAGTTACCATCTTCCTCTCATCATCCCATCCAAACCCACTGCCATTTTGCATAATTTCTAGAATGTATGAAAGTTGCTTCTTCAAAATCTTAACTATAGACCTGATATGCGGATCTTCTTTAAGATCAGCATGTGGTAGTACTTTAGCCATTTCCTTCTCTGTAGGTAAGATATCCGGACTGGTGACTGGTATCTATTTTCCAAGAAGAATCATTCATTTCATATAGAATGCCAATAAGTAACTTCTCCGTTGTCCATGTTCTTTTGTCTCTCTTTTTGGATGTCAATTTGCTCTCCTTTAGCTTGGTATTCTGCTAGTTCCAATATGACAATAAAATGTGTGTGTACAGACAGTAAAGAATATAGATGCTCATAAAGGAAAGATGATGTTTAGGTTATTGCTCTTCAGTACGTGCCCTCTGATCTACAGCTGGCGGATTTCTTAGCGAAGGCCCAGACTAGAGGGCAGCATGGCTTTTATCTCTCCAAACTCAATGTTGTGCATCCACCCTAAGTTTTTTTGTTTGTTTTGGGGGGGGGGGGGGGGGGGGGGGGGGAGGGGAGGGGTAGTTATATTATGTTTATTTGTATAGCCTGTACATTTCCCTGTTGTATAAGGGGTTTCCTGCATATTATATTTCCTAACGCTTATATCACCACTTCTACTTGTCTGTAGGTAAATTGCTTTGGTGAACTATTACTTATGGAACAGAATGCTAAGTCCTCTTTTGACTTATGGAATGGAATATCAAGTTGTCCAAATTTTCCAAATGGTAGAAACATGCGTAGACCCTTCAGCCTATGCTTTTGGCAATTATCCAAGGGGCAGTAAGAAGAATGGGCCTATGATCCGTCCCTGCTTCATGGGGTTCTGTTTCCTGATATTATAATTTGGGAAAATAAAACTGTCCTATAAAACCATTTATATCATCATGTCAAACCAATGCAGCTTAAGGGTGTGTTCGGTAAGCCTCCAACTCCTCAACTCTTCCGCCCAACTCTCTAGCCCAGCTTCCCGACCAAAAACCGGAGTTGAGGAAACATTCGGGAGCACAGCTTCTCCATCGTTAGCACTGGCCTGGGTTGACAGCCCATTTGCCTTGGATGTGGCCCGGCTTGGAAGGATATCAACCTGGGCTTTCAGCCCAACAATCAAGGAAACGGGCGGCTGATCCCAGCTATCATGTAGATAACGACGGAGCAAAGAGAGGACGACAAGGTTGGACAGCGTGTGCAGTGTAGAATCAGCTGGAGGAGCTCACCTCCAATCGATCCAGTGATGCACGGGTGGGGAGGTTGGCCTCAACGGCGCCCGTGCACGCGGAGCATGTCGTGCCTGTGAGGCCGTGACCCTCATGCGCGGTAGGAACAGGCTGGGCCGCGGCAGATAGATCGAGGGTGAGCAGCGGCGTGGACAAAGGCAAGCTGGGGCATGGAAAAAGGCGAGCGGGATGACGTGACCGTGCAAGGACGGCAGGGCATGGGCGGGGGCGATGGAGCTTGAGCAGGGGCTCGTCACGGCTGGGATTGGGGAGGGGGGAGGAGAAGAGGGGATGGGTGAGAATCTTCTTTTGGGGGGGGGGGGGGGAGGCGGTGTTGAGAGAATCGGTACGAGTTTTCAATTGCCGGTGGTATGGCGTTGTAGTTTCCGCCAACTCTTGCTTCGCTGTTTTGGAGGAGTTTGGTTTTCCCATCTTCCCCAACTCCTCAAATTTTGCACTAAAACGATCACCAGCTTCTCATTATCAACAACAGGACTTAGGCGGTTCGGCCCAGCTCTTGACCCAGAGTTGTAGAAGCTGGCAGCTGGAGATTTAGCGAACACGCCCTGAAGTGTCTGATGGTGCTCCTCCCTGGAAGGATGAATTTCGTACTACTTTACTTCGTTAGATACTAGTCTGAAGGTCCAAGCAACAATAGTCCCTATTCAGTAAGCTCGTCCACATTTCCGAGGCTTCTTGTAGCAAGTTGGGTTAATTATGCATTTTTTTGTAAGTCCTACCTTTTTTATTATTTATTCACTAATGGGTTCTTAACTAATGAATTGTATGCACTGTTGTAGTTGGCAAGTTGTTCACACTAACAATAAAGATAAAGAAATGTTTTTTATTAGGGGAAAATACATGTTTATTTTGGATGATAAAGATCATGTTTCTGTTTTGTTCTTTTCTTGTACATCTTCATTATCTGTTTTTTTATTAACGATATGTCACGGGTAATCATATTCTTCAGTTAGTGATGACTGCTGATGTGCATATCATTATTGTCATTCCAGTTGTTTCAAAGCAACTCATTTTGCTGCAAATGGTTCTGTATGTAGGGTGCCTGTGGATCCACTTGAGTGGCAGATTTCTCAAGAGATGGCAAATAGTATAGTTGCGTCCTTGGCTAACACAATTGGAGCTGCGGAGTCTGTATTGAGGGTGGCTGCAACTGGACATGACAAGAAACTCTTGTTCAAGGTATTCTCAGAACTCCACTTCATATGTTCTCTCTGGAGGAACTATTGAGGCAGAGAAATAATCATCTTCGGCCAGTTTTTGGATGTTAACAGCTCTTGCTTGTTAATATCCTGTCGAGATTCTCTGTGAAAACGACAGTTTTGCACGTTTCCAAATGTGTTCTTGCGATACAAAGGGCACGGAGAAAAGAGATCGAATTTCTCTTCTCATTCTAATGCAGCTTCTGATGTTTGGCCCATCAGCCATGTGCTATAGGGCTTTCATACATGTTGTTTAGCTCACGGTAAGATCTTCACCCTTGCATTGCAGGTGGTTTTTACTCTGTATTTCCTAGCAGCTTTGGGAAGGGTTGTCTCAGGCGCTGCGATTGCTTATGCTGGTAATTCGACCACACTGCTTGATACTGCATTACTTGTGCATGCTTTAGATCTGCTGGCGTAACACCTTCTGCATTTCCATTTGTTGTCTTTGCCAGCTCTATGCATCTTCTCCCTCTACATGTTTGCGCAAAGCACCGACCAGTTTGATCAGCTCCCTTGGGTTCCTTTAGGAAGAGACTCGCTGGGCGGCGCCCAGGATACCACATGATTTCTTCATGCACATGTCTTGCCGATCATTTTTTTTTCTTCATTGTTCGAGTTCTGTATATGGCCATGGAGGCCAATAGCTTGAACCGTACCCAGTGTTGTTTTAAGATGAACACTGGTGCGCCACGTGTGCAGCCATGTGCATTCCCTTTTTTTAAAGGGGAGATGAATGTGACATTAATAAAAAAGAGAGAAGGCATTCACGCAAGCATAGTAGGGTGAGCAGCTAGAGATTTTTAGACAGAATCATCTCTCTGAGTTACTCCCTTCGATCCAAAGTAAGTGTGGTGAACTAAAACCATGGCACTTATTTTGGATCGGAGGGAGTATCACTTAAAGGGGAAATGGCAGTCCACGATACACCATGATGGTTCAACAAGTAGTAGCAATGTAATTTTACCTTTTGAAATAATCAGAACGTGACATTCAAACTGATCAGGCACAGCCTCCTTTTATCTGCACAACAATAGTAGCACCAATTAAGCAGACATCAACCATATGGAAAGAACAAACTTCACCTGTGGAAATCCAATTCAGCTCTTGGGAGCATATGCTCCTGTCCACCAAAAACCTTTTTTTGCAAATGTCTTTTTTTTAAAAAAAAAATACATGTGTCCTTTGTCACACCAAAATGATACCTGCAAATTTTTAGGAGGAAAGCTTAAGCATTTTGATCTGTGCAAAAAATAGATCAAAACCAATGAAGCTCAGGTTGGCCCCCACGAAGCTTCGTCAGTGCCTATACTCTTATACAATACAACTGAAATGGATATTTGCTAGTATATTCGGTTTATTTGATCTCGATTCACAAACCTAGCTCAAGTTCGTCACCCCAAATCCCCTCGACCCCCTTTCTGTGTGTGACAATTGGTATCCAGAGCACATGCATGGGAGATGTCTTTCTGTGTGTGACAATTGGTATCCAGAGCACATGCATGGGAGATGTCTTTCTGTGTGTGACAATTGGTATCCAGAGCACATGCATGGGAGATGTCGTGAGCAGATGACACTAGTAGAAAAAGGGCCTAATGTGAAGCACATTAGTCCCGGTTTGTAACTGGACCGGCACTAATGTGACCATTAGTGCCGGTTCCAACGGCTAGGCGGGCGGCATTTCAAAAATGTTACATGTGTATATAAAAATAGTTTTATGTACATAAAAATATACAACATGTATGAAAAATTGATCGAGTATGTATAAAAATATTAATCAGGAAATGTTAATCATACATTCCACAACTCTTAAACATATTAAATAAATAATCCTAATATATACCAAAAATATACAAGTGTATGAAAAAAGTAGTCACTAATTTTTTTTAAAAAAATTAATCATCTATTTCGAAAATGTTAAATGTGTACCTTCTTGATGTATACGAAAAATATAGAATGTATAAAAAATTAACATAAAAACATTAAATTTTCAAAAATGTTGATTGTGTATAAGAAAAATGTTAATCACATATTTGAAAAATGCCAGACATGTATTATGAAATGGTGTTCATATATACCGGAAATGTACAAGAATAATTTTTTAATCATGTATTTGGGAAAATGTTAAACAAGTATAAAAGATGGTTCTTGATGCATACGTAAAATATAGAAGTTTGTATTAAAAAATTGAACATAATTTTTTTCAAAAATGTTGATCTTGTATATAAAGTTATAATTATCTATTTAAAAAGTGTTAAATATGTATTGGAAAATGTGCCTGGTATACACGTAAAATGTAAAATATTTATGAGAAAAGGTATTCGTCAAAAATATTTATTTATTTATTAATGAAGTACTGAAAAATGTTAAATATGTATAAGAAAATGTTTCTGATGTACAAAAAAAATGTATACATATGTATGAAAAATGTAGACCTGTGTTGAAGATAAAAAGGCAAAAGAAAATAAAGACTATAAAACCGAAGAAACAAAAAAAAGCGAGAAAATTGATTAAACCAAGAGAGAAACAAGAATACAAAGAAAAGGAGAGAAAGAAAGAAAACAAAAAAGTAGTGAAAATGAAAAAAATGAGAAAGGGAAAACATGAAGGAAACAAAGAAAAAGCAGAAAACAGAAGAAAACTGGTGAAGAAACTATGAAAACCGAAAGAAAGAAATAGAATACAACTAAGAAGAAGAAACACATGAAAACCACACAATACCAAACCAAAACAGTACAACGATCGATCGATTACTACCGAGGAGCATCCCAGCTAATGAAAAAAAAACTGACAAATGGGCTAGCCTAGCAGCTACGCGAGGGAAGAAAACCTTCAGGCGAGACGATAGGTATACTAGCTATAAGAAAGATATAGCTCTCGCAATTCCACGTGGGAGCGACAATGCTTCTAGCGATGTGATAGGCGACCTTTGAGCAACAATGTAGTTGGTCGGCCCATTAGTTTTTATGAACGTTAGTTCAACACACGTTAAAAAGATGTTCTCTTCTAAAAAAGGTTAAAAAGATGTTCATGCAATGTAGTATTAATTTATTCATCGCACATTCCCTGAACAACTTTTTGCCCGTCCCAGTTCAGTAATTCCTGCAGGCGAGGCTATAGTGTGTCTTGCAGTAAGCGAGATATATCATTGGTGATTCGACGCATTATGCGTGGAACAAGATCCACCATCAGCGCTTATTATCGTAGATAGTGGAGGGAAAGTGTACAAGCTCTCGCCCGACCCATTAACCATTTTGCACTTTTTATTTACATTTTGGAAAGATCCTAAAAAAAGTTATTTTGGAAAAAAAATTATTGGATATTTGTTAAAAATATTAAAATAAGGAAACACTTATATTATGGGAAACTGTTCATGTATAATCAAAATTGTTCTTATATCTAAAATAAAATGGTCATCATGTATTTAAAAAAATTCTTATACATAAATATATTTATATATTTTAAAATATATATTCAGTAAAGCATGATTTTGAAAAATTAATTTATAAGAAATACATTTGTCATTGCATATTTGACAAATGTTCACTACGTCTTCTATCAAATGCTCACCACGTCTTTGTCAAAAAACTTCCTGGCAAGTTACCTCAACTCTCTCTTGCTTATTCAGCAGCATCCTATTGTTGATGTTCAAAAGGGAAAGCAAGTGGTGGATTACGTCCAGAGCTGCACCACTACACGCCACTCGTCGGATGGCCGTCAAAAAGTGCGTCAGAAATGGGAACCTCCATCAACGGATCGGGTCAAACTCAATGTGGATGGATCGTTCATTCCAGATGGGTCAGCAGGAACGGGCATGGCGCTTCGTGACAGTGCTGGATCCTCGATCTTCGTTGCATGCAGGTACCTCTTTGGATGTGCCGACGCTGTGGACGCAGAACTTGCTGCGATGGAGGAGGGCCTGGCCCTTGCGCTCCAATGGTCGCCACTTCCGTTGTCCATGGAGACGGACTGTGCTGAAGCTGTTGCACTGGTGCAATCCTCCACCCCCAACATGTCGCGCTATGTGTCGCGTGTCCAGAATATTCGTGAACTTCTTCAGGAAAGAGATGTCTCGATCGTCAAAATCAGTCCCGAAGCCAACTCTGTGAGCCATGGCTTAGCACAGCTAGGTAGAGAGCAGGTGAAAACTGCAGTTTGGCTAAGAAATTTCCCTCAGGAAATTGCCATAGCTATGAACACCGATTGTATCTCTATTGCTAGCTAATATATTCACTCTTTCCTCGCAAAAAAAAAGTCATCGCGTATTGTCAAATGTCCATCGTGTATTTTAAATATATTCACGTGTAAAAAATACATTTATATTTTTGAAAAGTAAGCATTTATAGAAAACATTATTTTTGTAGTTACCTAATAATATTGGAAATCTATGTGCAAGTTTTCAAGAGAAGTCACATGCCGGCTCAGTCTCTCAGAGGTGCTCACAGAGACAGGGTGTGTGTGTTCATAGGAGTGAGTGTATGTGCGTATGTATGAGCGCTTGCGTCTGTACTGTATTCAAAATAATAATACAATTCTATAATACAATCTTAAAAATTGTTTATATATGCTATGTACTCCCCCCATTTGTTTTACTACACATATTAGGTTGTCCTAAGTCAAACTTTGTAAAGTTTAACCAAAATTATATTATATTTAAAAATATTAACATATACAAAATCAGTTAAATACAATATGAAAATATATTCCATGATGTATCTAATGATATTGATTTTGCATTGTGGATGCTAGTACTTTATTATGTAATTTTGGTCAAACTTCAAAATATTTGCCTTACACTATTAGGAAAAGGCATGCTAGTGGCGCACCAGTTTTGTCTTCTAATGGCGCACTACTGGTGCGCCACTAGCATCACGCCATTAGAATTAAATTCTAATGACGCACCACTGGTGCGCCATTAGTATTTGGTGTTTTAATGGCGCACCAGGTAGTGCGCCATTAGTATTGCCCACAGTGCGCCACTAGTATCTGCTATACTAATGGCGCACCACATGGAAGTGCGTCATTAGTAATAATTTTTTAAATTTTTTTCCGTTTTTTCTTAATCTCAGGTTACTATTTCACATATGAGATATCCAACACATATATATACAACAAGCATTCATATAACAATCATATCCAACACACAAGTTTCATCATATATACATACATAGCCAACACATAGTTCCATCGTTACATATTACAAAAGTTTCACATTGTTCATCCAACACCGTTATCCATCAATTCACAAAAGTTTCACATTGATACAAAATAAAAACACAAATGGAAAAAAAGCACTCCATCCATGCAAGCTTCCGTGAATTAAATCAAATCTGCAAAATGATAAACAAGAAGTTAGAAGAAGAAGAAGAAGAAGAAGAAGAGAAGAAGAAGAAGAATACTAGAAGAAGAAGAACACTAGAAGAATACTAGAAGAAGAATAAGAAGAAAAATAAGAAGAATAAGAAGAAGACTATAAGCTTATTATGTAAACTTGATCATTTTGTGCTAACATAAGTAATTTTGGAGCTAACCTATAGGAAATTAAGCATATAAGCTCTAAGTTAGCATATTAGAGCCAACTTAGGTAAAATGAAGCTAACCTATGTCATTTTGGAAAAAAGAAGAATAAGAAGAAGACTATAAGCTTATTATGTAAAATTGATCATTTTGTGCTAACATAAGTTATTTTGGAGCTAACCTATAGGAAACTAAGCATATAAGCTCTAAGTTAGCATATTAGAGCCAACTTAGGTAAAATGAAGCTAACATATGTCATTTTGAAAAAAAAGAATAAGAAGAAGACTATAAGCTTATTATGTAAACTTGATCATTTTGTGCTAACATAAGTAATTTTGGAGCTAACCTATAGGAAACTAAGCATATTAGAGATAACATAGGTAACTAAGTATATATATATATATATATATATATATATATATATATATATATATATATATATATATCATTTTGAAGATCTGACATACCTGACATAGTTCAGTTCTCATTGTTCTTCTCCTTCTCCTTCCTCAGCCTGATGCGCCAAGAGCGGCGAGGCGGTGGAGGCAGCTGTGGGATGTAGTCTTCTACGACAATTGGCGTGGTCATGTCACCCAGCTGTGGGATCGCCGGCGCCACCACCGGTGCATGGTCATTGTCAGGCACCACCACCATCGCGAGGCCACCTTCAGGCAGGACGGGCACGACCATCGCTAGGTCATCCTCATCCACCACCATCTCTTGCCCATGGTCAGCCACCACCATCTCTTGCCCTTGGTCAGCCACCACCATCTCTTGCCCTTGGTCAGCCACCACCAGCGCTAGGTCATCCTCAGCCTGATGCCCATCGTCATCCTGCAGCTCCTCATCCCCACTCTGCTCCTCTTCTCCCCCACTCCAGTTCGGATCATCCTTCTTGTTGTCTTCGCTGCTGCCAGAATCACTGCTGCTTTCGCTAAAGCCAGAATCGCTGTTGCTTTTGCTACAGCCATAATCGCTGCTGCTTTGGCTGTAGCCAGTGTCGCTGCTGCTGCTCCCATTGCCTGTCCAAATGCAACAATGACCGTTAACAATCAATGTGAGACAAAGCCAAATGTAGAGGAATAAGAAGAGGCAGAACGTACTGGCATCATCATCGTCAACATAGCGCATGCGACACATAGTCGCGTTGAACACCTTCACGATGAGCATGGTGGCGGCATCGTCGTACCTGAAGAGAAGGAAGTACCCCAGCCACAGGTCGTAGGCACGGTAGAACTTCTCCCACCCACGATACAAGTACATGTGGCCCTCCTTGATCACCAACTCCACATCCCACAGCCTGCAAAACCCGCTGCCGGCCTGTCGCAGCTTCACATTATTTGGCGGATCTTCACCCAGCATGTTCATAAAACTGTCAGGCAGCCTCTGCAGTTTGGGACAATGAGTGATGTAGCAAACAACAGATATCATAATGAGATGGGTGAAGGGGAGATCTCTCCTTTTATATACCTGCGTTATGGATGATACTGAAGTCCCAAGTATGATACTGAAGAACTCGGAAGCATCCAACTCGTACTGCGGTGTGGCAGAGCGGCGGTGGCTGCTTCCCCCCATCTCTAATAAGCAGCAGAAGAGACCAATTAGTACCCTTACAACATTATCATACAACATTATAGCAGCATAAATTTATAAGCAGCAGACGACATCAGGTGAGTTGGGTTCCACTATAATTTCTTCCCATCGCAACTTTGGAAGCAACAGTTGAATTCTGAAATCCTCACTTGTCAATTCTTATGTATGAATGCATAGAGTAAATTTTGAAAGTTGATGCATTAAACAGAGATTGGGCAATAGAGCGAGCTCAAAGAGTTGGTTTCAAGGTGGCGATTACAAAAGGTAGCTTGCTGCTATATTATTAGTTTTCCTCCCAACTTTGGAAAACAACAATTGATTCTGACGCTAAGAACAGAAAATCTAGAAACAGAAAACTGCATCCATTCATAGAACCCTTTTGGTATTGATTGCATCACAGTTGCTGCTTACAAAAAGATTACACATGCGTCCCTGGCGCTAACAGTCTGATCCCTCCATCCATCCGCCAGCATCTGATGTTTCTAATCCTTCTGAAAGGATCGATATGGTTGACTAGAGGGGGGGGGGGGGTGAATAGGCAACTAACAGTTTTTAGACTTTTCTTTAACAAATTAAACCTTGCAACGAAATAGGTTGTCTAGATGTGCAACTACGTGAACAACCTATATGATGCAAAGACAACAAGCACACTAGCAAGCAATAGATACAACACAAGTAAGCTTGCAAAAGTAAAGGCACAAGATAACCAAGAGTGGAGCCAGTGGAGACGAGGATGTGTTACCGAAGTTCCTTCCTTTTAAGGGGAAGTACGTCTCAGTTAGAGCGGTGTGGAGGCACAATGCTCCCCAAGATGCCACTAGGGCCACCGTAATCTCCTCACGCCCTCACACAATGCGATATGCAGTGATTCCACTATTGGTGCCCTTGAAGGCGGCGACCGAACCTTTACAAACAAGATTGGGGCTATCTCCACAACATTTGGAGGCTCCCAACACCACCACGAAGCTTCACCACAATGGAGTATGGCTTCGAGGTGACCTCAACCGTCTAGGGTGCTCAACACCCAAGAGTAACAAGATCCGCTAGGGATAAGTGGGGGGAATCAAATTTCTCTTGGTGGAAGTGTAGATCTGGGCCTTCTCAACCAATCCCGAGCAAATCAACAAGTTTGATTGGCTAGGGAGAGAGATCAAGCGAAAATGGAGCTTGGAGCAACAATGGAGCTTTGGGGAAAGAGGTAAGGTCAACTTGGAGGAAGAAGACACCTTTATATAGTGGGGGAACCAATCCAACCGTTACCCCACTGAACAGCCACGCACAGAGCGGTACTACCGCTTGGGCAGGGCGGTACTACTGCTGAGGGCGGTACTACCACTCTCACCCAGCGGTACTGCCGCGCTGGCGAGGAGGTCAGAGACCCAGCCCCAGAGCGGTACTACCGTGGGAGTAGGCGCGGTACTACCGCTTGGAGCGGTACTACCGCCCCTACTACCGCGCCTAGTACCGTAAAACCCGACACGAAAAACGTCGGTCGAGAATCAAAGTGGTACTAGCGCGGAACTGCTGCGGTACTACGGCCGAAGACCTCAAGCAGTACTACCGCTAGGGAGCGGTACTACCGCTCTGGGAGCGGTACTACTGCTTGGGTGCTTCAGCGGTACTACCGCTGAAGACCGCGGTACTACCGCTGGGGTAGGTCAGGGCAGGGACAAAGAAGGAAAGGCTGCTCCATCGAAGCAGGAAGGAAGACATTGGGTGTGAAACGGATGTGTACGTGTTGATTCCACCCTAGCCTTACCAAAGCGGATCCCCTCTTGATAGTACAGTGACTCCTACGAAACTAGTCCACCAACAGAGAGACGAAGGAGCTACACCATCTTGAATGACACATCGAGGGGAGGAAATTGTCTCGTGCCAATGGATGAATCTCTGAAAGAACTTAACGCACATGATTAGTACACAAAAAAGCATTGTCATCAATCACCAAAACATCTTGGGGATAAATATGCCCTTACAATCTCCCCCTTTTTGGTGGATTGATGACAATACGGGATTTGCACAAACATGAGAGATATAGAGTAAGCGCACAAACCCCACCGTCCTAAAATGTAGATGGGCTCCCCCTAGATGTGTGCCGTCTAGATAAGTGCTTTGGACTGCACGACACACACACTAGGATCAACGCTCCCCCTACATTTTAGAGACCAACCACCTAAGCAAGGTATAAGAGAGCAGCATAGATGACTTAACAGGATAAGAAAGCAACTCATAAGCTAGATAGTGACATAGATAATGATACTGGAAAGATAAGGTAGCATATGTCTCACACCATATGACTCGAACAGGGTCTCACTGACAACTCGAACTTAGGTCTCACTGACAAACCAAACAAAGCAAATGCGAGGAAAACACAAACACAAGAGACGGAAGACAAAAAGCACAAATCCCTAAACTCTCTCCCCCTTTGGCATCGAGACACCAAAAAGGAGAGGGAGTGTTGCTACGGCTCCAGGTGAGAGCAAACGATGGACACACACATCAGAGCTCAGCGGGATCATCGGCGCCACCGTCATCAGTCTGGAAGTGCTCGGCATCAGAATTGGTCCACGGGCAGTGCTGCTGAATCCACTCCTCCTCCTAGGTAAGCTGGTCCTCAGACCCACTGATAACTGTAGCACCCAACTAACGCATGAGCTCCTTGTGGCGACCTCGGGCCTTCTTCTCAGCCACATGAGTCATGTACTGACCGTGAGACTCCATGCAGAACAACTTCTTCATCTTGAGCTTGAGCTTCTTTGCCCAAGAGGGCTCTGCCTCAGAAGGCATGTAGTCATCATCATCATCCTCAGCCCCAGTCTCCTCCTCGGTCTCCATGGCAGTAGCAGACGAAGGAACTCCAGTCCTAGGGGCCTGAGTGCCCCAGTTCTCCTTCTTCCTCAGACGCTGACATCGTGAGAGACCAACTCTCCAGTCTCCAGTAACACCTAGGGATAGACACGATCCCAGGCCTTCTCAATGAGCAGCATGATGAACGGACCATAAATCGGGCACTTGCGCTCGGAGATAGCAGAAAGCAGCTCAGACCACATAACATGAGAGATATCCAAGGACTCTCCGGTGTTCTGTCCCTTCTCATGCTGGCAGAAGAGAAGCATGTCCACGAGATAGGAGTGAACCCGGTCCAGATTCCCGATACGAGGGAAAAGAGTCTCTCTGAAGATACGGTGAAGGATATCCAGATAGGCAGGCAGCTCATAGGTTTCCTTCTTCATCTCAGGGTTGATCGTCAAAGTGCAGTAGGGCCATAGAGCTTGCTTGTGAGTGGCATTGGTGCGGCGGTGGGGGCGAAAGCCGACAGAAGACTCAAGACCTAGATCTTGCACCCCAATCAACTCCATGAAAGCTTTCCACTTGACTGAAAGCAACTTGCCATTGGTCATCCAAGTCAGTGTCCTGTCCTCATTAGTCCCAAGGTGAACCGTGGCATAGAATTGGGCCACTATATCAGCATCATAGTCCTTGTTGAATTGCATGATCCCAAGAATGTTCAGTTGAGTGCACATCTGAAGAGCTTCACCAAAGTATTCAGGATCTTTCTCCATATGGTCGGTGTCGATGGAGTGTACGTTGACATAGAGATTCTTCTTGGCTTTGAGAACATCAAAGAAGATGGCAAACTGGAACCTGTTCCAGAATGGACGGTTGACCAAAGTGGGATCTTGGTCTACCTCATACGGATTGCGGCGGCGCCTTGCCCAGAACTCCTTGGGCGGCATTTCTGGCACGGTTTTGCCTGGCTTTGGCTTGACCCCAGGCTTCTTCTGGAGTTGAGGTGGAGGTGGAGCACTTGAAGAACCTCCGGCAGGCTCGGTGGTGCGGTAGCGCTTGGACGTGGCATGACCGGGGTTGACACGACGAGCCTGATGCTCAGGAACCTCATCACCTGGAACCACACACAAGAACACGCAAACAACCAGAAGGAACGAGCATAAGCCACAAAACACGAGCAGAAAGGATCACTGAGAGGTATGAATAAGGTGGAAACTGGTAGAGGGCGCTAGTACCGCGACACGCGAGTGGTAGTACCGCTCCAAGCGGTAGTACCGCTCTGGAGAGAGCGGTAGTACCACTCGAGGCGGGGAAACAGCAGTTTCCAACTGCCGTGGTCAGATCCGGTACTACCGTCCTACCAACTTCAAAAATACTCCAACCAAACACTAATCCACACTGTCTAGAAGCATTCTCCATCCTACTCAAGCCTAGATCTGGCCAAAAATCTAGAGATGAAACTGCTATTGCCCCTAAGACGCTAGATTGGAAATCTAGACAAAAGGAAACAGGGAACAGGGGCAATACCGGCATCCATGGCAAGAGGACAAGGTGGGGATCGACTCCACCGAAGGAAATGGAGAGGAGCGCCCCGGAGAGGGAGATCCGCCGGAGCTCTCCCGCGGCGCCGGTTGCTGAAGAGAGAGAGGAACAGAGCGAGGGGGCGAGCGAATGGGTATGGGGGATAAGAAACTCCCCTGCCCTCGATATAACCCCCTGCCCACTCCTGCAGCGGTAGTACCGCGCTGGAGGGCAGTAGTACCGCTAGGAGCGGTAGTACCGCTCGCCACCAGCGGTAGTACCGCTTCAGCAACCGCACGACTTCTAGACCAACGGCTAAAACTCCAAAAAGACGGAAAGGAAGCCCAAGAGAAAGAGAAGACCAACAAGGCAACACACACACAAGCAACGGACCAGAAACCACTCAAACAAAAACAACCACACAAAATAGAGCGAGCTCTGTCCTCTCTCAAGAGAGGGCGGTGGCCGGAGCCACCTATGTTTGAGTCAATTGGTATGGCACCGCGAAGAATTATCCTTGGGCCCATGACCGCAACTCGTCTTTGAAGCACAAGTACCATCAAAAATGGCTAATGTGAAAGAGGTGATCGATTTATGCATAATGGGGGGAGGGAGAGTTCATTGAGAGAACAACACTCCCCCTATGTCCATGCCTACATCTAAGATAGACAACAAGTTGAGTAAGGTGGGGTGTGCAAGGGTTCAAGTCACATTGCTCGAATCAATGATATTTAGCTCATGCCTTAACTCGCGAAATCTTGCTTCATCCAAGGGCTTCGTGAAAATATCTGCAAGGTTATCATGAGTGTTGACTTACTTGAGCTCGATCTCCCCTCGCCTAATGTGATCCCGGATGAAATGATACCGAATCTCAATATGCTTCGTCTTGAAGTGTTGCACCGGGTTGAGAGAAATCTTGATGGCACTTTCGTTGTCACACCAAAGAGGCACTTTGTCACAAATGACACCGTATTCCTTTAAAGTTTGCCTCATCCATAAAAGTTGTGCACAACAACTACCGGCCGCCACATATTCCGCTTCTTTGGACGAGAGAGATACACAACTTTGCTTTTTGGAAGACCAACTCACCAAAGAGCACCCAAGAAATTGGCACCCTCCGGAAGTGGACTTCCTATCCACTTTGTCTCCCGCCCAATCGGAATCCGTAAATCCTTCAAGCTTGAAGTCCGCCCCTCTTGGGTACCATAAGCCAAAGTTTGGGGTATGAGCCAAATATCGAAAGATTCGCTTGACCGCCACATAGTGACTTTCCTTCGGTGCGGCTTGAAACCATGCACACATCCCCACACTCAACATGATATCCGGTCTAGATGCACAAAGGTAAAGCAAGGAGCCAATCATGGAGCGATATACCTTTTGATCCACCGCTTTACCATTGGGATCAATGTCAAGTTGGCACTTGGTGGGCATTGGAGTAGTAGCCGGCTTGACATCACTTAGCTTGAATCTTTTTAGCATGTCTTGAGTGTATTTGGCTTGGTTGATGAAGGTTCCTTCTCTTCTTTGTTTAATGTCAAAACCAAGGAAGAACTTCAACTCTCCCATTGAAGACATCTGGAACTTGGAGGTCATGAGAGCGGCAAATTCCTCATTGAAAGCTTTGTTAGGGGAACCAAAGATAATGTCATCAACATATAGTTGGCATACAAACAACTCCCCTTTGACCTTCTTAGTAAAAAGAGTGGGATCGATTAGCCCCACTTCAAATCCACAATCTTGTAACAACTCGGTAAGGTGGTCATACCACACACGTGGGGCTTGTTTAAGGCCATAGAGTGCCTTATCGAGTTGATACACATGATCCGGGAAGTAGGGATCCTCGAACCCGGGGGGTTGCTTGACATAGACCAACTCATTAATAGGACCATTAAGGAAAGCACTTTTCACATCCATTTGTTGCAACTTAAAGTTGTGATGGGAAGCATAAGCAATCAACAAACGTATGGATTCAAGACGAGAAACGGGAGCAAAGGTTTCACCATAGTCGATACCCTCGACTTGGGAGTAGCCTTGTGCTACCAATCTTGCCTTGTTGCGAATGATGTTCCCATGAGCATCTTGCTTGTTCTTGAAGATCCACTTGGTTCCAATGACGTTGTGGTTCCCCGATGGCCTTGGCACCAATCTCCACACCTTGTTGTACTCAAAGTTGTTGAGTTCTTCATGCATGGCATTGAGCCAATCCGAGTCTTCGAGCGCCTCATAGACCTTCTGGGGTTCAACACAAGAGACAAAAGCGTGATGTTCACAATAGTTTGCTAATTGTCTACGAGTGCTTACCCCCTTTCTTAGGCTTCCAACCACATTTTCCATGAGATGGCCTTGGGTGGTGAGCTTGGAAGCAATCTTCGTGGCACGACGCTCTAATTCCTCCTCGGAAGTGGAAGGAGGGGGGTTAACTTGATTCTCTTGAGCGCCGTCTTGAGCTTGTTCTTGATCTTGAGCTTGCTCATGATCTTGAACTTGCTCGAGGGGGAGAACTTGACCTTGGGCATCATTTAGAGGTTCACCACCATCTTGAGGTTGATCTTGCCCTTGGTCTTGTTCACGAGGTTGAGGGCCTTCACTTTGTTCTTCGGAAGCGTGTGGGTCTTGGGGAGGTGATGGCTCCACTTGAATGGAGCATTGTCCTTCTCCTTCGGTCACAAGGGGTTCCTCAATGGGTAGAATATGACCAATACCCATTCTTCTTATGGCTTGGGGAGGAATTTCATCACCTACATCACAAGTACCACTTTGCTCCACTTGGGAGCCGTTATTTTCGTCAAACTCCACGTTACACGTCTCCTCAATGAGTCTGGTGGACTTGTTGAGAACACGGTAAGCATGAGAGTTTGTGGCATAACCAACAAATATGCCCTCATGAGCTCTAGCCTCAAATTTAGACAAACGAACACCTTTCTTGAGAATGAAACACTTACAACCGAACACCCGGAAGTACTTGAGGTTGGGCTTGTTGCCGGTGAGTATCTCATATGTTGTCTTGTTCAAGCCTTTGCGGAGATAGAGCCGATTGGATGCATGACATGCAGTGTTGATGGCTTCGGCCCAAAAGTTGTATGGAGACTTGAACTCCGCCATCATGGTCCTAGCCGCATCCATCAACGTCCGGTTCTTCCTCTCCGCCACACCATTTTGTTGAGGGGTGTATGGAGCATCATATTGGTGCTTGATCCCCTCATCACTAAGAAACTCATCCAAAGTGTAGTTCTTGAACTTGGTGCCGTTGTCACTTCTGATTGTCAAGATCTTTGCATTATGTTGACGTTGAGCTTCATTTGCAAAGTTGATGACGGTTTGTTGAGTCTCACTCTTCCTCTTGAAGAAGTATACCCAAGTGTATCTTGAATAATCATCCGCAGTCACCAAGCAATACTTTCTTCCTCCAAGACTATCAAAAGATGGAGGCCCAAAGAGATCCATGTGAAGGAGCTCCAAGGGTCTCTTCGAGTAGATGATGGTTGAGGGAGGGTGAGCCTTCTCATGTAGCTTTCCTTCAATACAAGCACTGCAAGCACGATCTTTGGCAAAACTAACATTTGTTAGTCCACGAACATGGTCCCCCTTGAGAAGACTTTGCAAAGATCTCATATTGACGTGGGCTAAATGGCGATGCCAAAGCCATCCCACGTCAACTTTAGCCATTAGGCATGTCGCGGTCTTAGTGGGTCGCTCCAAAAAGTTGATCACATAGAGACCGTTCTCGACATGCCCAACAAAGGATACTTTAAGAGTCTTGCTCCACAAGAGGGCCACGGTATCAATGTCAAAGAAAGTAGCAAAACCCATGATTGCAAGTTGACGAACGGAAAGCAAATTGTATGCAAGGGACTCAACAAGCATGACTTTCTCGATCGTTAGATCATGAGAAATGACAACCTTGCCAAGAACCAATACCTTAGAATGTGATGCATCACCCCACTCGACATTGGTGGGCATAGATGGAATCTTTTGCACGTCCACCACCATGTCCTTGCTCCCGGTCATATGATTTGTTGCTCCACTATCGAGCAACCATGATCCCCCACCGGAAGCAAACACCTACAAGAGATCAATGCTTGGTTTTAGGTACCCATTCAGTAATGGGTCCTTTGATGTTAGTAACAAGGGTCTTGGGAACCCAAATAGACCATTCAATGTACTCATAAGGAGAACCAACAAATTTAGCATAAACATGTCCATCACTAGCACGGCACAACACATATGACGGGAAAGTCGCCGGCTTTGTTGGAGGAAATGCTTTTGCCCTTTTGAGCGTCAACTCCCTTCACTTTTTCCTTCTTCTCCTTGGGAGCACCCTCTCCCTCTTTTACAAAAGTTTGCTTGAGAGGAGGAGGACGTTTGGTCTTGTCGTTCTTCTTCTTCTTGCTCTTGGACTTGGGTGCAAATCCAATTCCTTCCTTGGCCACAACTTCCTTTTGATTGCTCAAGAGGTCGTTGAGGTTCTTCTCACCTTGAATGCATGATACAAGGCCTTTCTCAAGTCGATCCTTCAACTTGGCATTCTCCTCCACAAGATGCACATGCTCACAACACGGGTTAGTAGCACATGCATTATCAATTAATACCATATGAGGAAAGGTGGCCTTTTCCTTGGTTAGCTTAACTTGGAGTTGAGCATGAGACTCCTTGAGGTTAGCGTGAGCACCCTTCAAGACCTTGTCGGCCTTGTCAAGTATCTCAAACTCCTCTTTGAGTATAGCATGATCAACCCCAAGTTTAGCCTTCTTGGAAGTTAGCACACGAGACACGACAGGAGCATGATCAAGATCTTTCTTTAACTTAGCATGGTCATCGTTGTGTGACTCCTCAAAAGTCAAACGATGCACACGCTCTTCCTCAAGAGCATTAGAGAGATCTGATATCTCATCAGCATAGTCACGACTATGAACTTCCATCTTAGAGATGGTTTCTTCGTGAGCCTCGATCATGTCATTGGCCTCACCAAGTTGTTCCAAGAGAGCAACAAAATGCTTCTTGGACTTGCCCTTGAGCTTACTCATAAAAGACTCAAACTCATTCACTTCTTCATTGGACCCCTCATGTTCATCAATGCAATCCTCCACGGAGGAATTAGTAATGATGGTGGTTTTAATGTTGGGGGTTACCTTGTTTGAAGCTTTAGCCATGAGGCATTTGGCGGTGATGTTCTCGTTGGGTGAATCAAAGAGAGACACCCGGGGAGTAGTAGCAATGGCAACGGATGCCATTGCCATTGCTTCTTCATTTTCATCATCATCGTCATCCTCTTGGTATTCTTCTTGAACCACCAACCCACGAGTGGGAGTCTTCTTGGCGAAGTTGTTCTTGTTGGGGAAGGACTTGGCTTTGTCTTTTCGGATGAACTTGCCACCATTGTCTTCCCGCTTCTCGTAAGGACAGTCCACAACGAAATGGCTCACATTGCCACAGTTGAAGCAAGTTCTAACTCATTGCTTGCCCTTGACGCCACTTGATGTTGAAGTTGGGTCTTGAATTCTTCTTGCTCCAAAATTGTCTTGAAGCAAGGGCCATGTGCTCATGGTAATCAAATTTGGTGTCTTTGGGGTTGCTCTCCTCATCTTCCACTTCTTCCTCTTCTTCCATAATTACCTTGGCCTTCAAAGCAAGATTGGGCTTCTTTGCCCTTTGAGAACGGAGCACCGCATTGTCGGCGGTCTTGTCCAAGATGCTCATTGCAACAAACTCATCCAACACTTCACTTGAGGTCATGGAGTGGAAGTCCAGTCTTTGACGAATGACGGAGGACATGGCCTTGTTGTAGGGCATCATGGCCTTGAGGAACTTGCGGTTGATCCAATTGTCATCCGTGTCCTTGCTCCCATGATCTCGGAGTGTGACCGCGAGTTTGGTCACTCTTTGAAAGAGCTCACGAGGTTCTTCATCCTATTTCATTGCAAACTCATCGGCTTCATCTTGCACCACTTCATAGCGTTGAATACTAGCACTTCCTCGATAGAGAGACTCAACACATTTCCATGCTTCTTTAGCCATGACATGGGGTCGAAGATGAGGGAGATCTTCGGGAAGGATTGCATCTTGTATGATGAAGAGAGCACTCTCATTGAATTGATTGTCCACTTCTTCTCGAGGGGTGAAGTTGCTTGGGTCATGAGGATAGAAACCTTCTTCAATGATTCTCCAAAGGTTAGTATTCACATGTTTTAAATGACGCTTGAAGCGATAAACCCAAGAATCAAAATCTTCATTTTTCACATATTTAGGAGGAGGACCAGCATGATTCAAGTGAGTAGAGGGGATCGGTCCTCTATAAACTGGATGTTCCACATTGGCAAAGATGTTGGTGCCATTTATACCACTAGTAGAAGGACTTTTTTCACTGTTAGCTTGCCCCTTGTCGGAGGTAGCATCCGTCACCTTGTTAGTGGGATCACCCACTTTCATCGGCGAGGTAGATAGTTTAAGTCCTTCTAGAAATTTAGTAAACATGCTTTTAACCTCGGTCGTCATGGAGGTTTTCAATGTGTCTAAAGCCACATTGAATTCCTCACGTGAGAGCGAGGTTCCCCCTTCGGCCGAAGACGAGATGGGATTCACACCGGAGTGTGTTGGACATATGCCCTATAGGCAATAATAAAAGGATTATTATTATATTTCCTTGTTCATGATAATTGTCTTTATTCATGCTATAATTGTATTATCCGGAAATCGTAATACACGTGTGAATACATAGACCATAATATGTCCCTAGTAAGCCTCTAGTTGACTAGCTCGTTGATCTACAGATAGTCATGGTTTCCTGACTATGGACATTAGATGTCGTTGATAACGGGATCACATCATTAGGAGAATGATGTGATGGACAAGACCCAATCCTAAGCATAGCACAAGATCGTGTAGTTCGTTTTGCTAGAGCTTTTCCAATGTCAAGTATCTTTTCCTTAGACCATGAGATCGTGTAACTCCCGGATACCGTAGGAGTGCTTTGGGTGTACCAAACGTCACAACGTAACTGGGTGACTATAAAGGTGCACTACAGGTATCTCCGAAGGTGTCTGTTGGGTTGACACGGATCGAGACTGGGATTTGTCACTCCGTATGACGGAGAGGTATCTCTGGGCCCACTCGGTAATGCATCATCATAATGAGCTCAAAGTGACCAAGTGTTTGGTCACGGGATCATGCATTACGGTACGAGTAAAGTGACTTGCCGGTAACGAGACTGAACGAGGTATTGGGATACCGACGATCGAGTCTCGGGCAAGTAACGTACCGATTGACAAAGGGAATTGTATACGGGGTTGATTGAATCCTCGACATCGTGGTTCATCCGATGAGATCATCGAGGAGCATGTGGGAGCCAACATGGGTATCTAGATCCCGCTGTTGGTTATTGACCGGAGAGCCATCTCGGTCATGTCTGCGTGTCTCCCGAACCCGTAGGGTCTACACACTTAAGGTTCGGTGACGCTAGGGTTATTAGGAAGACTTGTATGTGATTAACGTATGTTGTTCGGAGTCCCGGATGAGATCCCGGACGTCACGAGGAGTTCCGGAATGGTCCGGAGGTGAAGATTTATATATTGGGAGTTTTCATACGGTCACCGGAAAGTTTCGGGGGCATATCGGTATTGTACCGGGGCCACCGGAGGGGTTCCGGGGGTCCACCGGGAGGGGCCACCTCTCCCGGAGGGCCTCATGGGCCGTAGGGGGCAGGGAACCAGCCCCTGGAGGGCTGGGCGCACCCCCCCTTGGGCCAATGCGCCTAGGGTTGGGGGGGAAACCCTAGTGGGGGCGCCCCCCTTGCTTGGGGGGCAAGCCCCCTCCCGTGCCCCCCCCCCTCTAGATCTCATCTAGAGGGGGCCGGCCCCCTTCCCCCTTACCCTATAAATAGAGGGGCGAGGGGAGGGCTGCACACAACATCCAAGGCGCAGCCCCTCCCCTCCCCAACACATCTCCTCTGTTGGGGAACGTAGCAGAAATTCAAAAAATTTCCTACGTATCACCAAGATCTATCTATGGAGAGACCAGCAACGAGTAGAAAGGAGAGTGCATCTACATACCCTTGTAGATCGCTAAGCGGAAGCGTTCAAGAGAACGGGGTTGAAGGAGTCGTACTCGTCATGATCCAAATCACCGGAGATCCTAGTGCCGAACGGACGGCACCTCCGCGTTCAACACACGTACAGCCCGGTGACGTCTCCCACGCCTTGATCCAGCAAGGAGAGAGGGAGAGGTTGAGGAAGACTCCATCCAGCAGCAGCACAACGGCGTGGTGATGATGGAGGAACGTGGCAATCCTGCAGGGCTTCGCCAAGCACCGCGGGAGAGGAGGAGGACTTGGGAGAGGGGGAGCTGCGCCAGGGGCAAGGGTGAAGCTCCCATGCGCCTCCCCACTATATATAGGGGTGGAGGGGGCTGGTTTCTTGCCCTCCAAGTCCATTGGGGCGTTGGCAAAGGTGGGAGGAAAGAAATCCCATCATTTCCTTCCCCACCGATTGCTATCCCCCCTTTTTAGGGATCTTGATCTTATCCCTTTGGGATATGATCTTATTCCTTCTAAGGGGGGATCTTGGTGCGCCTTGACCAGGGGTGTGGGGCCTTTCCCCCACTACCCACGTTCATGTGGGTCCCGCCATGCAGGTGGGCCCCACTCCGGAACCTTCTAGAACCTTCCCGGTACAATACCGAAAAATCCCGAACATTTTCCGGTGGCCAAAATAGGACTTCCCATATATAAATCTTTACCTCCGGACCATTCCGGAACTCCTCGTGACGTCCGGGATCTCATCCGGGACTCCGAACAACATTCGGTAACCACATGCAAACTTCCTTTATAACCCTAGCGTCATCGAACCTTAAGTGTGTAGACCCTACGGGTTCGGGAGACATGTAGACATGACCGAGACGTTCTCCGGTCAATAACCAACAGCGGGATCTGGATACCCATGATGGCTCCCACATGTTCCACGATGATCTCATCGGATGAACCATGATGTCAAGGACTTAATCAATCCCGTATACAATTCCCTTTGTCTAGCGGTATTGTACTTGCCCGAGATTCGATCGTCGGTATCCTTATACCTTGTTCAATCTCGTTACCGGCAAGTCTCTTTACTCGTTCCGTAACACATCATCCCGTGATCAACTCCTTGGTCACATTGCGCATATGATGATGTCCTACCGAGTGGGCCCAGAGATACCTCTCCGCTTACACGGAGTGACAAATCCCAGTCTCGATTCGTGCCAACCCAACAGACACTTTCGGAGATACCTGTAATGCACCTTTATAGCCACCCAGTTACATTGTGACGTTTGGTACACCCAAAGCACTCCTACGGTATCCGGGAGTTGCACAATCTCATGGTCTAAGGAAAAGATACTTGACATTATAAAAGCTCTAGCAAACGAAATACACGATCTTTGTGCTATGCTTAGGATTGGGTCTTGTCCATCACATCATTCTCCTAATGATGTGATCCCGTTATCAACGACATCCAATGTCCATAGCCGGGAAACCATGACTATCTGTTGATCACAACGAGCTAGTCAACTAGAGGCTCACTAGGGACATATTGTGGTCTACGTATTCACACGTGTATTACGATTTCCGGATAATACAGTTATAGCATGAATAAAAGACAATTATCGTGAACAAGGAAATATAATAATACTTTTATTATTGCCTCTAGGGCATATTTCCAACATCCTCCTCCGCGTGAGCTTAGCGAAGCCCTACCGGAGATCTGCCACTTCATCACCACCATGCCGTCGTGCTGCTGTTGGAGCCTTCTTCCTCAACCTCTCCCTCCTCCTTGCTGGATCAAGGTGCGGGAGATGTCATCTGCTCCGTACGTGTGTTGAATGTGAAGGTGTTGTCCGTTCGGCACTTGGTCATCGGTGATTTGGATCACGGCGAGTATGACTCCATCATCCCCGTTCTCTTGAACGCTTCCGCTCGCGATCTACAAAGGTATGTAGATGCACTCCTATCACTCGTTGCTTAGATGAACTCATAGATGGATCTTGGTGAAACCGTAGGAAATTTTTTATTTTCTGCAACGTTCCCCAACAGTGGCATCATGAGCTACGTCTATGCGTAGTTCTCTATTGCACGAGTAGAACACAAAACTGTTGTGGGCGTAGATCTTGTCAACTTGCTTGCCGCTACTAGTCTTATTTTGCTTCAGCGGTATTGTGGGATGAAGCGGCCCGGGCCGACCTTACACGTACGCTTACGTGAGACAGGTTCCACCGACTGACATGCACTAGTTGCATAAGGTGGCTAGCGGGTGTCTGTCTCTCCCACTTTAGTTGGAGCGGATTCGACGAAAAGGGTCCTTATGAAGGGTAAATAGAAGTTGACAAAATCACGTTGTGGTTATTAGGTAAGAAAACGTTCTTGCTAGAACCCAATTGCAACCACGTAAAAGATGCAACAACAATTAGAGGACGTCTAACTTGTTTTTGCAGCAATTGTCATGTGATGTGATATGGCCAGAAGTTGTGATGAATGATGATTGATATATTGTGATGTATGAGATCATGTTCTTGTAATAGGAATCACGACTTGCATGTCGATGAGTATGACAACCGGCAGGAGCCATAGGAGTTGTCTTTATTTTGTATGACCTGCGTGTCATTGAAGAACGCCATGTAAATTACTTTACTTTATTGCTAAACGCGTTAGCCATAGAAGTAGAAGTAGTCGTTGGCGTGACAACTTCATGAAGACACGATGATGGAGATCATGGTGTCATGCCGGTGACGAAGATGATCATGGAGCCCCAAAGATGGAGATCAAAGGAGCTATATGATATTGGCCATATCATGTCACTATTATATAATTGCATGTGATGTTTATTATGTTTATGCACCTTGTTTACTTAGAACGACGGTAGTAAATAAGATGATCCCTTATAACAATTTCAAGAAAGTGTTCTCCCCTAACTGTGCGCCGTTGCTAAAGTTCGTCATTTCAAAGAACCACGTGATGATCGGGTGTGATAGATTCTTACGTTCACATACAATGGGTGTAAGACAGTTTTACACATGCAAACCACTTAGGGTTAACTTGACGAGCCTAGCATGTACAGACATGGCCTCGGAACACGGAGACCGAAAGGTCGAACATGAGTCGTATGGAAGATACGATCAACATGGAGATGTTCACCGATGATGACTAGTCCGTCTCACGTGATGATCGGACACGGCTTAGTTGACTCGGATCGTGTAACACTTAGATGACTAGAGGGATGTCTAATCTGAGTGGGAGTTCATTAAATAATTTGATTAGATGAACTTAATTATCATGAACTTAGTCTAAAACCTTTGCAAATATGTCTTGTAGATCAAATGGCCAACGCTCATGTCAACATGAACTTCAACGCGTTCCTAGAGAAAACCAAGCTGAAAGATGATGGCAGCAACTATACGGACTGGGTCCGGAACTTGAGGATCATCCTAATAGCTTCCAAGAAAGCATATGTCCTAGAAGGACCGCTAGGTGAAGCACCCATCCCAGAGAACCAAGACGTTATGAATGCTTGGCAGTCACGTGTTAATGATTACTCCCTTGTTCAGTGCAGCATGCTTTACAGCTTAGAACCGGGGCTCCAAAAGCATTTTGAGCAACACGGAGCATATGAGATGTTCGAGGAGCTGAAAATGGTTTTCCAAGCTCATGCCCGGGTCGAGAGATATGAAGTCTCCGACAAGTTCTATAGTTGTAAGATGGAGGAAAACAGTTCTGTCAGTGAGCACATACTCAAAATGTCTGGGTTGCACAACCGCCTGTCCCAGCTGGACATTAACCTCCCGGACGAGGCGGTCATTGACAGAAACCTTCAGTCGCTCCCACCGAGCTACAAGAGCTTTGTGATGAACTACAATATGCAGGGGATGGTGAAAACTATTCCTGAAGTATTTTCAATGCTGAAGGCAGCAGAGGTAGAAATCAAGAAAGAACATCAAGTGTTGATGGTCAATAAAACCACCAAGTTCAAGAAGGGAAAGGGCAAGAAGAACTTCAAGAAGGACGGCAAAGATGTTGCCGTGCCCGGTAAGCCAGTTGCTAGGAAGAAGTCAAAGAATGGGCCCAAGCCTGAGACTGAGTGCTTTTATTGCAAAGGGAAGGGTCACTGGAAGCGGAATTACCCCAAATACTTAGTGGACAAGAAGGCCGGCAACACTAAAGGTATATTTTATATACATGTAATTGATGTGTACCTTACCAGTACTCGTAGTAACTCCTGGGTATTTGATACCCGTGCCGTTGCTCATATTTGTAACTCACAGCAAGAGCTGTGGAATAAGCGGAGACTGGCGAAGGACGAGGTGATGATGCGCGTCGGGAATGGTTCCAAGGTCGATGTGATCGCGTCGGCACGTTGCCTCTACATTTACCCACGGGATTAGTTTTAAACCTCAATAATTGTTATTTAGTGCCAAGTTTGAACATGAACATTGTATCTGGATCTCATTTAATACGAGATGGCTACTCATTTAAATCCGAGAATAATGGTTGTTCTATTTATATGAGAGATATGTTTTATGGTCATGCCCCGATGGTCAATGGTTTATTCTTAATGAATCTCGAACGTAATGTTACACATATTCATAGTGTGAATACCAAAAGATGTAAAGTTGATAACGATAGTCCCACATACTTGTGGCACTGCCGCCTTGGTCACATTGGTGTCAAGCGCATGAAGAAGCTCCATGCTGATGGACTTTTAGAGTCTCTCGATTATGAATCACTTGACACGTGTGAACCATGCCTCATGGGTAAAATGACCAAGACTCCGTTTTGCGGAACAATGGAGCGAGCAACCAACTTATTGGAAATCATACATACTGTTGTGTGCGGTCCAATGAGCGTTGAGGCTCGCGGAGGATATTGTTATGTTCTCACTCTCACTGATGACTTGAGTAGATATGGGTATGTCTACTTAATGAAACACAAGTCTGAGACCTTTGAAAAGTTCAAGGAATTTCAGAATGAGGTAGAGAATCAACGTGACCGAAAGATAAAGTTCCTACAATCAGATCGTGGAGGAGAATACTTAAGTCACAAATTTGGTACACACTTAAGGAAATGTGGAATCGTTTCACAACTCACGCCGCCTAGAACACCTCAGTGTAACGGTGTGTCCGAACGTCGTAATCGCACTCAATTGGATATGGTGCGGTCTATGATGTCTCTTACCGATTTACCGCTATCATTTTGGGGACACGCTCTAGAGACAGCTAAATTCACTTTAAAAGGGCTTCGTCTAAATCCGTTGAGACGACACCGTATGAATTATGGTTTGCGAAGAAACCTAAGCTGTCGTTTCTAAAAGTTTGGGGATGTGATGCTTATGTCAAGAAACTACAACCTGAAAAGCTCGAACCCAAGTCGGAAAAATGCGTCTTCATAGGATACCCCAAGGAAACCATTGGGTATACCTTCTACTTACGATCCGAGGGCAAGATCTTTGTTGCCAAGAACGGATCCTTTCTAGAAAAAGAGTTTCTCTCGAAAGAAGTAAGTGGGAGGAAAGTAGAACTCGATGAAGTACTACCTCTTGAACCGGAAAGTAGTGCAGCTCAGGAAAATGTTCCTGTGGTTCCTACACCAACTGGAGAGGAAATTAATGATGATGATCAAGGTACTTCGGATCAAGTTGCTACTGAACTTCGTAGGTCCACAAGGACACGTTCCACACCAGAGTGGTATGGCAACCCTGTCCTGGAAATCATGTTGTTAGACAACAGTGAACCTTTGAACTATGAAGAAGCGATGGCGGGCCCAGATTCCAACAAATGGCTTGAAGCCATGCAATCCGAGATAGAATCCATGTATGAAAACAAAGTATGGACTTTGACAAACTTGCCCGATGATCGGCGAGCGATAGAAAACAAATGGATCTTTAAGAAGAAGACGAACGCGGATGGTAATGTTACTATATATAAAGCTCGACTTGTCGCTAAGGGTTATCGGCAAGTTCAAGGGGTTGACTATGATGAGACTTTCTCTCCCATAGCGAAGCTGAAGTCCGTCCGAATCATGTTAGCAATTGCTACATACTATGATTATGAGATAAGGCAGATGGACGTCAAAACGGCATTCCTTAACGGGCATCTTAAGGAAGAACTGTATATGATGCAGCCGGAGGGTTTTGTCGATCCTAAGAATGCTAACAAAGTATGCAAGCTCCAACGATCCATTTATGGGCTGGTGCAAGCGTCTCGGAGTTGGAACATTCGCTTTGATGAGATGATCAAAGCGTTTGGGTTTATGCAGACTTATGGAGAAGCCTGCGTTTACAAGAAAGTGAGTGGGAGCTCTGTAGCATTTCTCATATTATATGTAGATGACATACTCTTGATGGGAAATGATATAGAACTTTTGGATAGCATTAAGGCCTACTTGAACAAGTGTTTTTCAATGAAGGACCTTGGAGAAGCTGCTTACATATTAGGCATCAAGATCTATAGGGATAGATCGAGACGCCTCATAGGTCTTTCACAAAGCACATACCTTGATAAGATTTTGAGATTGAGCTCGGCTCAATGCCCGACCACGGCAAAAGATAAAGAAGAGATGAGTGTCATCCCCTATGCTTCAGTCATAGGATCTATTATGTATGCCATGCTGTGTACCAGACCTGATGTAAACCTTGCCGTAAGTTTGGTAGGAAGGTACCAAAGTAATCCCGACAAGGAACATTGGACAGCGGTCAAGAATATCCTGAAGTACCTGAAAAGGACAAAGGACATGTTTCTCGTTTATGGAGGTGACGAAGAGCTTGTCATAAAGGGTTACGTCGATGCTAGCTTCGACACAGATCTGGATGACTCTAAGTCACAAACCGGATACGTGTATATGTTAAATGGTGGAGCAGTAAGCTGGTGCAGCTGCAAGCAGAGCGTCGTGGCGGGATCTACATGTGAAGCGGAGTACATGGCAGCCTCGGAGGCAGGCGCATGAAGCAATTTGGGTGAAGGAGTTCATCACCGACCTAGGAGTCATACCCAATGCGTCGGGGCCGATCAAACTCTTCTGTGACAACACTAGAGCTATTGCCCTTGCCAAGGAGCCCAGGTTTCACAAGAAGACCAGGCACATCAAGCGTCGTTTCAACTCCATCCGTGAAAATGTTCAAGATGGATACATAGATATTTGCAAAGTACATACGGATCTGAATGTCGCAGATCCGTTGACTAAACCTCTTTCGCGAGCAAAACATGATCAACACCAGAACTCTATGGATGTTCGATTCATCACAATGTAACTAGATTATTGACTCTAGTGCAAGTGGGAGACTGTTGGAAATATGCCCTAGAGGCAACGCAATAATAAAAGGATTATTATTATATTTCCTTGTTCATGATAATTGTCTTTATTCATGCTATAATTGTATTATTCGGAAATCGTAATACACGTGTGAATACATAGACCATAATATGTCCCTAGTAAGCCTCTAGTTGACTAGCTCGTTGATCAACAGATAGTCATGGTTTCCTGACTATGGACATTAGATGTCGTTGATAACGGGATCACATCATTAGGAGAATGATGTGATGGACAAGACCCAATCCTAAGCATAGCACAAGATCGTGTAGTTCGTTTTGCTAGAGCTTTTCCAATGTCAAGTATCTTTTCCTTAGACCATGAGATCGTGTAACTCCCGGATACCGTAGGAGTGCTTTGGGTGTACCAAACGTCACAACGTAACTGGGTGACTATAAAGGTGCACTACAGGTATCTCTGAAAGTGTCTGTTGGGTTGACACGGATCGAGACTGGGATTTGTCACTCCGTATGACGGAGAGGTATCTCTGGGCCCACTCGGTAATGCATCATCATAATGAGCTCAAAGTGACCCAGTGTTTGGTCACGGGATCATGCATTACGGTACGAGTAAAGTGACTTGCCGGTAACGAGACTGAACGAGGTATTGGGATACCGACGATCGAGTCTCGGGCAAGTAACATACCGATTGACAAAGGGAATTGTATACGGGGTTGATTGAATCCTCGACATCGTGGTTCATCCGATGAGATCATCGAGGAGCATGTGGGAGCCAACATGGGTATCCAGATCCCGCTGTTGGTTATTGACCGGAGAGCCGTCTCGGTCATGTCTGCGTGTCTCCCGAACCCGTAGGGTCTACACACTTAAGGTTCGGTGATGCTAGGGTTATTAGGAAGACTTGTATGTGATTACCGAATGTTGTTTGGAGTCCCGGATGAGATCCTAGACATCACGAGGAGTTCCGGAATGGTCCGGAGGTGAAGATTTATATATGGGGAGTTGTCATACGGTCACCGGAAAGTTTCGGGGGCATATCGGTATTGTACCGGGGCCACCGGAGGGGTTCCGGGGGTCCACCGGGAGGGGCCACCTCTCCCGGAGGGCCTCATGGGCCGTAGGGGGCAGGGAACCAGCCCCTGGAGGGCTGGGTGCACCCCCCTTGGGCCCATGCGCCTAGGGTTGGGGGGGGGGAAACCCTAGTGGGGCGCCCCCCTTGCTTGGGGGGCAAGCCCCCTCCCTTGGCCGCCCCCCCCCCTCTAGATCTCATCTAGAGGGGGCCGGCCCCCTTCCCCTTTCCCCTATAAATAGAGGGGAGAGGGGAGGGCTGCACACAACATGCAAGGCGCAGCCCCTCCCCTCCCCAACACATCTCCTCCTCCGCGTGAGCTTGGCAAAGCCCTGCCGGAGATCTACCACTCCATCACCACCACGTTGTCGTGCTGTTGTTGGAGCCTTCTTCCTCAACCTCTCCCTCCTCCTTTCTAGATCAAGGTGCGGGAGACGTCAACCGCTCCATACGTGTGTTGAACGCGGAGGTGTTGTCCCTTCGGCACTTGGTCATCGGTGATTTGGATCACGGCGAGTACGACTCCATCATCCCCGTTCTCTTGAACGCTTCCGCTCGCGATCTACAAAGGTATGTAGATGCACTCCTATCACTCGTTGCTTAGATGAACTCAGAGATGGATCTTGGTGAAACCGTAGGAAAATTTTTATTTTTTGCAACGTTCCCCAACAGAGTGTTCCTCTGCACCATCGTTGGTGTCAACCATACTATTCGGACGGCAAAGTCCTTAATAAAGAGACGAGGCTCTGATACCAATTGAAAGGATCGATATGGTTGACTAGAGGGGGGTGAATAGGCAACTAACAATTTTTAGACTTTTCTTTAACAAATTAAACCTTGCAACGAAATAGGTTGTCTAGATGTGCAACTACGTGAACAACCTATATGATGCAAAGACAACAAGCACACTAGCAAGCAATAGATACAACACAAGTAAGCTTGCAAAAGTAAAGGCACAAGATAACCAAGAGTGGAGCCGGTGGAGACGAGGATGTGTTACCAAAGTTCCTTCCTTTTAAGGGGAAGTACGTCTCCGTTAGAGCGGTGTGGAGGCACAATGCTCCCCAAGATGCCACTAGGGCCACCGTAATCTCCTCACGCCCTCACACAATGCGAGATGCCGTGATTCCACTATTGGTGCCCTTGAAGGCGGCGACCGAACCTTTACAAACAAGATTGGGGCTATCTCCACAACACTTGGAGGCTCCCAACACCACCACGAAGCTTCACCGCAATGGAGTATGGCTTCGAGGTGACCTCAACCGTCTAGGGTGCTCAACACCCAAGAGTAACAAGATCCACTAGGGATAAAGTGCGGGGAATCAAATTTCTCTTGGTGGAAGTGTAGATCTGGGCCTTCTCAACCAATCCCAAGCAAATCAACAAGTTTGATTGGCTAGGGAGAGAGATCGGGCGAAAATGGAGCTTGGAGCAACAATGGAGCTTTGGGGAAAGAGGTAAGGTCAACTTGGAGGAAGAAGACACCTTTATATAGTGGGGGAACCAATCCAACCGTTACCCCACTGAACAGCCACGCACAGAGCGGTACTACCGCTTGGGCAGGGCGGTACTACTGCTGAGGGCGGTACTACCACTCTCACCCAGCGGTACTGCCGCGCTGGCGAGGAGGTCAGAGACCCAGCCCCAGAGCGGTACTACCGTGGGAGTAGGCGCGGTACTACCGCTTAGAGCGGTACTACCGCCCCTACTACGGCACCTAGTACCGTAAAACCCGACACGAAAAACATCGGTCGAGAATCGAAGTGGTACTAGCGCGGAACTGCTGCGGTACTACGGCCGAAGACCTCAAGCGGTACTACCGCTCGGGGAGCGGTACTACCGCTCCAGGAGCGGTACTATCGCTTGGGTGCTTCGGCGGTACTACCGCTGGGGTAGGTCGAGGCAGGGACAAAGAAGGAAAGGCTGCTCCATCGAAGCGGGAAGGAAGACATTGGGTGTGAAACGGATGTGTACGTGTTGATTCCACCCTAGCCTTACCAAAGCGAATCCCCTCTTGATAGTACGGTGACTCCTACGAAACTAGTCCACCAACAGAGATACGAAGGAGCTACACCGTCTTGAATGACACGGCGAGGGGAGGAAATCATCTCGTGCCAATGGATGAATCTCTGAAAGAACTTAACGCACACGATTAGTCCGCAAAAGCATTGTCATCAATCACCAAAACATCTTGGGGATAAATATGCCCTTACACCTTCTCTTACCAAGAGTACATCATATACACAACAGGGGGATGAATTCCATGATTCTTGAATGAACTAATAGAGTAACAGGGTAAGCGCAGACCATTTCTGGAGAAGTTGACACACGAAGGAGATGGGTTGTGATTGCTGAAGAACTGAAGATTGAGAGCTTGGTTCGCGCTACTACTGCTACATTTTCTTGCCTTCGCAGCATTGGAAAACAACCAACTGTTTGGAAGATGGTAATCCTCACCAGTAAATCGTTACTGATGTATGAATACTGTTGGAAATATGCCCTAGAGGCAATAATAAATTGGTTATTATTATATTTCCTTGTTCATGATAATCGTTTATTATCCATGCTATAATTGTATTGATAGGAAACCTAGATACATGTGTGGATACATAGACAACACCATGTCCCTAGTAAGCCTCTAGTTGACTAGCTCATTGATCAATAGATGGTTACGATTTCTTGACCATGGACATTGGATGTCGTTGATAAGGGGATCACATCATTACGAGAATGATGTGATGGACAAGACCCAATCCTAAGCCTAGCACAAAGATCGTGTAGTTCGTATGCTAAAGATTTTCTAATGTCAAGTATCATTTCCTTAGACCATGAGATTGTGCAACTCCCGGATACCGTAGGAATGCTTTGGGTGTACCAAACGTCACAACGTAACTGGGTGGCTATAAAGGTGCACTACAGGTATCTCTGAAAGTGTCGTTGGGTTGGCACGAATCGAGATTGGGATTTGTCACTGCGGTAAACGGAGAGGTATCTCTGGGCCCACTCGGTAGGACATCATCATAATGTGCACAATGTGACCAAGGGGTTGATCATGGGATGATGTGTTACGGAACGAGTAAAGAGACTTGCCGGTAACGAGATTGAACAAGGTATCGGCATACCGACGATCGAATCTCGGGCAAGTACAATACCGCTAGACAAAGGGAATTGTATACGGGATTGATTGAGTCCTTGACATCGTGGTTCATCCAATGAGATCATTGTGGAACATGTGGGAGCCAACATGGGTATCTAGATCCCGCTGTTGGTTATTGACCGGAGACGTCTCGGTCATGTCTACATGGTTCCCGAACTCGTAGGGTCTACACACTTAAGGTTCGATGACGCTAGGGTTATAAAGGAAGTTTGTATGTGGTTACCGAATGTTGTTCGGAGTCCTGGATGAGATCCCGAACGTCACGAGGAGTTCCGGAATGATCCGGAGGTAAAGATTTATATATGGAAAGTTGTTGTTCGGGTTCCGGGAAAAGTTCGGGTTTTTCCGGTATTGTACCGGGAAGCTTCCAGAAGGTTCCGGAGGATTCCGGAGGGGTCCGGAGGTCCGGAAATTGTTCCACCACGTCCAATACAGCAGCATGGGCTGTAGGGGGGGCGCCCTAGCCTTAATGGGCCAGGGGCACCAGCCCCCCCCCCAAGGCCCATGCGCATGGGAGGGGGAAACCCTAAGGGGGAGGGCCTCCACTTGACTTGGAAGGCACTCCTCCCCCCTTGGCCGCCGCCCAACCCTAGATGGGATCTAGGGGGGATGGCCCCCTCTCCCCCCCACCTATAAATAGTGGAGGGGTGGGAGGGCAGCCGCACCCCAAGTTCTGGCGCAGCCCTCCCCCACTCCCAAGTACTCCTCCTCTCTCGCGGTGCTTGGCGAAGCCCTGCACGATTGCCACGCTCCTCCACCACCTGTTGGGGAACATTGCAGAAAATAAAAAAATTTCCTACGGTTTCACCAAGATCCATCTATGAGTTCATCTAAGCAACGAGTCATGGGAGAGAGATTGCATCTACATACCACTTGTAGATCGCGTGCGGAAGCGTTCAAGAGAACGGTGATGATGGAGTCGTACTCGCCGTGATTCAAATCACCGATGACCAAGTGCCGAACGGACAGCACCTCCGCGTTCAACACACGCACGGAGCGGATGACGTCTCCTCCTTCTTGATCCAGCAAGGGGGAAGGAGAGGTTGATGATGATCCAGCAACACGACGGCGTGGTGGTGGATGCAGCAGAACACTGGCAGGGCTTCGCCAAGCTGCTGCGGGAGGAGGACGAGGTGTAGCAGGGGGAGGGAGACGCCAAGACGCAGGGTGCGGCTGCCCTCCCCCTTGCCCTCCTTTGTATAGGCCCCCGGGGAGGCGCCAGCCCTGGGAGATGCAATCTCCCAAGGGGGCGGCGGCCAGGGGGGAGGAGTGCCCCCCAAGGCAAGTGGTGCGCCCCCCCCCCCCCCCCACCTAGGGTTTCCAACCCTAGGAGCAGGGGGGCCCAAGGGGGGGCGCACCAGCCCACTAGGGGCTGGTTCTCCTCCCACTTCAGCCCACGGGGCCCACCGGGATAGGTGGCCCCACCCGGTGGTGTTGGGGAACGTAGCAGAAATTCAAAATTTTCCTACGTGTCACCAAGATCTATCTATGGAGAAACCAGCAATGAGGGGAAGGAGAGTGCATCTACATACCCTTGTAGATCACTAAGCGGAAGCGTTCAAGAGAACGGGGTTGAAGGAGTCGTACTCGTCGTGATCCAAATCACCGGAGATCCTAGTGCCGAACGGACGGCACCTCCGCGTTCAACACACGTACAGCCCGGTGACGTCTCCCATGCCTTGATCCAGCAAGGAGAGAGGGAGAGGTTGAGGAAGACTCCATCCAGCAGCAGTACGACGGCGTGGTGGTGGTGGAGGAGCGTGGCAATCCTGCAGGGCTTCGCCAAGCACCGCGAGAGAGGAGGTGGACTTGGGAGAGGGGGAGGGCTGTGCCAGAACTTCGTGTGTAGCTCCCATGCGCCTCCCCACTATATATAGGGGTGGAGGGGCTGGTTTCTTGCCCTCCAAGTCCATTGGGGCGTTGGCCAAGGTGGGAGGAAAGAAATCCCATCATTTCCTTCCCCACCGATTGTTATCCCCCCTTTTTAGGGATCTTGATCTTATCCCTTCGGGATATGATCTTATTCCTTCTAAGGGGGGATCTTGGTGCGCCTTGACCAGGGGTGTGGGGCCTTTCCCCCACTACCCACGTTCATGTGGGTCCCCCATGCAGGTGGGCCCCACTCCGGAACCTTCTAGAACCTTCCCGGTACAATACCGAAAAATCCCTAACATTTTCTGGTGGCCAAAATAGGACTTCCCATATATAAATCTTTACCTTCGGACCATTCCGGAACTCCTCGTGACGTCCGGGATCTCATCCGGGATTCCGAACAACATTCGGTAACCACATTCAAACTTCCTTTATAACCCTAGCGTCATCGAACCTTAAGTGTGTAGACCCTACGGGTTCGGGAGACATGTAGACATGACCGAGACGTTCTCCGGTCAATAACCAACAGTGGGATCTGGATACCCATGTTGGCTCCCACATGTTCCACGATGATCTCATCGGATGAACCACGATGTCAAGGACTCAGTCGATCCCGTATACAATTCCTTTTGTCTAGCGGTATTATACTTGCCCGAGATTCGATCGTCGGTATACCGATACCTTGTTCAATATCGTTACCGGAAAGTCTCTTTACTCGTTCCGTAACACATCATCCCATGATCAACTCCTTGGTCACATTGCGCATATGATGATGTCCTACCGAGTGGGCCCAGAGATACCTCTCCGCTTACACGGAGTGACAAATCCCAGTCTCGATTCGTGCCAACCCAACAGACACTTTCGGAGATACCTGTAATGCACCTTTATAGCCACCCAGTTACGTTGTGACGTTTGGTACACCCAAAGCACTCCTACGGTATCCGGGAGTTGCACAATCTCATGGTCTAAGGAAAAGATACTTGACATTAGAAAAGCTCTAGCAAACGAACTACACGATCTTTGTGCTATGCTTAGGATTGGTTCTTGTCCATCACATCATTCTCCTAATGATGTGATCCCGTTATCAACGGCATCCAATGTCCATAGCCAGGAAACCATGACTATCTGTTGATCACAACGAGCTAGTCAACTAGAGGCTCACTAGGGACATATTGTGGTCTATGTATTCACACGTGTATTACGATTTCCGGATAATACAGTTATAGCATGAATAAAAGACAATTATCATGAACAAGGAAATATAATAATAATACTTTTATTATTGCCTCTAGGGCATATTTCCAACAGTCTCCCACTTGCACTAGAGTCAATAATCTAGTTCACATCGATATGTGATTAACACTCAAGGTCACATCCCCATGTGACTAACACCCAAAGAGTTTACTAGAGTCAATAATCTAGTTCACATTTACCATGTGATTAACACTCGATGAGTTCTGGGTTTGATCATGTTATGCTTGCAAGAGAGGTTATAGTCAACGGGTCTGAACCTTTCATATCCGTGTGTGCTTTACAAATCTCTATGTCATCTCCTAGATGTAGCTACCACGTTCTATTTGGAGCTATTCCAAATAACTGTTCTACTTGGAGCTATTCTAAATTGTTGCTCCATTATACGTATCCGGTATCTCTACTCAGAGCTATCCGGATAGGTGTTAAGCTTGCATCGACGTAACCCTTTACGACGAACTCTTTTACCACCTCCATAATCGAGAAAATTCCTTAGTCCACTAGTTACTAAGGATAACTTTGACCGCTGTCCTGTGATCCATCCTTGGATCACTCTTGTACCCCTTGACTGACTCATGGCAAGGCACACTTCAGGTGCGGTACACAGCATAGCATACTATAGAGCCTACGTCTTAAGCATAGGGGACGACCTTCGTCCTTTCTCTCTATTCTGCCATGGTCGAGCTTTTATGTCTTAACTTCATACCTTACAACTCAGGCAAGAACTCCTTCTTTGACTGATCCATCTTGAACACCTTCAAGATCATGTCAAGGAATGTGCTCATTTGAAAGTACCATTAAGAGTCTTGATCTATCCTTATAGATCTTGATGCTCAATGCTCAAGTAACTTAATCCAGGTTTGCTATTTGAAAAACACCTTTCAAATAACCCTATATGCTTTCTAGAAATTCTACATCATTTCTGATCATCAATATGTCAACAACATATACTCATCAAAAATTCTATAGTGCTCCCACTCACTTCTTTGGAAATACAAGTTTCTCATAAACTTTGTATAATCCCAAAATCTTTGATCATCTTATCAAAGCACACATTCCAACTCCGAGATGCTTACTCCAGTCCTTAGAAGGATCGCTGGAGCCAGCATACCTTTTAGCATCCTTAGGATCGATAAAAACTTTTGGATTGTGTTACATACAACCTTTCCTTACGAAAACTGGTAAGGAAACTTGTTTTGACATCCATCTGCCAGATTTCATAAATGCAGCTAATGCTAACATGATTCCGACAGACTTCAAGCATCGCTACAGATGAGAAAATCTCATCGTAGTCAACTCCTTGAACTTGTGAAAAACTCTTCGCCACAAGTCGAGCTTCATAGATGGTGACATTACCATCCACGTCTGTCTTCTTCTTAAAGATCCATTTATCTCAATGGCTTGCCGATCATCGGGCAAGTCCACCAAAGTCCATGCTTTGTTCTGATACATGGATCCTATCTCGGATTTCATGGCTTCTAACCATTTGTCGGAATTTGGGCCCACCATTGCTTCTCCATAGCTTGTAGGTTCATTGTTGTCTAGCAACATGACCTTCAAGACAGGATTACGTACCACTCTGAAGTAGTACGCATCCTTGTCATCCTACGAGGTACAGTAGTGACTTGATCTGAAACTTCATGATCACTATCATAAGCTTCCATTTCAATTGGTGTAGGTGCCACAGGAACAACTTCCTGTGCCCTGATACACACTGGTTGAAGTGATGGTTCAATAACCTCATCAAGTCTCCACCATCCTCCCACTCAACTCTTTCGAGAGAAACCTTTCCTCGAGAAAGGACCCGATTCAAGAAACAATCCATATTGCTTTCGGATCTGAATTAGGAGGTATACCCAACTGTTTTGGGTGTCCTATGAAGATGCATTTTATCCGCTTTGGGTTCGAGCTTGTCAATTCTGAAACTTTTTCACATAAGCGTCGCAGCCCCAAACCTTTAAGAAACGACAACTTAGGTTTCTCTAAACCATAATACATACGGTGTCATCTCAACGGAATTACGTGGTGCCCTATTTAAAGTGAATGTGGTTGTCTCTAATGCCTGACCCATGAACGATAGTGGTAATTCGATAATAGACATCATGGTACGCACCGTATCCAATAGGGTGCAACTATGATGTTCGGACACACCATCACACTATGGTGTTCCAGGCGGTATTAATTGTGAAACAATTTCCACAATGTCTTTGTTGCGTGCCAAATCTCGTAACTCAGATACTCATCTCTATGATCATATCATAGACATTTTATCATCTTGTCACGATGATCTTCACTCTGAAATTACTTGAACCATTCAATAATTCAGACTTGTGTTTCATCAAGTAAATATACTCAGTATCTACTCAAATCATCAGTGAAGTAAGAACATAACGATATTCACTGCATGCCTCAGCACTCACTGGACTGCACACATCAAAAATGTGTTGCTTCCAACAAGTTGCTATCTTGTTCCATTTTACTGAAACCGAGGCTTTTCAGTCATCTTGCCCATGTGGTATGATTTGCATGTCTCAAGTGATTCAAAATCAAGTGAGTTCCAACGGTCCATTTGCATGGAGTTTCTTCATGCATATACACCAATAGACATGGTTCGCATGTCTCAAACTTTTCAAAAATGAGTGAGCCCAAAGATCCATCAACATGGAGCTTCTTCATGCGTTTTACACCAATATGACTTACATGGTAGTGCCACAAGTAAGTGGTACTATCATTACTATCTTATACCTTTGGCATGAAAATGTGTATCACTACGATCGAGATTCAATAAACCATTCAGGTTTAATACTAATCTTGATGGTAGAGGGAGCGTGCGATGTTTGATCACATCAAACTTGGAAACAATTCCAACATATATCGTCAGCTCACCTTTAGCTAGTCTCCGTTTATTCCGTAGCTATTATTTCGAGTTACTAACACTTAGCAACCGAACCGGTATCTTATACCCTGGTGCTAGTAGGAGTACTAGTAAAGTACACATTAACATAATGTATATCCAATATACTTCTATCGACTTTGCCAGCCTTCTCATCTACCAAGTATCTAGGGTAATTCTGCTCCAGTGGTTGTTCCCCTTATTACAGAAGCACTTAGTCTCGGGTTTGGGTTCAACCTTGGGTTTCTTCACTAGAGCAACAACTGATTTGCCGTTTCATGAAGTATCCTTTCTTGCCCTTGCCCTTCTTGAAACTAGTGGTTTCATCAACAATTGATGCTCCTTCTTGATTTCTACTTTCGCGGTGTCAAACATCGTGAATACCTCAAGGATCATCATATCTATCCCTGATATGTTATAGTTCATCACAAAGCTCTAGCAGCTTGGTGGCAATGACTTTGGAGAACCATCACTATTTCATCTGGAAGATCAACTCCCACTCGATTCAAGCGATTGTTGTACTCAGACAATCTGAGCACAAGCACAACAATTGAGCTTTTCTCCGTTAGTTTGCAGGTTAAGAAAATCGTCGGAGTTCTTATACCTCTTGACGTGCGCACGAGCCTGAAACCCCAATTTCATCCCTCGAAACATCTCATATGTTCCGTGACGTTTCGAAAACATCTTTGGTGCCTCAACTCTAAACCGTTTATTTGAACTATCACGTAGTTATCAAAACGTGTATGTTCGATGTTCGCAACATCCACAAACGATGTTTGGGGTTCAGCACACTGAGCGGTGCATTAAGGACATAAGCTTTCTACTGTCCGCATAATCGCTACTGTCAACTTTCAACTATATTTTCTCTAGGAACATATCTAAACAGTGGAACTAAAGCGCGAGCTTATGACATAATTTGCAAAGATATTTTGACTATGTTCAGGATAATTAAGTTCATCTCATGAACTCCCACTCAGATAGACATCCCTCTGGTCATCTAAGTGATTACATGATCCGAGTCAACTAGGCCATGTCCGATCATCACGTGAGACGGACTAGCCAACGTCGGTGAACATCTTCATGTTGATCGTATCTACTATACGACTCATGCTCGACCTTTCGGTCTCCGTGTTCCGAGGCCATGTATGTACATGCTAGGCTCGTCAAGTTAACCCTAAGTGTTTTCGCTGTGTAAATATGTCTTACACCCGTTGTATGTGAACGTAAGGATCCATCACACCCGATCATCACGTGGTGCTTAGAAACGACGAACTGTAGCAACGGTGCACAGTTAGGGGAGAACACTTCTTGAAATTTTTGTAAGGGATCATCTTATTTACTACCGTCGTCCTAAATAAACAAGATGCATAAACATGATAAACATCACATGCAATCAAATAGTGACATGATATGGCCAATATCATTTTGATCGATTGATCTCCATCTTCGGGGCTCCATGATCATCATCGTCACCGGCATGACACCATGATCATGATCTCCATCATCGTGTCTCCATGAAGTCGTCTCGCCAACTTATTACTTCTACTACTATGGCTACCGGTTAGCAATAAAGTAAAGTAATTACATGGCGTTGTTCAATGACACGCAGGTCATACAATAAATTAAGACAACTCCTATGGCTCCTGCCGGTTGTCATACTCATCGACATGCAAGTCGTGAATCCTATTACAAGAACATGATCAATCTCATAGAACACATATCATTCATCACATTCTTGTTGGCCATATCACATCACAAAGCATACCCTGCAAAAACAAGTTAGACGTCCTCTAATTGTTGTTGCATGTTTTACGTGGCTGCTATGGGTTTCTAGCAAGAACGTTTCTTACCTACGCAAAACCACAACGTGATATGCCAATTGCTATTTACCCTTCATAAGGACCCTTTTCATCGAATCCGTTCCGACTAAAGTGGGAGAGACTGGCACCCGCTAGCCACCTTATGCACCAAGTGCATGTCAATCGGTGGAACCTGTCTCACGTAAGAGTACGTGTAAGGTCGGTCCGGGCTGCTTCATCCCACAATACCGTAGAAACAAGATTGGACTAGTAACGGTAAGCATATTGAACAACATCAACGCCCACAACTACTTTGTGTTCTACTCGTGCAAAGAATCTACGCAATAGACCTAGCTCTGATACCACTGTTGGGGAACGTAGCAGAAATTCAAAATTTTCCTACGTGTCACCAAGATCTATCTATGGAGAAACCAGCAACGAGGGGAAGGAGAGTGCATCTACATACCCTTGTAGATCACTAAGCGGAAGCGTTCAAGAGAACGGGGTTGAAGGAGTCGTACTCGTCGTGATCCAAATCACCGGAGATCATAGTGCCGAACGGACGGCACCTCCGCGTTCAACACACGTACACCGGTGACGTCTCCCATGCCTTGATCCAGCAAGGAGAGAGGGAGAGGTTGAGGAAGACTCCATCCAGCAGCAGTACGACGGCGTGGTGGTGGTGGAGGAGCGTGGCAATCCTGCAGGGCTTCGTCAAGCACCGCGGGAGAGGAGGAGGACTTGGGAGAGGGGGAGGGCTGCGCCAGAACTTCGTGTGTAGCTCCCATGCACCTCCCCACTATATATAGGGCTGGAGGGGCTGGTTTCTTGCCCTCCAAGTCCATTGGGGCGTTGGCCAAGGTGGGAGGAAAGAAATCCCATCATTTCCTTCCCCACCGATTGTTATCCCCCCTTTTTAGGGATCTTGATCTTGTCCCTTCGGGATATGATCTTATTCCTTCTAAGGGGGGATCTTGGTGCGCCTTGACCAGGGGTGTGGGGCCTTTCCCCCACTACCCACGTTCATGTGGGTCCCCCCATGCAGGTGGGCCCCACTCCGGAACCTTCTAGAACCTTCCCGGTACAATACCGAAAAATCCCTAACATTTTCCGGTGGCCAAAATAGGACTTCCCATATATAAATCTTTACCTCCGGACCATTCCGGAACTCCTCGTGACGTCCGGGATCTCATCCGGGATTCCGAACAACATTCGGTAACCACATTCAAACTTCCTTTATAACCCTAGCGTCATCGAACCTTAAGTGTGTAGACCCTACGGGTTCAGGAGACATGTAGACATGACCGAGACGTTCTCCGGTCAATAACCAACAGCGGGATCTGGATACCCATGTTGGCTCCCACATGTTCCACGATGATCTCATCGAATGAACCACGATGTCAAGGACTCAGTCGATCCTGTAGACAATTCCTTTTGTCTAGCGGTATTATACTTGCCCGAGATTCGATCGTCGGTATACCGATACCTTGTTCAATCTCGTTACCGGAAAGTCTCTTTACTCGTTCCGTAACACATCATCCCATGATCAACTCCTTAGTCACATTGCGCATATGATGATGTCCTACCGAGTGGGCCCAGAGATACCTCTCCGCTTACACGGAGTGACAAATCCCAGTCTCGATTCGTGCCAACCCAACAGACACTTTCGGAGATACCTGTAATGCACCTTTATAGCCACCCAGTTACGTTGTGACATTTGGTACACCCAAAGCACTCCTACGGTATCTGGGAGTTGCACAATCTCATGGTCTAAGGAAAAGATACTTGACATTAGAAAAGCTCTAGCAAACGAACTACACGATCTTTATGCTATGCTTAGGATTGGGTCTTGTCCATCACATCATTCTCCTAATTATGTGATCCCGTTATCAACGACATCCAATTTCCATAGCCAGGAAACCATGACTATCTGTTGATCACAACGAGCTAGTCAACTAGAGGCTCACTAGGGACATATTGTGGTCTATGTATTCACACGTGTATTACGATTTCTGGATAATACAGTTATAGCATGAATAAAAGACAATTATCATGAACAAGGAAATATAATAATAATACTTTTATTATTGCCTCTAGGGCATATTTCCAACAGGTGGACCCCCGGGACCCTTCCGGTGGTCCCGGTACAATACCGGGTGACCCCGAAACTTTCCCGATGGCCGAAACAGCACTTCTTATATATAATTCTTTACCTCCGGATCATTCCGAAACTCCTCGTGACGTCCGGGATCTCATCCGGGACTCCAAACAACATTCGGTTTGCTGCATACTCATATTCATACAACCCTAGCATCACCGAACCTTAAGTGTGTAGACCCTACGGGTTCGGGAGACATGTAGACATGACCGAGACGGCTCTCCAGTCAATAACCAACAGCGGGATCTGGATACCCATGTTGGATCCCACATACTCCTCGATGATCTCATCGGATGATCCACGATGTCGAGGATTCAAGCAACCCCGTATACTATTCCCTTTGTCAGACAGTATGTTACTTGCCCGAGATTCGATCGTCGGTATCCCAATACCTCGTTCAATCTCGTTGCCGGCAAGTCACTTTACTCGTACCGTAATGCATGATCCCATGACCAGACACTTGGTCACTTTGAGCTCATTATGATGATGCACTACCGAGTGGGCCCAGTGATACCTCTCCGTAATACGGAGTGACAAATCCCAGTCTCGATCTGTGTCAACACAACAGACACTTTCAGAGATACGTGTAGTGCACCTTTATAGTCACCCAGTTACGTTGTGACGTTTGGTACACCCAAAGCACTCCTACGGTATCCGGGAGTTACATGATCTCATGGTCTAAGGAAGAGATACTTGACATTGGAAAAGCTCTAGCAAAACGAACTACACGATCTTGTGCTATGCTTAGGATTGGGTCTTGTCCATCACATCATTCTCCTAATGATGTGATCCCGTTGTCAACGACATCTAATGTCCATAGTCAGGAAACCATGACTATCTGTTGACCAACGAGCTAGTCAACTAGAGGCTTACTAGGGACGTATTGTGGTCTATGTATTCACACATGTATTACGATTTCCAGATAATACAATTATAGCATGAATAAAGAGAATTATCATGAACAAGGAAATATAATAATAATCCTTTTATTATTGCCTCTAGGGCATATTTCCAACAGTCTCCTACTTGCACTAGAGTCAATAATCTAGTTACATTGTGATGAATCGAACACCCATAGAGTTCTGGTGTTGATCATGTTTTGCTCGCGAGAGAGGTTTAGTCAACGGATCTGCGACATTCAGATCCGTATGTACTTTGCAAATATCTATGTCTCCATCTTGAACATTTTCACGGATGGAGTTGAAACAACGCTTGATGTGCCTGGTCTTCTTGTGAAACCTGGGCTCCTTGGCAAGGGCAATAACTCCAGTGTTGTCACAGAAGAGTTTGATCGGCCCCAACGCATTGGGTATGACTCCTAGGTCGGTGATGAACTCCTTCACCCATATTGCTTCATGCGCTGCCTCTGAGGCTGCCATGTACTCCGCTTCACATGTAGATCCCTCCATGATGCTCTGCTTGCAGCTGCACCAGCTTACTGCTCCACCATTCAACATATACACGTATCCGGTTTGTGACTTAGAGTCATCCAGATCTGTGTCGAACCTAGCATCGACGTAACCCTTTACGGCGAGCTCTTCGTCACCTCCATAAACGAGAAACATGTCCTTTGTCCTTTTCGGGTACTTTAGGATATTCTTGACCGCTGTCTAGTGTTCCTTGCCGGGATTACTTTGGTACCTTCCTACCAAACTTATGGTAAGGTTTACATCAGGTCTGGTACACAACATGGCATACATAATAGATCCTATGGCTGAAGCATAGGGGATGACACTCATCTCTTCTTTATCTTTTGTCGTGGTCGGGCATTGAGCTGAGCTCAATCTCACACCTTGCAACACAGGCAAGAACCCTTTCTTGGACTGATCCATTTTGAACTTCTTCAAAATCTTATCAAGGTATGTGCTTTGTGAAAGACCTATGAGGCGTCTCGATCTATCCCTATAGATCTTGATGCCTAATATGTAAGCAGCTTCTCCAAGGTCCTTCATTGAAAAACACTTATTCAAGTAGGCCTTAATGCTGTCCAAAAGTTCTATATCATTTCCCATCAATAGTATGTCATCTACATATAATATGAGAAATGCTATAGAGCTCCCACTCACTTTCTTGTAAACGCAGGCTTCTCCATAAGTCTGCATAAACCCAAACGCTTTGATCATCTCATCAAAGCGAATGTTCCAACTCCAAGATGCTTGCACCAGCCCATAAATGGATCACTGGAGCTTGCATACTTTGTTAGCATTCTTTGGATCGACAAAACCCTCTGGCTGCATCATATACAGTTCTTCCTTAAGATGCCCGTTAAGGAATGCCGTTTTGACGTCCATCTGCCATATCTCATAATCATAGTATGTGGCAATTGCTAACATGATTCGGACGGACTTCAGCTTCGCTACGGGAGAGAATGTCTCATCGTAGTCAACCCCTTGAACTTGTCGATAACCCTTAGCGACAAGTCGAGCTTTATAGACGGTAATGTTACCATCCGCGTCCGTCTTCTTATTAAAGATCCATTTGTTTTCTATCGCTCGCCGATCATCGAGCAAGTCTGTCAAAGTCCATACTTTGTTTTCATACATGGATTCTATCTCGGATTGCATGGCTTCAAGCCATTTGTTGGAATCTGGGCCCGCCATCGCTTCTTCATAGTTCAAAGGTTCACCGTTGTCTAACAACATGATTTCCAGGACAAGGTTGCCATACCACTCTGGTGTGGAACGTGTCCTTGTGGACCTATGAGGTTCAGTAGCAACTTGATCCAAAGTACCCTGATCATCATCATTAATTTCCTCTCCAGTTGGTGTAGGAACCACAGGAACATTTTCCTGAGCTGTACTACTTTCCGGTTCAAGAGGTAGTACTTCATCGAGTTCTACTTTCCTCCCACTTACTTCTTTCAAGAGAAACTCTTTTTCCAGAAAGGATCCGTTCTTGGAAACAAAGGTCTTGCCCTCGGATCTTAAGTAGAAGGTATACCCAATGGTTTCCTTAGGGTATCCTATGAAGACGCATTTTTCCGACTTGGGTTCGAGCTTTTCAGGTTGTAATTTCTTGACATAAGCATCGCATCCCCAAACTTTTAGAAATGACAGCTTAGGTTTCTTCCCAAACCATAATTCATACGGTGTCATCTCAACGGATTTAGACGGTGCCCTATTTAAAGTGAATGGAGCTGTCTCTAGAGCGTATCCCCAAAATGATAGCGGTAAATCGGTAAGAGACATCATAGATCGCATCATATCCAATAGAGTGCAATTACGACGTTCGGACACACCGTTACACTGAGGTGTTCCAGGCGGCGTGAGTTGTGAAACGATTCCACATTTCCTTAAGTGTGTACCAAATTCATGACTTAAGTATTCTCCTCCACGATCTGATTGTAGGAACTTTATCTTTCGGTCACGTTGATTCTCTACCTCATTCTGAAATTCCTTGAACTTTTCAAAGGTCTCAGACTTGTGTTTCATTAAGTAGACATACCCATATCTACTCAAGTCATCAGTGAGAGTGAGAACATAACGATATCCTCCGCGAGCCTCAAAGCTCATTGGACCGCACACATCAGTATGTATGATTTCCAATAAGTTGGTTGCTCGCTCCATTGTTCCGGAGAACGGAGTCTTGGTTATTTTGCCCATGAGGCATGGTTCGCATGTGTCAAATGATTCATAATCGAGAGACTCTAAAAGTCCATCAGCATGGAGCTTCTTCATGCGCTTGACACCAATGTGACCAAGGCGGCAGTGCCACAAGTATGTGGGACTATCGTTATCAACTTTACATCTTTTGGTATTCACGCTATGAATGTGTGTAACATTACGTTCGAGATTCATTAAGAATAAACCATTGACCATCAGGGCATGACCATAAAACATATCTCTCATATAAATAGAACAACCATTATTCTCGGATTTAAATGAGTAGCCATCTCATATTAAACAAGATCCAGATACAATGTTCATGCTCAAACTTGGCACTAAATAACAATTATTGAGGTTCATAACTAATCCCGTGGGTAAATGTAGAGGTAGCGTGCCGACGGCGATCACATCGACCTTGGAACCATTCCCGACGCGCATCGTCACCTCATCCTTCGCCAGTCTCCACTTATTCCGCAGCTCCTGCTGTGAGTTACAAATATGAGGAACGACACCGGTATCAAATACCCAGGAGTTACTACGAGTACTAGTAAGGTACACATCAATTACATGTATATCAAATATACCTTTAGTGTTGCCGGCCTTCTTGTCCGCTAAGTATTTGGGGCAGTTCTGCTTCCAGTGACCCTTCCCCTTGCAATAAAAGCACTCAGTCTCAGGCTTGGGTCCATTCTTTGACTTCTTCCCAGCAACTGGCTTACCAGGCGCGGCAACATCTTTGCCGTCCTTCTTGAAGTTCTTCTTACCCTTGCCCTTCTTGAACTTAGTGGTCTTATTGACCATCAACACTTGATGTTCTTTCTTGATTTCAACCTCTGCTGACTTCAGCATGGAAAATACTTCAGGAATGGTCTTCACCATCCCCTGCATATTGTAGTTCAACACAAAGCTGTTGTAGCTTGGTGGGAGCGACTGAAGGATTCTGTCAATGACCGCCTCGTCCGGGAGGTTGATCTCCAGCTGGGACAGGCGGTTGTGTAACCCAGACATTTTGAGTATGTGCTCACTGACAGAACTGTTTTCCTCCATCTTACAACTATAGAACTTGTCGGAGACTTCATATCTCTCGACCCGGGCATGAGCTTGAAAAACCATTTTCAGCTCCTCGAACATCTCATATGCTCCCTGTTTCTCAAAACGCTTTTGGAGCCCCGGTTCTAAGTTGTAAAGCATGCCGCACTGAACGAGGGAGTAATCATCAGCACGTGACTGCCAAACGTTCATAACGTCTTGGTTCTCTGGGATGGGTGCTTCACCTAGCGGTTCATCTAGGACATATGCTTTCTTGGCTGCTATGAGGATGATCCTCAGGTTCCGGACCCAGTCCGAATAGTTGCTGCCATCATCTTTCAGCTTGGTTTTCTCTAGGAACGCGTTGAAGTTCATGTTGACATGAGCGTTGGCCGTTTGATCTACAAGACATATTTGGCAAAGATTTTAGACTAAGTTCATGATAATTAAGTTCATCTAATCAAATTATTTAATGAACTCCCACTCATATTGACATCCCTCTAGTCATCTAAGTGTTACACGATCCGAGTCGACTAGGCCGTGTCCGATCATCACGTGAGACGGACAAGTCATCATCGGTGAACATCTCCATGTTGATCATATCTTCCATACGACTCATGTTCGACCTTTCGGTCTCTTGTGTTCCGAGGCCATGTATGTACATGCTAGGCTCGTCAAGTTAACCCTAAGTGTTCTGCATGTGTAAATCTGTCTTACACCCGTTGTATGTGAACGTAAGGATCTATCACACCCGATCATCACGTGGTGCTTCGAAACGACGAACTTTAGCAACGGTGCACAGTTAGGGGGAACACTTTCTTGAAATTATTGTAAGGGATCATCTTATTTACTACCGCCGTTCTAAGTAAACAAGATGCATAAAACATAATAAACATCGCATGCAATTATATAGTAGTGACATGATATGGCCAATATCATATAGCTCCTTTGATCTCCATCTTCGGGGCTCCATGATCATCTTCGTCACCGGCATGACACCATGATCCCCATCATCATGATCTCCATCATTGTGTCTTCATGAAGTTGTCACGCCAACGACTACTTCTACTTCTATGGCTAACGCGTTTAGCAATAAAGTAAAGTAATTTACATGGCGTTCTTCAATGACACGCAGGTCATACAAAAAAATAAAGACAACTCCTATGGCTCCTGCCGGTTGTCATACTCATCGACATGCAAGTCGTGATTCCTATTACAAGAACATGATCTCATACATCACAATATATCATTCATCGTTCATCACAACTTCTAGCCATATCACATCACATGACAATTGCTGCAAAAACAAGTTAGACGTCCTCTAATTGTTGTTGCATCTTTTACGTGGCTGCAATTGGGTTCTAGCAAGAACGTTTTATTACCTACGAATAACCACAACGTGATTTTGTCAACTTCTATTTACCCTTCATAAGGACCCTTTTCGTCGAATCCGCTCCAACTAAAGTAGGAGAGACAAACACCCGCTAGCCACCTTATGCAACTACTACATGTCAGTCGGTGGAACCTGTCTCACGTAAGCGTACGTGTAAGGTCGGTCCGGGCCGCTTCATCCCACAATACCGCTGAAGCAAGAAAAGACTAGTAGCGGCAAGCAAGTTGACAAGATCTACGCCCACAACAAAATTGTGTTCTACTCGTGCAATAGAGAACTACGCATAGACCTAGCTCATGATGCCACTGTTGGAGAACGTTGCAGAAAAATAAAAAATTTCCTACGGTTTCACCAAGATCCATCTATGACTTTATCTAAGCAACGAGTCATGGGAGAGAGATTGCATCTACATACCACTTGTAGATCGCGAGCGGAAGCGTTCACTAGAACGTGGATGATGGAGTCGTACTCGCCGTGATCCAAATCACCGATGACCGAGTGCCGAACGGACGGTACCTCCGCGTTCAACACACGTATGGAGCGGATGACGTCTCCTCCTTCTTGATCCAGCAAGGGGGAAGGAGAGGTTGAGGAAGATGTCTCCAGCAGCAGCACGACGGCGTGGTGTTGGTGGAGAAGCAGCACTCGTGCAATAGAGAACTACGCATAGACCTAGCTCATGATGCCACTGTTGGGGAACGTTGCAGAAAATAAAATAAAAAATCCTATGGTTTCACCAAGATCCATCTATGAGTTCATCTAAGCAACGAGTCATGGGAGAGAGATTGCATCTACATACCACTTGTAGATCGCGTGCGGAAGCGTTCAAGAGAACGGTGATGATGGAGTCGTACTCGCCGTGATTCAAATCACCGATGACGAAGTGCCGAACGGACAGCACCTCCGCGTTCAACACACGTACGGAGCGGATGACGTCTCCTCCTTCTTGATCCAGCAAGGGGGAAGGAGAGTTTGATGATGATCCAGCAGCACGACGGCGTGGTGGTGGATGCAGCAGAACTCCGGCAGGGCTTCGCCAAGCTGCTGCGGGAGGAGGACGAGGTGTAGCAGGGGGAGGGAGGCGCCAAGACACAGGGTGCGGCTGCCCTCCCCCTTGCCCTCCTTTATATAGGCCCCCAGGGGGGGCGCCGGCCCTGGTAGATGCATTCTCCCAAGGGGACGGCGGCCAGGGGGGGTGGAGTGCCCCCCAAGGCAAGTGGTGCGCCCCCCCCCCCCAACCTAGGGTTTCCAACCCTAGGCACAGGGGGGGCCCAAGGGGGGCGTACCAGCCCACTAGGGGCTGGTTCCCCTCCCACTTCAGCCCACGGGGCCCTCCGGGATAGGTGGCCCCACCCGGTGGACCCTCGGGACCATTCCGGTGGTCCTGGTACAATACCGGGTGACCCCGAAACTTTCTCGATGGCCGAAACAACACTTCTTATATATAATTCTTTACCTCCGGATCATTCCGAAACTCCTCGTGACGTCCGGGATCTCATCCGGGACTTCGAACAACATTCGTTTTGCTGCATACTCATATTCATACAACCCTAGCGTCACCGAACCTTAAGTGTGTAGACCCTACGGGTTCGGGAGACATGTAGACATGACCGAGACGGCTCTCCGGTCAATAACCAACAGCGGGATCTGGATACCCATGTTGGCTCCCACATACTCCTTGATGATCTCATCGGATGAACCACGATGTTGAGGATTCAAGCAACCCCGTATATTATTCCCTTTGTCAGACGGTATGTTACTTGCCCGAGATTCGATCGTCGGTATCCCAATACCTTGTTCAATCTCGTTTCCGGCAAGTCACTTTACTCGTACTGTAATGCATGATCCCGTGACCAGACACTTGGTCACTTTGAGCTCATTATGATGATGCACTACCGAGTGGGCCCAGTGATACCTCTCCGTAATACGGAGTGACAAATCCTAGTCTCGATCCGTGTCAACCCAACAGACACTTTCGGAGATACCTGTAGTGCACCTTTATAGTCATCCAGTTGCGTTGTGACGTTTGGTACACCCAAAGCACTCCTACGGTATCCGGGAGTTACATGATCTCATGGTCTAAGGAAGATATACTTGACATTGGAAAACCTCTAGCAAAACGAACTACACGATCTTGTGCTATGCTTAGGATTGGGTCTTGTCCATCACATCATTCTCCTAATGATGTGATCCCGTTGTCAACGACATCTAATGTCCATAGTCAGGAAACCATGACTATCTGTTGACCAACGAGCTAGTCAACTAGAGGCTTACTAGGGACGTATTGTGGTCTATGTATTCACACGTGTATTACGATTTCCGGATAATACAATTATAGCATGAATAAAGACAATTATCATGAACAAGGAAATATAATAATAATCCTTTTATTATCGCCTCTAGGGCATATTTCCAGCACTATCACCACGCCGTTGTGCTGCTGCTGGATGGAGTCTTCCTCAACCTCTCCCTCTCTCCTTGCTGGATCAAGGCATGGGAGACGTCACCGGGCTGTACGTGTGTTGAACGCGGAGGTGCCGTCCGTTCGGCACTAGGATCTCCGGTGATTTGGATCACGACGAGTACGACTCCTTCAACCCCGTTCACTTGAACGCTTCCGCTTAGTGATCTACAAGGGTATGTAGATGCACTCTCCTTCCCCTTGTTGCTAGTCTCTCCATGGATAGATCTTGGTGACTCGTAGGAAAATTTTGAATTTCTGCTACGTTCCCCAAAGTGGTATCAGAGCTAGGTCTATGCGTAGATTCTATGCACGAGTAGAACACAAAGTAGTTGTGGGCGTTGATTTTGTGCAATATGCTTACCATTACTAGTCCAATCTTGATTCGACGGCATTGTGGGATGAAGCGGCCCGGACCGACCTTACACGTACTCTTACGTGAGACAGGTTCCACCGCCTGACATGCACTTGGTGCATAAGGTGGCTAGCGGGTGCCAGTCTCTCCCACTTTAGTCGGATCGGATTCGATGAAAAGGGTCCTTATGAAGGGTAAATAGCAATTGGCATATCACGTTGTGGCTTTTGCGTAGGTAAGAAACGTTCTTGCTAGAAACCCATAGCAGCCACGTAAAACATGCAAACAACAATTAGAGGACGTCTAACTTGTTTTTGCAGGGTATGCTATGTGATGTGATTTGGCCAAGAAGAATGTGATGAATGATATGTGATGTATGAGATTGATCATGTTCTTGTAATAGGATTCACGACTTGCATGTCGATGAGTATGACAACCGGCAGGAGCCATAGGAGTTATCTTTATTTATTGTATGACCTGCGTGTCATTGAACAACGCCATGTAATTACTTTACTTTATTGCTAACCGGTAGCCATAGTAGTAGAAGTAATAAGTTGGCGAGATAACTTCATGGAGACACGATGATGGAGATCATGGTGTCATGCCGGTGACGATGATGATCATGGAGCCTCGAAGATGGAGATCAAAAGGAGTAAAATGATATTGGCCATATCATGTCACTTTTTGATTGCATGTGATGTTTATCATGTTTATGCATCTTATTTGCTTAGAACGACGGTAGTAAATAAGATGATCCCTCATTAAAATTTCAAGAAAGTGTTCCCCCTAACTATGCACCATTGCAAAAGTTCGTCGTTTCGAAGCAACACGTGATGATCGGGTGTGATAGATTCCTACGTTCACATACAACGGGTGTAAGACAGTTTTACACATGCGAAACACTTAGGTTGACTTGACGAGCCTAGCATGTACAGACATGGCCTCGGAACACAAGAGACCGAAAGGTCGAGCATGAGTCGTATAGTAGATACGATCAACATGAAGATGTTCACCGATGATGACTAGTCCGTCTCACGTGATGATCGGACACGGCCTAATTGACTTGGATCATGTAATCACTTAGATGACAAGAGGGATGTCTATCTGAGTGGGAGTTCATAAGATGAACTTAACTATGCTGAACATAGTCAAAAAACCCTTTGCAAATTATGTCATAGCTCGTGCTTTAGTTCTACTGTTTTAGATATGTTCCTAGAGAAAATTTAGTTAAAAGTTGATAGTAGCAATTATGCGGACTGGGTCCATGAACTGAGGATTGTCCTCGTTGCTTTGTAGAAGGCTTATGTCCTTAATGCACCGCTCGGTGTGCTGGACCTCGAACGTAGTCTGTGGATGTTGCGAACATCTGACATACACGCTTTGATAACTACGTGATAGTTCAGTTAAATGGTTTAGAGTAGAGGCACCAAAGACATTTTCGAAACGTTGCGGAACATATGAGATGTTTCAAGGGCTGAAATTGGGATTTCAGGCTCGTGCCACCGTCAAGAGATATAAGACCTCCGGCGATTTTCTTAGCCTGCAAAATGAGGGAGAAAAGCTCAATCCTTGAGCTTGTGCTCAGATTGTCTGAGTGCAACAATCACTTGAATCGAGTGGGAGTTGATCTTCCACATGAGATAGTGATGTTTCTCCAAAGTCATTGCCACCAAGCTGCTAGAGCTTCGTGATGAACTATAACATATCAGGGATAGATATGATGATCCTTGAGGTATTCGCGATGTTTGACACCGCGAAAGTAGAAATCAAGAAGGAGCATCAATTGTTGATGGTTGGTGAAACCACTAGTTTCAAGAAGGGCAAGGGCAAGAAGGGATACTTCATGAAACGGCAAATCAGCTACTGCTCTAGTGAAGAAACCCAAGGTTGAACCCAAACCCGAGACTAAGTGCTTCTGTAATAAGGGGAACAGCCACTGGAGCAGAATTACCCTAGATACTTGGTAGATGAGAAGACTGGCAAGGTCGATAGAAGTATATTGGATATACATTATGTTAATGTGTACTTTACTAGTACCCCTAGTAGCACCAGGGTATTAGATACCGGTTCGGTTGCTAAGTGTTAGTAACTCGAAATAAAAGGCTACAGAATAAACGGAGACTAGCTAAAGGTGAGCTGACGATATGTGTTGGAAGTGTTTCCAAGTTTGATGTGATCAAACATCGCACGCTCCCTCTACCATCAAGATTAGTATTAAACCAGAATAATTGTCTTTTGGTGTTTGCGTTGAGCATAGACATGATTGGATTATGTCTATCACAATACGGTTATTCATTTAAGGAGAATAATGGTTACTCTATTTATTTGAATAATACCTTTAAATGGTCTTGCACCTAAAGGAATGGTTTATTGAATCTCGATCGTAGTGATACACATTTTCATGCCAAAATATATAAGATAGTAATGATAGTACCACTTACTTGTGGCACTGCCATGTAAGTCATATTGGTATAAAGCGCATGAAGAAGCTCCATGTTGATGGATCTTTGGACTCACTCGTTTTTGAAAAGTTTGAGACATGCGAACCATGTCTATTGGTGTATACGCATGAAGAAACTCCATGGAGATGGATCGTTTGGACTCACTTGATTTTGAATCACTTGAGATATGCAAATCATACCACATGGGCAAGATGACTGAAAAAGCCTCGTTTTCAGTAAGATAGAACAAGATAGCAACTTGTTGGAAGTAACACATTTTGATGTGTGCAGTCCAATGAGTGCTGAGGCATGCAGTGAATATCGTTATGTTCTTACTTCACAGATGATTCGAGTAGATGTTAAGTATATTTACTTGATGAAACACAAGTCTGAATTATTGAATGGTTCAAGTAATTTCAGAGTGAAGTTGAAGATCATCGTGACAAGAGGATAAAATGACTATGATATGATCATAGAGATGAGTATCTGAGTTACGAGCTTTGGCACGCAATTGAGACATTGTGTAAATTGTTTCACAATTAATACCGCCTGGAACACCATAGTGTGATGGTGTGTCCGAACATGATAGTTGCACCTTTTTGGATATGGTGCGTACTATGATGTCTCTTATCGAATTACCACTATCGTTCATGGGTTAGGTATTAAGAGACAACCGCACTCACTTTAATAGGGTACCACGTAATTCCGTTGAGACGACACCGTTTGGAGAAACCTAAGTTGTCGTTTCTTAAAAGGTTTGGGGCTGCGACGCTTATGTGAAAAAGTTTCAGGTTGATAAGCTCGAACCCAAAACGGATAAAATGCATCTTCATAAGACACCCAAAACAGTTGGGTATACCTCCTAATTCAGATCCGAAAGCAATAGGGATTGTTTCTTGAATCGGGTCCTTTCTCGAGGAAAGGTTTCTCTCGAAAGAATTGAGTGGGAGGATGGTGGAGACTTGATGAGGTTATTGAACCATCACTTCAACCAGTGTGTAGCAGGGCACAGGAAGTTGTTCCTGTGGCACCTACACCATTTGAAGTGGAAGCTTATGATAGTGATCATGAAGCTACGGATCAAGTCACTACCGTGCCTCGTAGGGTGACAAGGATGCGTACTACTTCAGAGTGGTACAGTAATCCTGTCTTGAAAGTCATGTTGCTAGACAACAATGAACATATGGGCTGTGGAGAAGCGATGGTAGGCCCAAATTCCAACAAATGGTTAGAAGCCATGAAATCCGAGATAGGATCCATGTATCAGAACAAAGCATGGACTTTGGTGGACTTGCCCGATGATCGGCAAGCCATTGAGATAAATGGATCTTTAAGAAGAAGACGGACGTGGACGGTAATGTCACCGTTTGTGAAGCTCGACTTGTGGCGAAGAGTTCTTCACAAGTTCAAGGGGTTGACTACGATGAGATTTTCTCATCCGTAGCGAAGCTTAAGTCCGTCGGAATCATGTTAGCATAAGCTGCATTTATGAAATCTAGTAGATGGATGTCAAAACGAGTTTCCTTACCAGTTTTCGTAAGGAAAGGTTGTATGTGATACAATCAGAAAGGTTTTGTCGATCCTAAGGATGCTAAAAGGTATGCTAGCTCCAGCGATCCTTCCATGGACTGGAGTAAGCATCTCGGAGTTGGAATATGCACTTTGATAAGATGATCAAAGATTTTGGGTTTATACAAAGTTTATGAGAAACTTGTATTTCCAAAGAAGTGAGTGGGAGCACTATAGAATTTCTGATGAGTATATGTTGTTCACATATTGTTGATCAGAAATGATGTAGACTTTCTGGGAAGCATATAGGGTTATTTGAAAGGTGTTTTTCAATAGAAAACCTGGATTAAGCTACTTGAACATTGAGCATCAAGATCTATGAGGATAGATCAAAAACCGCTTAATGGTACTTCCAAATGAGCATATACCTTGACATGATCTTGAAGGTGTTCAAGATGGATCAGTCAAAGATGGAGTTCTTGCCTGAGTTGTAAGGTATGAAGTTAAGACTTAAAGCTCGACCACGGCAGAAAAAAGAGAAAGGACGAAGGTCGTCCCCTATGCTTTAGACGTAGGCTCTACAGTATGCTATGTTGTGTAGTGCACCTGATGTGTGCCTTGCCACATGTCTGGCAAGAGGGTACAAAGGTGATCAAGGAGTGGATCATCAGATAGCGGTCAAAATTGTCCTTGGAGTAATAAGGACATGTTTCTCGATTATGGAGGTGATAAAGAGTTCGGCGTAAAGGGTTACGTCGATGCAAGATGAGGGGGCCGGCCTCCCTCTCCTTTGCCCCTATATATATGTGGGGGGTGGGAGGGCAGCCGCACCCAAGTTCTGGCGCAGCCCTCCCCCTCTCCCAAGTACTCCTCCTCTCCCGCGGTGCTTGGCGAAGCCCTGCAGGATTGCCACGCTCCTCCATCACCATCACGTCGTTGTGCTGCTGCTGGATGGAGTCTTCCTCAACCTCTCCCTCTCTCCTTGCTAGATCAAGGCATGGGAGACGTCACCGGGCTATATGTGTGTTGAACGCGGAGGTGCCGTCCGTTCGGCACTAGGATCTCCGGTGATTTGGATCACGACGAGTACGACTCCTTCAACCTCGTTCACTTGAACGCTTCCGCTTAGCGATCTACAAGGGTATGTAGATGCACTCTCCTTTCCCTTGTTGCTAGTCTCTCCATGGATAGATATTGGTGACTCGTAGGAAAATTTTGAATTTCTGCTACGTTCCCCAACATACAACAACACACCCGCTCTACCTCTACAATTAAACAATGATGCATTCTTCCGTTTCCTTTCCATCTTCTTCTTCTCCACCTCTCTTCTTCTACTTCTTCTTTTTTTCAACTTTCTTCTTCTTCTTCTAGTTATCTAAACCTAAATCTAGCACTAACCTAAACCAACCACTAACCTAAACCTATCAATAACCTAATTAAACCTAAACATCAAAGAAAAACAGTAGAAAAAAACAAAAAAATGCTCACCTTGGCTCCGGGGTCAGGGGATGGTGGTGGACGGCCGCGGTTAGGGCAGCGGCGGCCGGCCTGGCTCGGGGGGGGGGGGGGGGGCGAGGCGGATGTAGGGGGCCCGCGGCGAGCCTGGCTCCGGGGCGGTGCGGGCGCAGGGGCGGCGGCGAGCCTGGCTCCAGGGGCGGCGCGGGTGCAGGGGCCGACGGGCAGGTGGTGGGGGCGGCGGGGCACCAGGGAGGGCGCGTTCGGGCGACGGGGCGCCGGGGCGGGGCGCCGTTCGGGCGACGGGTCGCCGGGGCGGTGGGGCCAGGAGGCGGTGGCGGGTGGCGGCGGCGACGGCGGGTGGTTGGGACGGTGGGGCGACGGGGCGAGGGGAGGTGGGGCAAGGGGGCGGCGAGGGGAGGGGGGCGACGGGGCGAGGGGAGGTGGGGCAAGGGGGCGGCGAGGGGAGGGGGCGACGTGGCGAGGGGAGGTGGGGCTCGACATTACTAACAATTTTTTTTCAAAACTACTAATGGCGCACGGTGGGTGTGGTGCGCCATTACTATGTCAACTAATAATGGCGCACTATACCACGGTGCGCCATTAGTAACAATTTTTTTTTAAACTACTAATGGTGCACCAAACACGAGATGCGCCATTAGTAATATATTACTAATGGCGCACCAACACATGGTGCGCCATTAGTATATAGTAATGGCGCACCAACACATGGTGCGCCATTAGTATATAGTAATGGCGCATCACATGTCTGGTGCGCCATTAGTGGTCATATCATCTATAGCCCTTTTCCTAGTAGTGTTATGATAAACCTAATATACCGAATAAAAAGAAAATAAAAATACTTGTGTAATATAAGTGGTTCCTTTAGTAAACTTATTAAATTATTTTTAGACTTTTCAAAACTTCCTTTTTCTCTCTCTAATTCATTTCTTTCGATGCCCTTTTTAAACCCGGCCATACATCTTCTTGAAAAGAGAAACAAAGAAAGAGAAAAAGATGCATCTTCTGGTAAAGTTCCACATTGGTTCTTTTTCTTTTTAACCCACATCTCATATATTAATTAACCAAAAGAGATGTTACAATCACTCGTCACAGAATTCACCACACGGTACATCATTAACAATAATCCCACCCGCTCTATTATCAAAGGGAAAACACTATCCTTCAGTCGGCGGATGCACGCACGAGCATCCGCCGCTTGCGTAGCCGTCAGATCAATCCTGGTCAAGGGGTCATGCTGGCCACAAGTCAGTCCCCCGCGGTCAGTCTTATTCTTGCAATAAGGGTCTTGTTTCAGTAGATTTTTGCAACACAGGACTAGTTTCAGAAAGAAAGAAAAAATGATTCGATGGTGAAGTTTTTTTTTCTATAACTGGGGTCTTGTTTCAAAAGATTTCTGCAACATATCTTTTGTTTCAGAAAGAAAAGAAATGTTTTAGTTGTAAAGGTTTTTTTTCTGCAACAAAGGTCTTGTTTCAGAAACATAGCGCGAGTTGCAGCGTCGGAGGAGCGCCTGATATTAGAGTGAGTGGTTCAGACATTGCAACATGAGGCATGTTTCAGAAACATAGGTCCGGTTGCAGAAAACATCGAAGAAGCGTCGGGCATGAGAGGTGGGGCTGAGACGGAGGAGGAGGAGCACCTCCAGCCCGCACGCCGGCGGTAGCGATTTTGCGGTGACGGGGCCGGGCTGGCGCCACGTTGGCCGCAGCTGTGTCAGAACGGCGGACAGGGGAATCTGTTTCCGAAACTGAGCAGTTGTTGCAGGAAGTAAGAAGGTGGTCGCGCACACGGTGGTTAGATCCGATGGCTGTCAAAGCACTGATCCAACGGAGTTCCATGCGGCGGATGTTTCTAATACATCCGCCAGCAGACGCGTAGCGGCTCCCTTATCAAAGCTAAATTTTGCTAATAAATGGGCCACCACATTGGCCAACCGCCTAACATTTGTCCATTTCTTCGATGGCCCCTTCCTTAGGCTGCATGCCTTGCAAATATATGTGACCTAACGAACTTCACGTATCGATGATGTAACATGTACGGCGAGCATGGCGATTTGGCAACGTCTTGATAGAAGGCATGTTGACGATACATGCCTTTTTATGTGTTGACCTGTGAACACAACTGTCTATCTCTTTGATTCGTACTTGGTGGCTAGCCGGCCGGCCGGTTTGATCCGAGCCTCTTCTCCAAGAAAAAGTTTTGAGTATACAAAGTTGGGCGAATGGCCCAACTGCAAAGGAGACCAAAACCATGCACCAATTCCATCTGCATCCATCCGTGGTTTTCCTGCTCCGGTCAACCCAAGATCAAGCTGGCAAACGTACTAACAACGAATCCAAAGATGACAGTGGGAGATGTATAATGATCTTTCGTCTTTTTAAAAGTAAACTACATACTCTACGCAGGAGTCGTCATACGAAGTCTTTTGTCTGATGACTTCACAAATGGCTGACGGTTATCTGAATTCAGGTGTTTATCTTCTCTCCAAGAAAAGGTGCGACCTACTAATTTTTTCTCTCCAAGAGAAACGAAGCGGTAACCGGTAATTTACTATGCACATGCTGAGAGAGAGGGGGAGGAGGAAGAAGGTTGATGTGGGTCCACTTGTCGTAACTGTCAACGCTAATGGTCAAAACAAATAGAGTTGACTTTGCCGGCGTGTCATAAACACGTTTAAATCATCTAAACTGGCCATTTTTTGAAAATGGTAATTTTTAGTCACAAAATTATAAATTTTTGATAGTTATCAGTCACTTTTTTGAATGTGGTAGTTCAGTGCGACGGGAACCCCTAAGGCCCCGCTTGGTTCGTCGTTTTGAGGCCCAATACACGTGTAAAATATACCCCTGTGAAATAAAAACAGATGGGCCTCACGTTGGTGCTTGGTATGTCATTTTTGGGCTGTAACTTTTACACCGGTTTTTTCGTTTACACCCGTAATAGTCCGGTATCCGATACAGACCACTGCCAGTCGTTTTTCCCCACCTCCCTCTCGCTCGAGACCTAGATCGAGGTTGCTCCGCCAGGGTGAAGCGACGTGGTGAGGCGGCGAAGACGTTGGCCACGACAGGGGTTAGGTGTGACGGCGACGACGACTTGCTCCTGGCCGCGACGGCGACTTGCTCCTGGCCGCGACGGCGACTCGCTCCTGATCGTGACGGCGGCCTTGACCGGCAGACCTGAACAAGACGACGAATCGCTCTTCCTCCTCTAAGCGACCTCCTCTGCTCCACCAAGGTGTCCTCCCGCCTCCGCTGCTGCTCCTTCTCCTCTGCTTCCCCTCCCCATCATTCCCCGGTCAGCCGGCGGCTGCGTGCTCTTCCTTGGTGGCGTGGTCGTCCCGGCAGCCAAGCAATGTTTACAACCGGAAAAGAAATACAACCGGATTTTGCTGGAGATTGGTAAGATACAAGTGTAAACATTTCCAGCCGGAAAAGAAATCCGACATTCCAATCGCAGACTAATGTGATACTCCCTCCATTTCAAAATACAGTGCGCTCGTACTTTTCGAGGTCCAATTTTGACCATAAATTTAACCAACGAGACCGATTGCGACGGGAGGAAAAATATATAATTGAAAACTTCTTTTGAATACGAATTCCCCGGTATAATTTTTGCTCCCGTCACAATCGGTCTCATTGATTAAATTTATGGTCAAAATTAAAGCACGTGAATATAGAAAGCAAAACGGAGGGAGTAGTTTCTTTTTTCCAAAATACTCGAGATGGATAGGTGAGCTTGAGGTGGCGACTGGCGAGGCGGTACGTGGACGCGGAAGTCGGCCGGTAGGCATTGTCCAACACAACTGCCCGAGTAAAATACAATCCCGGTATACTTTTCTTCCCGTCCTTCCATCAAAAAAGTGAAGTTCCAAACCACGAGTAGTCAAAACCGGTAACCGATAAGCGGTTTCACTTTCCCAGGATTCGCTTATAAACTCATTGGCCATTCCCATTCCATTCCCCACCAAGAACAAGTTCATCGTCCAATCCCAGTCCGGCAGTTCGCATTTGATCCGACCGGCATCCCATCCCATTCCATCCCGTCCCCACCCCGTCCAGGAGGATGCACAAGGCGTCGTCGCTGTCGGAGCTGGGCTTCGACTCCGGCGGCGCGTCGTCGGGCTTCTTCCGGCCCGTGGCCGACGGCTGCCCGGCCACCCCGACCTCCTCCGCCGTCCCGCACCGCCGCCTCACCAAGATCTCCGTCATCGGCGCCGGCAACGTGGGCATGGCCATCGCGCAGACCATCCTCACCCAGAACCTGGCCGACGAGATCGCGCTCGTCGACGCGCTCCCCGACAAGCTCCGCGGCGAGGCGCTCGACCTGCAGCACGCCGCCGCCTTCCTCCCGCGCGTCCGCATCGTCTCCGGCACCGACGCCGCCGTCACCAAGAACTCCGACCTCGTCATCATCACGGCGGGCGCCAGGCAGATCCCCGGCGAGACCAGGCTCAACCTGCTGCAGCGGAACGTCGCCCTCTACCGCAAGATCGTGCCGCCCGTCGCCGAGCACTCCCCGGACGCGCTGCTGCTCGTCGTCTCCAACCCCGTCGACGTGCTCACCTACGTCGCATGGAGGCTCTCCGGCTTCCCCGCCAGCCGCGTCATCGGCTCCGGTACCAACCTCGACTCCTCCCGCTTCAGGTTCCTCATCGCCGAGCACCTCGACGTCAACGCGCAGGACGTGCAGGTACTAAATCACTCCTGAATCCATCCATGAATCCATCCTTCAATCCATGATTCATTAGCTCGATCGAGCTCGTCGCCGGATTGGAGGTTGGAGCTCCATCCATGAGTCAGTACTCAGTAGGGATGCCACGCGGCGGTGGCGCCGTGCGAGCATGTGCCCGTCCTTGACTGGTCTCCCCATGCGACAGTGTCCAGTGTCGACATTCAGTAGTAGTAGTACGTTATGTTGTTTTTATTCGAACGGCCAAGCTTGTTGATTACGTACTTTTGGATCATGTGTTTGGTGGATTGATACCTACTACTAATTTGTTCATATGTTCAATTAACTATGGGATGGCTGGGTGAGCGGCGGTAGTTGGAAATTATTGTGACTTTTGAAACTTAGATAACAACTTCAGTAAACTTGGGTTCTGTTCAGTACCTGTTGATGTTTGATTTACAGAATTGCTCCCTTCATACAGAAATATAAGAATAATGATCTAAACACTCTTCATACAGAAAGTATTTCTTTACAGAGGGAGTACTAACCATGAAAGAGGGTTTTTTACCTGCAATCTTTAGGCCTTGTTCGGTTGCGTGTGAATCCGACTGGATTGAAGGGGTTTGAGGGGGATTTAAACCTCTTCTAAGTCAAAATATGAACCAATCCTTGCAAATCCCCTCCAATCCTCTTGGGGAGAGGATTAACCGAACAAAGCCTTAGTGTTGTTTTTTCCCGAACAAGCCAGACTTTCTTCGTTTGTTTGGTGGGTCCGTGGGTGGATAGTTACTCCTTCGATCATATGTCTGGTGATCGTTAGCTACTCTGTTCATATGAATACAAGACTAGATGGCTGGGTAAATGCGGTACCTGGAAATTACATTGACAATTTGACATTACAGGTGAAATCTACTTAAGAACATTACACAATTTTTTTGGTGGAAATGGTCCGTAACTGAAAAATGTGATGGTACTTGAAGGCAAAGAAACTGTCTTTTAATTCCTAATGTACTCCGTATATCAGAAATTGCTACTAGTATATATATATATATATATATATATATATATATATATTTGTTTTGGATGACGAAATCAAATACCATGTGGTATAGTGTCATTCTCTAAGTTCAGTCTTGTTTTGAACACAACTAGCTAGTGTTTACTGAATTTGATCATGGAAAAGCCGAATTGAGATAATTAATCTTATAATGCATCAATATCACATAGAATATTTACCTATCGGTATCAAGCTATAAATCATCTCTTTTCAGAAAGAATTTGAGTTCTTTTGTATGGTACCCAATTCCCCTAGTAATGTGATGGAGTACCAGTGTAATCTGAGAATTCTGAACCTAGGGATGAGTTTTTGTCCCTCCCAGAAAATTAATCAACATTGGATTGAATGTGTTGTAAGACTGAATTTTTATCACAGTTAGAGAATGAAGATGCATGCTCATTGATAATAGAGTACTGGAAAATGATCACCAACTAACCAAGCAAAGCAAATGGGTCCATGTGCAGGCATACATGGTGGGTGAGCACGGCGACAGCTCGGTGGCGATCTGGTCAAGCATCAGCGTGGGCGGGATGCCGGCGTTCAAGTCGCTGCGCGACAGCCACCGGAACTTCGACGAGGCGGCGCTGGAGGGGATCCGGCGCGCCGTGGTGGGCGGCGCCTATGAGGTGATCGGCCTCAAGGGGTACACCTCTTGGGCCATTGGCTACTCTGTTGCCAGCCTCGCTGCTTCCCTCCTCCGCGACCAGCGTCGCGTGCACCCTGTCTCTGTCCTTGCCTCGGGCTTCCATGGCATCTCAGACGGCCACGAGGTGTTCCTCAGCCTGCCCGCCCGCCTCGGCCGCGGCGGCATCCTCGGCGTCGCCGAGATGGACCTCACCGAGGCCGAGGCCGAGCAGCTCCGGCGCTCGGCCAAGACGCTCTGGGAGAACTGCCAGCTCCTCGACCTCTGACGCGACTTGCTGTGAAATCCTGAAGCATTTACAAGAACTCTACTGCTATATGTTGCTCTGTTGCTGCTCCCACACGAATGCTTGTGTAATTTTGGAGTGTTTTCTTAGGGATGATGAAGTAATGTAACGCCTCTTAATTTCATGAAATAAAATGCGATTTGTGCCAGCATTGCTAAATGATGGATCTTGGATGGTGTGGAGCATCGAGGCTTCTATACAGAAGCCAATAAACCATCTATTCGGGTCATTGTAGTTTAGGCAGCAAGGTTTTTTTTTTTTTTCGGGCAAATCAGAGAGCTTTATTCAACAAAAAAGTTGTCACGGCAATCAGCTAGAAGGCTGCTTACCAAGAAACTAGGAGTCTCGTCAAGCCAGCAGTCGGTCACATTCAAAGTGCATGCACGTTTTGCACAGAGATGCGCCGGCAAGTTTGCTGACCTGGTTACATGCTGGATCTCAAAAAAGGAAAAAACAAAAGCTAGCTCTCCTATTTCGTCTAAGATGAGCCACAATCGAACGTGAATTGTGGTGAGTGTTCCAGAGTTGTACCAACTCCTGGCAATCTGTCTCCATTATCACATGCGAGAGGCCTCGAAGCTTTGCAAATAGAACTCCTTCCCGCATTGATATAGCTTCCATTAAAAAAGGGTCCGAGATCTCAACAAACGGCTTGCACCATGATCCCAACAGCGCGGACGCGGAACGGGCTATACCACCCGCCCCTCCTCTTCCTTCCGCGACGTTAAGTGCACCATCCGTCGTGATCTTCACCATCCCTAGCTCGGGCGGTCGCCAGCAAGGTATGAAGATGTTCTTAGATTATTGGCCCCAGTAGATACTCCGGGAGGTACTAGTATGGGATCTCACATTAGAGGAGACCAATGAGATCAACCATAAAATTTTGTATTTCGTATTTAGACATTTCGTGAAAATCTGAAATTAGTTGACAACATACCTGCAGGGTATGTCTACAACTCCGGAAAAAATCAGCTCAAACCTTGATGTACATTTAGAGATTCAAAAAAGGCAAATTAAATAGTGGAAACTTTGGGTGAACACTACTTTCACATCTGAATTTATCTCTTTTTTTTTCCCATTACTATAGGTCGAATTAGGAGCTGAAACTTTTTGAGATTGTACATCAAATGTTGATGTGTGTCTATAATTTTTTTAAGAATGTTTGAACATGTAGATCTCACATTAGACGAGACCAATGAGATCAACCACAAAATTTTGTATTTAGACATTTCGTAAAATTCTGAAATTAGTTGTCAACATACCTGCAGGGTATGTCTACAATTCCGAAAAAAATCTGCTCAAAACTTGATGTATATTTAGAAATTCAAAAAATAAAAATTTGAATATGAATAGTGGCAGCTTTGGGTGAATAGTATATTGACACTGTTCACATTCGATTTTTTCCTTCTTATTTCTATTACTACAGGTCGAATTAGGAGCTAAAACTTTTTGAGGTTGTACATCAAAGGTTGATGTGTGCCAACAAATTTTTTTTAGAATATTTGAACACGTTTTGTATTTTCAAAAAACTTGATCTCACCTAATGTGAGATCCTATACCGCGGGAGACTTGTGAGATAGCTCACATTATATGATATCAATGAGATCATTTTTTAAAAAGATCTACATGTACAAACATTCTCAAAAAAAATTATAGACGCACACCAATGGTTGATGTTTAACCTCAAAAAGTTTCAGCTCCTAATTCGTGCTACATTAGTAGAAACAAAAAAGACAAAATTTGACGTGAATAGTGTAAAAGTACTATTCACCCAAGCTACCACTATTCAAATTCGAATTTGTTTTTTTTTATCTCCAAATGTACATCGAGTTTTGAGCTCATTTTTTTCGGAGTTGTAGACATACCAGACATGGATGTTATCAAATAATTTCATATTTTTACGAAATGTCTGAATATAAAATTTTATGGTTGATCTCATAATCTCACGTAATGTGAGATCTCATACAAGTCTCCCCCGACCCATCACAGTGTCGCTCGAAAGGTCGTCCATCTATCCCACGTGGAATAGCGACCACGCGTACATGAATACGTAGTTGTTGTGCCAGCTCATGTGATGCTATTTAGTCTGATTTATGTCTTCTCTCTTTTTTTCTATCTTTTTTTCTTTTCCTTTTTTAGTCTTTTCATTTCATTCTTTTCTTTCCCCCTCGTTCTTTGAACTTTAGGGCCTGTTTGGGACTACTCAGCTTTATCAAAATCAGTTTCACTTCACCAAATCCACTTAGGAGCAGTTTCACTACCAAAGAGAATGTTTAGTTTTCATTTAGCTCCAACTTGAAGAGTGGGAGGAAATGATCTATTTGATTGGATGACGGGGGAGAAATGAATGGATATCCACTTACTGCTGGCAATGGTTGGTAATTTCCCTCCAACTCCAGCTTCTAGAGTTTTTTGGAGCACCCGCTAAAGAGCTTCATAAAAATTGGGAGTTGTACCTCAGCTTTTATTTTTTGTGTGGAGCGGCATATCATGGAGCTGGGAATGTATCCAGTGCACCCCCACTCGTGGTGCTACCGGTGCACCGGATGACATAGAGTAGTTTAAAAAATCTAAAAATATTCTAGCACGTCACCGCAACATAAATGTACGATGTCACAAAAATCTAAAAATGTATAAGATGTTCCTTCAACATCACTGTAAGTTCGGTGCACCGGTAGCACCAGAAGCTCCGGTGGATCAGATATTTTCCCTCATGGAGCTACCCAGTTTGACTTGTATTTTTCAGAGCGGAGTTGAATTTGAAGGAGCAGAGCAGTCCCAAATAGGCTCTTATTTTTTCTGAAAGAACCATGCATAATTTCTTAACAATTCATTTTTTAAAATCTTGAATATTTTTATAATATTTTCATATTCCTTAAATTCATCATTTTTTCTAAATTTTGTGATCATTTTTTAAATAATTATTCTTAAATGGAAACATGAATATTTTAAATTTTAGAACATTTTCGAAAACTATATAGTTGTTCTAATATTTCATGAACAATTATTAAATTTCATGAGTGTTTTTTTAGATATAACTTGTTCAACTTTTGAACATCTTATACATTTCATTTATAAGTTTTTTAAAGTTTCCTGATTTTTTTAAATTCGTTACTTTTAGAAATCATAAATATTTTTTCAATTCACGAACATTCCTTGAAGTCGAACTACATCTTGTCAAATTCATGATTTTGTTTTTCAAATAGGAATTGTTGAGTGAACATAAAATAGTCGCACATATTCAATTCCATTGAACTGAGTAGTTTTTTTTTGTTATATAGCACTCATCCAGCAATTGAATTTTCACCTCAATTTTAAGTCAATTTTTTTGTTCTTCACATACTTTAATTTTATTTTTCAGAAATATTCATGTAATAGGAAAAAATTATGCACGTCTTTTAAAAATGTTCATGCAATTTAGAATTGATGTTTAAAAGAATGTTCCTGTGGTTTAAAAAGTGCCCAAACCTTTAAAATAAATCATGTAATATGAATAGTATTCACACATGTAATTTTAAAAAAGTGTTCACAGCTTTAAAATGCGATAATATAATTTCATAAAAATATTCATGTACTTAAAAAAAATCTTGTAACATAAATTCATAAAATATTCATGTAATATTCAAAATAGATCATGTATTTTTGAGAAAATGGTCGTGAGATTTAAAAAAGATGCTCTTGTCTTCTAGAGGTACTCTCGTTCATGGGTGAATATTTTGTTGCGCTGAGCTGACTGGATTTTCCTTACTGAGCGCTCATCCAGCAACTTAATTTCCCCTTCGGTGTTTAGTTGGCCGTTTTTTGTTTTCCCATATTTTATTTTAATTTTTTTTATAAAATATTCGTTTAAATATGAAACATTATGCATGGTTTTTCGAAAAAGTTTATTCAACTTAGAATTTATTTTAAAAAGAATATCCATGTAGTTTTAAAAAGTGTTCATGTTGGGGAACGTTGCAGAAAATAAAAAAATTCTACGCTTCACCAAGATCAATCTATGGAGTCATCTAGCAACGAGAGAGAGGAGTGCATCTACATACCCTTGTAGATCACGAGCGGAAGCGTTCAAGAGAACGGGGTTGAGGGAGTCGTACTCGTCGTGATCCAAATCATCGAAGATCCTAGTGCCGAACGGACGGCACCTCCGCGTTCAACACACGTACGGTTGGGAAAGACGTCTCCTCCTTCTTGATCCAGCAAGGGGAAAGTAGAGGTTGATGGAGATTCAGCAGCACGACGGCATGGTGGCGGAAGTAGTGGCGATCTCGGCAGGGCTTCGCCAAGCTCAGCGAGAGGGAGAGGTGTTACGGGGGTGAGGGAGGCGCCAGGGACTAGGGTGCGGCTGCCCTCCCTCCCCCCTCTTTATATAGGGGCCCTGGGGGGGCGCCGCCCCCCTAGAGATCTAATCTCAAGGGGGGCAAGGGGGGGGGGGGGGACTTGCCCCCCAAGCCAAGTGGGGCGCCCCCCACCCCTAGGGTTTCCAACCCTAGGCGCAGGGGGAGGCCCAAGTGGGGCGCACCAGCCCACCAGGGGCTGGTTCCCTTCCCTCTTCAGCCCACGGGGCCATCCGGGATAGGTGGCCCCACCCGGTGGACCCCCGGGACCCTTCCGGTGGTCCCGGTCCAATACCGGTGACCCCCGAAACTTTCCCGATGGCCGAAACTGGAATTCCTATATACAATTCTTCACCTCCGGACCATTCCGGAACTCCTCGTGACGTCCGGGATCTCATCCGGGACTCTGAACAATTTTCGGGTTACCGCATACTAATATATCTACAACCCTAGCGTCACCGAACCTTAAGTGTGTAGACCCTACGGGTTCGGGAATCACGCAGACATGACCGAGACAGCTCTCCGGCCAATAACCAACAGCGGGATCTGGATACCCATGTTGGCTCCCACATGTTCCACGATGATCTCATTGAATGAACCACGATGTCGAGGATTCAAGTAATCCCGTATACAATTCCCTTTGTCAATCGGTACGTTACTTGCCCGAGATTCGATCGTCGGTATCCCAATACCTCGTTCAATCTCATTGCCGACAAGTCACTTTACTCGTACCGTAATGCATGATCCCGTGACCAAACACTTGGTCACATTGAGCTCATTATGATGATGCATTACCGAGTGGGCCCAGAGATACCTCTCCGTCATACGGAGTGACAAATCCCAGTCTCGATCTGTGTCAACCCAACAGATACTTTCGGGGATACCTGTAGTATGCCTTTATATTCACCCAGTTACGTTGTGACGTTTGGTACACCCAAAGCACTCCTACGGCATCCGGGAGTCACGATCTCATGGTCTAAGGAAATGATACTTGACATTGGAAAAGCTCTAGCAAACGAACTACACGATCTTGTGCTATGCTTAGGATTGGGTCTTGTCCATCACATCATTCTCCTAATGATGTGATCCCGTTATCAATGACATCCAATGTCCATAGTCAGGAAACCATGACTATCTGTTGATCAACGAGCTAGTCAACTAGAGGCTCACTAGGGACATGTTATGGTCTATGTATTCACACATGTATTATGATTTCCGGATAACACTATTATAGCATGAATAATAGACAATTATCATGAACAAGGAAATATAATAATAATCATTTTATTATTGCCTCTAGGGCATATTTCCAACAGTCTCCCACTTGCACTAGAGTCAATAATCTAGTTACATTGTGATGAATCGAACACCCATAGAGTTCTGGTGTTGATCATGTTTTGCTCGCGGAAGAGGTTTAGTCAACGGATCTGCGACATTCAGATCCGTATGCACTTTGCAAATATCTATGTCTCCATCTTGAACATTTTCACGAATGGAGTTGAAGCGACGCTTGATGTGCCTGGTCTTCTTGTGAAACCTGGGCTCCTTGGCAAGGGCAATAGCTCCAGTGTTGTCACAGAAGAGAGTGATCGGCCCCGACGCATTGGGTATGACTTGTAGGTCGGTGATGAACTCCTTCATCCAGATTGCTTCATGCGCTGCCTCCGAGGCTGCCATGTACTCCGCTTCACATGTAGATCCCGCCACGACGCTTTGCTTGCAACTGCACCAGCTTACTGCCCCTCCATTCAAAATATACACGTATCCGGTTTGTGACTTAGAGTCATCCAGATCTGTGTCGAAGCTAGCATCGACATAACCCTTTACGAAGAGCTCTTCGTCACCTCCATAAACGAGAAACATATCCTTAGTCCTTTTCAGGTACTTCAGGATATTCTTGACCGCTGTCCAGTGTTCCATGCCGGGATTACTTTGGTACCTTCCTACCAAACTTACGGCAAGGTTTACATCAGGTCTGGTACACAGCATGGCATACATAATAGACCCTATAGCCGAGGCATAGGGGATGACACTCATCTTTTCTCTATCTTCGGCCGTGGTCGGGCATTGAGCTGAGCTCAATTTCACACCTTGCAACACAGGCAAGAACCCCTTCTTGGACTGATCCATATTGAACTTCTTTAATATCTTATCAAGGTATATGCTTTGTGAAAGACCTATGAGGTGTCTTGATCTATCCCTATAGATCTTGATGCCTAATATGTAAGCAGCTTCTCCAAGGTCCTTCATTGAAAAACACTTATTCAAGTAGGCCTTAATGTTGTCCAAAAGTTCTATATCATTTCCCATCAAAAGTATGTCATCTACATATAATATGAGAAATGCTACAGAGCTCCAACTCACTTTCTTGTAAACGCAGGCTTCTCCATAAGTCTGCATAAACCCAAACGCTTTGATCATCTCATCAAAGCGAATGTTCCAACTCCGAGATGCTTGCACCAGCCCATAAATGGATCGCTGGAGTTTGCATACCTTGTTAGCATTCTCAGGATCGACAAAACCTTCCGGCTGCATCATATACAATTCTTCCTTAAGATAGCCGTTAAGGAATGCCGTTTTGACGTCCATTTGCCATATCTCATAATCATAGTATGCGGCAATTGCTAACATGATTCGGACGGACTTCAGCTTCGCTACGGGAGAGAAAGTCTCATCGTAGTCAACCCCTTGAACTTGTCGATAACCCTTAGCGACAAGTCGAGCTTTATAGATGGTAACATTACCATTCGCGTCCGTCTTCTTCTTAAAGATCCATTTGTTTTCTATCGCTCGCCGATCATCGGGCAAGTCTGTCAAAGTCCACACTTTGTTTTCATACATGGATCCTATCTCGGATTGCATGACTTCAAGCCATTTGTTGGAATCTGGGCCCGCCATTGCTTCTTCATAGTTCGAAGGTTCACCGTTGTCTAACAACATGATTTCTAGGACAGGGTTGCCATACCACTCTAGTGTGGAACGTGTCCTCGTGGACCTACGAGGTTCAGTAGTAACTTGATCCGAAGTACCTTGATCATCATCATTAATTTCCTCTCTAGTCGGTGCAGGCACCATAGGAACATCTTCCTGAGCTGCGCTACTTACCGGTTCAAGAGGTAGTACTTCATCAAGTTCCACTTTCCTCCCACTTACTTCTTTCAAGAGAAACTCTTTCTCCAGAAAGGACCCGTTCTTGGCAACAAAAATCTTGCCTTCGGATCTGAGGTAGAAGGTATACCCAATGGTTTCCTTAGGGTATCCTATGAAGACGCATTTTTCCGACTTGGGTTCGAGCTTTTCAGGTTGAAGTTTCTTAACATAAGCATCGCAACGACAGCTTAGGTTTCTTCCCAAACCATAATTCATACGGTATCGTCTCAACGGATTTAGACGGTGCCCTATTTAAAGTGAATGTAGCTGTCTCTAGAGCGTATCCCCAAAATGATAGCGATAAATAAGTGAGTGACATCATAGATCGCACCATATCCAATAGAGTGCGATTACAACGCTCAGACACACCGTTATGCTGAGGTGTTCCAGGTGGCGTGAGTTGTGAAACGATTCCACATTTCCTTAAGTGCGTACCTAATTTGTGACTTAAATATTCTCCTCCATGATCTGATCGTAAGAACTTTATTTTTTGGTTACGTTGATTCTCTACCTCATTCTGAAATTCCTTGAACTTTTCAAAGGTCTCAGACTTGTGTTTCATCAAGTAGACATACCCATATCTACTTAAGTCATCAGTGAGAGTGAGAACATAACGATAGCCACCGCGAGCCTCAATGCTCATTGGACCGCACACATCAGTATGTATAATTTCCAATAAGTTGGTTGCTCGCTCCATTATTCCGGAGAACGGAGTCTTGGTCATTTTACCCATGAGGCACGGTTTGCACGTGTCAAATGATTCGAAATCAAGAGACTCCAAAAGTCCATCTGTATGGAGCTTCTTCATGCGTTTGACACCAATGTGACCAAGGCGGCAGTGCCACAGATATGTGGGACTATCATTATCAATCTTACATCTTTTGGTATTCACACTATGAATATGTGTAACATCACGTTCGAGATTCATTAAGAATAAACCATTGACCAGCGGGGCATGACCATAAAACATATCTCTCATATAAATAGAACAACCATTATTCTCGGATTTAAATGAGTAACCATCTCGTATTAAACGACATCCAGATACAATGTTCATGCTCAAAGCTGGCACTAAATAACAATTATCGAGGTTTAAAACTAATCCCGTAGGTAAATGTAGAGGTAGCGTGCCGACGGCGATCACATCGACCTTGGAACCATTCCCGACGCGCATCGTCACCTCGTCCTTCGCCAGTCTCCGCTTATTCCGCAGCTCCTGTTTTGAGTTACAAATATGAGAAACCGCACCGGTATGAGCTACTACGAGTACTGGTAAGGTACACATCAATTACATGTATATCACATATACCTTTAGTGTTGCCGGCCTTCTTGTCCGCTAAGTATTTGGGGTAGTTCCGCTTCCAGTGTCCGCTTCCCTTGCAATAAAAGCACTCAGTCTCAGGTTTGGGTCCATTCTTTGGCTTCTTCCCGGCAACTGGCTTACCGGGCGCGGCAACTCCCTTGCCGTCCTTCTTGAAGTTCTTCTTACCCTTGCCTTTCTTGAAACTAGTGGTTTTATTGACCATCAACACTTGATGTTCCTTTTTGATTTCCACCTCCGCTGATTTCAGCATTGAAAATACTTCAGGAATAGTTTTCACCATCCCCTACATATTGTAGTTCATCACAAAGCTCTTGTAGCTAGGTGGGAGCAACTGAAGGATTCTGTCAATGACCGCCTCGTCCGGGAGGTTAATGTCCAGCTGGGACAAGCGGTTGTGCAACCCAGACATTTTGAGTATGTGCTCACTGACAGAACTATTTTCCTCCATCTTACAACTGTAGAACTTGTCAGAGACTTCATATCTCTCGACCCGGGCATGAGCTTGGAAAACCATTTTCAGCTCTTCGAACATCTCATATGCTCCGTGTTGCTCAAAACGCTTTTGGAGCCCCAGTTCTAAGCTGTAAAGCATGCCGCACTGAACGAGGGAGTAATCATCAGCACACGACTGCTAAGCGTTCATAACGTCTTGGTTCTCTGGGATGGGTGCTTCACCTAGCGGTGCTTCTAGGACATATGCTTTCTTGGCAGCTATGAGGATGATCCTCAGGTTCCGGACCCAGTCCGTGTAGTTGCTGCCATCATCGTTTAGCTTGGTTTTCTCTAGGAACGCGTTGAAGTTGAGGTTGACATGAGCGTGGGCCATTTGATCTACAAGATATTTTGCAAAGGTTTTTAGACTAAGTTCATGATAATTAAGTTCATCTAATCAAATTATTTAATGAACTCCCACTCAGATTAGACATCCCTCTAGTCATCTAAGTGATACATGATCCGACTCAACTAGACCGTGTCCGATCATCACGTGAGATGGACTAGTCATCATCGGTGAACATCTCCATGTTGATCGTATCTTCCATACGACTCATGTTCGACCCTTCGGTCTCTTGTGTTCCGAGGCCATGTCTGTACATGCTAGGCTCGTCAAGTCAACTTAAGTGTTTTGCATGTGTAAATCTGTCTTACACCCATTGTATGTGGACGTTGGAATCTATCACACCCGATCATCACGTGGTGCTTCGAAACAACGAACTTTCGCAACGGTGCACAGTTAGGGGGAACACTTTCTTGAAATTATTGTGAGGGATCATCTTATTTACTACCGTCGTTCTAAGCAAATAAGATGCAAAAAAACATGATAAACATCACATGCAATCAAATAGTGACATGATATGGCCAATATCATATTGCTCCTTTGATCTCCATCTTCGGGGCGCCATGATCATCTTCGTCACCGGCATGACACCATGATCTCCATCATCGTGTCTCCATGAAGTTGTTCGCCAACTATTACTTCTACTACTAAGGCTAACAATTTAGCAATAAAGTAAAGTAATTACATGGCGTTTATTCATTGACACGCAGGTCATACAATAATTAAGACAACTCCTATGGCTCCTGCCGGTTGTCATACTCATCGACATGCAAGTCGTGATTCCTATTACAAGAACTTGATCAATCTCATACATCACATATATATCATTCATCACAACCTTTTTGGCCATATCACATCACAAGGCATATGCTGCAAAAACAAGTTAGACATCCTCTAATTGTTGTTGCATGTTTTTACGTGGCTGCAATAGGCTTCTAGCAAGAATGTTTCTTACCTACATAAAACCACAACGTGATATGCCAATTTCTATTTACCCTTCATAAGGACCCTTTACATCGAATCCGATCCGACTAAAGTGGGAGAGACAGACACCCGCTAGCCACCTTATGCAACTAGTGCATGTCAGTCGGTGGAACCTGTCTCACGTAAGCGTACATGTAAGGTCGGTCCGGGCCGCTTCATCCCACGATGCCGCCGAAACAAGATAAGACTAGTAGTGGCAAGAAAATTGACAACATCTACGCCCACAATAAGATTGTGTTCTACACGTGCATATAAACTACGCATAGACCTAGCTCATGATGCCACTGTTGGGGAACGTTGCAGAAAATAAAAAATTTCTACGCTTCACCAAGATCAATCTATGGAGTCATCTAACAACGAGAGAGAGGAGTGCATCTACATACCCTTGTAGATCACGAGCAGAAGCGTTCAAGAGAACTGGGTTGAGGGAGTCGTACTCGTCGTGATCCAAATCACCGAAGATCCTAGTGCCGAACGGACGGCACATCCGCGTTCAACACATGTACGGTTGGGGAAGACGTCTCCTCCTTCTTGATCCAGCAAGGGGAAATGAGAGGTTGATGGAGATTCAGCAGCACGACGGCGTGGTGGTGGAAGTAGCGACAATCTCAGCAGGGCTTCGCCAAGCTTAGCGAGAGGGAGAGGTGTTACGGGGGGTGAGGGAGGCGCCAGGGACTAGGGTGCGGCTGCCCTCCCTCCCCCCTCTTTGTATAGGGGCCCTGGGGGGCGCCGGCCCCCTAGAGATCTAATCTCAAGGGAGGGGGCGGCCAAGGGAGGGGACTTGCTGTAACACCCTCGATGCGGCTATATCTCCCACGTGTCGAAGCACGACTTAGAGGCATAACCGCATTGAAAGCAATGTCGCAAGTGAGGTAATCTTCGCACAACCCATGTAATACATAAGGGAAAAGATACATAGTTGGCTTATAGTCGCCACTTCACACAATACATAAATAAACATCCATCATCCAGAATACACTCAAGGTCCGACTATGGAACCAAAATAAAAGAAGACTACCCCAAATGCTACACAGATCCCCGATCGTCCCGACTGGGCACCTCTACTGATCATCTGGAAATGAAACATAGTAACGACCAAGGGCCTCATCAAATTCCCACTAGAGCTCGGTTGCGCCATCTGCGCCAGTATCCTCGGCACCTGCATCTGTTTTGGTTGAATCTGTGAGCCACGGGGACTCAGCAATCTCACATCCGCGAGATCAAGACTATTTAAGCTCATAGGTAGGACAAGGCAATATGGTGGAGCTGCGGCAAACACTAAGCAAATATGGTGGCTAACATACACAAGTGAGAACGAGAAGAGAAGCAGCGCATCGGTTGAGAAGCTAGAAGCGATCAAGAAGTGATCCTGAAACTACTTACGTCAAGCATAACTCAAACCGTGTTCACTTCCCGGACTCCGCCGAGAAGAGACCATCACGGCTACGCACACGGTTGATGCATTTTAATGAAGTCAAGTGTCAAGTTATCTACAACCGGACATTAACAAATTCCCATCTGCCTCATAACCGTGGGCACAGCTTTCGAAAGATCATATACCCTGCAGGGGTGTCCCAACTTAGCCCATCATAAGCTCTCACGGTCAACGAAGGATAACCTTCTCCCGGGAAGACCCGATCAGTCTCGGAATCCCGGTTCGCAAAACATTTCGACAATGGTAAAACAAGACCAGCAAGACCACCCGACTGTGCCGACAAATCCCGATAGGAGCTGCACATATCTCGTTCTCAGGGCACACCGGATAAGCTAAGCGTACGGGTACTGACGTAATCCAAGTTGCCAAGGAATGGTCCCGCACGATGCTCTAGTTTGGACCAACACTCAGAGGAGCACTGGCCCGGGGGGGGGGGGGTAAATAAAGATGACCCTCGGGCTCGCGAAAACCCAAGGGAAAAAATGCTTAGGTGGCAAATGGTAAAACCAAGTTTGGGCCTTGCTGGAGGAGTTTTATCCAAAACGAACTGTTAAGGGGGTCCCATAAATCACCCAACCGTGTAAGGAACGCAAAATCAAGGAACATAACACCGGTATCACGGAAACTAGGGCGGCAAGATTGGAACAAATCACCAGGCATAAGGCCGAGCCTTCCACCCTTTACCAAATATATAAGGTGCATTAATTAAACAGGAGATATTGTGATATCCCAAAATATCCATGTTCCGACCAGGAACAAACTTCATCTTCACCTGCAACTAGCAACGCTATAAGAGGGGCTGAGCAAAAGCGGTGACATAGCCAATCAACGGTTTACTAGGACAGGGTGGTTAGAGGGTTTACATGGCAATAGGGAGGCAAGGTAAACAATGGCATGAAGGGCTAACATAGCGAAAGAGCGAGCAACTAGCAAAGCAAAGATAGAAGTGATATCGAAGGTATGGTCATCTTGCCTGCAAAGTTCTCAGAGTTGTCGAAGGCTGGATCCTCGTTAGCGTACTCAACAGGTTTCTCGTTCACGTACTCGTCTCCCGGCTCTACCCAAAGCAAGAACACAAGCAAAGGAACCACGATAAAGCACGGTGCAATGCACAAGCAACAAGATGCAATGCATGCCATGATATGCGAGATGTGATATGCAATGCATATGCGTGCTTCGGGAGGAAAAATGATGAACAAGGCATCAACATGGCAAACCAAGTATGCCGCTGGAAAGATGAGATGATTTCGGTTGAAATCGATATGAAGATCACCGGAAACGGATGCACGGTTTGCAAATGGCAAGCAAAACAATAAGGGCACAAATCTGCGATTAACAGCACGATGCTACTTAGCATGCAACAAGAAACTATGCTACAGCTCCCCAACATACAAATAAAGCATATGGCAATGATCTATAGGAGATGCTTAACAAAAGAGGAACACTGAGCTACGGCTAAATCACATCATAACAGGTCCAAACAAGCATGGTGAAAGTGCAAAAAATATCAGGCTGGACATGGCATAAACAGCATCAGGAAGCAATGTTCAGAGCAAGTTATCAACAAGCTACAGAAACTTATAATAGCGAAACAAGGCATGGCATGAATCTACTCAAAGCATAGATCAAAAGTCCCTTACTGACCATAAGCCAAAAAGGACCAGAAGAAATGATGGCATGCGTGTAAACATAGCAAGTTCCGTTAACAGATTCAGCAAACTGAGCATGGCATTGACAGATTTACGAAGGCACCTTCGTGAGCTCGATGCACTCACTACAGAACACTTCATGATAAACTAAGCATACATCCATCAAGAAGACATGGCATAGAAGCTATACATGGCAAGAACAACATCATAGCATACACGGATCAACTACAACAACCTCGTAAAAATTGAATATCATGCAAACAATCTGCCAGGAAACATTTTGTAGCAAAAGTAGAGCACGAAAATGACATGCTAGACTACTCCATAATTTCAAACAAGGGCATGAATGGATAGAGCATAACCATGTGTTCAAAACACCCTTACTGAAGTATCTCTAAATATGCATGGATCTCTCTGTAGCAACATGTTTACATGGCATCACAATAACAGCAGAACAGGGACTTAAAACAGCAATATCACGAAGCCTAGTTTGCATGCTTGTGCTAGTCACCACATTGATCACAAAAATACATGGCATACACCCCTGTAAAGCTGGCATGGCATAGATCAAAACATATGTAGGGCTCAAGTTCATAAGGTGCACACATTAATCATGGCAAAAATGACAAAAGTGCAAGTTCTGTTAAGAAACAGAAACTAACATCACATAGCCCTCTTCCAACAGCATTTCGGGCATCAAGGTGAGCTCAAATGTAAACGATGCAATGAGATGAAATGATGTACTCTTCGAGACGAACAATTTGACATATTGCACGCCCAAAACGGAGCTACAGGTGCGAAGATGTGATGCGATGAAGATGCAATGATTTTTAACAGCAGGATACGACTTAGTCGAAAATGGGGGGGGGGGGGGGGAGAGGTCAACCGGATCGATCGGATTTGGCCGAATCGCGCGGATGCCGAGGTCGAGGTCGCCGGAGTCGGAGGCGACGGCGGCCGGAGATGGAGGCGGTCGGGGCGGCTGCTGGGGGCGCCGGCGGCGGCGGGATCCGGGAGGCCGGAGCGGGAGGCGCCGGCGGTGGCGGTTGCCGGAGGAGGAGGACTCGGGCGGCGGCGGATCCGGCCACCGGCGGCGGCGGGCGGCGGTCGGCGCGGGGTGCGGGCGACCCCGGGCGCGCGGGACGGCGGCGGGCGGCAGCGTGGGCGGCGGCTGCGGAGGACGGGCCCCGCGGGGGCCGGCGGCGGGCCTGGCGGGCCGCGGGCGACGGAGGGCGCGGGCGAGTGGCGGCGTGCCACGTGGCGGTGGCGGGGCGACCCGGACGTGTCCGGTGGCGGCGGGGACGAATCTGCTAGGGTTAGGGGGGATTTGATCCGGGATTTCGGGGGAGGAGGCATATTTATAGGTAGAGGGAGCTAGGAGTGTCCAAATGAGGTGTTGTTTTTGCCCACACGATTTTGATCGAACGACCGAGAGCATGGAGGGGAGTTAGATGGGTTTTGGGCCACTTTGGAAGGGGTGTTGGGCTGCAACTTAAAAGAGGCCTTTGTGAGAGTGCGGTTACCCGTTGGAGTACCAAACGAGCTCCAAATGACCCGAAACTTGACAGGTAGTCTACCGGTGCTATTGTTGGAAATATTCCCTAGAGGCAATAATAAAAGTATTATTATATTTCCTTGTTCATGATAATTGTCTTTTATTCATGCTATAACTGTATTATCCGAAAATCGTAATACACGTGTGAATACATAGACCACAATATGTCCCTAGTGAGCCTCTAGTTGACTAGCTTGTTGTGATCAACAGATAGTCATGGTTTCCTGGCTATGGACATTGGATGTCGTTGATAACGGGATCACATCATTAGGAGAATGATGTGATGGTCAAGACCCAATCCTAAGCATAGCACAAAGATCGTGTAGTTCGTTTGCTAGAGCTTTTATAATGTCAAGTATCTTTTCCTTAGACCATGAGATTGTGCAACTCCCGGATACCGTAGGAGTGCTTTGGGTGTACCAAACGTCACAACGTAACTGGGTGGCTATAAAGGTGCATTACAGGTATCTCCGAAAGTGTCTGTTGGGTTGGCACGAATCGAGACTGGGATTTGTCACTCCGTATAAGCGGAGAGGTATCTCTGGGCCCACTCGGTAGGACATCATCATATGCGCAATGTGACCAAGGAGTTGATCATGGGATGATGTGTTACGGAACGAGTAAAGAGACTTGCCGGTAACGAGATTGAACAAGGTATAAGGATACCGACGATCGAATCTCGGGCAAGTATAATACCGCTAGACAAAGGGAATTGTATACGGGATCGATTGAGTCCTTGACATCGTGGTTCATCCGATGAGATCATCGTGGAACATGTGGGAGCCAACATGGGTATCCAGATCCCGCTGTTGGTTATTGACCGGAGAATGTCTCGGTCATGTCTACATGTCTCCCGAATCCGTAGGGTCTACACACTTAAGGTTCGATGACGCTAGGGTTATAAAGGAAGTTTGTATGTGGTTACCGAATGTTGTTCGGAGTCCCGGATAAGATCCCGGACATCACGAGGAGTTCCGGAATGGTCCGGAGGTGAAGATTTATATATGGGAAGTCCTATTTTGGCCACCGGAAAATGTTCGGGATTTTTCGGTATTGTACCGGGAAGGTTCTAGAAGGTTCTGGAGTGGGGCCCACCTGCATGGGGGGACCCACATGAACGTGGGTAGTGGGGGCAAGGCCCCACACCCCTGGTCAAGGCGCACCAAGATCCCCCCTTAGAAGGAATAAGATCATATCCCAAAGGGATAAGATCAAGATCCCTAAAAAGGGGGGATAGCAATCGGTGGGGAAGGAAATGATGGGATTTCTTTCCTCCCACCTTTGCCAACGCCCCAATGGACTTGGAGGGCAAGAAACCAGCCCCCTCCACCCCTATATATAGTGGGGAGGCGCATGGGAGCTTCACCCTTGCCCCTGGCGCAGCTCCCCCTCTCCCAAGTCCTCCTCCTCTCCCGCGGTGCTTGGCGAAGCCCTGCAGGATTGCCACGCTCCTCCATCACCACCACGCTGTTGTGCTGCTGCTGGATGGAGTCTTCCTCAACCTCTCCCTCTCTCCTTGCTGGATCAAGGCATGGGAGACGTCACCGGGCTGTACGTGTGTTGAACGCGGAGGTGCCATCCGTTCGGCACTAGGATCTCCGGTGATTTGGATCACGACGAGTACGACTCATTCAACCCCGTTCTCTTGAACGCTTCCGCTTAGCGATCTACAAGGGTATGTAGATGCACTCTCCTTCCTCTCATTGCTGGTTTCTCCATAGATAGATCTTGGTGACACATAGGAAAATTTTGAATTTCTGCTACGTTCCCCAACAGCTATACCAGTTCCACTTGGCAAGGCTCGGTCCATTCCGAGAACGTTCAACACCCGCACAGGAAAAGATACAAGAGGGGTGCGCCGGTGCACGTGGGAGTGTCGGATTGCGAAACGGACAACGGGGAAAATGCTCGGATGCATGAGATGAACACGTATGCAAAATGAAATGCGCATGATGACATGATATGAGATGCATGCCATGAACAAAATGCAAAAATGAAAAACAAAACCCAACCACGGAGGGAATATCATAGCACGTAGCCGAAAATGGCAAGAGTTGGAGTTACAAAGATGGAAAGTTACATCCGGGGTGTTACAACACTCCACCACTACAAGAGGATCTCGTCCCGAGATCTAGGACCGAAAGAACTCCGGATATTCGGAACGGAGGTGATCCTCGCGCTCGCAGGTGGCTTCTCGGTCAGAATGGTGTGACCACTTCACTTTCAGGAATTTGATTGACTTGTTGCGAGTCTTGCGCTCGGTTTCTTCAAGAATAGCAACGGGGTGCTCATGATAAGAGAGATCTTCTTGGAGGTCAATTTCCTCGAAGTTGATAGTGCGCTCAGGAGTCTTGAAGCACTTGCGGAGTTGTGACACGTGAAACACATCGTGCACGTTTGCAAAGTTGGATGGAAGCTCAAGTTGATAGGCGAGATCGCCTCTTTTGCCAATGATCTTGAAAGGACCCACGTATCTAGGGGCAAGCTTCCCTTTGATACCGAAGCGACGAGTGCCTTTCATTGGAGAGACGCGGAGGTAGACATGGTCTTCGATTTCAAAAGTCAAGTCACGGTGCTTGCTATCATAGTAACTCTTTTGGCGCGATTGCGCGGCTTTGAGATTCTCTCGAATGACTTTGCACATTTCTTCGGCTCCTGTGATCAAGTCGTTGCCAAGAAGTTGGCGTTCACCTGTCTCAGACCAATTGAGAGGAGTACGGCACTTTCTGCCATAGAGAATTTCGAATGGGGCCTTGCCCGAACTCGCTTGGAAGCTGTTGTTGTATGAGAACTCGGCATATGGAAGACAATCTTCCCACTTCATGCCAAAGGAGATGACACAAGCCCTGAGCATATCTTCAAGGATTTGATTGACTCGCTCGACTTGGCCACTTGTTTGAGGATGGAAAGCTGTGCTGAAACGAATGTTGGTGCCCATGGCCTTCTGAAAGGAGTCCCAGAACTTAGAAGTGAAGATGCTTCCACGGTCTGAGGAGATCAATTGAGGAATACCGTGCAAGGAGACAATTCTGGAGGTGTATAGCTCTGCCAGCTGAGCTGCTGTGATAGATTCTTTGATAGGAAGAAAATGAGCCACTTTAGTAAGCTTGTCAATGACAACGAAGATAGCATCATTTCCACGCTTGGACTTAGGAAAACCAGTCACGAAGTCCATCTCGATGTGATCAAACTTCCATTCTGGAATAGCAAGAGGTTGGAGGAGACCAGCTGGTCTTTGGTGTTCTGCTTTCACCCTTCTGCAGACATCACATTCATTCACGAATTGAGCAATTTCTCGCTTCATTCGAGTCCACCAATATGACTGCTTGAGGTCATGGTACATCTTCGTACTTCCAGGATGAATGGATAGGAGGGAATTGTGTGCCTCATTCATGATGACTTTTCTTAGATCGCCTTTAGGAACCACAATTCGATCCTCGAAGAAAAGAGTATCTTTGTCATCCAAGCGATAGCACTTGTACTTAGAAATGCCCTTGTCAATACCACGTTTCACCTTCTTCACCATGGTATCCAGGAGTTGTGCCTCACGAATTTGATCTTCCAAAGTAGGAGAGACTATGAGGTTGGCAAGAAAGCCTTGAGGAACAACTTGACAATTCAGCTTGCGGAAAGCTTCACAAAGATCTGGTTGAAATGGCTTGAGAATTAGACTATTGCAATAAGCCTTTCTGCTCAGAGCATCTGCAATCACATTCGCCTTGCCAGGAGTATATTCAATACTTGGATTGTACTCTTGAATCATCTCGACCCATCGAGTTTGCCTGAGGTTGAGGTTTGGTTGAGTGAAGATATACTTGAGGCTCTTGTGATCTGTGAAAAATGTCCACTTGCCTTCCCAATAAGAGATGTCTCCATGTTATCAATGCATGGACAACTGCCGCCAACTCAAGATCGTGAGTGGGGTAGTTCTTTTCGTTGGGCTTCAACTGGCGAGAGGTATAGGCCACAACTTTCTTCTCTTGCATTAACACAGCACTGAGACCTTGAAGAGAAGCATCGCAGAACACTTCGAATGGCTTGGATTCATCAGGAGGAGTTAAGACAGGAGCTGTGACTAGCTTCTCTTTGAGGGTGTTGAAAGCAACATCACACTCAGGCGTCCAGACATACTTGACATGCTTCTGGAGGAGGTTGGAAAGAGGCTTTGCAATCTTAGAGAAGTTCTCAACGAATCTTCGGCAATAGCTTGCAAGACCAAGAAAACTGCGGAGCTGCTTGACATTCTGAGGAGGTTCCCAATTCAGAACAGCAGAAACCTTCGCCGGATTAACAGCAATGCCCTTGGCAGAGATGATATGACCAAGGTAAAGAACTTCATCAAGCCAGAACTCACATTTGGAAAACTTCGCATAAAATTGATGTTCTCTGAGCTTGTCGAGCACCAATCGCAAATGTTTGGCATGATCCTGCTTATTCTTGGAGAAGACCAGAATATCATCGAGATACACCAAGACGAATTCATTTGTGTAGGGGTTGAAGATAAAGTTCATCATGCGAGAGAATGTTGGAGGAGCATTGACAAGGCCGAAAGACATGACAATATATTCATAAGAACCATAGCTTGTTCTGAATACTGTCTTGGGGATATCTTGTTCACGAATGCGAATCTGATGATAGCCCATACGAAGGTCAAGCTGGGAGAATACTTTAGCACCTTTGAGTTGCTCGAAAAGCTCATTGATGTTGGGAAGTGGATACTTGTTCTTGATTGTCTTCTTGTTCAATGGACGGTAATCGACGTAAAGTCGGTCCGTGCCATCCTTCTTCTAGACAAAAAGAACTCCACAACCCCATGGAGATGAACTCGGTCTGATCAAACCCAGACGCTCTTGTTCATCGAGCTGCTTCTTCAATTCCTTCAGCTCCTTGGGTCCAAGCTTGTAAGGACGCTTGCAAACAAGTTCAGTTCCAGGCTCAAGATCAATAACGAACTCGACTGGCCGATGAGGAGGCATACCCGGAAGCTCTTCTGGAAAGACATCTTGGTACTCACAAACGACTGGAATTTGAGAAATAGCATCCAATTCGGCCTTCTCATTGAGAGAAAACAACCAAATGGTTTCATCACGAGCGGCATAGATGATAACATCCTCAGAAGGGTGTGTCAATTGAATTTGTCTGGCAGCACAATCAAGCTGAGCCTTGTGCTGAGAAAGCCAGTCCATCCCAAGAATTAGATCAATATCAGAGTCACCAAGAACAAATGGTTTAGATAGAAACTTATAGTTGCCCATCTTGATAGAAACATCCGGAATCATTGTGGTAGCCCTCATAGAAGAGGCCGGAGAAACAACTCCCATGGGTTTTTCCAACATTTCCGAAATGAAATCATGCTTTGCAACAAATGATCTAGACATGAAACAATGCGAAGCGCCAGTATCAAATAAAACTTTTGCAGGAATATCATTAACTGGAAGATTACCCATTATCACATCTGAAGAATCCTCTGCCTGAGCTGCATTCAACATGTTGACCTTTGCATGCTTTGGATTATGCTTGACCACTGCATTGCTTGAAGATCTCACAGGAGGAGGAGGAGGAAGGCGCCTTTGATTGAAGCATTTGTTCGCGTAGTGACCTTTCTGCTGGCACTTGTTGCAAGTCACTTCTGAGAGCGGACGGTGATAAGGAGCATTTGACCTTGGAGCTTGAGGCTGAGACTTGTTATGAAAGCCTGGGTTGGGTGGGTGGGAAGATCCACGACCACCTGAGTTCTTCTGTTGGTAAGGCTGACGGAACGGTGGAGGAGGAAGGTAAAACTTCTGCTGCTTAGCTGCCACTTGAGAGGAAGAAGAAGACTGAACTGCATCCCTGATTCTCTTCTTAGATGCCTCACACTTGAGCTGAGCACCTTCTTGCTTGAGTGCCATATTGTAGAATTGATCGAACTGAGTAGGCTCAATAAGAACGAGAGCTAACTGCAGATCCTCTCTAAGGCCACCTCTGAATTGATAGATCATACTCTTTTCATCAGGAACGTCTTGTTTAGCGAAGCGAGCAAGTTTCTGAAACTGCTTGTTGTATTCGTACACTGACATGTTGCCTTGCTTGAGATTGCGGAACTCCTCACGCTTGCTCTCAACAACACTGGTAGGAATATGGTGAGCTTTAAAGTCCCGACAGAAATCAGTCCAAGTAATCACTCGACCACCTCTGGAATCCTTGTATTGCTGGAACCAATCGGCCGCCTGATCCTTGAGCTGAAAAGAAGCGAACTTAACATAGTCCTCAGGCCTGACATTGCTGCATTCAAAATGCTCGTTGATATCCACGAGCCAATCGTCGGCGTTTGTGGCCTCGGCACAGTAGCTGAAAGACTTCGGCTGATTTGCAAGGAACTGGTTGAGGGTAGAAAACTGAGGCTGATGATTGAACTGCCCTTGACCTTGATTCCCTTGGTTGCCTTGGCCTTGGTTGCGCTCTTGCATGAGCTGAATCATCATCTGGGCATGGGCGTTAGAGGCTGCCATCAAAGCTTGCCATGCCTCCGGAGGCGGAGGTGGAGGTGGAGGGTTCGCCTGACTGCCATCATTGTGTTCCGGATTCTGACGCGTTGGCGGAGCCATCCTGAAGAGGTTGACATCCGTTAGCATCTTGATAGACAGATAGACAAGTTGAATCAACGGATAGAAATTGCAACATATAGTCTTCACAATAAACATTCGAACAAGGATGAACGAACGAATTCCAAAGTAAACATCACGTCCATTAAGGTGAGAAGCCACTTGACAAGATATTGATGATAGAAAAATAAAAGCAAGGTACGGATGGAACAAATAAGTGGTAAGGATTACCCAATCACAAACCAAATATCTGCGGGAAGAAATGCTAGAGCTACTTGAATCCCACATATAAACTCCCGAAACTTTCCGGTTATGCAATCAGGTGTTGGGGATACAGGGGAAGCAATATATCTCACCCAAACTAACAATCCCTAAATCCAGCTGTATCCATCCTTCAACACATAACCAAGAAACCTTCGGAAATCGTGTACCTCAACCTTCGAAAAGCATCCGTTATACGAGTCATGGCAATACTCCCGAGCTCGCCCCAGTACTGGGTTATCGGGGTTATCTCACCAACAACTGTACAAAAGAGATTTTCGATGTCGGCAACACTCAGGTATTCCAGAACTGCAACGATAAAATTGTGACGACAACACCTCGGAGCTCAACTCCCCGGGACACTGCCACAACCCCTAAATGTCAGGAGGCACCAAGAACAATGTTCTCGTCACAAAACCATCGGAACGATTCCAAGATACCCGCGTGATCCTAAATTTTTTTTAGTGAAATTTGAGAAGAGGAAAGTCAAAACATCTACGTCAGGATACCTCACCAGAGCGACGAAGGGACTGAGGAGTAAAAGAAATCCTACTCTCCGATATATATATAATCCTAAGACTTAAAATTTTTTTGTTCTAGACTCAACAACGCCAACAAACAATCAAGCAGGGGGCTCCTAAGTCGGGGATGGCTCTGATTACCAACTTGTAACGCCCTCGATGCGGCTATATCTCCCACGTGTTGAAGCACGACTTAGAGGCATAACCGCATTGAAAGCAATGTCACAAGTGAGGTAATCTTCGCACAACCCATGTAATACATAAGGGAAAAGATACATAGTTGGCTTACAGTCGCCACTTCACACAATACATAAATAAACATCCATCATTTAGAATACACTCAAGGTCCGTATACGGAACCAAAATAAAAGAAGACTACCCCAAATGCTACACAGATCCCCGATCGTCCCGACTGGGCACCTCTACTGATCATCTGGAAACGAAACATAGTAACAACCAAGGGCCTCATCAAATTCCCACTTGAGCTCGGTTGCGCCATCTGCGCTAGTGTCCTCGGCACCTGCATCTGTTTTGGTAGAATCTGTGAGCCACGGGGACTCAGCAATCTCACACCCGCGAGATCAAGACTATTTGAGCTCATAGGTAGGACAAGGCAATATGGTGGAGCTGCGGCAAACACTAAGCAAATATGGTGGCTAACATACGCAAGTGAGAGCGAGAAGAGAAGCAGCGCATCGGTCGAGAAGCTAGAAGCGATCAAGAAGTGATCCTGAAACTACTTATGTCAAGCATAACTCAAACCGTGTTCACTTCCCGGACTCCGCCGAGAAGAGACCATCACGGCTACGCACACAGTTGATGCATTTTAATGAAGTCAAGTGTCAAGTTATCTACAACCGGACATTAACAAATTCCCATCTGCCTCATAACCGCGGGCACGGCTTTCAAAAGATCATATACCCTGCAGGGGTGTCCCAACTTAGCCCATCATAAGCTCTCACGGTCAACGAAGGATAACCTTCTCCCGGGAAGACCCGATCAGTCTCGGAATCCCGGTTCGCAAAACATTTCGACAATGGTAAAACAAGACCAGCAAGACCACCCGACTATGCCGACAAATCCCGATAGGAGCTGCACATATCTCGTTCTCAGGGCACACCGGATAAGCTAAGCGTACAGGTACCGACGTCATCCAAGTTGCCAAGGAATGGTCCCGCACGGTGCTCTAGTTTGGACCAACACTCAGAGGAGCACTGACCCGGGGGGGTAAATAAAGATGACCCTCGGGCTCGCGAAAACCCAAGGGAAAAAAGGCTTAGGTGGCAAATGGTAAAACCAAGTTTGGGCCTTGCTGGAGGAGTTTTATTCAAAACGAACTGTTAAGGGGGTCCCATAAATCACCCAACCGTGTAAGGAACGCAAAATCAAGGAACATAACACCGGTATCACGGAAACTAGGGCGGCAAGAGTGGAACAAATCACCAGGCATAAGGCCGAGCCTTCCACCCTTTACCAAATATATAAGGTGCATTAATTAAACAGGAGATATTGTGATATCCCAAAATATCCATGTTCCGACCAGGAACAAACTTCATCTTCACCTGCAACTAGCAACGCTATAAGAGGGGCTGAGCAAAAGCGGTGACATAGCCAATCATCGGTTTGCTAGGACAGGGTGGTTAGAGGGTTTACATGGCAATAGGGAGGCAAGGTAAACAATGGCATGAAGGGCTAACATAGCGAAAGAGCGAGCAACTAGCAAAGCAAAGATAGAAGTGATATCGAAGGTATGGTCATCTTGCCTGCAAAGTTCTCAGAGTTGTCGAAGACTGGATCCTCGTTAGCGTACTCAACAGGTTCCTCGTTCACGTACTCGTCTCCCGGCTCTACCCAAAGCAAGAACACAAGCAAAGGAACCACAATAAATCATGGTGCAATGCACAAGCAACAAGATGCAATGCATGCCATGATATGCGAGATGTGATATGCAATGCATATGCGTGCTTCGGGAGGAAAAATGATGAACAAGGCATCAACTTGGCAAACCAAGTATGCCACTGGAAAGTTGAGATGATTTCGGTTGAAATCGATATGAAGATCACCGGAAACGGATGCACGCTTTGCAAATGGCAAGCAAAACAATAAGGGCACAAATCTACGATTAACAGCACGATGCTACTTAGCATGCAACAAGAAACTATGCTACAGCTCCCCAACATACAAATAAAGCATATGGAAGTGATCTACAGGAGATGCTTAACAAAAGAGGAACATTGAGCTACGGCTAAATCACATCATAACAGGTCCAAACAAGCATGGTGAAAGTGCAAAAAATATCAGGCTGGACATGGCATAAACAGCATCAGGAAGCAATGTTCAGAGCAAGTTATCAACAAGCTACAGAAACTTATAATAGCAAAACAAGGCATGGCATGAATCTACTCAAAGCATAGATCAAAAGTCTCTTACTGACCATAAGCCAAAAAGGACCAGAAGAAATGATGGCATGCGTGTAAATATAGCAAGTTCCGTTAACAGATTTAGCAAACTGAGCATGGCATTGACAGATTTATGAAGGCACCTTCGTGAGCTCGATGCACTCACTACAGATCACTTCATGATAAACTAAGCATACATCCATCAAGAAGACATGGCATAGAAGCTATACATGGCAAGAACAACATCATAGCATACACGGATCAACTACAACAACCTCGTAAAAATTGAATATCATGCAAACAATCTGCCAGGAAACATTTTGTAGCAAAAGTAGAGCACGAAAATGACATTCTAGACTACTCCATAATTTCAAACAAGGGCATGAATGGATAGAGCATAACCATGTGTTCAAAACACCCTTACTGAAGTATCTCTAAATATGCATGGCTCTCTCTATAGCAACATGTTTACATGGCATCACAATAACAGCAGGACAGGGACTTAAAACAGCAATATCACGAAGCCTAGTTTGCATGCTTGTGCTAGTCACCACATTGATCACAAAAATACATGGCATACACCCCTGTAAAGCTGGCATGGCATAGATCAAAACATATGTAGGGCTCAAGTTCATAAGGTGCACACATTAATCATGGCAAAAATGACAAAAGTGCAAGTTCTGTTAAGAAACAGAAACTAACATCACATAGCCCTCTTCCAACAGCATTTAGGGCATCAAGGTGAGCTCAAATGTAAACGATGCAATGAGATGAAACGATGTACTCTTCGAGGCGAACAATTTGACATATTGCACGCGCAAAACAGAGCTACGGGTGCGAAGATGTGATGCGATGAAGATGCAATGATTTTTAACAGCAGGAAACGACTTAGTCGAAAACGGGGGGGGGGGGGGGAGAGGTCAAACGGATTGATCGGATCTGGCCGGATCGCGCGGATGCCGAGGTCAAGGTCGCCGGAGTCGGAGGCAACGGCGGCCGGAGACGGAGGCGGTCGGGGCGGCTGCTGGGGGCGCCGGTGGCGGCGGGATCCGGGAGGCCGGAGCGGGAGGCACCGGCGGTGGCGGTTGCCGGAGGAGGAGGACTCGGGCGGCGGCGGATCTGGCTACCGGCGGCGGCGGGCGGTGGCCGGCGCGGGCCGCGGGCGACGGAGGGCACGGGCGAGTGGCGGCGTGCCACGTGGCGGCGGCGGGGCGACCCGGTCGTGTCCGGTGGCGGCGGGGACGAATCTGCTAGGGTTAGGGGGGATTTGATCCGGGATTTCGGGGGAGGAGGCATATTTATAGGTAGAGGGAGCTAGGAGTGTCCAAATGAGGTGCGGTTTTCGCCCACACGATCGTGATCGAACGACCGAGAGCATGGAGGGGAGTTAGATGGGTTTTGGGCCACTTTGGAAGGGGTGTTGGGCTGCAACTTAAAAGAGGCCTTTGCGAGAGTGCGGTTACCCGTTGGAGTACCAAACGAGCTCCAAATGACCCGAAACTTCACAGGTGGTCTACCGGTGCTATACCAGTTCCACTTGGCAAGGCTCGGTCCATTCCGAGAACGTTCAACACCCGCACAGGAAAAGATACAAGAGGGGTGCGCCGGTGCACGTGGGAGTGTCGGATTGCGAAACGGACAACGGGGAAAATGCTCGGATGCATGAGACGAACACGTATGCAAAATGAAATGCGCATGATGACATGATATGAGATGCATGCCATGAACAAAATGCAAAAATGAAAAACAAAACCCAACCACGGAGGGAATATCATAGCACGTAGCCGAAAATGGCAAGAGTTGGAGTTACAAAGATGGAAAGTTACATCCGGGGTGTTACACTTGCCCCCCAAGCCAAGTGGGGCGCCCCCCACCCCTAGGGTTTCCAACCCTAGGCGCAGGGGGAGGCCCAAGGGGGGCGCACCAGCCCACCAGGGGCTGGTTCCATTCCCTCTTCAGCCCACGGGGCCCTCCGGGATAGATGGCCCCACCCGGTGGACCCCCGGGACCCTTCTGGTGGTCCCGGTACAATACCGGTGACCCCTGAAACTTTCCCGATGGCTGAAACTGGACTTCCTATATACAATTCTTCACCTCTGGACCATTCCGGAACTCCTCGTGACGTCCGGGATCTCATCCGGGACTCCGAACAATTTTTGGGTTACCGCATACTAATATCTCTACAACCCTAGCGTCACCGAACCTTAAGTGTGTAGACCCTACAGGTTCGGGAATCACGCAGACATGACCGAGACAGCTCTCCGGCCAATAACCAACAACGGGATCTGGATACCCATGTTGGCTCCCACATGTTCCACGATGATCTCATCGAATGAACCATGATGTCGAGGATTTAAGTAATCCCGTATACAATTCCCTTTGTCAATCGGTATGTTACTTGCCCAAGATTCGATCGTCGGTATCCCAATACCTTGTTCAATCTCGTTACCGGCAAGTCACTTTACTCATACCATAATGCATGATCCCATGAACAAACACTTGGTCACATTGAGCTCATTATGATGATGCATTACCGAGTGGGCCCAAAGATACCTCTCCGTCATACGGAGTGACAAATCCCAGTCTCGATCCGTGTCAACCCAACAGATACTTTCAGGGATACCTGTAGTATACCTTTATATTCACCCAGTTACGTTGTGATGTTTGGTACACCCAAAGCACTCCTACGGCATCCGGGAGTTACACGATCTCATGGTCTAAGGAAATGATACTTGACATTGGAAAAGCTCTAGCAAACGAACTACACGATCTTGTGCTATGCTTGAAGGAAATATGCCCTAGAGGCAATAATAAAGTTATTATTTATTTCCTTATTTCATGATAAATGTTTATTATTCATGCTAGAATTGTATTAACCGGAAACATAATACATGTGTGAATACATAGACAAACAGATTATCACTAGTATGCCTCTACTTGACTAGCTCATTGATCAAAGATGGTTATGTTTCCTAGCCATAGACATGAGTTGTCATTTGATTAACAGGATCACATCATTAGGAGAATCATGTGATTGACATGACCCATTCCGTTAGCTTAGCACATGATCGTTTAGTATGTTGCTATTGCTTTATTCATGACTTATACATGTTCCTATGACTATGAGATTATGCAACTCCCGTTTACCGGAGGAACACTTTGTGTGCTACCAAACGTCACAGCGTAACTGGGTGATTATAAAGGTGCTCTACAGGTGTCTCCGAAGGTACTTGTTGGGTTGGCGTATTTCGAGATTAGGATTTGTCACTCCGATTGTCGGAGAGGTATCTCTGGGCCCTCTCGGTAATGCACATCACTTAAGTCTTGCAAGCATTGCAACTAATGAGTTAGTTGCGAGATGATGTATTACAGAACGAGTAAAGAGACTTGCTGGTAACAAGATTGAACTAGGTATTGAGATACCGACGATCGAATCTCGGGCAAGTAACATACCGATGACAAAGGGAACGAACGTATGTTGTTATGCGGTTTGACCGATAAAGATCTTTGTAGAATATGTAGGAGCCAATATGAGCATCCAGGTTCCGCTATTGGTTATTGACCAGAGAGATGTCTCGGTCATGTCTACATAGTTCTCGAACCTGTAGGGTCCGCATGCTTAACGTTCGTTGATGATATAGTATTATATGAGTTATGTATGTTGGTAACCGAATGTTGTTCGGAGTCCCGAATGAGATCACGAACATGACGAGGAACTCCGGAATGGTCCGGGGATGAAGTTTAATATATGGGATAATGTTGTTTGGTCTCCGGAAGGGTTCTGGAATTCACCGGAAGGTGTTCCGGATGTTTCCCAAAATGTTTGGGTACGAGAACACGTTATTTGGGCCAAAGGGGAAAGCCCACCAGGTTTTTGGAAAGCGCAAAAGGAAGTTTTGCGGAGTCCAGGGGCCAGACGCCAGGGTCCCTGGCGCCTGGCCCTGGAGTCCGAGAAGGACTCTTGCCTTTCGGGTGAAACCGACTTTGTGGAGGCTTTTACTCCAAGTTTCGACCCCAAGGCTCAACATATAAATAGAGGGGCAGGGCTAGAACCAAAGACACATCAAGAAACACCAAGCCGTGTGCTGGCAACCCCGTCCCCTCTAGTTTATCCTCCGTCATAGTTTCCGTAGTGCTTAGGCGAAGCCCTGCGGAGATTGTTCTTCACCAACACCGTCACCACGCCGTCGTGCTGCCGGAACTCATCTACTACTTCGCCGTCTTGCTGGATCGAGAAGGCGAGGACGTCATCGAGTTGAACGTGTGCAGAACTCAGAGGTGTCGTGGGTTTGGTACTTGGATCGTTCGGATCATGAAGACGTACGACTACATCAACCGCGTTGATAAACGCTTCCGCTTAGCGATCTTCAAGGGTATGAAGATACACTCTCCCTCTCATTGTTATGCATCACCATGATCTTGCGTGTGCGTAGGAAATTTTTTGAAATTACTACGTGCCCCAACAATGGCATCCGAGCCTGGTTTTATGCGTAGATGTTATATGCACGAGTAGAACACAAGTGAGTTGTGGGCGATACAAGTCATACTGCTTACCAACATGTCATACTTTGGTTCGACGATATTGTTGGATGAAGCGGCCCGGACCGACATTACGCATACGCTTACGCGAGACTGGTTCTACCGGCGTGCTTTGCACACAGGTGGCTAGCGGGTGTCAGTTTCTCCAACTTTAGTTGAACCGAGTGTGGCTACGCCCGGTCCTTGAGAAGGTTAAAACAGCACTAACTTGACAAACTATCGTTGTGGTTTTGATACATAGGTAAGAACGGTTCTTTCTCAGCCCGTAGCAGCCACGTAAAATTTGCAACAACAAAGTAGAGGACGTCTAACTTGTTTTTGCAGGGCATGTTGTGATGTGATATGGTCAAGACATGATGTTATATTTTATTGTATGAGATGATCATGTTTTGTAACCGAGTTATCGGCAACTGGCAGGAGCCATATGGTTGTCGCTTTATTGTATGAAATGCAAGCGCCCTGTAATTGCTTTACTTTATCACTAAGCGGTAGCGATAATCGTAGAAGCAATAGGTGGCGAAACGACAACGATGCTACGATGGAGATCAAGGTGTCGCGCCGGTGACAATGGTGATCATGACGGTGCTTCGGAGTTGGAGATCACAAGCACAAGATGATGACGGCCATATCATATCACTTATATTGATTGCATGTGATGTTTATCCTTTATGCATCTTATCTTGCTTTGATTGACGGTAGCATTTTAAGATGATCTCTCACTAATTATCAAGAAGTGTTCTCCCTGAGTATGCACCGTTGCGAAAGTTCTTCGTGCTGAGACACCACGTGATGATCGGGTGTGATAGGCTCTACGTTCAAATACAACGGGTGCAAAACAGTTGCACACGCGGAATACTCAGGTTAAACTTGAAGAGCCTAGCATATACAAATATGGCCTCGGAACACGGAGGCCGAAAGGTCGAGCATGAATCATATAGTAGATATGATCAACATAGTGATGTTCACCATTGAAACTACTCCATCTCACGTGATGATCGGACATGGTTTAGTTGATTTGGATCACGTGATCACTTAGAGGATTAGAGGGATGTCTATCTAAGTGGGAGTTCTTAAGTAATATGATTAATTGAACTTAAATTTATCATGAACTTAGTCCTGGTAGTATTTTGCAAATTATGTTGTAGATCAATAGCTTGCGTTGTTGCTTTCATATGTTTATTTTGATATGTTCCTAGAGAAAATTGTGTTGAAAGATGTTAGTAGCAATGATGCGGATTGGATCCGTGATCTGAGGTTTATCCTCATTGCTGCACAGAAGAATTATGTCCTTAATGCACCGCTAGGTGACAGACCTATTGCAGGAGCAGATACAGACGTTATGAATGTTTGGCTAGCTCAATATGATGACTACTTGATAGTTTAGTGCACCATGCTTAACGACTTACAATCGGGACTTCAAAGACGTTTTGAACGTCATGGACCATATGAGATGTTCCAGGAGTTGAAGTTAATATTTCAAGCAAATACCGGAGTTGAGAGATATGGAGTCTCCAACAAGTTCTATGCCTAAAAGATGGAGGAGAATCGCTCAACTAGTGAGCATGTGCTTAGATTGTCTGGGTACTACAATCGTTTGAATCAAATGGGAGTTAATCTTCCAGATAAGATAGTGATTGACAGAGTTCTCTAGTCACCATTACCAAGTTAGTAGAACTTTGTGATGAACTATAGTATGCAAGGGATGACGAAAACGATTCCCGAGCTCTTCGTGATGTTGAAATTGACGAAGGTAGAAATCAAAAAAGAGCATCAAGTGTTGATGGTTGACAAGATCACTAGTTTCAAGAAAAGGGCAAAGGGAAAGAAAGGGAACTTCAAGTAGAATTACAAGCAAGTTGTCACTCCCACGAAGAAGCCCAAAACTGAACCAAAGCCTGAAACTGAGTGCTTACACTGCAAAGGAAATGGTCACTGGAAATGGAAATACCCTGAATATTTGGTGGATAAGAAGGATGGCAGAGTGAACAAGGGTATATTTGATATACAGGTTATTGATGTGTACCTTACTAGTGTTTATAGTATCCCTTGGGTATTTGATACTTGTTCGGTTGCTAAAAATTAGTAACTCGAAACAGGATTTACAGAATAAACAGAGACTAGTTGAGGGTGAAGTGATGATGTGTGTTGGAAGTGGTTCCAAGATTGATATGATCATTATCACACTCTCCCTACACTTTCGAGATTAGTGTTGAACCAAAATAAATGTTATTTGGCGTCTGCGTTGAGCATGAATATGATTTGATCATGTTTATTGCAATACGGTTATTCATTTAAAGTCCGAGAATAATTGTTGTTCTGTTTACATGAATAAAACCTTCAATGGTCATACACCCAATGAAAATAGTTTGTTGGATCTCGATCGTAGTGATACACATATTCATAATATTGATGCCAAAAGATGCAAAGTTGATAATGATAGTGCAACTTATTTGTGGCACTGCCGTTTGGGTCATATCGGTGTAAAGCGCATGAAGAAACTCCATGCTGATGGGTTTTTTGAATCATTTGATGCTTGCGAACCATGCCTTTTGGGCAAGATGACTAAAACTCCGTTCTTCGGAACAATGGAACGAGCTACTGACTTGTTGGAAATAATACATACTGATGTATGTAGACCAATGAGTATTAAGGCTTGTGGCGGGTATCGTTATTTTCTGACCTTCACAGATGATTTGAGCAGATATGGGTATATCTACTTGATGAAACATAAGTCTAAAATAGTTGAAAGGTTCAAAGAACTTCAGAGTGAAGAGGAAAATCATCGTAACAAGAAAATAAACTTTCTGTGATCTGATCATGCAGATGAATATTTGAGTTACGAGTTTGGCCTTCAGTTAAAATAATGTGGAATAGTTTCACAAACTCATGCCACCTGGAACACTGCAGCGTAATGGTGTGTCCGAACGTCATAACTGCACTTTATTTGATATGGTGCGATCAATGATGTCTCTTACCGATTTACCAATATCGTTTTGGGGTTATGCATTAGAGATAGCTGCATTCACGTTAAATAGGGCACCATCAAAATCCGTTGAGACAACGCCTTATGAACTATGGTTTGGCAAGAAACCAAAGTTGTCGTTTCTTAAAGTTTGGGGTTGCGATGCTTATGTGAAAAGGTTTCAACCTGATAAGCTCGAACCCAAATCGGAGAAGTGCGTCTTCATAGAATACCCAAAGGAAACTGTTGGGTACACCTTCTATCACAGATCCGAAGGCAAGATATTCGTTGCTAAAATGGATCCTTTCTAGAGAAGGAGTTTCTCTTGAAAGAAGTGAGTGGGAGGAAAGTAGAACTTGATGAGGTAATTGTACCTTCTCCCGAATTGGAAAGTAGTTCATCACAGAAATCAGTTCCAGTGATTGCTACACCAATTAGTGAGGAAGCTAATGATGTTGATCATGAAACTTCAGATCAAGTTACTACAGAACCTCGTAGGTCTTCCAGAGTACGGTCCACAACAGAGTGATACGGTAATCCTATTCAGGAAGTCATGTTACTAGATCATGATAAATCTACGAACTATGAGGAAGCGATGATGAGCCCAGATTCCGCGAAATGGCTTGAAGGCCATGAAATCTGAGATAGGATCCATGTATGAGAATAAAGTGTGGACTTTGGTGGACTTGCCCGATGATCGGCAAGCCATAGAAAATAAATGGATTTTCAAGAGAAGACGAACGTTGATAGTAGTGTTACTATCTACAAAGCTCGACTTGTCGCAAAAAGGTTTTTGACAAGTTCAAGGTGTTGAATATGATGAGATTTTCTCACTCGTAACGATGCTTAAGTCTGTCCGAATCATGTTAGCAATTGCCACATTTTATGAAATCTGGCAAATGGATATCAAAACTGTGTTCCTGAATGGATTTCTGGAAGAAGAGTTGTATATGATGCAACCAGAAGGTTTTGTCGATCTTAAAGGTGCTAACAAAATGTGCAAGCTCCAGCGATCCATCAATGGACTGGTGCAAGCATCTCGGAGTTGGAATATACGCTTGGATGAGTTGATCAAAGCATATGGTTTTATACAGACTTTTGGAAAGGCATGTGTTTACAAGAAAGTGAGTGGGATCACTACAGCCTTTCTGATAAGTATATGTGAATGACATATTGTTGATCGGAAATGATGTAGAATTTTCTGGAAAGCATAAAGGAATGTTTTAAAGGAGTTTTTCAAAGAAAGACCTCGGTGAAGCTGCTTACACATTGAGCATCAAGATCTATAGAGATAGATCAAGACGCTTGATAAGATTTTTCAATGAGTACATACCTTGACAAGATTTTGAAGTAGTTCAAAATGGAACAGTCAAAGAAAGAGTTCTTGCCTGTGTTGCAAGGTGTGAAGTTGAGTAAGACTCAAAACCCGACCATGGCAGAAAATAGAAAGAGAATGAAAAGTCATTCCCTATGCCTCAGTCATAGGTTCTATAAAGTATGCTATGCTGTGTACCAGACCTATTGTATACCTTGCTCTGAGTTTGGCAAAGGAATACAATTTTGATCTAAGAGTAGATCACTGGACGGCGGTCAAGAATATCCTTAGTGAGGACTAAGGAGATGTTTCTCGATTATGGAGGTGATAAAAAGAGTTCGTCGTAAAGAGTTACATCGATGCAAGTTTTTTCACCGATCCAGATGACTCTAAGTCTCAATCTGGATACATATTGAAAGTGGGAGCAATTAGCTAGAGTAGCTCCGTGCAGAGCATTGTAGACATAGAATATTTGCAAAATGCATACAACTCTGAATGTGACAGACCCGTTGACTAAACTTCTCTCACGAGCAAAACATGATCACACCTTAGTACTCTTTGGGTGTTAATCACATATGGATGTGAACTAGATTATTGACTCTAGTAAACCCTTTGGATGCTGGTCATATGACGATGTGAACTATGGGTGTTAATCACATGCAGATGTGAATATTAGTGTTAAATCACATGGTGATGTGAACTAGATTATTGACTCTAGTGCAAGTGGGAGACTGAAGGAAATATGCCCTAGAGGCAATAATAAAGTTATTATTTATTTCCTTATTTCATGATAAATGTTTATTATTCATGCTAGAATTGTATTAATCGGAAACATAATACATGTGTGAATACATAGACAAACAGATTGTCACTAGTATGCTTCTACTTGACTAGCTCGTTGATCAAAGATGGTTATGTTTCCTAGCCATAGACATGAGTTGTCATTTGATTAACGGGATCACATCATTAAGAGAATGATGTGATTGACATGACCCATTCCGTTAGCTTAGCACACGATCGTTTAGTATGTTGCTATTGCTTTCTTCATGACTTATACATGTTCCTATGACTATGAGATTATGCAACTCCCGTTTACCGGAGTAACACTTTGTGTGCTACCAAACGTCACAACATAACTGGGTGATTATAAAGGTGCTCTACAGGTGTCTCCGAAGGTACTTGTTGGGTTGGCGTATTTCGAGATTAGGATTTGTCACTCCGATTGTCGGAGAGGTATCTCTGGGCCCTCTCGGTAATGCACATCACTTAACCTTGCAAGCATTGCAACTAATGAGTTAGTTGCGAGATGATGTATTACGGAACGAGTAAAGAGACTTACTGGTAACGAGATTGAACTAGGTATTGAGATACCGACGATCGAATCTCGGGCAAGTAACATACCGATGACAAAGGGAACGAACATATGTTGTTATGCGGTTTGACCGATAAAGATCTTCGTAGAATATGTACGAGCTAATATGAGCATCTAGGTTCTGCTATTGGTTATTGACCAGAGAGATGTCTCGGTCATGTCTACATAGTTCTCGAACCCGTAGGGTCCGCACGCTTAATGTTCGTTGACGATATAGTATTATATGAGTTATGTATGTTGGTAACCGAATATTGTTCGGAGTCCCGAATGAGACCACGAACATGACAAGGAACTCCAGAATGGTCCGGAGATGAAGTTTAATATATGGGATAATGTTGTTTGGTCTCCGGAAGGGTTCCGGAATTCACCGGAAGGTGTTCCGGATGTTTCCCGAAATGTTTGGGTACGAGAACACGTTATTTGGGCCAAAGGGGAAAGCCCACAAGGTTTTTGGAAAGCACAGAAGGAAGTTTTGCGGAGTCTAGGGGGACAGACGCCAGGATCCCTGGCGTCTGGGTCCAGACGCCGGGAACCCTGGCGTCTGGCCCTGGAGTCCGAGAAGGACTCTTGCCTTTCGGGTGAAACCGACTTTGTGGAGGCTTTTACTCCAAGTTTCGACCCCAAGGCTCAACATATAAATAGAGGGGCAGGGCTAGTACCAAAGACACATCAAGAAACACCAAGCCGTGTGCCGGCAACCCTGTCCCCTCTAGTTTATCCTCCGTCATAGTTTCCGTAGTGCTTAGGCAAAGCCCTGCGGAGATTGTTCTTCACCAACACCGTCACCACGCCGTCGTGCTGCCGGAACTCATCTACTACTTCGCCCGTCTTGCTGGATCGAGAAGGCGAGGACGTCATCGAGCTGAACGTGTGCAGAACTTGGAGGTGCCGTGCGTTCGGTACTTGGATCGGTCGGATCGTGAAGACGTACGACTATATCAACCGCGTTGATAAACGCTTCCGCTTAGCGATCTTCAAGGGTATGAAGATACACTCTCCCTCTCGTTGCTATGCATCACCATGATCTTGCGTGTGTATAGGAATTTTTTTGAAATTACTACGTTCCCCAACAATGCTTAGGATTGGGTCTTGTCCATCACATCATTCTCCTAATGATATGATCCCGTTATCAATGACATCCAATGTCCATAGTCAGGAAACCATGACTATCTGTTGATCAACGAGGTAGTCAACTAGAGGCTCACTAGGGACACGTTATGGTCTATGTATTCACACATGTATTATGATTTCCGGGTAACACAATTATAGCATGAATAATAGACAATTATCATGAACAAGGAAATATAACAATAATCATTTTATTATTGCCTCTAGGGCATATTTCCAACGGTTCACACTTTTAGAAAGATCATGTAATATAATATAAATAGTGTTCGCACATATTTGTAAAAAAATATTCATGTATTTTTTAAAAGGATTCACAACTTTAAAAAGTTATAATATAATTTGAAAATTATTGATTTACTTTATAAAAAATATTCTTCTGATTTCAAAATGTATTATATTTTATAAAATATCCAATTAATATTAGCGGTTTCTTAATCTAAGAAAGCAAGGATCAATATATATACTTGCAAAAGTGACAGACACTTGATTTTCAGATTATTAATGCAATTTTGTACATAACAAGTAAATTGAGTTTCAGTTTCCTAGAACAAATACATAACAAATAAATAATTTCTGGATTATTAGTGCAGACCCTCGACATCCTACTGAATCATGAACATAACACATCATGATATCTACTACTACTGAATCATCAACATAACACATCATGATATCTACTACTATTGAATCATCAACATAACACAGCATGATATCTACTACAACTGAATCATCAACATAACACACCATGATATCTACTACTACCGAATCATCAACATAACACACCATGATATCCACTACTATTGAATCATCAACATAACACACCATGTTATCTACTACTACCGAATCATCAACATAACACACCATGATATCTACTACTACCGAATCATCAACATAACATATCATGATATCTACTACTATTGAATCATGAACATAACACATCATGATATCTACTACTGTTGAATCATCAACATAACACATCATGATGTCTGCTACTGAATCATCAACATAACACATCATGATATCTACAACTCAACGGAGGAATTTGTTGTAACCCTGTAGTTATCCTAGGCCCATGCAGTAGTGCGGAAACATCATGTTATTATTATTTTTATCACGACAGCTTCTACTACCCACTCTTGTAAAACAGAACAGTTTACTTGCTAGTTTTGTGGTTTATAGTTCACACCCTTAGCTAACTCTATAAGGCACTAAGGAGGTGAAAAAAGGAAAACAGAAGCACACCATCTTCCCTTGTACTCCCTCCGTTGCTAAATATTTGTCATTTTAGAGATTTCAAATGGACTACCACATACGGATGTATATAGAGTTATAGACATATTTTAGAGTAGATTCACTCATTTTGCTTCGTATGAAGTCACTTGTTGAAATCTCTAGAAAGACAAATATTTAGGAACGGAGGGAGTACCATACACAACACCAGCTAACTCTATTGGCGCTCTACCAAGGAAACGAAAAAAGATTATCAAGCAATACTCACTGAAGATTAGAAAGAAAAAGAAAAGACAAAATGGTTCCTTGGTAATCTAAGATGAGAATACATTGTAGAGTGATGAGATATAGAGAAAGGTAGGTTTCCAATATTTTAAGACGGTCGGACACTTTTTATAGGATAGAGTAGAAAAAGGATGCATACATAGAGATTTGACAGAGAAGGAAATAATAAGTACCTTGCGAGCAGTAGTAGTCGGTGGAGATTAATGGAGTGAGGGAGAAGAGGCCGCCTGCCATCTCGTCGGAGGGGATCTTCTTGGAGGCAGTTCCCTTTGCCAAATTGCAAATCGCATGTCTTCATGGATGAACGGAAACATATGGATGGATTGGTTGAGATTATCTGTCCATGGGGTGATATGGGGGACGTTGGATCGAGGAGAAAGGAGGAGCAAGAGGGGAGGGATTGGATAGAGAGCAAGCCCATTTATAGGGAGAGGCGCAACAGGATAGGAGCCAGCAAGGAACACGGAGAGACATCTCGGATGGAAGCCCGATCCGTGTGAGACGAGCGAGAGCCAATGTGTCGATTGGATCACACGCGCAGACAAACGAGAGGAAAGGAGGGAGGGAGTAAAGGAGGTGGTGCATTGGTTTGGGAGAAAAATAAAGTTGAAGAGTGCCTTGAAAGATGGAAGACATTTGTTGTGTTCCTTCAAATAAGCGGCAACCTGTCCGTGGGATTTTCACAAATAACGCCAAATAGGGTTTCTATTTGGACGCCGATAATTTTCACACATGTGGCATGTAGTAACACCGCCCACACGTTTTTGACACCAAAGTTGCCATCCTGAAAAAAAAAATCTTAAAAAAACCTGAAACTTGCCATCTTTTCCCGAATTTGCCATGCTATATAACTAAAGTTGCCATCTTTTGTAACTAAAGTTGTCGTCAAAAACATGTGGGTGAAATTACTTCGTGCCACACACGTGAGCATTATCAATTTTTTTTTGGAAACACTTGGGGTACATACGCATGATCAGAACTATTCATCAGACGCCGTCGATTTGTATCTTGATCTCACGGCTGAAAGATGCTCTATCTCCATCCGATTTTCTGGCCCACACCCCCATAATCTCTTCCCGAATTAATCACCCGAGCTAGTAACTCTCTCCTATCCCGCTCGTGCTCAGTGTCGATCTCTCCATGCCCCTCGCCGCCTCTGCTCTCTCCCCCAACATGAGTTCCTGAGCCACCCATGTACTTCTCCGGTACTCCATCCCATCCGGCGGCCGCGCGGAGACTTGCTCACCACCTGCTCACCGACGAGCTCGTAACCTCCCTCGCCGTCGTGTCTATCTCCACCAGGACCGGGCCCTGCTACACCTGCAGATTTGGCCTCCGAGAACGAACCTTGCTGGAGCGCCGTCTTGGTTGGAGAAAGAGGCCAGCACTAGTGGAGTACCGCAGGATTCCCCGCCCCATCCTCGTCAGATCTAGGTTTGGATAATCTCCATTTGATGCTTTTTAAGTCATTGGTCGCTAGTTGATTCCTAACATAATTTCTTTCTGAGATTTATGTGATATCTGTCTATGTTAATATTTTGATTTATTCCCTGTTAGTCAGTGTGAATTTATTTTGTGTCGTACCTTATCTGTTGGATCACTAAGTCTGTCGTTCAATTCCTGTGAAATTGGTAATACCTCCGTCCGAAAATACTTTATCCATTTTAATGACAAGTATTTTCGGACGGAGGGAGCATGTACAGCACTCAAATATGCCCCCCTAGTTGGTAGCAATTTTAGCTTTTCTTCCGCTTTTTAATTTCCAAGGTTCCAAGTAACACTAATGATATGAGTGCACTTTTTTGTGCTTCTTACCATGATGCATCTAGATTTTAATATTTTTGTTTCTTTTGGGCTAGATAATTGCATCCTCTGGCCAACAGAAAATAGATTAAAGTTGTATGCATGCGACACAAGATAAGCATCCTTTTGTTGGCCACAATATTAGTTTTTTTTCCATTATCAATATTTTATCTTCCAACCAAGAATAGCACTGTACTCTCTAACTGACATGTTTTATGCTTCCTAAAATTTGTCATAGTTTGTTTAACAAATAAGCTTCTTGCTGCTGATACCTTTTTTCCATACAATTGAAATCTTAATTTATTCATGAAGCACAACTTTATGCATCTGATTATGCTAGCAATCAAATATTTATGTTGTGAGAAAATGAAGCTATTGCCTCCTGTCAACCATGTTTTCTCTAGTTTCTTCCATATGATTCCATGGTAATGAATTTTTGCTTGAACCATTGTAAGTGTGTGCTACTTTTAATATACAAACTTTTTTGCTTCAACCATTATCAGATATCAGTGTCTGCTTCAACCATTGCGAGTGTTGCTTCTGTTCGTATATTTATATTATACAACCATTTTGCTTCTTTTGGTGAATTTGCATCAGCCACTTATTTGTATGCTTCCTTATTTCTCCCCAAATGCTTCAGTTTTGCAGATTCTCAATGATGATGTAATGCGTTGAGTTCGAGATCAACCCGACACTGCTCTAACTTGTCGGTTTACTAGGAACGATGTTGAGCTCGTGCCAGCCATTGAGCTACGAACGACGTGGGGTCTGAGCCGCCACTAGTGAAGGAAAACCCAGGTGCCACCTCACCCCCCACCCCTGGGTTACAACCCCATCTCCTCCTGCCGTCCCACCTCCGGGTGGTGGCTTGAGAGCTGCCACAGGGTCGGTTTTTAGCTTAGTGGCTAACACGGTACTTCGATTAATTATGTTTTCAGGGTTTAGATTAGATTGACGACACAAACCTAGCTGTTTATTATTGTTACTGGCTCACTTCATTGACTTATATACTGAACTAAAGTATCCAATGCACCTAACCAATTGGTGCCACCAGTGCACCCAGTTAAAAAAATAATCCTTTTTACTAATGTTGGAAAGTTCTGAAAAGGCATTATGTTGTAATAGTAATAAGAATCTACCATACCACAAAATTTTAGATTCATATTCGAAACATAGCACGAGAAACAAAAATGACAAATTCATCGATGATAAATAAAATGGCCTGAGATCAGTCTGAATTGGAGTAAAAAATTAAACTACGATGCACATATATTATACTTACAATACTTACATCCTACAAAAATTCGTGTTTTTTCCATGCTTCTAAAGCAGATTAAGGAGATCGGGTGCACCGGTAGCACCGAATCCTCTGGTGTGTTCTTCTAGTTCATGACCATGGAAGGTATTCCAGTGAGTGCAGCGATGGGGGCCCTGAACTCCGTCCTGGAGAAGCTGGCCACTCTAGTGGTTGATGAGTACAAGCTTTGCAAGGTGATGGGCAGTGAGATCAAATCGCTCACAGATGAACTCACGTTCATGCATGTGTTTCTCCTGAAAATGACGGAGGTTGAGGATCCTGATGTGCAAGATATGGTTTGGATGACGGCGGTGCGTGAGCTGTCCTATGATATAGAGGACTCCATCGACGACTTCATGCAAGACGAAGACGCTAAGCCAGATGGCTTCATTAAGAAAATGATGCACATGATGGGGATGTGGGGAAAGAGGAAGCGTCACCATCAGATGTTCCAAGACTTGAAGAAACGAGCCATTGAGGTGGGCGAGAGGAGTGAAAGGTACAAGACTCGTCAGGTCTTCTCGAACACCAAAAATGGAACTGTTGACCCTAGAGCTCTTGCTATCTTTGAGCACGCATCAAAGCTTGTTGGAATTGATGAACCCAAGGCCGAACTAATCAAACTATTGACCGAAGAGAATGGATGTGCGTCAACACAAGTGCAACCGAAAATGGTGTCCATTGTTGGGTCCGGAGGATTGGGCAAGACAACTCTTGCAAACCTAGTGTATCAAGAGCTTAAAGAGAAATTCAAGTGTAAGGCTTTCGTATCAGTGTCACGAAACCCAGACATGACAAATATATTGAGAACCATTCTCAGTGAAGTAAGTTGCCAAGGTTATGCTCATACAGAAGCAGGAAGCATACAACAATTGATAAGCAAGATTAGTGATTATCTAGTGGACAAAAGGTAATATTGTATTTTTATTTACTTTTCACCTTTCGTGTATAAATAACTATTAAGTTTTTGTCACATGAAAACTACACCGACAAATTTATCACCAAAATAGTCCCATAATGGTATTTTATGTTTTTTGGGGAAGAAAAAATATATAATGGTCAATTGTATGCAAACCCTTCTTTGTAAGTACTTAACTAGTTAACTAGATTGTTGCATTTGGGGGCAATTTAAGGCATGTATAAGTGGTAAGAGCATAAAATTAGCATAGGTCTTTGGTCCATGCTTCTCAGAATGCATGCACCAAAAGGGAACCTTCCTTATCACAATAATTAGCATCATCGATTCTGTAATCAAGCATCTATGCTATTAATATGTACCATCTTATATGACCTACCTAGGAAATAAAATTTTGTTAGCACCCTTTTAAATGCATATGCCTCTGTTGTTGTTTTTAGCCAGGTGGGCTCTTTATGTTGCATAGAGCTCCCATTTACATTTTATATGCTATCAATGGGAATTTGTAAGTTTCTCTTTCTTTCTATTTTGCTGTGATTTTAAGCCATACAAACTAATCACTCATAAATCATGTGCAGGTATTTTCTAGTGATTGACGATATATGGGACACTAAAACATGGGATGTTATTAAGCACGTGTTCCCCATGACAAATTGTGGTAGTATAATAATCACCACTACTCGTATGGGTGATGTCGCTTGTTCATGTTGTTTATCAATTGGTGGCCATATCTATAATATGAGTCCGCTTAGTATGGTGCACTCAAGGCAACTATTTCACAAAAGATTATTTGACTCCAAAGAAGACCTCCCTTCCCACCTTGAGAAAATTTCTGAAGAAATTCTGAAAAAATGTGATGGTTTACCTTTGGCAATCATTGCTATATCTAGTTTGTTGGCTAATAAAGAGAGATCAGAGCAACTATGGAACCAAGTGAAAGATTCAATTGGCCGCGCACTTGAAAGGAATCCTAGCATTGAAGGAATGATAAAGATACTGTCACTTAGTTACTTTGATCTTCCTTCTCATCTGAAAACCTGTCTCCTGTATCTCAGTATATTTCCAGAGGATTCTATTATTCAGAAGAAAGTCTTAATATGGAGATGGATTGCCGAAGGATTCATTCAGAAAGATAGCATATATTCGGCATATGAGTTAGGAGAGAGGTGTTTTAATGAGCTCATCAATAGGAGTTTGATCCAACCTGTGAAGCTGAACAAATATGCTAAAGTGCTTACTTGCCGAGTTCATGACACAATTCTTGATTTCATAGTATCCAAGTCCATTGAAGAGAACTTTGTTACTTTCGTTGGTGTCCCCAGCTTAACTATTGGGACACAAAGCAAAGTACGTCGGCTCTCAATGCAAGTTGAAGGGGAAGGAAACTCTATCGTGCCGCCGAGCCTTACATTATATCATGTCCGATCACTCAATGTGTTTGGGGTTGCAGTGGAAATCCCTTCAATGATGGAGTTCAGACATTTGCGTATTATGGACTTTGGTGGATGCCACCAATTGGAAAACCACCATCTTGCAAATGTAGGGAGGCTGTTTCAGCTAAGGTACCTCAACATTAGAAGGACAAAGGTAAGCGAGCTCCCAGAAGAAATCGGATGTCTACGGTGCCTAGAGATGTTGGACATAAGGTCCACCAAGGTAAAAGATTTACCAGCATGTATTGTCAATCTTCAAAAATTAGCACATTTACTTGTTAACCAAGGTGTTAGATTTCCGGTTGGAATTACAAAGATGCAAGCACTGGAGACGTTGAAATGGTGTGCCTGGCAGTCATATATCTTTTGGCAAGAGCTTGGACAGCTTAAGAATCTAAGAAAGCTGGACCTTAATCATGATGGTGCGCAAGAACACAAAGTTATTGCTTCTTCTCTCCATAATCTATGCACACAGAATCTTTGTTCTCTAACTATTTGGAATGATAATGACAGCATCTTACTGAATACATTGTGCACTTCTCCGTCGCTTAACATCCAGAAACTTTCTACCCGGTCTTGTGTCCTTCCAAAGGTTCCGGATTGGGTAGGATATCTTGTCAACCTGCAGAAGTTACGGTTGCAAGTGAAGAGAATCCGGCATGAAGATCTCTGCATTCCTGGAGCATTACCCAGTCTGCTCATTTTGTGTCTCGAAAACAAGGAGAATGGGGAGAATGAATCTTCAGATAGAAGGCTGGCAGTCAGTCGTGAAGCTGGATTCCGATGCCTGAGAGTGTTTACTTATTTCGTGGAGGGAGACAGCATGGATCTCATCTTTGCATCAAGATGTATGCCCAAGTTAGAAAAACTGAAGACTGTCTTTCTCGGCAGTTTTACAGATGAGTCTCACAGGAGTGCTGGTGCTTTGTATTTCGGGATTGAAAACCTCCCTGGCCTCCGTACTTACAAATTTGCCATACGTTGCTTTGGTACGAAAAGGAGCAATGCTGACGCTATAAAGGCTTCCGTGGAGAGATTAGTCAGCACGCATCCCAACAACCGCCTTAATCTGATCTTTGAGCATGGCCCTGTTCAGTCATGAATTAAGACCAGGCGTACATGTCTGTATCTTCTCCTTCTCTAGATTTTTTTATAATATATATACTTTACCAGAAAGTTCAGAGTACTCCTACATATCTCTGTCTTGAACTAAATAGCTCATAAAGTCTTTTAGCTTCTAACTGTCCCAATCAGTTGCAGCGGTACCGTCCTCAAGATGTTTCAGTAGCAGATTGGGTATTTATTTCAGTGTCCTGGCTGATACTTGACAGCCACACTAGTCTCTCATTGAATGGACTCAAGAATATGCTGCTGCACTTCATGATGTGGTTGAGGGGTTCTGCTCGATATTAGCGGGGAGTCTTCTGTGGCTGGCATCAACAGTCCCGGTACAGGCCACACAACATCTCTCTTAGTTATAAGCATTGTATGAGCAGAGTTGCTTGTTGGGTGCACACTAGATCCGGGGCACACTGCCACTTCAGGTACTAATTCCCCAAGTTTTCCTGTCTCACTTGAGTTGTTGCCTGCAATTGTTTCAACATGCTGTAGTATTTTGCTTTGCACTTAAAAAAGAAACGACACTTTTGTCCATGTCAGTCACTAACAAGATGCTACTGATTCTTCTCCTCATGACCACTCTCGGATTCAGGCGGTTTTCTTGTGTGGCAACTTGCTGGAGGTTAGAGAACTCATAGTTTGGAGGGGACCGAAGCCCCGTATAAGAATATGTGCTGAGAGATTACTCTTCTTAGTTGCACCTTCTGTGAGCCGATTTGTTTGGTGTTCTTTTTGGTTGAACAGGTCTGTATCGGCCGTATTAATTTGCACTTTGTAAAACGGTAATCAGCTACACTAGTCGTGTGTTCAATTAGGTCCCCCAACAATGTTCATCCAATTAATGCTTATACCTTTCCTCCACTGATCATTGAAAATGGCCATGCAAATGTATTCCGACAGTAGGTTGGCGTCTTGTCGTTCGATTGCTGATGTTTCGTTATAATCTTTATTGTTGCCGTTTGGACATTTGCGCTGTACCAAGTTCCAGTGCCTGGTTTTATTTCTACGAGAAATCGGCAGGAGCACTGCCTTTTCATATAGAAGAAGAAAATAGACGGGTCATGTACATGGGTGACAAGTTTTTTTGGAAGGAACTTGACGAATACCCCTAGTCATTGACACACACACACACACGCGCGCGCAAATTAACCAATACCCTTGCTGGCTTGTGGTGTAGCGAAAGCCATCGCCCTTTGGTTTATACCCTCAAAAGCATCTCTTCTCCCACATTCGCACCTAACCTACTTTCAGAATTACGCGCTCTATATAAGTGCTTGAGTTAGCATTGCAAATTTGAGCACCCTCCCGTTGCACAAACTGTTAGGCTTCCTAGCTAGTTTGCCAATCCAAATACCCCAGGAAGCAGACATCTTAGCCAGCAGGCGACAATGGCAAAGAACTATTCAGCCTCGGTTTGGCTGATGCTGATCCTCCTTGTATTACTGGTTTTTGTTGGTGGCATCCTGACCATCCAGATGCGTCAACAGGCGTAAGCTGCTGTTTTTGCATAAACACAAGATATTTTTGCTGCCTAAAATTAAGTTATTACTCTAGCTACTTGTGTTTTGTTCATCATTTGTGGCAGCTGAGATTCAGCAAAACTGCCCGCCAATCCATGGAGGCTCATAAATACTCATTGGGCAGGATCTCTCCTTGGTGTAAGAAGTTCTGTATGTGAACCAAATACTGATATGTTCGCAAGGTGTGAGGTGTCAATATGTGTATGTTTGTATTGTGACCCGGTGTATGAATAATGTTGGTGTGTATATGTTTGTATTGATTTTTGTATATTGTGACATGGTTTATGAAAAATATGTGAGTTCTCCTGCTCATACATGAAATTTTTTTGTTCAGGCCCATCTGTTATGAATATATGTTTGGTGTATGTCTCATTAAAAAGGTATTTGTGTCACATACCAAATATTGCAACGTTTTGAACTTCAGAAATTTGCAATCTTTCCTATTTTTAGGATTATTAAATCTCTTTTGAAGATTTCAGAGCATTTTTAAAATAGCAAAGTAAGATGTAATAGTTGCACTCGCGTTATGTTCATTACCATGTGGGAGTATAACAGTATAAGCTACTCAAGGAAGTAATGTTGCATGGACTTCATGTTTACCTACGTACTCCCCCTGTCCCAGTAGTATCAAAAACACTCTTATACTATGGGAACAGGGGGCTCATAGTTGCGAAGAGTTTGATACCCGTGATCTATAACAGTATACTGAGTTCATTAGACCCACCAACCCAGATATGCATCTCCAAATAGAGCAATATGAAGCTTGAAAGGATTGATAATAATTTTGTAACCAATCTGCAAGTTGAGCCATCACTAAAGCAAAAATACACAACTACTAAATACAACCACATGATTTGCAGATTTGTCATAAGCAACCTGGCAGAATATCAATAAAAAAAAATGCAAACACCATAAACAACCTTTTGTTTTCATAGTGGTACCACAACTAAAAACAGGAGTACCAACTTCCAACATGATGTCAATCACGAGCGAAAGAGGGGAATTTCATCAGTTCCTTCTCTAGGAACAGCATCGAGCAGGTGAGACGCACTGGAGTTCATTGCTGGAGCTTGTCCCCCAAACTGGAGTGCAAGGGAACATTGCCTGAGCTCATCGAGATCTTACCATCATAATATGTGTTAATTCTTGGAGAGTCAATTATATTTTTCAATAAAAAATAAACATGCTTGGAGAATATGTGATTTCCAGCTGGAAAAAAATGACGGATTGATGTCTGTATATTTTACTGGTGTAAAAAAGTGTGGAAAACGACAATCCAATCAGGCCATAAAAGAGTCCGCTCTCGCAAAACTACCGTTGCTCCACTTGACAACTAGTGCAAGCGAACAAAGTTGGTGCCTTGTCTTAGAACATACAGTATAAAACCTTTGTCAAGATGGACCGTTGCATGCTAGCATGCATACATATTTGGACAAGCTTAGTAACAACTGGTGTAGCTCTTTGCCCTTGCTCTCAGTGATGGAGCCGTGGAATGTTACCATCATCCTTTTTAGAACTGTTGCCCAACTGAATAACCGTTTCAAAAGGGCGACTTCATGCTCAGTTCCGTACTTCTTCGAGGCTGTTCAGCCAGAGTTCTTAGTTTTCCAGTTTGGTGGCCGATCACATATACAACCTAAGGATCAGATCAGATCCTCCAACATTTGAAGCTGAAAACATCTAACCTGGAGGTAAAGCTCTGCTCCAATTTTGCTAAGCTAGATTTCTGGTGGGAATATCCAAGTTCCATTGCAAAGCAAGTTGTATTTCCTGTAAAGAATAACATAATCAAATAGTGGTCACAGACCATGATGGCTTGAACTTGCCTAAAGAAGGCAACCAAAAGAGAAGCACCTCCAGGCCTCTCATATGTCAACAGCAAAACCAGAGTCAATAGGAAACATCACAAGATAGTTTGAGAGGCAACAGTTCAAATACTCTCGGACGACACATGCTTCCGAGTCGCTGCACAATTCATTACAAAAAAAATACTATATATCACCGACATCTGTATGTATAATACATCAAACTGGTCTTGACGTTCATCTGGATCAATGTAAAAGTAGCAACTAATATAATTTACCAGCATACTAAAGTGGACGGTTTTGAAGTTTGGGGTTTGGATATTAGACTTTGGTGGTAGTTCAGAGTTATAATATGGACTTCTTCTCTAGCGGATGTGATTGTAACTATTAATTGTTCCCCTGTAGACTGTAGCCTTCGGAGCATCAGAAGTCCCGAAAACGTTCCAGATCCGCAGTTCCTCATCTGCCGCAGCAGATGCCACTGTGCAACCATCAGGGCTCTGCAAAGGTCAACAAAAGACAACCATAATAAGCCATCTGTGCACACAATGTGTGTCAACTTAGCTACAAGCATAGGGAGCAAAGATTACCTGGGCCATGTAGAGGACAGGGAAAGTATGGCCATTGAGTTCAGCTATCTTAACCATCGACGGGTACTTCCATAGGGTGAGCTGATACTGCATGAATCCATGCGAGCTCAACAGCTCTCTGTCATTCTTGTTCCAGAGCAGTGCACACACTTGTGACCCAGTGTCGACAGAGTTAAGGCATGCGCCAGTTTGTGTGTTCCAAAACTTGATGCATCGGTCATTTACGCCAGCGCCGGATGCCAGCAGGTTGCTCTGGAATGGGCACCATGCAAGCGCCTTCACGGCAGCCAAGTGGTCGTCAAGCCTGTGTAACCATTGGGTGCGACCTGTAGACTGCGCAGATGATGCCATAGACACATCCCATATGTGGAGGAGGTTGTCATTCCCACCGCTGGCCAGCTTCTGGCCTGATTCTGACCACTTAAGTCCACACACCTCCCGCTCGTGCCCATTGTAAGTCTGCACAGCATGGTTCCTGATCCTCATATCATTGTTCACAATCTTGTCGTCCATATCACCAGCAGTCAGGATGTTGTTGTTCCATGCCAGTGAACCAACTCTTGACTCATGCACGCCTTGCAGTGTTCTCCGCTGCAGAATGAAAATCATGATCAGCGACCAAACATAAAAATAAAGCTGCTAATAAAGCATTAACAGGAGAGGCCAAAAAGCACCAACCAGTCGATTAGAGCTGGAATCCCAGAGCTGGACAGCTGAGGAGTGAAGGCCAATAGCAATGTGCCGGCCATCAGGAGCCCAGCTAACACTAGTGACAGGGCCATCATCCTCATCAACGGTAACGAGCTCAGATGTGGAGCCACTTGAGGCGTCCCAAAGGTATACCGTGTTGCCCAGTGCAATCGACAGCACATTGGCGCTTCCCCAGTCCAGCAGGTTAAGGTAGTAATCGTCAACTAGGCCTGGCACATCCAGCATCCTCTCTGGAGACTGCATCAGGTTTACAATGTACGTCGAGTCAGCAATCATCACCAATCAGCACTAAAACTGGAACACCAATGAGCACCACCACAACAAAGCGTGCCGTACCTGGGGTATGTATCAACACTGCTTCGCCGGTTTGTCCTGGATGGAAGCCGTATCAGCACGCAGCTCTGCGAGGAAGTTGTTGGCAGGCTCAGGCAGCCTGTTCTGGAACGCGAGGATCCTGGTGCGGTTGTTGAGCAGCTTCTCGGATAGCAGTCTCCGGTATGCCTCCTTGGCCGGCGACGCCATCGCCGTGTTCTCCTTGTCCTTCCTCGGCTCCGTCAGAAGGTAGTGCGCCATGTCCATGTCCATCGCTGACCTGTTCGGGATGAACCTGTCGCCCTGGAAAGCAAGAAGATTTAAACCTGTTCAGTCAGGCATTTCGTCGAACGGCCTCCACGCACAGGGCGCAGGCAAAGGGGGGCACGCGATGGAGAACTCACATAGCGCTTGACGGCAGGGCTGCCGGACGGCGAGCAGAGCGACGGCATGTAGGGGCTCGAGCCTGCCTCCTGGGGCGGCGGCCACGGTGACGAACATCGCCCGCTGCTCCTCTCTGGTGATGTCATGTCCTCGGTCAGCATCATCAAGAACGGCAAGAAACAGCAATCGTATTGATAAAAACAGGATTAGGGCAAACAGAGCGATTCAATTCGACCCGGAAATCGACAAGAAACCGTAAGCCAAATGGATTCAAGAAACGAGATCCTGGAGACTAGCACGCGCGCGGACAAGATTCAAGAAACGAGACAGGGGACCAGCAACCAAACGGGCGTTGAGCGTGAGGCGGATCCCGGAGAGCTTCGCGCGCGATCGAGACGGCGTTCCAGCGGGCGTTGGATCCGTTGGCTCGCGAGACCGGGGAGCGGGCGGATGTGGATTGCTTGGCGGCAGAGTAAATTGTGCTACGGGGGAAGGAGGGAGGCGGAGAAGAAGAAGAAAGGGCGCGAGAAATAGCCGTTGGGTACCCCGTTCCCGCGTTTTCTCTCGCTAGCACCGCCACCGCGTAACGCGCACGCGAATCGATTTTTTTTAATTCTTTTTTGAGGGAATCGTGTCGGGTTTCCTATTCACAGAGCGTTCTGGGCCGATGGCAGAATTCTTTTCCTTGTCTGTTCTTTTCCCTTTTTAAGAAAGTTCAAACTTCAAACTGATATTGTTTGGGTGTGTCTAGGGCACATCTAGATATGCTCTAGTTATTGTACATCTAAATGACTCACTTAAACTATAAAGAAAAAGAAAAAAACTAATGAAAATGCTTGCATGAATCTTCACGGAAAATCAATGACATAGGAGTTAGATGTGCAATACTTAGGTTACATCTAGATGTGCTTTAGAGAAACTGATGCAAATTTAATATTGTTTAGACTTCCAAAATATTCCTATTTTCGAATCTTGTTCACAAATTCATAAACCCTTCGCTTTTTAAAAAAAGTTCGGTAATTTTGGAAAAGTTCGTGCTTTCCAAAAGATTACCAGAATTTCAAAAAATGTTCGTATGATCAAATAGTGTTTGAAAATTTTCATATATGTTCACCTTTTCAAGAAATGTTCAGGGTTTCAGTTTTTTTTTCATTTTGTTCAAAGATTCTGAAATTGTTCATATTATCAAATTTCGTTTGGAGTTTCAAAAAATGATCACATTTTCAAAAAAGCGGAATTTAAAAAAGGACCATTTGCATTTCTGTCCCTAACTCGAACCCACTACTCAGATTTACCCCTAATTTTGAAGTGTGCTCAAATTTACTCCTCTGCTGTTAGGTGACCTTATAAAAATGTCCTTCCGTACCGTTTCCGTTAGGTCAAAGGCCTTTGACCGTCTGTCGGACGTTTCCTGGACATTTTGCCCCTGCCTCCATGTGTCACTTACATGTGGGACCCACCAAGAGGAAAAATAAAAAATAATCTCCTATTCTAAGTCAAGCTAGTCAACATTGACTAGGTCAACAAAGGACATGGGTCCATATGTCAGGGCCTCATTATTTATTAATTACTATGATAATTAGCTTTGCTTTTTAGCACACCCGGAAAAAACATGTCAGGGCCTGGATATTTAGCACTATTAATTATGGAGGGCCCACAAGTCATACTCACAGGTGATAATTACGTGACCTATCAGGCACACTTGGCCGTACCTCATCCTGGCGATTTCACCGTCGGCGACCACAAAATCGCGACCGAGGCACATCGGGTTCGCTCTACAGAGGACGGTTGGACGCACTGCTAGCACCTACGCGTAGCTGGAGACTAGGCGCATCTATTGGTGGTGGAGTTGGTCCAAATGGTCGCCGGAATCGGGGACGGTGACGAGCAGAGCGGCGGCTGAGCTACAGTTTGGTCGTGTGCGTTGTCGTGTGATGAAAACGAGCGGACTACGCGTCTTGGTGGCTTCCAGTGGCCTTCAGGATCACTCTATAACAACACAAGGACACTGGGGGCTTGGCATCGATGCATGCAACGGCCATGGCGGCTGGCGGCGCTCGGGCTTGTGGGGATGCGGCTAGCGGAAGAAATTGACGGGCTTAAACACAAGGGGGGAGCAGGAGCGCACAACGATCTCGCCGGAATCAACAGAAGGCTCGGGGAAGGTCAGACGACGGCGAATCTAGGCCGGTGGCCGGCGAGCAGAGGCGGCCGAGATTGCTTCGATGGCGGAGTTGCAGGGCACCCGAGGTCATGATCCACGGTGTGGTGATGCTATGCTTGACGGCGGGACTCGGAGACATGCCGGTGCGGCTTCTCCGTGCCGTTGTCCACGAGAACGGCGGTGCTCGGGTGAGCGTGCGGGTGAGCGTGCGAGCACATGCCCTCGGGAGAGGAAGACGATGGCCAGCCAGAGAGCTGGGCTGGCTGGGCCGTCCGTGGCCAAAAGGTAAGTGCGCCCTGTCTCTTCTCTTTTTTTTTCAGGGGCACAACTGTCCATCAAACGTCTAGAAAACGGTCAAAGGCCTTTGACCTAACGGAAACGGCATGGAAGGGCATTTCTGTAAGGTCACCTAACGGCAGAGGGGCAAATTTGAGCACACTTCGAAATTAAGGGTAAATCTGAGTAGTGGGTTCGAGTTAGGGACACAAATGTAAAAGACCCTTTAAAAAATGTTCCCTTTTCCAATTTTCGTTCACAAATTTATAAAATGTTAACACTTTTTCAAACTTTTCCAGATTTACAAAAATGTTTGTGGATTTCAAAAAACGTCTTCTTTTTCAGAAATTTGTTCGGAATTTCAAAAAATGTTCCTGTTTCCAAATTTTGTTCCCAAATTTAAAAAAGATCCGCTTTTTTGAAAAATATTCGGGAATCATCAAGAACGGCAATCGTATTGAATCAAACAAGGTTAGGGCAAACAGAGCGATTCAATTCGACCCGGAAGTCGACAAGAAACCGTAAGTCCAATAACGCGGGCACAGAACTAGTAAATCAGACCAGCTCGGTAAAATGATCACCAGCAACAGGCGCGGACCCTAAATGCGAAGAAGATTCTACCAAAAAAAGATGGCAAGATTAGCAGCACGGACGAGGCAAAGGATCGATCGGTCGGAGACTAGCATCTGTATGTTGAATCCTGAAAGTTTGCCATCTAAGATTCCACGATACTCACATATCTTTTTCTTGGACTAGTAGCGAGCAGCCGGCCAAAAACGAAAAGTTTTGTTCCTTAATAATCTATAAATAGTAATAATCTCTCCCCTCTAATTTATATACTAAAAAACAAATTCATATATTAAAAAAATATATCAAGTAAATAGACAAAAAACATCCATGTGGAAATGTGTGAATGCATTTAATTTGAGTTTTCAATTTTTTTTAAAACTCATAATTTTTAAACCGCGTGTCGAAATTAAGATCCGTTTTCACCGTTGGATCCTCGCAACGTGCTCTTCGAAACTAGATCCCGCATGGATATGTTTCGACGAAACAGTCTTCCTGTCAACTAAACATTAATATATGTGCAACTAGACTACATGCAGCGCCAACTGAGCATATGCTGTTGGGGAACGTAGCAGAAATTCCAAATTTTCCTACGAGTCACCAAGATCCATCTATGGAGAAACTAGCAACGAGGGGAAGGAGAGTGCATCTACATACCCTTGTAGATCGCTAAGCGGAAGCGTTCAAGAGAACATGGTTGAAGGAGTCGTACTCGTCGTGATTCAAATCACCGGAGATCCTAGTGCCGAACGGACGGCACCTCCGCGTTCAACACACGCACAGCCCGGTGACGTCTCCCATGCCTTGATCCAGCAAGGAGAGAGGGAGAGGTTGAGGAAGACTCCATCCACCAGCAGCACGACGGCGTGGTGGTGGTGGAGGAGCGTGGCAATCCTGCAGGGCTTCGCCAAGCACCGCAGGAGAGGAGGAGGACTTGGGAGAGGGGGAGGGCTGCGCCAGAACTTCGTGTGAAGCTCCCATGTGCCTCCCCACTATATATAGGGGTGGAGGGGGCTGGTTTCTTGCCCTCCAAGTCCATTAGGGCGTTGGCATACGTGGGAGGAAAGAAATCTCATCATTTCCTTCCCCACCGATTGTTATCCCCCCTTTTTAGGGATCTTGATCTTATCCCTTCGGGATATGATCTTATTCCTTCTAAGGGGGGATCTTGGTGCGCCTTGACCAGGGGTGTGGAGCCTTGCCCCCACTATCCACGTTCATGTGGGCCCCCCCATGCAGGTGGGCCCCACTCCGGAACCTTCTAGAACCTTCCCGGTACAATACCGAAAAATCCCGAACATTTTTCGGTGGCCAAAATAGGACTTCCCATATATAAATCTTTACCTTCGGAGCATTTCGGAACTCCTCGTGACGTCCGGGATCTCATCCGGGACTCCGAACAACATTCAGTAACCATATACAAACTTCCTTTATAACCCCAGCGTCATCGAACCTTAAGTGTGTAGACCCTACGGGTTCGGGAACCATGCAAACCTGACCGAGACAACTCTCTGGCCAATAACCAACAGCGAGATCTGGATACCCATGTTGGCTCCCACATGTTCCACGATGATCTCATCGGATGAACCACGATGTCGAGGATTCAATCAATCCTGTATTCAATTCCCTTTGTCTAACGGTATTGTACTTGCCCGAGATTCGATCGTCGGTATACCGATACCTTGTTCAATCTCATTACCGGCAAGTCTCTTTACTCGTTCCGTAACACATCATCCCATGATCAACCCCTTGGTCACATTGTGCACATTATGATGATGTCCTACCGAGTGGGCCCAGAGATACCTCTCCGTCACACGGAGTGACAAATCCCAGTCTCGATTCGTGCCAACCCAACAGACACTTTCGGAGATACCTGTAGTGCACCTTTATAGCCACCCAGTTACGTTGTGACGTTTGGTACACCCAAAGCATTCCTACGGTATCCGGGAGTTGCACAATCTCATGGTCTAAGGAAAATGATACTTGACATTAGAAAAGCTTTAGCATACGAACTACGATCTTTGTGCTAGGCTTAGGATTGGGTCTTGTCCATCACATCATTCTTCTAATGATGTGATCCCGTTATCAACAACATCCAATGTCCATGGTCAGGAAACCGTAACCATCTATTGATCAACGAGCTAGTCAACTAGAGGCTTACTAGGGACATGGTGTTGTCTATGTACCCACACATGTATCTGAGTTTCCTATCAATACAATTATATCATGGATAATAAACGACTATCATGAACAAGGAAATATAATAATAACTAATGTATTATTGCCTCTAGGGCATATTTCCAACAGTCTCCCACTTGCACTAGAGTCAATAATCTAGTTCACATTGCCATGTGATTAACACTCACAGGTCACATCACCATGTGACCGACATCCAAAGAGTTTACTAGTGTCACTAAACTATTTCACATCGTCATGTGATTAAGACTCAATGAGTTCTGGGGTTTGATCATGTTTTGCTTGTAAGAGAGGTTTTAGTCAACGGGCCTGCAACATTCAGATCCGTATGTACTTCGCAAATCTCTAGGTCATATTGCAAATGCTGCTTCCACGCTCTACTTGGAGCTATTCCAAATGGTTGCTCCACTATACGTATCCGGTTTGCTACTCAGAGTTATTCGGATAGGTGTTAAAGCTTGCATCGACGTAAACCTTTACGCCGAACTCTTTATCACCTCCATAATCGAGAAACATGTCCTTATTTACTCCAAGGACAATTTTGACCGCTGTCCAATGATCCATTCCTGGATCATTCTTGTACCCCTTGACTGACTCATGGCAAGGCACACTTCCGGTGCGGTACACAACATAGCATACTATAGAGCCTACGTCTAAAGCATAGGGGACGGCCTTCGTCCTTTCTCTCTTTTCTGCCGTGGTCGAGCTTTAACTCTTAACTTCATACCTTACAACTCAGGCAAGAACTCCTTCTTTGACTGATCCATCTTGAACACCTTCAAGATCATGTCAAGGTATGTGCTCATTTGAAAGTACCATTAAGCATTTTTGATCTATCCTCATAGATCTTGATGCTCAATGTTCAAGTAGCTTAATCTAGGTTTTCTATTGAAAAACACCTTTCAAATAACCCTATATGCTTTCCAGAAATTCTACATCATTTCTGATCAACAATATGTCAACAACATATACTCATCATAAATTCTATAGTGCTCCCACTCACTTCTTTGGAAATACAAGTTTGTCATGAACTTTGTATAAACCCAAAATATTTGATCATCTCATCAAAGCGCACATTCCAACTCTGAGATGCTTACTCCAGTCCTTAGAAGGATTGCTGGAGCCAGCATACCTTTTAGCATCCTTAGAATCGACAAAAACTTTTTGATTGTATCACATACAACCTTTCCATACGAAGACTGGTAAGGAAACTTGTTTTGACATCCATCTGCCAGATTTCATAAATGCAGCTAATGCTAACATGAATCCGACGGACTTAAGCATCTCTACGGATGAGAAAATCTCATCGTAGTCAACTCCTTGAACTTGTGAAAAACTCTTCGCCACAAGTCGAGCTTCATAGACGGTGACATTACCGTCCACGTCCGTCTTCTTCTTAAAGATCCATTTATCTCAATGGCTTGCCGATCATTGGGCAAGTCCACCAAAGTTGATGCTTTGTTCTGATACATGGATCCTATCTCGGATTTCATGGCTTCTAACCATTTGTCGGAATTTGGGCCCACCATCGCTTCTCCATAGCTCGTAGGTTCACTGTTGTCTAGCAACATGACCTTCAAGACAGGATCACCGTACCACTCTGAAGCAGTACGCGTCCTTATCGTCCTATGAGGTTCGGTAGTGACTTGATCCGAAGCTTCACGATCACTATCATAAGCTTCCACTTAAATTGGTGTAGGTGCCACAGGAACAACTTCCTGTGCCCTGCTACACACTGGTTGAAGTGATGGTTCAATAACCTCATCAAGTCTCCACCATCCTCCCACTCAATTCTTTCGAGAGAAACTTTTCCTCGAGAATTATCAATTTTTTTTTGGAAACACTTGGGGTACATACGCATGATCAGAACTATTCATCAGACGCCGTCGATTTGTATCTTGATCTCACGGCTGAAAGATGCTCTATCTCCATCCGATTTTCTGGCCCACACCCCCATAATCTCTTCCCGAATTAATCACCCGAGCTAGTAACTCTCTCCTATCCCGCTCGTGCTCAGTGTCGATCTCTCCATGCCCCTCGCCGCCTCTGCTCTCTCCCCCAACATGAGTTCCTGAGCCACCCATGTACTTCTCCGGTACTCCATCCCATCCGGCGGCCGCGCGGAGACTTGCTCACCACCTGCTCACCGACGAGCTCGTAACCTCCCTCGCCGTCGTGTCTATCTCCACCAGGACCGGGCCCTGCTACACCTGCAGATTTGGCCTCCGAGAACGAACCTTGCTGGAGCGCCGTCTTGGTTGGAGAAAGAGGCCAGCACTAGTGGAGTACCGCAGGATTCCCCGCCCCATCCTCGTCAGATCTAGGTTTGGATAATCTCCATTTGATGCTTTTTAAGTCATTGGTCGCTAGTTGATTCCTAACATAATTTCTTTCTGAGATTTATGTGATATCTGTCTATGTTAATATTTTGATTTATTCCCTGTTAGTCAGTGTGAATTTATTTTGTGTCGTACCTTATCTGTTGGATCACTAAGTCTGTCGTTCAATTCCTGTGAAATTGGTAATACCTCCGTCCGAAAATACTTTATCCATTTTAATGACAAGTATTTTCGGACGGAGGGAGCATGTACAGCACTCAAATATGCCCCCCTAGTTGGTAGCAATTTTAGCTTTTCTTCCGCTTTTTAATTTCCAAGGTTCCAAGTAACACTAATGATATGAGTGCACTTTTTTGTGCTTCTTACCATGATGCATCTAGATTTTAATATTTTTGTTTCTTTTGGGCTAGATAATTGCATCCTCTGGCCAACAGAAAATAGATTAAAGTTGTATGCATGCGACACAAGATAAGCATCCTTTTGTTGGCCACAATATTAGTTTTTTTTCCATTATCAATATTTTATCTTCCAACCAAGAATAGCACTGTACTCTCTAACTGACATGTTTTATGCTTCCTAAAATTTGTCATAGTTTGTTTAACAAATAAGCTTCTTGCTGCTGATACCTTTTTTCCATACAATTGAAATCTTAATTTATTCATGAAGCACAACTTTATGCATCTGATTATGCTAGCAATCAAATATTTATGTTGTGAGAAAATGAAGCTATTGCCTCCTGTCAACCATGTTTTCTCTAGTTTCTTCCATATGATTCCATGGTAATGAATTTTTGCTTGAACCATTGTAAGTGTGTGCTACTTTTAATATACAAACTTTTTTGCTTCAACCATTATCAGATATCAGTGTCTGCTTCAACCATTGCGAGTGTTGCTTCTGTTCGTATATTTATATTATACAACCATTTTGCTTCTTTTGGTGAATTTGCATCAGCCACTTATTTGTATGCTTCCTTATTTCTCCCCAAATGCTTCAGTTTTGCAGATTCTCAATGATGATGTAATGCGTTGAGTTCGAGATCAACCCGACACTGCTCTAACTTGTCGGTTTACTAGGAACGATGTTGAGCTCGTGCCAGCCATTGAGCTACGAACGACGTGGGGTCTGAGCCGCCACTAGTGAAGGAAAACCCAGGTGCCACCTCACCCCCCACCCCTGGGTTACAACCCCATCTCCTCCTGCCGTCCCACCTCCGGGTGGTGGCTTGAGAGCTGCCACAGGGTCGGTTTTTAGCTTAGTGGCTAACACGGTACTTCGATTAATTATGTTTTCAGGGTTTAGATTAGATTGACGACACAAACCTAGCTGTTTATTATTGTTACTGGCTCACTTCATTGACTTATATACTGAACTAAAGTATCCAATGCACCTAACCAATTGGTGCCACCAGTGCACCCAGTTAAAAAAATAATCCTTTTTACTAATGTTGGAAAGTTCTGAAAAGGCATTATGTTGTAATAGTAATAAGAATCTACCATACCACAAAATTTTAGATTCATATTCGAAACATAGCACGAGAAACAAAAATGACAAATTCATCGATGATAAATAAAATGGCCTGAGATCAGTCTGAATTGGAGTAAAAAATTAAACTACGATGCACATATATTATACTTACAATACTTACATCCTACAAAAATTCGTGTTTTTTCCATGCTTCTAAAGCAGATTAAGGAGATCGGGTGCACCGGTAGCACCGAATCCTCTGGTGTGTTCTTCTAGTTCATGACCATGGAAGGTATTCCAGTGAGTGCAGCGATGGGGGCCCTGAACTCCGTCCTGGAGAAGCTGGCCACTCTAGTGGTTGATGAGTACAAGCTTTGCAAGGTGATGGGCAGTGAGATCAAATCGCTCACAGATGAACTCACGTTCATGCATGTGTTTCTCCTGAAAATGACGGAGGTTGAGGATCCTGATGTGCAAGATATGGTTTGGATGACGGCGGTGCGTGAGCTGTCCTATGATATAGAGGACTCCATCGACGACTTCATGCAAGACGAAGACGCTAAGCCAGATGGCTTCATTAAGAAAATGATGCACATGATGGGGATGTGGGGAAAGAGGAAGCGTCACCATCAGATGTTCCAAGACTTGAAGAAACGAGCCATTGAGGTGGGCGAGAGGAGTGAAAGGTACAAGACTCGTCAGGTCTTCTCGAACACCAAAAATGGAACTGTTGACCCTAGAGCTCTTGCTATCTTTGAGCACGCATCAAAGCTTGTTGGAATTGATGAACCCAAGGCCGAACTAATCAAACTATTGACCGAAGAGAATGGATGTGCGTCAACACAAGTGCAACCGAAAATGGTGTCCATTGTTGGGTCCGGAGGATTGGGCAAGACAACTCTTGCAAACCTAGTGTATCAAGAGCTTAAAGAGAAATTCAAGTGTAAGGCTTTCGTATCAGTGTCACGAAACCCAGACATGACAAATATATTGAGAACCATTCTCAGTGAAGTAAGTTGCCAAGGTTATGCTCATACAGAAGCAGGAAGCATACAACAATTGATAAGCAAGATTAGTGATTATCTAGTGGACAAAAGGTAATATTGTATTTTTATTTACTTTTCACCTTTCGTGTATAAATAACTATTAAGTTTTTGTCACATGAAAACTACACCGACAAATTTATCACCAAAATAGTCCCATAATGGTATTTTATGTTTTTTGGGGAAGAAAAAATATATAATGGTCAATTGTATGCAAACCCTTCTTTGTAAGTACTTAACTAGTTAACTAGATTGTTGCATTTGGGGGCAATTTAAGGCATGTATAAGTGGTAAGAGCATAAAATTAGCATAGGTCTTTGGTCCATGCTTCTCAGAATGCATGCACCAAAAGGGAACCTTCCTTATCACAATAATTAGCATCATCGATTCTGTAATCAAGCATCTATGCTATTAATATGTACCATCTTATATGACCTACCTAGGAAATAAAATTTTGTTAGCACCCTTTTAAATGCATATGCCTCTGTTGTTGTTTTTAGCCAGGTGGGCTCTTTATGTTGCATAGAGCTCCCATTTACATTTTATATGCTATCAATGGGAATTTGTAAGTTTCTCTTTCTTTCTATTTTGCTGTGATTTTAAGCCATACAAACTAATCACTCATAAATCATGTGCAGGTATTTTCTAGTGATTGACGATATATGGGACACTAAAACATGGGATGTTATTAAGCACGTGTTCCCCATGACAAATTGTGGTAGTATAATAATCACCACTACTCGTATGGGTGATGTCGCTTGTTCATGTTGTTTATCAATTGGTGGCCATATCTATAATATGAGTCCGCTTAGTATGGTGCACTCAAGGCAACTATTTCACAAAAGATTATTTGACTCCAAAGAAGACCTCCCTTCCCACCTTGAGAAAATTTCTGAAGAAATTCTGAAAAAATGTGATGGTTTACCTTTGGCAATCATTGCTATATCTAGTTTGTTGGCTAATAAAGAGAGATCAGAGCAACTATGGAACCAAGTGAAAGATTCAATTGGCCGCGCACTTGAAAGGAATCCTAGCATTGAAGGAATGATAAAGATACTGTCACTTAGTTACTTTGATCTTCCTTCTCATCTGAAAACCTGTCTCCTGTATCTCAGTATATTTCCAGAGGATTCTATTATTCAGAAGAAAGTCTTAATATGGAGATGGATTGCCGAAGGATTCATTCAGAAAGATAGCATATATTCGGCATATGAGTTAGGAGAGAGGTGTTTTAATGAGCTCATCAATAGGAGTTTGATCCAACCTGTGAAGCTGAACAAATATGCTAAAGTGCTTACTTGCCGAGTTCATGACACAATTCTTGATTTCATAGTATCCAAGTCCATTGAAGAGAACTTTGTTACTTTCGTTGGTGTCCCCAGCTTAACTATTGGGACACAAAGCAAAGTACGTCGGCTCTCAATGCAAGTTGAAGGGGAAGGAAACTCTATCGTGCCGCCGAGCCTTACATTATATCATGTCCGATCACTCAATGTGTTTGGGGTTGCAGTGGAAATCCCTTCAATGATGGAGTTCAGACATTTGCGTATTATGGACTTTGGTGGATGCCACCAATTGGAAAACCACCATCTTGCAAATGTAGGGAGGCTGTTTCAGCTAAGGTACCTCAACATTAGAAGGACAAAGGTAAGCGAGCTCCCAGAAGAAATCGGATGTCTACGGTGCCTAGAGATGTTGGACATAAGGTCCACCAAGGTAAAAGATTTACCAGCATGTATTGTCAATCTTCAAAAATTAGCACATTTACTTGTTAACCAAGGTGTTAGATTTCCGGTTGGAATTACAAAGATGCAAGCACTGGAGACGTTGAAATGGTGTGCCTGGCAGTCATATATCTTTTGGCAAGAGCTTGGACAGCTTAAGAATCTAAGAAAGCTGGACCTTAATCATGATGGTGCGCAAGAACACAAAGTTATTGCTTCTTCTCTCCATAATCTATGCACACAGAATCTTTGTTCTCTAACTATTTGGAATGATAATGACAGCATCTTACTGAATACATTGTGCACTTCTCCGTCGCTTAACATCCAGAAACTTTCTACCCGGTCTTGTGTCCTTCCAAAGGTTCCGGATTGGGTAGGATATCTTGTCAACCTGCAGAAGTTACGGTTGCAAGTGAAGAGAATCCGGCATGAAGATCTCTGCATTCCTGGAGCATTACCCAGTCTGCTCATTTTGTGTCTCGAAAACAAGGAGAATGGGGAGAATGAATCTTCAGATAGAAGGCTGGCAGTCAGTCGTGAAGCTGGATTCCGATGCCTGAGAGTGTTTACTTATTTCGTGGAGGGAGACAGCATGGATCTCATCTTTGCATCAAGATGTATGCCCAAGTTAGAAAAACTGAAGACTGTCTTTCTCGGCAGTTTTACAGATGAGTCTCACAGGAGTGCTGGTGCTTTGTATTTCGGGATTGAAAACCTCCCTGGCCTCCGTACTTACAAATTTGCCATACGTTGCTTTGGTACGAAAAGGAGCAATGCTGACGCTATAAAGGCTTCCGTGGAGAGATTAGTCAGCACGCATCCCAACAACCGCCTTAATCTGATCTTTGAGCATGGCCCTGTTCAGTCATGAATTAAGACCAGGCGTACATGTCTGTATCTTCTCCTTCTCTAGATTTTTTTATAATATATATACTTTACCAGAAAGTTCAGAGTACTCCTACATATCTCTGTCTTGAACTAAATAGCTCATAAAGTCTTTTAGCTTCTAACTGTCCCAATCAGTTGCAGCGGTACCGTCCTCAAGATGTTTCAGTAGCAGATTGGGTATTTATTTCAGTGTCCTGGCTGATACTTGACAGCCACACTAGTCTCTCATTGAATGGACTCAAGAATATGCTGCTGCACTTCATGATGTGGTTGAGGGGTTCTGCTCGATATTAGCGGGGAGTCTTCTGTGGCTGGCATCAACAGTCCCGGTACAGGCCACACAACATCTCTCTTAGTTATAAGCATTGTATGAGCAGAGTTGCTTGTTGGGTGCACACTAGATCCGGGGCACACTGCCACTTCAGGTACTAATTCCCCAAGTTTTCCTGTCTCACTTGAGTTGTTGCCTGCAATTGTTTCAACATGCTGTAGTATTTTGCTTTGCACTTAAAAAAGAAACGACACTTTTGTCCATGTCAGTCACTAACAAGATGCTACTGATTCTTCTCCTCATGACCACTCTCGGATTCAGGCGGTTTTCTTGTGTGGCAACTTGCTGGAGGTTAGAGAACTCATAGTTTGGAGGGGACCGAAGCCCCGTATAAGAATATGTGCTGAGAGATTACTCTTCTTAGTTGCACCTTCTGTGAGCCGATTTGTTTGGTGTTCTTTTTGGTTGAACAGGTCTGTATCGGCCGTATTAATTTGCACTTTGTAAAACGGTAATCAGCTACACTAGTCGTGTGTTCAATTAGGTCCCCCAACAATGTTCATCCAATTAATGCTTATACCTTTCCTCCACTGATCATTGAAAATGGCCATGCAAATGTATTCCGACAGTAGGTTGGCGTCTTGTCGTTCGATTGCTGATGTTTCGTTATAATCTTTATTGTTGCCGTTTGGACATTTGCGCTGTACCAAGTTCCAGTGCCTGGTTTTATTTCTACGAGAAATCGGCAGGAGCACTGCCTTTTCATATAGAAGAAGAAAATAGACGGGTCATGTACATGGGTGACAAGTTTTTTTGGAAGGAACTTGACGAATACCCCTAGTCATTGACACACACACACACACGCGCGCGCAAATTAACCAATACCCTTGCTGGCTTGTGGTGTAGCGAAAGCCATCGCCCTTTGGTTTATACCCTCAAAAGCATCTCTTCTCCCACATTCGCACCTAACCTACTTTCAGAATTACGCGCTCTATATAAGTGCTTGAGTTAGCATTGCAAATTTGAGCACCCTCCCGTTGCACAAACTGTTAGGCTTCCTAGCTAGTTTGCCAATCCAAATACCCCAGGAAGCAGACATCTTAGCCAGCAGGCGACAATGGCAAAGAACTATTCAGCCTCGGTTTGGCTGATGCTGATCCTCCTTGTATTACTGGTTTTTGTTGGTGGCATCCTGACCATCCAGATGCGTCAACAGGCGTAAGCTGCTGTTTTTGCATAAACACAAGATATTTTTGCTGCCTAAAATTAAGTTATTACTCTAGCTACTTGTGTTTTGTTCATCATTTGTGGCAGCTGAGATTCAGCAAAACTGCCCGCCAATCCATGGAGGCTCATAAATACTCATTGGGCAGGATCTCTCCTTGGTGTAAGAAGTTCTGTATGTGAACCAAATACTGATATGTTCGCAAGGTGTGAGGTGTCAATATGTGTATGTTTGTATTGTGACCCGGTGTATGAATAATGTTGGTGTGTATATGTTTGTATTGATTTTTGTATATTGTGACATGGTTTATGAAAAATATGTGAGTTCTCCTGCTCATACATGAAATTTTTTTGTTCAGGCCCATCTGTTATGAATATATGTTTGGTGTATGTCTCATTAAAAAGGTATTTGTGTCACATACCAAATATTGCAACGTTTTGAACTTCAGAAATTTGCAATCTTTCCTATTTTTAGGATTATTAAATCTCTTTTGAAGATTTCAGAGCATTTTTAAAATAGCAAAGTAAGATGTAATAGTTGCACTCGCGTTATGTTCATTACCATGTGGGAGTATAACAGTATAAGCTACTCAAGGAAGTAATGTTGCATGGACTTCATGTTTACCTACGTACTCCCCCTGTCCCAGTAGTATCAAAAACACTCTTATACTATGGGAACAGGGGGCTCATAGTTGCGAAGAGTTTGATACCCGTGATCTATAACAGTATACTGAGTTCATTAGACCCACCAACCCAGATATGCATCTCCAAATAGAGCAATATGAAGCTTGAAAGGATTGATAATAATTTTGTAACCAATCTGCAAGTTGAGCCATCACTAAAGCAAAAATACACAACTACTAAATACAACCACATGATTTGCAGATTTGTCATAAGCAACCTGGCAGAATATCAATAAAAAAAAATGCAAACACCATAAACAACCTTTTGTTTTCATAGTGGTACCACAACTAAAAACAGGAGTACCAACTTCCAACATGATGTCAATCACGAGCGAAAGAGGGGAATTTCATCAGTTCCTTCTCTAGGAACAGCATCGAGCAGGTGAGACGCACTGGAGTTCATTGCTGGAGCTTGTCCCCCAAACTGGAGTGCAAGGGAACATTGCCTGAGCTCATCGAGATCTTACCATCATAATATGTGTTAATTCTTGGAGAGTCAATTATATTTTTCAATAAAAAATAAACATGCTTGGAGAATATGTGATTTCCAGCTGGAAAAAAATGACGGATTGATGTCTGTATATTTTACTGGTGTAAAAAAGTGTGGAAAACGACAATCCAATCAGGCCATAAAAGAGTCCGCTCTCGCAAAACTACCGTTGCTCCACTTGACAACTAGTGCAAGCGAACAAAGTTGGTGCCTTGTCTTAGAACATACAGTATAAAACCTTTGTCAAGATGGACCGTTGCATGCTAGCATGCATACATATTTGGACAAGCTTAGTAACAACTGGTGTAGCTCTTTGCCCTTGCTCTCAGTGATGGAGCCGTGGAATGTTACCATCATCCTTTTTAGAACTGTTGCCCAACTGAATAACCGTTTCAAAAGGGCGACTTCATGCTCAGTTCCGTACTTCTTCGAGGCTGTTCAGCCAGAGTTCTTAGTTTTCCAGTTTGGTGGCCGATCACATATACAACCTAAGGATCAGATCAGATCCTCCAACATTTGAAGCTGAAAACATCTAACCTGGAGGTAAAGCTCTGCTCCAATTTTGCTAAGCTAGATTTCTGGTGGGAATATCCAAGTTCCATTGCAAAGCAAGTTGTATTTCCTGTAAAGAATAACATAATCAAATAGTGGTCACAGACCATGATGGCTTGAACTTGCCTAAAGAAGGCAACCAAAAGAGAAGCACCTCCAGGCCTCTCATATGTCAACAGCAAAACCAGAGTCAATAGGAAACATCACAAGATAGTTTGAGAGGCAACAGTTCAAATACTCTCGGACGACACATGCTTCCGAGTCGCTGCACAATTCATTACAAAAAAAATACTATATATCACCGACATCTGTATGTATAATACATCAAACTGGTCTTGACGTTCATCTGGATCAATGTAAAAGTAGCAACTAATATAATTTACCAGCATACTAAAGTGGACGGTTTTGAAGTTTGGGGTTTGGATATTAGACTTTGGTGGTAGTTCAGAGTTATAATATGGACTTCTTCTCTAGCGGATGTGATTGTAACTATTAATTGTTCCCCTGTAGACTGTAGCCTTCGGAGCATCAGAAGTCCCGAAAACGTTCCAGATCCGCAGTTCCTCATCTGCCGCAGCAGATGCCACTGTGCAACCATCAGGGCTCTGCAAAGGTCAACAAAAGACAACCATAATAAGCCATCTGTGCACACAATGTGTGTCAACTTAGCTACAAGCATAGGGAGCAAAGATTACCTGGGCCATGTAGAGGACAGGGAAAGTATGGCCATTGAGTTCAGCTATCTTAACCATCGACGGGTACTTCCATAGGGTGAGCTGATACTGCATGAATCCATGCGAGCTCAACAGCTCTCTGTCATTCTTGTTCCAGAGCAGTGCACACACTTGTGACCCAGTGTCGACAGAGTTAAGGCATGCGCCAGTTTGTGTGTTCCAAAACTTGATGCATCGGTCATTTACGCCAGCGCCGGATGCCAGCAGGTTGCTCTGGAATGGGCACCATGCAAGCGCCTTCACGGCAGCCAAGTGGTCGTCAAGCCTGTGTAACCATTGGGTGCGACCTGTAGACTGCGCAGATGATGCCATAGACACATCCCATATGTGGAGGAGGTTGTCATTCCCACCGCTGGCCAGCTTCTGGCCTGATTCTGACCACTTAAGTCCACACACCTCCCGCTCGTGCCCATTGTAAGTCTGCACAGCATGGTTCCTGATCCTCATATCATTGTTCACAATCTTGTCGTCCATATCACCAGCAGTCAGGATGTTGTTGTTCCATGCCAGTGAACCAACTCTTGACTCATGCACGCCTTGCAGTGTTCTCCGCTGCAGAATGAAAATCATGATCAGCGACCAAACATAAAAATAAAGCTGCTAATAAAGCATTAACAGGAGAGGCCAAAAAGCACCAACCAGTCGATTAGAGCTGGAATCCCAGAGCTGGACAGCTGAGGAGTGAAGGCCAATAGCAATGTGCCGGCCATCAGGAGCCCAGCTAACACTAGTGACAGGGCCATCATCCTCATCAACGGTAACGAGCTCAGATGTGGAGCCACTTGAGGCGTCCCAAAGGTATACCGTGTTGCCCAGTGCAATCGACAGCACATTGGCGCTTCCCCAGTCCAGCAGGTTAAGGTAGTAATCGTCAACTAGGCCTGGCACATCCAGCATCCTCTCTGGAGACTGCATCAGGTTTACAATGTACGTCGAGTCAGCAATCATCACCAATCAGCACTAAAACTGGAACACCAATGAGCACCACCACAACAAAGCGTGCCGTACCTGGGGTATGTATCAACACTGCTTCGCCGGTTTGTCCTGGATGGAAGCCGTATCAGCACGCAGCTCTGCGAGGAAGTTGTTGGCAGGCTCAGGCAGCCTGTTCTGGAACGCGAGGATCCTGGTGCGGTTGTTGAGCAGCTTCTCGGATAGCAGTCTCCGGTATGCCTCCTTGGCCGGCGACGCCATCGCCGTGTTCTCCTTGTCCTTCCTCGGCTCCGTCAGAAGGTAGTGCGCCATGTCCATGTCCATCGCTGACCTGTTCGGGATGAACCTGTCGCCCTGGAAAGCAAGAAGATTTAAACCTGTTCAGTCAGGCATTTCGTCGAACGGCCTCCACGCACAGGGCGCAGGCAAAGGGGGGCACGCGATGGAGAACTCACATAGCGCTTGACGGCAGGGCTGCCGGACGGCGAGCAGAGCGACGGCATGTAGGGGCTCGAGCCTGCCTCCTGGGGCGGCGGCCACGGTGACGAACATCGCCCGCTGCTCCTCTCTGGTGATGTCATGTCCTCGGTCAGCATCATCAAGAACGGCAAGAAACAGCAATCGTATTGATAAAAACAGGATTAGGGCAAACAGAGCGATTCAATTCGACCCGGAAATCGACAAGAAACCGTAAGCCAAATGGATTCAAGAAACGAGATCCTGGAGACTAGCACGCGCGCGGACAAGATTCAAGAAACGAGACAGGGGACCAGCAACCAAACGGGCGTTGAGCGTGAGGCGGATCCCGGAGAGCTTCGCGCGCGATCGAGACGGCGTTCCAGCGGGCGTTGGATCCGTTGGCTCGCGAGACCGGGGAGCGGGCGGATGTGGATTGCTTGGCGGCAGAGTAAATTGTGCTACGGGGGAAGGAGGGAGGCGGAGAAGAAGAAGAAAGGGCGCGAGAAATAGCCGTTGGGTACCCCGTTCCCGCGTTTTCTCTCGCTAGCACCGCCACCGCGTAACGCGCACGCGAATCGATTTTTTTTAATTCTTTTTTGAGGGAATCGTGTCGGGTTTCCTATTCACAGAGCGTTCTGGGCCGATGGCAGAATTCTTTTCCTTGTCTGTTCTTTTCCCTTTTTAAGAAAGTTCAAACTTCAAACTGATATTGTTTGGGTGTGTCTAGGGCACATCTAGATATGCTCTAGTTATTGTACATCTAAATGACTCACTTAAACTATAAAGAAAAAGAAAAAAACTAATGAAAATGCTTGCATGAATCTTCACGGAAAATCAATGACATAGGAGTTAGATGTGCAATACTTAGGTTACATCTAGATGTGCTTTAGAGAAACTGATGCAAATTTAATATTGTTTAGACTTCCAAAATATTCCTATTTTCGAATCTTGTTCACAAATTCATAAACCCTTCGCTTTTTAAAAAAAGTTCGGTAATTTTGGAAAAGTTCGTGCTTTCCAAAAGATTACCAGAATTTCAAAAAATGTTCGTATGATCAAATAGTGTTTGAAAATTTTCATATATGTTCACCTTTTCAAGAAATGTTCAGGGTTTCAGTTTTTTTTTCATTTTGTTCAAAGATTCTGAAATTGTTCATATTATCAAATTTCGTTTGGAGTTTCAAAAAATGATCACATTTTCAAAAAAGCGGAATTTAAAAAAGGACCATTTGCATTTCTGTCCCTAACTCGAACCCACTACTCAGATTTACCCCTAATTTTGAAGTGTGCTCAAATTTACTCCTCTGCTGTTAGGTGACCTTATAAAAATGTCCTTCCGTACCGTTTCCGTTAGGTCAAAGGCCTTTGACCGTCTGTCGGACGTTTCCTGGACATTTTGCCCCTGCCTCCATGTGTCACTTACATGTGGGACCCACCAAGAGGAAAAATAAAAAATAATCTCCTATTCTAAGTCAAGCTAGTCAACATTGACTAGGTCAACAAAGGACATGGGTCCATATGTCAGGGCCTCATTATTTATTAATTACTATGATAATTAGCTTTGCTTTTTAGCACACCCGGAAAAAACATGTCAGGGCCTGGATATTTAGCACTATTAATTATGGAGGGCCCACAAGTCATACTCACAGGTGATAATTACGTGACCTATCAGGCACACTTGGCCGTACCTCATCCTGGCGATTTCACCGTCGGCGACCACAAAATCGCGACCGAGGCACATCGGGTTCGCTCTACAGAGGACGGTTGGACGCACTGCTAGCACCTACGCGTAGCTGGAGACTAGGCGCATCTATTGGTGGTGGAGTTGGTCCAAATGGTCGCCGGAATCGGGGACGGTGACGAGCAGAGCGGCGGCTGAGCTACAGTTTGGTCGTGTGCGTTGTCGTGTGATGAAAACGAGCGGACTACGCGTCTTGGTGGCTTCCAGTGGCCTTCAGGATCACTCTATAACAACACAAGGACACTGGGGGCTTGGCATCGATGCATGCAACGGCCATGGCGGCTGGCGGCGCTCGGGCTTGTGGGGATGCGGCTAGCGGAAGAAATTGACGGGCTTAAACACAAGGGGGGAGCAGGAGCGCACAACGATCTCGCCGGAATCAACAGAAGGCTCGGGGAAGGTCAGACGACGGCGAATCTAGGCCGGTGGCCGGCGAGCAGAGGCGGCCGAGATTGCTTCGATGGCGGAGTTGCAGGGCACCCGAGGTCATGATCCACGGTGTGGTGATGCTATGCTTGACGGCGGGACTCGGAGACATGCCGGTGCGGCTTCTCCGTGCCGTTGTCCACGAGAACGGCGGTGCTCGGGTGAGCGTGCGGGTGAGCGTGCGAGCACATGCCCTCGGGAGAGGAAGACGATGGCCAGCCAGAGAGCTGGGCTGGCTGGGCCGTCCGTGGCCAAAAGGTAAGTGCGCCCTGTCTCTTCTCTTTTTTTTTCAGGGGCACAACTGTCCATCAAACGTCTAGAAAACGGTCAAAGGCCTTTGACCTAACGGAAACGGCATGGAAGGGCATTTCTGTAAGGTCACCTAACGGCAGAGGGGCAAATTTGAGCACACTTCGAAATTAAGGGTAAATCTGAGTAGTGGGTTCGAGTTAGGGACACAAATGTAAAAGACCCTTTAAAAAATGTTCCCTTTTCCAATTTTCGTTCACAAATTTATAAAATGTTAACACTTTTTCAAACTTTTCCAGATTTACAAAAATGTTTGTGGATTTCAAAAAACGTCTTCTTTTTCAGAAATTTGTTCGGAATTTCAAAAAATGTTCCTGTTTCCAAATTTTGTTCCCAAATTTAAAAAAGATCCGCTTTTTTGAAAAATATTCGGGAATCATCAAGAACGGCAATCGTATTGAATCAAACAAGGTTAGGGCAAACAGAGCGATTCAATTCGACCCGGAAGTCGACAAGAAACCGTAAGTCCAATAACGCGGGCACAGAACTAGTAAATCAGACCAGCTCGGTAAAATGATCACCAGCAACAGGCGCGGACCCTAAATGCGAAGAAGATTCTACCAAAAAAAGATGGCAAGATTAGCAGCACGGACGAGGCAAAGGATCGATCGGTCGGAGACTAGCATCTGTATGTTGAATCCTGAAAGTTTGCCATCTAAGATTCCACGATACTCACATATCTTTTTCTTGGACTAGTAGCGAGCAGCCGGCCAAAAACGAAAAGTTTTGTTCCTTAATAATCTATAAATAGTAATAATCTCTCCCCTCTAATTTATATACTAAAAAACAAATTCATATATTAAAAAAATATATCAAGTAAATAGACAAAAAACATCCATGTGGAAATGTGTGAATGCATTTAATTTGAGTTTTCAATTTTTTTTAAAACTCATAATTTTTAAACCGCGTGTCGAAATTAAGATCCGTTTTCACCGTTGGATCCTCGCAACGTGCTCTTCGAAACTAGATCCCGCATGGATATGTTTCGACGAAACAGTCTTCCTGTCAACTAAACATTAATATATGTGCAACTAGACTACATGCAGCGCCAACTGAGCATATGCTGTTGGGGAACGTAGCAGAAATTCCAAATTTTCCTACGAGTCACCAAGATCCATCTATGGAGAAACTAGCAACGAGGGGAAGGAGAGTGCATCTACATACCCTTGTAGATCGCTAAGCGGAAGCGTTCAAGAGAACATGGTTGAAGGAGTCGTACTCGTCGTGATTCAAATCACCGGAGATCCTAGTGCCGAACGGACGGCACCTCCGCGTTCAACACACGCACAGCCCGGTGACGTCTCCCATGCCTTGATCCAGCAAGGAGAGAGGGAGAGGTTGAGGAAGACTCCATCCACCAGCAGCACGACGGCGTGGTGGTGGTGGAGGAGCGTGGCAATCCTGCAGGGCTTCGCCAAGCACCGCAGGAGAGGAGGAGGACTTGGGAGAGGGGGAGGGCTGCGCCAGAACTTCGTGTGAAGCTCCCATGTGCCTCCCCACTATATATAGGGGTGGAGGGGGCTGGTTTCTTGCCCTCCAAGTCCATTAGGGCGTTGGCATACGTGGGAGGAAAGAAATCTCATCATTTCCTTCCCCACCGATTGTTATCCCCCCTTTTTAGGGATCTTGATCTTATCCCTTCGGGATATGATCTTATTCCTTCTAAGGGGGATCTTGGTGCGCCTTGACCAGGGGTGTGGAGCCTTGCCCCCACTATCCACGTTCATGTGGGCCCCCCCATGCAGGTGGGCCCCACTCCGGAACCTTCTAGAACCTTCCCGGTACAATACCGAAAAATCCCGAACATTTTTCGGTGGCCAAAATAGGACTTCCCATATATAAATCTTTACCTTCGGAGCATTTCGGAACTCCTCGTGACGTCCGGGATCTCATCCGGGACTCCGAACAACATTCAGTAACCATATACAAACTTCCTTTATAACCCCAGCGTCATCGAACCTTAAGTGTGTAGACCCTACGGGTTCGGGAACCATGCAAACCTGACCGAGACAACTCTCTGGCCAATAACCAACAGCGAGATCTGGATACCCATGTTGGCTCCCACATGTTCCACGATGATCTCATCGGATGAACCACGATGTCGAGGATTCAATCAATCCTGTATTCAATTCCCTTTGTCTAACGGTATTGTACTTGCCCGAGATTCGATCGTCGGTATACCGATACCTTGTTCAATCTCATTACCGGCAAGTCTCTTTACTCGTTCCGTAACACATCATCCCATGATCAACCCCTTGGTCACATTGTGCACATTATGATGATGTCCTACCGAGTGGGCCCAGAGATACCTCTCCGTCACACGGAGTGACAAATCCCAGTCTCGATTCGTGCCAACCCAACAGACACTTTCGGAGATACCTGTAGTGCACCTTTATAGCCACCCAGTTACGTTGTGACGTTTGGTACACCCAAAGCATTCCTACGGTATCCGGGAGTTGCACAATCTCATGGTCTAAGGAAAATGATACTTGACATTAGAAAAGCTTTAGCATACGAACTACGATCTTTGTGCTAGGCTTAGGATTGGGTCTTGTCCATCACATCATTCTTCTAATGATGTGATCCCGTTATCAACAACATCCAATGTCCATGGTCAGGAAACCGTAACCATCTATTGATCAACGAGCTAGTCAACTAGAGGCTTACTAGGGACATGGTGTTGTCTATGTACCCACACATGTATCTGAGTTTCCTATCAATACAATTATATCATGGATAATAAACGACTATCATGAACAAGGAAATATAATAATAACTAATGTATTATTGCCTCTAGGGCATATTTCCAACAGTCTCCCACTTGCACTAGAGTCAATAATCTAGTTCACATTGCCATGTGATTAACACTCACAGGTCACATCACCATGTGACCGACATCCAAAGAGTTTACTAGTGTCACTAAACTATTTCACATCGTCATGTGATTAAGACTCAATGAGTTCTGGGGTTTGATCATGTTTTGCTTGTAAGAGAGGTTTTAGTCAACGGGCCTGCAACATTCAGATCCGTATGTACTTCGCAAATCTCTAGGTCATATTGCAAATGCTGCTTCCACGCTCTACTTGGAGCTATTCCAAATGGTTGCTCCACTATACGTATCCGGTTTGCTACTCAGAGTTATTCGGATAGGTGTTAAAGCTTGCATCGACGTAAACCTTTACGCCGAACTCTTTATCACCTCCATAATCGAGAAACATGTCCTTATTTACTCCAAGGACAATTTTGACCGCTGTCCAATGATCCATTCCTGGATCATTCTTGTACCCCTTGACTGACTCATGGCAAGGCACACTTCCGGTGCGGTACACAACATAGCATACTATAGAGCCTACGTCTAAAGCATAGGGGACGGCCTTCGTCCTTTCTCTCTTTTCTGCCGTGGTCGAGCTTTAACTCTTAACTTCATACCTTACAACTCAGGCAAGAACTCCTTCTTTGACTGATCCATCTTGAACACCTTCAAGATCATGTCAAGGTATGTGCTCATTTGAAAGTACCATTAAGCATTTTTGATCTATCCTCATAGATCTTGATGCTCAATGTTCAAGTAGCTTAATCTAGGTTTTCTATTGAAAAACACCTTTCAAATAACCCTATATGCTTTCCAGAAATTCTACATCATTTCTGATCAACAATATGTCAACAACATATACTCATCATAAATTCTATAGTGCTCCCACTCACTTCTTTGGAAATACAAGTTTGTCATGAACTTTGTATAAACCCAAAATATTTGATCATCTCATCAAAGCGCACATTCCAACTCTGAGATGCTTACTCCAGTCCTTAGAAGGATTGCTGGAGCCAGCATACCTTTTAGCATCCTTAGAATCGACAAAAACTTTTTGATTGTATCACATACAACCTTTCCATACGAAGACTGGTAAGGAAACTTGTTTTGACATCCATCTGCCAGATTTCATAAATGCAGCTAATGCTAACATGAATCCGACGGACTTAAGCATCTCTACGGATGAGAAAATCTCATCGTAGTCAACTCCTTGAACTTGTGAAAAACTCTTCGCCACAAGTCGAGCTTCATAGACGGTGACATTACCGTCCACGTCCGTCTTCTTCTTAAAGATCCATTTATCTCAATGGCTTGCCGATCATTGGGCAAGTCCACCAAAGTTGATGCTTTGTTCTGATACATGGATCCTATCTCGGATTTCATGGCTTCTAACCATTTGTCGGAATTTGGGCCCACCATCGCTTCTCCATAGCTCGTAGGTTCACTGTTGTCTAGCAACATGACCTTCAAGACAGGATCACCGTACCACTCTGAAGCAGTACGCGTCCTTATCGTCCTATGAGGTTCGGTAGTGACTTGATCCGAAGCTTCACGATCACTATCATAAGCTTCCACTTAAATTGGTGTAGGTGCCACAGGAACAACTTCCTGTGCCCTGCTACACACTGGTTGAAGTGATGGTTCAATAACCTCATCAAGTCTCCACCATCCTCCCACTCAATTCTTTCGAGAGAAACTTTTCCTCGAGAAAGGACCCGTTTCTAGAAACAATCACTTTTGCTTCCGGATCTGAATTAGGAGGTATACCCAACCATTTTGGGTATCCTATGAAGATGAATTTATCTGTTTTGGGTTCGAGCTTATCACGATGAAACTTTTTCACATAAGCGTCGCAGCCCCAAACTTTCAAGAAATGACAACTTAGGTTTCTCCAAACCATAGTTCAAACGGTGTCGTCTCAACGGAATTACATGGTGCCCTATTAAAGTGAGTGCGGTTGTCTCTAATGCCTAACCCATGAACGATAGTGGTAATTCGATAAGAGACATCATGGTACGCATCATATCCAATAGGGTGCAACTATGATGTTTGGACACACCATCAAACTATGGTGTTCCAGGCGGTATTAATTGTGAAACAATTTCCGCAATGTCTTAATTGCGTGCCAAAGCTCGTAACTCAGATACTCATCTCTATGATCATATCATAGACATGTTATCCTCTTGTCACGATGATCTTCAACTTCACTCTGAAATTACTTGAACTATTCAATAATTCAGACTTGTGTTTCATCAAGTAAATATACTCAGTATCTACTCAAATCATCCGTGAAGTAAGAATATAACGATATTCACTGCATGCCTCAGCACTCATTGGACTGCACACATCAAAATGTGTTACTTCCAAACAAGTTGCTATCTTGTTCCATTTTACTGAAAACGAGGCTTTCAGTCATCTTGCCCATGTGGTATGATTTGCATGTCTCAAGTGATTCAAAATCAAGTGAGTCCAAACGATCCATCTGCATGGAGTTTCTTCATGTGTATACACCAATAGACATGGTTCGCATGTCTCAATCTTTTCAAAACGAGTGAGTCCAAAGATCCATCAACATGGAGCTTCTTCATGCGTTTTATACCAATATGACTTACATGGCAGTGCCACAAGTAAGTGGTACTATCATTACTATCTTATATCTTTTGTCATGAAAATGTGTATCACTACGATCGAGATTCAATAAACCATTCTTTTAGGTGCAAGACCATTGAAGGTATTATTCAAATAAATAGAGTAATCATTATTCTCCTTAAATGAATAACCGTATTGCGATAGACATAATCCAATCATGTCTATACTCAACGCAAACACCAAATGACAATTATTCAGGTTTAATACTAATCTTGATGGTAGAGGGAGCGTGCGATGTTTGATCACATCAAACTTGGAAACACTTCCAACTCATATCGTCGGCTCACCTTTAGCTAGTCTCCATTTATTACGTAGCTCTTTTATTTCGAGTTACTAACACTTAGCAACCGAACCGGTATCTAATACCCTGGTGCTACTAGGAGTACTAGTAAAGTACACAATAACTTAATGTATATCCAATATACTTCTATCGACCTTGCCAGCCTTCTCATCTACCAAGTATCTAGGGTAATTCTGCTCCAGTGGCTGTTCCCCTTATTACAGAAGCACTTAGTCTCGGGTTTGGGTTGAACCTCGGGTTTCTTCACTAGAGCAGCAACTGATTTGCCGTTTCATGAAGTATCCCTGCTTGCCCTTGCCCTTCTTGAAACTAGTGGTTTCACCAACCATCAAACAATTGATGCTCCTTCTTGATTTCTACTTTCGCGGTGTCAAACATCGCGAATACCTCAAGGATCATCATATCTATCCCTGATATGTTATAGTTCATCACGAAGCTCTAGCAACTTGGTGGCAATGACTTTGGAGAAACATCACTATCTCTGGAAGATCAACTCCCACTCGATTCAAGTGATTATCGCACTCAGACAATCTGAGCACAAGCTCAACGATTGAGCTTTTCTCCCTTAGTTTGCAGGCTAAGAAAATCGTCGGAGGTCTCATACCTCTTGACGTGGGCACGAGCCTGAAATCCCAATTTCAGCCCTCGAAACATCTCATATTTCCGCGACATTTCGAAAACGTCTTTGGTGCCTCAACTCTAAACCGTTTAACTGAACTATCACGTAGTTATCAAAACGTGTATGTCCGATGTTCGCAACATCCACAGACGACGTTTGGGGTTCAGCACACTGAGCGGTGCATTAAGGACATAAGCTTTTTATTGTCTGCATAATCGCTATTGTCAACTTTCAACTATATTTTTTCTAGGAACATATCTAAACAGTGGAACTAAAGCGCGAGCTTACGACATAATTTGCAAAGATCTTTTGACTATGTTCAGGATAATTAAGTTCATCTTATGAACTCCCACTCAGATAGACATCCCTCTAGTCATCTAAGTGATTACATGATCCGAGTCAACTAGGCCGTGTCCGATCATCACGTGAGATGGACTAGTCATCATCGGTGAACATCTTCATGTTGATCGTATCCTCCATACGACTCATGCTCGACCTTTCGGTCTCTTGTGTTCCGAGGCCATGTCTGTACATGCTAGGCTCGTCAAGTCAACCTAAGTGTTTCGCGTGTGTAAATCTGGCTTACACCTGTTGTATGCGAACGTAAGAATCTATCACACCCGATCATCACGTGGTGCTTCAAAACGACGAACTTTCGCAACGGTGCACAGTTAGGGGGAACGCTTTCTTGAAATTTTAATGAGGGATCATCTTATTTACTACCGTCGTTCTAAGCAAATAAGATGCATAAACATGATAAACATCACATGCAATCAAATAGTGACATGATATGGCCAATATCATTTTGCTCCTTTTGATCTCCATCTTCGGAGCTCCATGATCATCATCGTCACCGGCATGACACCATAATCTCCATCATCGTGTCTCTATGAAGTTGTCTCGCCAACTTATTACTTCTACTACTATGGCTACCGGTTAGCAATAAAGTAAAGTAATTACATGGCGTTGTTCAATGACACGTAGGTCATACAATAAATAAAGACAACTCCTATGGCTCCTGCCGGTTGTCATACTCATCGACATGCAAGTCGTGATTCCTATTACAAGAACATGATCAATCTCATACATCACATATCATTCATCACATTCTTCTTGGCCATATCACATCACATAGCATACCCTGCAAAAACAAGTTAGATGTCCTCTAATTGTTGTTTGCATGTTTTACGTGGCTGCTATGGGTTTCTTGCAAGAACGTTTCTTACCTACGCAAAAACCACAACGTGGTATGTCAATTGCTATTTACCCTTCATAAGGACCCTTTTCATCGAATCCGATCCGATTAAAGTAGGAGAGACTGGCACCCGCTAGCCACCTTATGCACCAAGTGCATGTCAGTTGGTGGAACCTGTCTCACGTAAGTGTACGTGTAAGGTCGGTCCGGGCCGCTTCATCCCACAATGCCGCCGAATCAAGATTGGACTAGTAATGGTAAGCATATTGAACAAAATCAATGCCCACAACTACTTTGTGTTCTACTCGTGCAAAGAATCTACGCAATAGACCTAGCTCATGATGCCACTGTTGGGGAACGTAGCAGAAATTCAAAATTTTCCTACGAGTCACCAAGATCCATCTATGGAGAAACTAGCAACGAGGGGAAGGAGAGTGTATCTACATACCCTTGTAGATCGCTAAGCAGAAGCGTTCAAGAGAACGGGGTTGAAGGAGTCGTACTCGTCGTGATCCAAATCACCGGAGATCCTAGTGCCGAACGGACGGCACCTCCGTGTTCAACACACGTACAGCCCGGTGACGTCTCCCATGCCTTGATCCAGCAAGGAGAGAGGGAGAGGTTGAGGAAGACTCCATCCACCAGTAGCACGACGGCGTGGTGGTGGTGGAGGAGCGTGGCAATCCTGCAGGGCTTCGCCAAGCACCGCGAGAGAGGAGGAGGACTTGGGAGAGGGGGAGGGCCGCGCCAGAACTTCGTGTGAAGCTCCCATGTGCCTCCCCACTATATATAGGGGTGGAGGGGGCTGGTTTCTTGCCCTCCAAGTCCATTGGGGCGTTGGCATACGTGGGAGGAAAGAAATCCCATCATTTTCTTCCCCACCGATTGTTATCCCCCCTTTTTAGGGATCTTGATCTTATCCCTTCGGGATATGATCTTATTCCTTCTAAGGGGGGATCTTGGTGCGCCTTGACCAGGGGTGTGGAGCCTTGCCCCCACTACCCACGTTCATGTGGGTCCCCCCATACAGGTGGGCCCCACTCCGGAACCTTTTAGAACCTTCCCTGTACAATACCGAAAAATCCCGAACATTTTCCGGTGGCCAAAATAGGACTTCCCATATATAAATCTTTACCTTCGGACCATTCCGGAACTCCTCGTGACGTCCGGGATCTCATCCGGGATTCCGAACAACATTCGGTAACCACATACAAACTTCCTTTATAACCCTAGCGTCATCGAACCTTAAGTGTGTAGACCCTACGGGTTCGGGAACCATGCAGACCTGACCGAGACAACTCTCTGGCCAATAACCAACAGCGGGATCTGGATACCCATGTTGGCTCCCACATGTTCCACGATGATCTCATCGGATGAACCACGATGTCGAGGATTCAATCAATCCCGTATTCAATTCCCTTTGTCTAACGGTATTGTACTTACCCGAGATTCGATCGTTGGTATACCGATACCTTGTTCAATCTCGTTACCGGCAAGTCTCTTTACTCGTTCCGTAACACATCATCCCGTGATCAACCCCTTGGTCACATTGTGCACATTATGATGATGTCCTACCGAGTGGGCCCAGAGATACCTCTCCGTCACACGGAGTGACAAATCCCAGTCTCGATTCGTGCTAACCCAACAGACACTTTCGGAGATACCTGTAGTGCACCTTTATAGCCACCCAGTTACGTTGTGACGTTTGGTACACCCAAAGCATTCCTACGGTATCCGGGAGTTGCACAATCTCATGGTCTAAGGAAATGATACTTGACATTAGAAAAGCTTTAGCATACGAACTACGATCTTTGTGCTAGGCTTAGGATTGGGTCTTGTCCATCACATCATTCTTCTAATAATGTGATCCCGTTATCAACGACATCCAATGTCCATGGTCAGGAAACCGTAACCATCTATTGATCAACGAGCTAGTCAACTAGAGGCTTACTAAGGACATGGTGTTTTCTATGTACCCACACATGTATCTGAGTTTCCTATCAATACAATTATAGCATGGATAATAAACGATTATCATGAACAAGGAAATATAATAATAACTAATTTATTATTGCCTCTAGGGCATATTTCCAACATATGCGTGTGCCACTAGTCCTTTTGCCAACTAAATTTCAATGTGTGTGCAACTTAGACTAAATTAGAAGCCAACTGAGTATATGTGTGTGCAACTAGTCTTCCTGCCAACTAAACATCAATGCGTGTGCAACTAGACTACATTACAAGCGAAGTAAACATCAATGTGTGTGCAACTAGACTAAATTACAAGCCAACTAAACATCAATGTGTGTGCAACTAGTCCTTCTACCAACTAAACATCAATGTGTGTGCAACTAGACTAAATTACAAGCCAACTAAACATCAATGTGTGCGCAACTAGTCCTTCTACCAACTAAATATCAATGTGTGTGCAATTAGACTACATTACAAGCCAACTAAGCGTCAATGTGTGTGCAATTAGACTAAATTATAAGCCAACTAAGCATGTATGTGTGCAACTAGTCTTCTTGCCAACTAAACATCAATGTGTATGCAACTAGACTAAATTACAAGCCAACTAAACATCAATCTGTGTGCAAGTAGACTACATTATAAACCAACTAAACATCAATATATGTGCAACTAGATTATATTACAAGCCAACTAAGCACAAAGTAACTGAATATAAGACACCCCTGATTACATCCATTACTATGCTGGAGAGTGGAGAGTGTGCAACTTTAGACGAAAATCCAATGGCACCGCGACCAAAGCAACAACAACGCTCCAACTTGTACTCGTCTTGCTAGATTCAACATGAATGCCGCCGCACGTGTGCAATTTTAGAAGTATGGTTGTGAGTTATGATCTTAAAAAATTATAAGATGATAATTTACAGAAAATAGACAAAGGGATATGTATATTTTGTACAAGCTGAGGATAAAAATGCAAAAGAACCAAAGAGATAAGGTTCTCATCGTTTATGGTTACGAATCAATCGATTCGTTTGCTGCTACTTCTAAACGAAGACACAGCCGCCGCGAGGATCCAACAACACTGCTTTGCTTGTGCGCTGTTGAGATGGAGGGCGTCGTCGTCGTCGTTCATTGGCCGTTGGCTGTTGTTGTTGCTGCTTTTGCGATCACACCGCGGAGACCGCGGGGTTCGGCTCCTCTGCAGTCGAACTACTACAGCACGCGTGCTGTAGACATCCACATTGGCCGTCAATTCCCATCTGACCGCTCTCATTTTTTTCTACTTAATTCTGTTAATAATAAAGCCTTTATGTATTCTGATAAGTGCTTCCGTTCACACTCCACACCACACAGTAAAGACTGGAGAGCAAAGAGATCGAGGCAGGGGCGAGCAGACGACCTCGCTGCCGGCGAGGGTTCGTATCTCCAGCCAAGCGCACTCCCTCCCCTAGCGACGGTCCGGCGGATGGACCCCCATGCCCAATTGCTGCGCCGCGACTGTGTCCCCGGCTTTCCCAGGATCCGCCACAAGGCGCCGTTCCCTGGGCTCACCGGCCGACGCCGTCCTTGGGCTCACCGGCGACGCCGCGGAAGGAAGGTATGTGGGAGGACTCCACCCTCCTCAGGCTGCGCCGCCCTACGTCCCCCACCTCGATGGAAGCTGCCCGCTTCCTCCAGCCACTCGCCGATGGGGATCTGCCGGCCGCCCGGCCCCACACCGCCACCGTCCAGGAAGGAGATATCGCCGTGCGGTCGCTTCTTGAGCTCGGGAGAGGCACAGGTCAGTACGTGGCTAGTTCCTACCTTGTAGTGTGTACCATGATAGTATGTTTGATCCCCTGTCCATTGATATTGTCCGTCCAAATCTTCAGAATTATATGTATGTAGCCTGTATTTCTCAACGTTGCTGTGTTGTGGTCTAAATACCGATTGTTATCTTACTGCAATTGCATTTGATTTGATTGCACCGTTGTGTCGTGGTCTCACTCTCCATAGAGATTTAGGCATGGTTCTGACTAGCAAATTTCTAGAATACTGTAAGTCAATTTTTGGTTCATCTTGTTTGGAAACCAGGATACTGTGATGTAAATGCTCAAGTCCTTGCCCCTTCACACATCAGCAAAACTAAGTGCTACTCTACTTTTATTTTTCCTCACTTTAAAACAGATAAACAGAAGCAAAAGTTGATCTTCCTGTTCACATATCATAACAGGATGCAGAGGTTGCTCTCTCTGTATTTGCCTTAAGTACTAAACACATCACAAATAGAAGGAATTACTAGCTGCAGTTCATGGCTGTAGTCACGGCTGTAGTTGAGGTTGATGCAGAGGAGCCGAACCACACAAATGCATGACTCTCCTCTTATTTCTCTATCAAACTATTGTCATATCCGAGGAAAATATGAATTCTTTTCCAAGTCCCAAATATCATTGGCTTCACTCTGTATATTAAAGAGAGACATACCAAATTTTATACACACAAAAAATCATATTGCTTACAAATGGATTTTAGGAATTTTGGACAAGATAAGTGGAATACCGTTAGTAAACGAGCATAGTACCCATATTCCTGCAAACCATCTGCATTTGTTCCAGCCATTTTCTCTATAGGTGCTTCGCATTGTGCAACTGGAATGTACTTCTCTCCTGTCTATGCAAAAAATAAATCAGAATAAACATTAGTTGAGTTACTAGTAAATCTATAGGCTGTTTTGATAAGTGATAAGAGATTTACAGAAGAAGATTGTTTTTCGGGAATGACTTTAGCTGCCCCTTTTTTCTTTTTACTGGGATGTTGATTATCAAGCCATGATTTCATCCTTTTTGAAGTCTTCTGCTGAATTTCCTTTTTCTTCAAACAAGCTGTTTGCAAACAAATGTCTGGTTGATATAGCTTCAGTTCTGCATGTAGTAGTAGGAGCTTTGTCTTCAACTTGCTTCTTTAGATTCTTCAAAGCATCATCTACTAATTTTATGCACTCTTGTGATGCAACTGCTTGGGAAGCTATGCCAAGGAACTCTAACATCATCCAAAAGGTGCAGGAATAAATTTTGGATCTCCTTCCTTCCTTATTACTTCTAATTTTCTACTAGTTGTTTGGAGGGTGTGACTCCTCTGCAATTTAGCTGCTGAATTTATTAAAATTGATGTTACCTGTTTGAATCTTCATTGCCGTTAATCATATTCTCCACTAAACCTTGTCTTTTTTTGTAATCTGTGATCATATAGCAAAATCAGTCTAGGAATTCTCTTGTTGCCTTGAGAACATGAATAGAATCAGACTACATGTCACATACCTTGAGATTGATCAGCTTCTTTTTCGTTGCTAGGAGAAGGATGGTAAAAGTGAGTTCAAAAGGGAGATCATCCACACCACTTGCAGATCAGCGGGAGGAGAACAATCAGTAGAGCAATAGGGCAAAAGGGGGATTTTTATGCCACATAAACTTGCAGATCAACATGAAGAGGACAGAGATAGGGAAAAAGGGGATCTCTATGCCGCCCATAGATCAACATATACCTTGGTCACGTTGTGGCTACAAGGAGGATGATCAAGGAGGACTGGGGAAGACGGGCGGGATGACGGCATAGAGATCGCTGTTTGGCGCCAGCATTCTGTTTGGCGACGAAGGCATGGAGATCGCTGTTTGGCGCCAACGTGCGTTCTGTTTGGCGCCAAGCAGCCGTAGGAGATTTTTCAGCAGACAAATTGGATGTTTGTTTTCATTTTTTTTAAGAAATAAGTGGGGAAATTAGAGCGGTCAGATCGGAATTGACGGCCGATGTGGACGTCTACAACACGCATGCTGTAGTAGTTTGACTGTAGAGGAGCCAAACCCGAGACCGGGGAGGACGGTAGTTAGGGCATCTCCAGCCGTTGGCCCCCCAGGGGGCGTCTAAAAGCGCCGCATGGGGGTGAGCCGGCGGAAAAATGGCCCTGGGGCGAGTCGGTCCCCAGCCGTCGGCCCCCAGGGCCGCCCCCAGGCGCGTCTTTAAAAAAAAAAGAACCGTTCGGCGAAGTTATGATAAAAACTAGTTAAATTTGGGCCAAACATGGCAAGTTTCGGCGAAATTCGTCCAAACAATACATTAACCTAATCTAAAAAAAAGAAAAGGGCTGAATTCGTCGCCGCCGTCGCCGCCATCGTCCTCGTCGACCTTCTCCTCCTTGACGCGGGTGCCCCTGCTGGACCCCTGCCCGGTGTCGCCTTGGCGAACAGGCGGCGGCGCGTCGTTGTCGCCGTCGCTGTCGCATAAGACGACGACCCCGCCTTCCTCGCGGCCGCGTCGGTGCTCCTCGAAGCGGCGTAGGGCGGCGCGCTGACGCTCCTTCTCCATCGCAATGGAGTCCTGGCGCGCCCATTAGAGGGCCGCGTCGTCGTCGTCGTCGAACTCCGCCTTCACCGACGCCAGCCCCGGCTCCGTCTTCACTGGCGCCAGCCCCGGCTCCGTCTTCACCGGCGCCAGCCCCGGCTCCGTCTTTGGCTTGACGAAGCGCGGAGGAGCCGACGAGGACGAGGCGCGCCGGCCGCCCTCGTTGATGACGATGCCGGCGCTGCGAGTGCGCCGGCCAAGCGGCGTCTCCGCCGCGGGCTCGGCCTTGACGCCGAGCAGCGCCGGAGAGCCGGAGGAATGTGAAGAAGAGCGTGATGAGGAGGAAGAAGAGGAAGCGCCGAACCTCCTTGGCGCCCATGGCCCGACGCGTCGGTGCTGCGCCGGGGCGGCCACCCTCACCGGGGGTACGCCAACGGCGGGTCATTGCCGCCCTCGAGGTACGTGAGCACGCCCTCGAGTGTGCGGCCGGGGACGCCCCACCACAGGTGGCGCCCCTGGCTGTTCTGCCGGCCGCCGACCACCGGCGCGCCATTGGTGGACGCTAGTCGTTGCTGCTGGCGGCGCTCGAAATACACCGCCGAGGCCACGTGGTTGTCGGCGGCGTACTGGGGGAGGGCGAGTTGGGCGTCGGTGAGGGACGCGCGCACGATCTCGACCTCCTCGGCGAAGTACCTCGACTTCGTCATGGCGTCGGGCAACGAGGGAATGGGCACTCCCCCGGCGCTGAGTCTCCACCCCGTTGGCCCGGCGCGCATGTCCGGCGGCACCGGGATGTTCGCCTGGAACAGGAGCCAGGACTCCTGTTCGCGGAGCGAACGGCGGCCGAAGCCGTTGGCCGCCGCCTCGTCTCCCGGGAATCTTTCTGCCATGGCGACGTCGGGGCTGGGCGGGCTCGGGAGAGGTAGAGGGAGGGGCTGGGCGGCGGCGCTCGGGAGAGGCAGGGAGAGGGAGGGGCTGGACGGCGGCGAGGGGCGGGGCTGGTGTGGGCACAGGCGAGTGGAGGCCGCTGGCTTTTATAGCCGGGCCGCGCCCGTGTGTACGCGTGCGAGGGAGGGGAGGCGTCGGCGCGCCGTCCCGTGAAGTGCCGCCCATGAGGAATCAATGGCAAGGCTGACCGGCGGCAGCCTTGCCATTGATTCCCCGCGGGAACCGAGGCCGTTGGGGGAAGACGAGGCGCCGAGTCACTGACGCGGCTGGCCCGCGTCTTTTTCGCGCCAAAACAGCTCGCCCTGGCGCCCTCCAGCGCGCGGGTTCGGGCTAGGTCCGCCGGCGCTGTTTTCGGCCCAAGCCGGCGAAAATCGGGCTCCTGGGGGCGCGACTGGGCCGTTTTTTCGGCGCCGGCGCAAAAAAATCGCCTGGGGAGGCCTTCCTGGGGGCGCGGCTGGAGATGCCCTTACTCCCGGCGCCGTAGTTCCGCGAGGATGCAGGTTGCAGGCCAAGAGCCGGGTCGGTTGCTGCCGGCGAGCACCTTGACCCCACACGCCTAGTCATTCTTATGTCGCTGCTCTGCGTCACCCGCAGCTCCTGTAGCCTGCACCGGCATGTCTCCATTGAGCCAACCATGCAGCATCTGATTCAGTCGCCAGGGACCCGATCCCGTCATGGAGGAAGGAGTCCAACTGGACGGGTAAGTCGCGGTGGCCACCGAAAGCGGCGATGTCGCGCTCGAGAGGTGGGTCGACGGCCACCGACGCAAGTTGGGGCGGAGCGGCCGGCGCGAAGTGTAGCGGCGGGGGCAGACGTGAGGGGACGGGGAGGAAGGTCTGTGGATGATGTTGGATAACGACAAACGCCAACCGTCCGCATCACGATTGAGAGCGCCCGACAAAATAGCACTTGGATCACGCTCGCGATGGTTCGGGACGGGATCGTGCGGTCAAGAGCCCGGCCGCTCGGGTCGACGAAAGAGTGCGCGTGCACTAAGAAGAATTTAGGCTTTTTCTTACGTGCAGAATTATGAAAGTTTGCACTTTCAACAAGATGTCAGCAGTCAGCTAGGGATCACAAGTGTTAGAAGGGAGAGAGGGATTTGGTGGAGTAGTTGTTGTATTGCTTGAGCCTCATGGGCATATATATAGGAGTACAATGATCTACTTGGAGTACAAGACAAGGCATGAACAAATCCTAGTCTATCTCATCTTTACTAATAACCAATATACTCAACATCCCCCGCAGTCACAATGTAGCAACGCAGATGGTGAGACTGGAGAAGAATCCGAAGGCAAGCCGACGGACACCCCCCACAGTCGGAACGGTCGATGCATCGCGGAGTTGTGGCTGGAGTGGAAGCCGACGAGGTTGCTCAAGCAAAGCGGTAGCCCTTTATGTCGTTGTCGATGTAGCTGAGAGCGTGGGTGGTGGAGCCGTGGTCGAGGTAGCCGTGCGAAAAATGTCGTGGTCGATGTCAAGTCGGGGTGGCCGGTGTCGAGAAAGTCGTCGTGGAGCCGCGGGCGCAAGGGGGCGCCGAGTTAGCATGAGCGCAGTGGTGTCGAAATAGTGGTGCGCCGGGAAGATGTTGTTGACGAGGCGTCACGGCGGGTTTGCCAAGCCCAGGGACACATCGTGGACAAAGGCACGCACCGGTGTTGCCAGCACCGGGCATGCGTAGACTGACGAAGATGAAGTTGACGAAGCGCCGCACCAGGCTTGCCAGGCCCGGGGACACGTCGTGGGCGAAAGCACGCATTGGTGTTGCCAGCACCGGGCATGCGTAGACGAGGGACCAACACGAGTTGTACGCCATGTCGAAGAAGTCGAACGGGCCTGCAGAGAAGAACTCGACGACGGTTGCGGCGCCAATCGGCTCGGGCCCGATGTCGCCCGCGATGGTCGGAGTAGACGAAGTGGTCGGGGTAGATGACGGCGACACTGGCGATGGGCTGGTGCTGGACAAAGACGAACGGGGTGGACGGGCAGCGGCGACCAAAGAAGAGTGGCGGCGGCGGCCTGACGGCGACGGCGACAACTAGGTTAGGAGTGCGGCGGCGGTGCTCGAAGTAGGCAAAGAACCTTGACAGCGTGACGAAGACCGGCACGGATGGTGGCGTTCCCGCGCCAAGGGAGACGGCGCACCGCATACCACAGGAGGTCGACGCGCGGTGACGACGGAGAGGAGCGCGGGCCGCCGTGCTATTGCCCGAAGGGGCGATGCAGCAGCGGCGGGCAGGTCGGGGCGGCGACAGGGACCGCGGGCCGCGGCGCGACAGCTCGAAGGGGCGGCGCGGCGGAGGAGCACGGGTCGGTGCAACCGCGGGGACGGCCTCGGGACGGCGGCGTGGACCGTGTGCCACGCTCGTTACGGCTCGGCGGGGCGACGCAGCGGCGGCGCGAGGGTCGATGCTGCCACGGGGACGACCTGGAGCGGACGACCTCGGGACGGATATGGACCGCGGGCCGCGGCACTATGGCCCGAAGGGGCGACGCGGCAGTGACGCGGGTCGGTGCAGCCGGGAGAAGAACCACGGGGCGGCGGCGCTGCAGCCCGAAGGGGTGACACATCGGCAGCCCGTTGCTCGATCGATAGAGGGGCGCACTGAACTTGGGACTGTCTTCACGGGGCATGCGGAGGCGCGCGCAACCGACGGGCCAGGTCGGTCGCCCGGCGTAAATGAGGCGGATCGCGGCAGCGGGCGGGTGATCAATCCGATCGCGCGCGAGGTCAGGGACGCCGCTAGGTGGAGGCGTGGTGGCGGCGGAGTCCGAGATGAAGCCGGCGACGGCGGGCGGCTATGATTGGCCACCGCATGGCGCGAGGCCGCCGGGTCGGGGTGATGCAGGAGTCCTGGTCGGAGCAAGGCGGTGACGACCGACGTAGATCGACGGGCGGGCCGGTGCGCGAATGGCGGCGTGAAGGGCCGCCGCATGATGCGAGGCCGCCGGGTCGGGGCGACCGGTGGGCAGACGTGCGAACGACGCGCGAAGCCGTCGGGTCGGTGAAGAAGCCGGCCGATCGCGCCGGTGTTGGAGTAGAGGCGCACGGAGTCGACGACGATGTGGGCGACACAAACCGATCAAGATTAGATCGAAAAACCAAAAAGAAACCGCCGATCAAGATGACCAGTGGGAGAGAGAAAACCCGAGAGCAAGAGCTTGGGAAAAAGACTCTCTAGGGCAGCCGGTCAACACGACCGGCGGACGAACCCTAGGTACGGGCGGCACGGCCCCCGGCGGCGGTCATGGAGGCCGACCGCCCCAGGGACGGCGCACGGGTGCAGAAGCAGCAGCGGCTAGGGTTTAGAACCCGAAAACTGATACCATGTTAGAAGGGAGAATGGGATTTGATGAAATAGTTGTTGTATTGCTTGAGCCTCATGGGCACATATATAGAAGTATGATGATTTACTTGGAATACAAGACAAGGCAGGAACAAATCCTAATCTATCTCATCTTTCCTAATAACCAATATACTCAACAACAAGCAAGAGAGGGGAATTTCGTCGGTTCCTTCTCGAGGAACTGTATCTTGCGGGTGAGATGCACTGGACCTCATTTCACGTTCAGCCGTCAAGTCTTTTCTTCTAGTACAAACATTATGCAATGTTGCTTGTCCTTGAAAAGTAAAACAAGGGAGATGAAACTGAAAATGATGAAATGCGTGAAAATACTTTGAAGCCAAGATAGTGCAGAAAATGTGATTAGCAAAGAGAAAGTCGTACAAAGGACATATTATTATTGTCCCCCCCCCCCCCCCCCCCCCCCCCCCACACACACACACCCGACCCCACCCAAAATGAATAAAAGGAATAGATCTTGAATTTGCTGAAGACGAGCAGTATCGAATAAAACTGGCAATCACTTGAGGTGAAACCTATTACGAAGTTACCGACCAAAGAAGTATTGCACATTTCTGAATGGTTGTCAGTTTGTCACCAGGAGATGCACAAGGCATATAGTATTGTAGTTACCACAGATAAACTTTAGACCATATCAGTGTCGAACCAAAATGAAGAGCGGTGAAACTAGCAGCTCAAGGCTAATTGGTGCTTAATTAGAAAAACAAATATGTATTGACATATTGCTTTATGCGACTTTCTGGTAACTGAAATATATCAGATAAAAAAAATTAAGGAGTGCATTACCGGCAGTTGGCAAGAAAATCTGATCTTGAGTATTGTTAAACGAGAGCACATCCTGAGAACATGGAATGAGCTGGGTCCAAAGGAATGTCCACATGAAAATACATCTAGGGTCAAGTAGTCAACGTCGGGGAGCCTTGTCATGTCTTCCATCAAGTATTTGTGGTTACCTATGACCTGCAAGTTCAAAGGGAGTCACAAAAAGGCTTGTAAATAATAGTTTGATCAGGACACAAACAAACGTCGCTTCTTCTATAGTGTGCCTTTTCTTTTCTTTTGCAGACAGATATCCGAATGACACATTCCCCAATTTGAAGTAAGTACAAATGCTTCCCTCGTTAGAGCATCTTCAACAGAGGCGCTATATAAGCGACGCGCGGTATAAAAACTGCTTTTAGCGCGCGCGGACCCTATTTGAAGTCTCCAGCAGCTGCGCAAAAAGCACGCACGCTATAACTAATGCAGCGCGCGCATCAAAACGGCATCGCGCGCATCATATTTAGTGCGTCCGGTCGCGCGCGCTGCAAACTTTGTGCTGCTGCAGATGGGACCGCTTGATTGGGACCGCTGGATTCGCGCGCGCTGCATATTTTACAGCGCTTGTTGGAGCAAACGTCTTCTAGCGCCCTAAAAAAAACTACTTGCGCGCTGTAAACTCATTTTTTCAGCGCCACGCATTGGGCGGCTGTTGGAGATGCTCTTAGCTATCGACAATGACGTAAAAAACGCAAATAAGAGTGAACTCACTCACCGGCGGATAGGCAAGGCAGAGACGGAGAGCACTGAGACGCTCAAAGCGCTGCAGAATGCTGATGCAACAACGGTCGTGTGGAGCAATGCAATCTGATCCATATACCATGATGATTCCAGCGACAAGGCGTCGGAGATGTGGCGGCATCTCATCAAGTTGGACAGAGCTAGGAACGAAATCACACATCCATTCGAGCTTCTCCAGGCGAGGGGCTGAGATCCTGGCTACTGGTTGACTTGGATTCAGTGCATATGCTACATTGGTAAAGCACCATCTCACTCTCAAGAACTGGAGTAACGGCGCCACGACAGTGAGCTGCTGCATGTCACGCAGATCCGACAGCTGCAGCTGCAGGAGGGACCTGGAGTGGATCCTGAAGCTGCCGAGACCACGGGCGCTCTGGACGAAGAGAACCTTTAAGCATGGGCACCGCGGGGAGGAGACGGCGTCGCCGAGGCTGCACTGGCCGTACACGAGGATGCTGGCCAGCATGAGGATTTGGAGCCGGGCGAACACCCCGGAAGGCGGCAGGACGAGGCGGAGGAAGGAGAACTCGAGTACGACGGAGGTGGCTCGCTGGAAGCAAGGAAGCAGAATGGCCCCTCTCTGTTCGGGCTCCAGCGCCGCCCGGACCTCGGCGGCCTCGCCCTCGTGCCACACCACTTTGAGGTGCATGGAGCCGGAGAGGCGGCGCGCGGCGATGGGGAGCCAGACCGCCAGGTACTCCACAGAGGCCTCTCGGGTGGCAACCTGGATGTCGCGGAGGTCCAGCGCTTCGTGGGCGGCGAGGGCGGGGACTATGCGGTGGTGCTTCATGCCGTCGGCGAAGGCGAGCTCCGGGAGGAGGGGCCAGAGGCAGCTCCACCGGCGGGCGAGGATGCTGGTCCGGGCGGCGGCCGCGGCGTCGCGGAGCTTGAGGAGGATGCTGACCAGCACGTCGTCTGGAAGCGCGCTGAGGCGGTCCTCGCTGCCTGCTCCGGCGTCGGCATCGGCGTCGGAATTTCGACGCCCGGCGCTGTGACCCGCCCCCATGGAATTGCAGGTGGCGGGGGAATGGGGAATGGACCGGAGACGCCGGATGCCGGCGGAGGAATCCCCACTCGCAACTGCTGCGAGCTCGATTTGGGGGCTGGAGTAGTATTTGGATGCCACCTTTTTCCTTTTTTCTTTTTTGAGAATTTGGGTATTTTTCTGTTAAAAACAAGGTGAAAGACTAGGAGAATGGCGTTTTGGCTCTCGGCCTCCATGGAGGCCGATTTTTCTTTTCAGAAAAATATGAAAAGATTTGTACCAGTAAACAAGTATGTGAGGCGTATGTGTGTAAAATTTCAGGATGAAATACATTGAAATGCGATCAGTACAAAAAACAAATTCTTGGTATGTGAGGATGATAGTATCATGGGTTAAAAAGCCCTAAATTTGTCTTTTTTACACAACCCTCATTTTAACGTATTGCATCGTCAAAATTTACACACTTGTGCACTATGCCTTCATCTATCTTTGTATTTTTTTAGATTTTTTTAAATGTAAAAATATGAATTTTCATGAATTTTTAATTTCGCATTTGGAGGCCTTCAAAAGAAAAAATTCGAAATGGCTCATACTTGCATATGGTATTAATGATCAGCCGGAGCATAAACAATGATGATCTCACATGTGTAAGTAATGTTTCTCTGAAGCTGTTCCATACTAACGAAGAACTAAGTTGTTACTAAATATGAAAGAGAACAGACGATCGGGGGCGAGGCAAAATGATCATCCTATCAAGAACTTATAGAAGACAAATAAAGTTATTATACTAACTACACCAAAACAAAATTATCACCCTCTCAATACCTTTAAGAATGGGATAATTAGATTTATGCCCCCTAGTTGTGTCCCACTCTAATGTTTTACCCATAATTTTCAAAAGTCACCGGTTCACTTCGCTTCTCTTATGCTTTTGCCCTTTGACCGTCAATTTGAAAACTTCATAACTAATTCATACTAAATCAGAAAAATGCAAATAAGATACCAAAATGTTCGAAAAAACATCACCTATATATCAGTGTCATTTGCATTCATGACCAAAGTGTTGGAAAGTGTCCATCTGAGTTTTAGCTCTCACATGTGTTGGAAAGTGTCCACCATGAACTAAAACGATTTTCGAAAATCTTTGCCTTTTCTTCGCCCCTGTTCCGTTCGTCTCTTTCCGCCTGCTTCTTTTGTGCTCGTTTATTAGTTCGGTGTAGCGACCAGACCACAAACAGTCCAGTCTCTGTGCATCAGTGTCATCCCTAGATCGGTAATGCTGACAACACAGTACTCGAGGATTTATAATAGAGTCTCAGTCACACACTTATTACATCGAAATGTCTCAAAAGAGAACTTATTACAATATTATGGCTTAAGGCCATCTAAAATAAGATAACAGTGAAAGGCTTGGAAGATAAAGTGAGTCTATCAACTCCAACGGCATAGCTGAGTGAACGACAACGACCTATCGCATCTTACTCGTCGTCTGAAAAGTCAGCAACATGATATGTTGCAGCCCGAAACGGGCCAGCACATGGAATATGCTGGCAAAGTAACACCAAAGAGTAATGAATAGAATAAAGGCTATCACTACATGCATATATGGCTGGTGGAAAGCTCTATGGTTAATATTTTGCATAAAGCTAATTTTTCCCTACAACAAAGGAATAAACTTTATTTAACTATCATGGTGGTTGTTAAACATTGAGAATGTTCCTCCAACTCAATCCCAATTAAACAATATCAATTAACCCAACAAATTAATTTAGAGTGATGAGATCAACATGATAATCCAAGAACCAGATACTCAAGATGTCCATAACCGGGGACACGGCTAACCATGATTAGTTTGTACACTCTGCAGAGGTTTGCGCACTTTTCCCCACAAGACTCGATCTCCTCCGTTAGATTTCTCGCACTACATGGTGTTTGAGAAACAGATGACCGAGGCACAGTCTTTCAGAAACATTAACTCTTTACTCTGGATGGACAGTTACACCTACTTTCCCCTACATCTGCTAGCCCACCACTGAAAGAGGTCACGCAACCTACTCAACTATGCTAGAACTCATAATAGCTTGTGGCTGCACACGGAAGTTTCTAGAATGAGTAATCTTATGATCCCTTTGAGCCTGGGTGGCGAACCGTAGGATGATCACACGGGTACTTCGGGATATCCTAGGACAACACTGGATTCTCCAGGTGCCCACAACCAATCCACTCAGATGTGTATTTAAGTAGCCACCTTAAGTTAACCATTAATTAGCAACTCTCACATCTATCATGGATACACTCACCCAATCCACGTCTACGAGCATAGCATAGCAACCCTGAGCGTAACGTAGAAGTAACTCCCAAAGGTTTGATAATAAAAGGCAATAGGTCCTACCTCATCATCTACTTCCCAAACCCACATGTTAAACAGATCCTAACCATGCAATGTTTGAGGATTGTAACTAATGCATAAAAACGGGGTAATAAAGGGGTATGATCAAAGTGTTACTTGCCTTGCTGATGATCTGCAAAACCTAGACTCGTAGTAGCACGCTTCGTACCCTGGGAATTCTATCGCAAACAAACAATAACATACATAAGCACTCAAACAAGAAGCACGGGTAAAACTCAAATAAGAAGATCTAACCAGAAAGTTCAACTGAAGAACTCTGGTTTGCAAAAAGAATCAACTCAAACGGAGCAACGAAGCTCAAACTACGAACGAAACAAGATTTGTTTACTAATCTGGGCAAAAGTCAATTTTTATAGTACCAAAATCATGTTCAAGTTGGTCAAACGAAAAGAGGGCTTCGAGACGAAGATTTAGGCGCTGGTTTCATCTAATTTGGATTAATGAGCAAAAAGTTATACTAGATCGAAGATCAGGGCAGAAATCGCGATCGAAAATAATCACGGATAAACCCTGGAAAATAAAACGGGACGAACAGGCTAACGAACGAATGTTCGTTAACAGAACCTAATCGGTGAACAACGTTCATTAAAACGAACGAACGTACGCTAAAATAACTAAACCAAAAAAAACCGAACCGATCTATCAAAAAAGATCTAGGTTTTCTAAAAAAACCGAACGGTTTTTGACTATACCAAAAAAATGAAACGACGGCGGTGGCGGCTACCTCCGCAGGGTTCCGGCGGGGCGGGGCGGCATCGGCGGCGTCAGGTGGCGGCGGTGCGGCTCCGGCGGGCGGCGGCGGGAGGCGGCGCGGGACGGGAGGTGACGGTGCGGGACGGGGCGGTGTCAGGCGGCGGAGTGGCTCGGGGTCCAAGGGGGGCCCCGAGGGGTATTTAAAGGGGAGGGTGTGTTGGAAATATGCCCTAGAGGCAATAATAAAAGTATTATTATATTTCATTGTTCATGATAATTGTCTTTTATTCATGCTATAACTGTATTATCTGGAAATCGTAATACACGTGTGAATACATAGACCTCAATATGTCCCTAGTGAGCCTCTAGTTGACTAGCTCGTTGTGATCAACAGATAGTCATGATTTCCTGGCTATGGACATTGGATGTCGTTGATAACGGGATCACATCATTAGGAGAATGATGTGATGGACAAGACCCAATCCTAAGCATAGCATAAAGGTCGTTTAGTTCGTTTGCTAGAGCTTTGCCAATGTCAAGTATCTCTTCCTTAGACCATGAGATCGTGTAACTCCCGGATACCGTAGGAGTGCCTTGGGTGTATCAAACGTCACAACGTAACTGGGTGACTATAAAGGTGCATTACAGGTATCTCCGAAAGTAGCTGTTGGGTTGACACGGATCGAGACTGGGATTTGTCACTCCGTATGACGGAGAGGTATCTCTGGGCCCACTCGGTAATGCATCATCATAATGAGCTCAAGGTGACCAAAGTGTTGGCCACGGGATCATGTATTACGGTACGAGTAAAGTGACTTGCCGGTAACGAGACTGAACAAGGTATTGGGATACCGACGATCGAGTCTCGGGCAAGTAACGTACCGATTGACAAAGGGAATTGTATACAGGGTTTGATCAAATCCTCGACATCGTGGTTCATCCGATGACAACATCGAGGAGCATGTGGGAGCCAACATGGGTATCCAGATCCCGCTGTTGGTTATTGACTTGAGAGCGTCTCGGTCATGTCTGCATGTCTCCCGAACCCGTAGGGTCTACACACTTAAGGTTCGGTGACGCTAGGGTTATTAGGAAGACTAGTATGTGACTACCGAATGTTGTTCGGAGTCCCGGATGAGATCCCGGACATCACGAGGAGTTCCGGAATGGTCTGGAGGTAAAGATTTATATATGGGAAGTCCTATTTTGGCCACCGGAAAATGTTCGGGATTTTTCGGTATTGTACCGGGAAGGTTCTAGAAGGTTCCGGAGTGGGGCCCACCTGCATGGGGGGACCCACATGAACGTGAGTAGTGGGGGAAAGGCCCCACACCCCTGGTCAAGGCGCACCAAGATCCCCCCTTAGAAGGAATAAGATCATATCCCGAAGGGATAAGATCAAGATCCCTAAAAAGGAGGGATAACAATCGGTGGGGAAGGAAATGATGGGATTTCTTTCCTCCCACCTTGGCCAACGCCCCAATGGACTTGGAGGGCAAGAAACCAGCCCCTCCACCCCTATATATAGTGGGGAGGCGCATGGGAGATCAACACAAGCCAAGGCGCAACCCCTCCCCTCCCCAACATCTCTCCTCCTCCATACGTGCTTGGCGAAGCTCTGTCGGAGTACTGCTGCACCAACTACACCACGCCGTCGTGCTGCCGTTGGAGCGATCTTCCTCAACCTCTCCTCCCCCCTTGCTGGATCAAGAAGGAGGAGACGTCTCCCGTCCCGTACGTGTGTTGAACGCGGAGGTGCTGTCCGTTCAGTACTTGGTCATCGGTGATCCGAATCACGTCGAATACGACTCCATCATCACCATCCCCTTGCAAGCTTCCGCACGCGATCGACAAGTGGTATGTAGATGCTAACTCACTCCCTTGACTCGTTGCTTAGATGAACTCATAGATGGATCTTGGTGAAACCGTAGGAAAAATTTTAATTTTCTGCAACGTTCCCCAACAGTGGCATCATGAGCTAGGTCTATGCGTAGTTCTCTTTGCACGAGTAGAACACAATTTTGTTGTGGGCGTGGATCTTGTCAACTTACTTGCCTCTACTAGTCTTTTCTTGCTTTAACGGCATTGTGGGATGAAGCGGCCTGGACCAACCTTACACGTACCCTTACGTGAGACCGGTTCCACCGACTGACATGCACTAGTTGCATAAGGTGGCTGGCGGGTGTCTGTCTCTCCCACTTTAGTTGGAGCGGATTCGATGAAAAGGGCCCTTATGAAGGGTAAATAGAAGTTGACAAAATCACGTTGTGGTTATTCGTAGGTAAGAAAACGTTCTTGCTAGAACCCAATTGCGGCCACGTAAAAGATGCAACAACAATTAGAGGACGTCTAACTTGTTTTTGCAGCGATTGATCATGTGATGTGATATGGCCAGAAGTTGTGATGAATGATGAAGTGTGATGTATGAGATCATGTTCTTGTAATAGGATTCACGACTTGCATGTTGATGAGTATGACAACCGGCAGGAGCCATAGGAGTTGTCTTTATTTTTGTATGACCTGCGTGTCATTGAAGAACGCCATGTAACTTACTTTACTTTATTGCTAAACGCGTTAGCTATAGAAGTAGAAGTAGTCGTTGGCGTGACAACTTCATGAAGACACGATGATGGAGATCATGATGATGGAGATCATGGTGTCAAGCCGGTGACAAGATGATCATGGAGCCCCGAAGATGGAGATCAATGGAGCTATATGATATTGGCCATATCATGTCACAACTATATAATTGCATGTGATGTTTATTATGTTTATGCATCTTGTTTACTTAGGACGACGGTAGTAAATAAGATGATCCCTTACAAAATATCAAGAAGTGTTCTCCCCTAACTGTGCATCGTTGCTACAGTTCGTCGCTTCTAAGCACCACGTGATGATCGGGTGTGATGGATTCTTACGTTCACATACAACGGGTGTAAGACAGTTTTACACAGCGAAAACACTTAGGGTTAACTTGACGAGCCTAGCATGTGCAGACATGGCCTCGGAACACGGAGACCGAAAGGTCGAACACGAGTCGTATGGAAGATATGATCAACATGAAAATGTTCACCGACGATGACTAGTCTGTCTCACGTGATGATCGGACACGGGCTAGTCGACTCGGATCGTGTAACACTTAGATGACCAGAGGGATGTCTAATCTGAGTGGGTGTTCATAATATGATTAGAACTTAATTATCATGAACTTAGTCTAAAACCTTTGCAAATATGTCTTGTAGATCATATGGCCAACGCTCATGTCAACATGAACTTCAACGCGTTCCTAGAGAAAACCAAGCTGAAAGATGACGGCAGCAACTATACGGACTGGGTCCGGAACCTAAGGATCATCCTCATAGCTGCCAGGAAACAATATGTCCTAGAAGGACCGCTAGGTGACGCTCCCGTCCCAGAGAACCAAGACATTATGAATGCTTGGCAAACTCGTGCTGATGATTACTCCCTCGTTCAGTGCGGCATGCTTTACAGCTTAGAACCGGGGCTCCAAAAGCGTTTTGAGCATCACGGAGCATATGAGATGTTCGAAGAGCTGAAACTAGTTTTTCAAGCTCATGCCCGGGTCGAGAGATATGATGTCTCCGACAAGTTCTACAGTTGTAAGATGGAGGAAAATAGTTCTGTCAGTGAGCATATTCTCAAGATGTCTGGGTTGCACAACCGTATGACCCAGCTGAATATTAACCTCCCCGATGAGGCGGTCATTGACAGAATCCTCCAGTCGCTCCCACCAAGCTACAAGAGCTTTGTGATGAACTACAACATGCAGGGGATGGAAAAGACCATTCCTGAAGTGTTCTCGATGCTGAAGTCAGCAGAGGCTGAAATCAAGAAAGAACATCAAGTGTTGATGGTCAATAAGACCACTAAGTTCAAGAAGGGCAAGGGTAAGAAGAACTTCAAGAAGGACGGCAAGGAGGTTGCCGCGCCTGGTAAGCCAGTTACCGGGAAGAAGTCAAAGAATGGACCCAAGCCTGAGACTGAGTGCTTTTATTGCAAGGGGAAGGGTCACTGGAAGCGGAACTGCCCCAAATACTTAGCGGATAAGAAGGCTGGCAACACCAAAGGTATATTTGATATACATGTAATTGATGTGTACCTTACCAGTACTCGTAGTAACTCCTGGGTATTTGATACCGGTGCCGTTGCTCATATTTGTAACTCACAGCAGGAGCTGCGGAATAAATGGAGACTGGCGAAGGACGAGGTGACGATGCGCGTCGGGAATGGTTCCAGAGTCGATGTGATCGCCGTCGGCACGCTACCTCTACATTTACCTACGGGATTAGTTTTGAACCTTAATAATTGTTATTTAGTACCAAGTTTGAGCATGAACATTGTATCTGGATCTCGTTTAATACGAGATGGCTACTCATTTAAGTCTGAGAATAATGGTTGTTCAATTTATATGAGAGATATGTTTTATGGTCATGCTCCGATGGTCAATGGTTTATTCTTAATGAATCTCGAGCGTATTATTACACATGTTCATAGTGTGGATACCAAAAGATGTAAAGTTGATAACGATAGTCCCACATACTTGTGGCACTGCCGCCTTGGTCACATTGGTGTCAAACGCATGAAGAAGCTCCATGCTGATGGACTTTTGGAGTCTCTTGATTATGAATCATTTGACACATGCGAACCATGCCTCATGGGAAAAATGACCAAGACTCCGTTCTCCGGAACAATGGAGCGAGCAACCAATTTGTTGGAAATCATACATACCGATGTGTGCGGTCCAATGAGCGTTGAGGCTCGCGGAGGATATCGTTATGTTCTCACTCTCACTGATGACTTGAGTAGATATGGGTATGTCTACTTAATGAAACACAAGTCTGAGACCTTTGAAAAGTTCAAAGAATTTCAGAATGAGGTAGAGAATCAACGTGACCAAAAGATAAAGTTCCTACGATCAGATCGTGGAGGAGAATACTTAAGTCACGAATTTGGTACACACTTAAAGAAATGTGGAATCGTTTCACAACTCACGCTGCCTGGAACACCTCAGCGAAATGGTGTGTCCGAACGTCGTAATCGCACTCTATTGGATATGGTGCGGTCTATGATGTCTCTTACCGATTTACCGCTATCATTTTAGGGATACGCTCTAGAGACAGCTACATTCACTTTAAATAGGGCACCGTCTAAATCCGTTGAGACGACACCATATGAATTATGGTTTGGGAAGAAACCTAAGCTGTCGTTTCTAAAAGTTTGGGGATGCGATGCTTATGTCAAGAAACTTCAACCTGAAAAGCTCGAACCCAAGTCGGAAAAATGCATCTTCATAGGATACCCTAAGGAAACTGTCGGGTATACCTTCTACTTAAGATCCGAGGGCAAGATCTTTGTTGCCAAGAACGGATGCTTTCTGGAAAAAGAGTTTCTCTCGAAAGAAGTAAGTGGGAGGAAAGTAGAACTCGATGAAGTACTACCTCTCGAACGGGAAAGTGGTGCAGCTCAGGATAATATTCCTGTGATGCCCACACCAACTGAAGAGGAAACCAATGATGATGATCAAGGTACGTCGGATCAAGTTGCTACTGAACTTCGTAGGTCCACAAGGACACGTTCCACACCAGAGTGGTACGGCAACCCTGTCCTGGAAATCATGTTGTTGGACAACGGTGAACCTTCGAACTATGAAGAAGCGATGGCGGGCCCAGATTCCAACAAATGGCTTGAAGCCATGAAATCCGAGATAGAATCCATGTATGAAAACAAAGTATGGACTTTGACAGACTTGCTCGATGATCGGCGAGCGATAGAAAACAAATGGATCTTTAAGAAGAAGACGGACGCGGATGGAAATGTTACCATCTATAAAGCTCGACTTGTCGCTAAGGGTTATCGACAGGTTCAAGGGATTGACTACGATGAGACATTCTCTCCCGTAGCGAAGCTAAAGTCCGTCCGAATCATGTTAGCAATTGCCGCATACTATGATTATGAGATATGGCAGATGGACGACAAAACGACATTCCTTAACGGGCATCTTAAGGAAGAACTGTATATGATGCAGCCGGAAGGTTTTGTCGATCCTAAGAACGCTAACAAAGTATGCAAGCTCCAGCGATCCATTTATGGGCTGGTGCAAGCATCTCGGAGTTGGAATATTCGCTTTGATGAGATGATCAAAGCGTTTGGGTTTATGCAGACTTATGGAGAAGCCTGCGTTTACAAGAAAGTGAGTGGGAGCTCTGTAGCATTTCTCATATTATATGTAGATGACATACTCTTGATGGGAAATAATATAGAATTTCTGGACAGCATTAAGGCCTACTTGAACAAATGTTTTTCAATGAAGGACCTTGGAGAAGCTGCTTATATATTAGGCATCAAGATCTATAGAGATAGATCGAGACGCCTCATAGGTCTTTCACAAAGCACATACCTTGATAAGATTTTGAAAAGGTTCAAAATGGATCAGTCCAAGAAAGGGTTCTTGCCTATGTTACAAGGTGTGAGATTGAGCTCGGCTCAGTCACCGACCACGGCAAAAGATATAGAAGAGATGAATACCATCCCCTATGCCTCAGCCATAGGATCTATTATGTATGCCATGCTGTGTACCGGACCTGATGTAAACCTTGCCGTGAGTTTGGTAGCTAGATACCAAAGTAATCCCGGCAAGGAACACTGGACAGCGGTCAAGAATATCCTGAAGTACCTGAAAAGGACAAAGGACATGTTTCTCATTTATGGAGGAGACGAAGAGCTTGTCGTAAAGGGTTACGTCGACGCTAACTTCAACTCAGATCCGGATGACTCTAAGTCACAAACCGGATACGTGTATATGTTGAATGGTGGAGCAGTAAGCTGGTGCAGCTGCAAGCAGAGCGTCGTGGCGGGATCTACGTGTGAAGCGGAGTACATGGCAGCCTCGGAGGCAGCGCATGAAGCGATTTGGGTGAAGGAGTTCATCACCGACCTAGGAGTCATACCCAATGCATCGGGGCCAATCAAACTCTTCTGTGACAACACTGGAGCTATTGCCCTTGCCAAGGAGCCCAGGTTTCACAAGAAGACCAGGCACATCAAGCGTCGTTTCAACTCCATCCGTGAAAATGTTCAAGATGGAGACATAGAAATTTGCAAAGTACATACGGATCTGAATGTCGCAGATCCGTTGACTAAACCTCTCTCGCGAGCTAAACATGATCAACACCAGAACTCTATGGGTGTTCGATTCATCACAATGTAACTAGATTGGTGACTCTAGTGCAAGTGGGAGACTGTTGGAAATATGCCCTAGAGGCAATAATAAAAGTATTATTATATTTCATTGTTCATGATAATTGTCTTTTATTCATGCTATAACTGTATTATCCGAAAATCGTAATACACGTGTGAATACATAGACGTCAATATGTCCCTAGTGAGCCTCTAGTTGACTAGCTCGTTGTGATCAACAGATAGTCATGATTTCCTGGCTATGGACATTGGATGTCGTTGATAACGGGATCACATCATTAGGAGAATGATGTGATGGACAAGACCCAATCCTAAGCATAGCACAAAGGTCGTTTAGTTCGTTTGCTAGAGCTTTGCCAATGTCAAGTATCTCTTCCTTAGACCATGAGATCGTGTAACTCCCGGATACCGTAGGAGTGCCTTGGGTGTATCAAACGTCACAACGTAACTGGGTGACTATAAAGGTGCATTACAGGTATCTCCGAAAGTAGCTGTTGGGTTGACACGGATCGAGACTGTGATTTGTCACTCCGTATGACGGAGAGGTATCTCTGGGCCCACTCGGTAATGCATCATCATAATGAGCTCAAGGTGACCAAAGTGTTGGCCACGGGATCATGCATTACGATACGAGTAAAGTGACTTGCCGGTAACGAGACTGAACAAGGTATTGGGATACCGACGATCGAGTCTCGGGCAAGTAACGTACCGATTGACAAAGGGAATTGTATACATGGTTTGATCGAATCCTCGACATCGTGGTTCATCCGATGACAACATCGAGGAGCATGTGGGAGCCAACATGGGTATCCAGATCCCGCTGTTGGTTATTGACCTGAGAGCGTCTCGGTCATGTCTGCATGTCTCCCGAACCCGTAGGGTCTACACACTTAAGGTTCGGTGACGCTAGGGTTATTAGGAAGACTAGTATGTGACTACCGAATGTTGTTCGGAGTCCCGGATGAGATCCCGGACGTCACGAGGAGTTCCGGAATGGTCCGGAGGTAAAGATTTATATATGGGAAGTCCTATTTTGGCCACCAGAAAATGTTCGGGATTTTTCGGTATTGTACCGGGAAGGTTCTAGAAGGTTCCGGAGTGGGGCCCACCTGCATGGGGGGACCCACATGAACGTGAGTAGTGGGGGAAAGGCCCCACACCCCTGGTCAAGGCGCACCAAGATCCCCCCTTAGAAGGAATAAGATCATATCCCGAAGGGATAAGATCAAGATCCCTAAAAAGGGGGGATAACAATCGGTGGGGAAGGAAATGATGGGATTTCTTTCCTCCCACCTTGGCCAACGCCCCAATGGACTTGGAGGGCAAGAAACCAGCCCCTCCACCCCTATATATAGTGGGGAGGCGCATGGGAGATCAACACAAGCCAAGGCGCAGCCCCTCCCCTCCCCAACATCTCTCCTCCTCCATACGTGCTTGGCGAAGCTCTGTCGGAGTACTGCTGCACCAACTACACCATGCCGTCGTGCTGCCGTTGGAGCGATCTTCCTCAACCTCTCCTCCCCCCTTTCTGGATCAAGAAGGAGGAGACGTCTCCCGTACCGTACATGTGTTGAACGCGGAGGTGCTGTCCGTTCAGTACTTGGTCATCGGTGATCCGAATCACGTCGAATACGACTCCATCATCACCATCCCCTTGCAAGCTTCCGCACGCGATCTACAAGTGGTATGTAGATGCTAACTCACTCCCTTGACTCATTGCTTAGATGAACTCATAGATGAATCTTGGTGAAACCGTAGGAAAAATTTTAATTTTCTGCAACGTTCCCCAACAGGGTGGCGGCCGACTTGGGGAAGGGGGCTGCCGGCGGCGTGGCACCCTCGGACTCCGGCGAGTCTGTGTCGCGTACGGGAGGGAGGCGACGGCGGCGATTGGGCCGGCCTACTCGGCTGGGCTTCGGCCCAGTCGGGCGAGGAAACCTTTTTTTTCGCCGAAACAGAAAAATCCCCGCCCAAAAAGGTGAACATTTTTTTCGCCGAAACAGAAAAATTCCGCCGAAACAAAAAATCCTAATAAAATATAAAAAATTTCTAAAAATGGCAAAAACAAATATTCACCATCTAAATAGAATATTTAGAACAAAGTGAACATTTTTCTGGCCTAAAAATGCAATTTTGAAAACATGCATATTTTTCTAATTCAAATAAAATAGCTATAAAAGTCCAAATAAAACCTCTAATTGATTTTAACATTTTTCCTCCAGTATTTTTTTATTTTGGATAAGTCATTTTATCCCCTCTCTTTTATTTTATTGGAAATATTTTTGGAGAGGAAAAATAATTAAAACCAAAATGATCCTCTTTTCAAATTTGAGAAACTTCAAATATGAAAAGAAACGAAACCCCCAACTCTCTCCATGGGTCCTTGAGTTGCTAAGAATTTCTAGGATCAACCAAAATGCAATTAAAATATGATATGCATATGATGACCTATGTATAACATTCCAAATTGGAAATTTGGGATGTTACAAACCTACCCCCCTTAAGATGAATCTCGCCCCCGAGATTCGGGTTGGCTAGAAAATAGGTGCGGGTGGTCCTTCCGTAGGTCTTCCTCTCGTTCCCAGGTGGCTTAATCCTCGGTATGGTGGCTCCACTGAACTTTGCAAAACTTTATAACCTTGCTGCGTGTGACCCGACTGGCAAACTCGAGAATCTTTACTGGTTTCTCCTCGTAGGTCAAATCACTATCCAGCTGGATCGCTTCCGGTGGCACTGTATCCCTCAGAGGAATATCGACCATCTCTGCATGGCACTTCTTTAACTGGGAAACGTGAAATACATCATGAACTCCTGACAATCCCTCTGGCAATTCCAACAACTTCTCCCATACGTTCCAAAACTATGTATGGTCCCACAAAACATGGTGCTAACTTTCCCTTAACTCCAAAACGCTTAACTCCTCGAAGTGGGGACACACAAAGGTATACTCTGCCTCCGACTTCGTAAACTATCTCCTTGCATTTTGAATCCGCATATCTCTTCTGCCTGGACTGGGCTACCTTGAGTCTATCACGAATCAGCTTAACCTTCTCTTCAGACTCCTTAATCAAATCTGGTCCAAACAACTGACGGTCTCCAACTTCATCCCACAATGACGATGTCCTGCACCTCCTTCCATACAAAGCTTCAAAAGGGGCCATCTTCAAACTGGCTTGATAGTTGTTGTTATAAGAGAATTCTGCATACGGCAAGTTGTCGTCCCAACTAGATCCATAATCTAGCGCACAAGCTCTCAACATGTCCTCCAGAATCTGATTGACTCTCTCGGTCTGTCCATCTGTCTGTGGATGAAAGGTTGTATTGAACTCCAGCCTGGTACCCAAAGTCTCGTGTAACTGATTCCAGAACTTTGAGGTAAACTAGGTTCCTCTATCTGATACAATGGTCCTCATAACTCCATGCAGACATACGATCCTGGTCATGTATATCTTTGCCAACTTAGCACTTGTATAGGTGGTCTTCACTGGGATGAAATGAGCTACTTTCGTCAATCGATCGACTACAACCCATATAGAGTCATAGCCTGAATGAGTCCTGGGAAATCCCGTGATAAAGTCCATGCCAAGCTTGTCCCACTTCCATTCGGGTATCGGCAATGGCTGTAGCAATCCTGCTGGCTTCTGATGCTCTGCCTTAACTCTCTGACATACATCACATACTGCTACATACTCGGCAATATCCTTCTTCATTCCCGTCCACCAGAAACTTTCCTTCAAATCCAGATACATCTTAGTGTTCCCTGGGTGAATCGAATACGGCGAATCATGGGCCTCCCGCAGAATCAACTTCCTGATCTCGGGGTCATTAGGCACATATACGTGATCCTCAAACCATAAGGTATCGTGCTCATCCTCAAGAAATCATTTAGCCTTTCCTTTGCCCATCCTTTCCTTTATCTCCGCAATCTCCTTGTCAGTCTTCTGGGCTTCTCTGATCTTATCCATCAAAGTGGAATGAATTTCCAATGCTGCTACATAACCTCTCGGAACTATTTCCAAACATAGCTTGCGAAGATCCTCTACTAACTCCTTGGGCCTCCGGTCATGAGCGTATTAACATAACTCTTGCGACTCAATGCATCGGCTACTACATTAGCCTTTCCGGGATGATAGTGCAATTTCATATCATAATCCTTAATGAGCTCCAACCATCTCCTCTGCCTGAGATTCAACTCCTTCGTGAAGATATATTTCAAACTCTTATGATCCATGTATACCTCACAATGGTTTCCGATGAGGAAATGTCTCCATGTCTTCAGCACATGCACTACGGCTGCTAACTCCAAATCATGTGTAGCATAATTTTGCTCATGAGGTTTAAACTGTCGTGAGGCATATGAAATGACTCTTCCCTCCTGCATAAGCACTGCTCCAAGTCCTCGACATGAAGTGTCGCAATACACTAGATAATCCTTTTGTTGATCTGGAAGAATCAACACTGGGGCTGTAACCAAACATTTCTTCAACTCCTGAAAACTGGCTTCACACTCCTCAGTCCATTTGAAGTTGGTGTCCTTCTTCAACAACTCTATCACGGGCTTTACAATCCTGGAGAAATTCTCAATGAACCTCCGGTAATAACCTGCGAGTCCGAGAAAACTCCTTATCTCTCCAACTGATGTGGGTCGTACCCATTTAGTCACAGAAACAACCTTGGTGGGGTCTACTGCTATCCCTTCTCCGGATATAACATGTCCGAGAAATCCAACTTCCTTCAACCAAAACTCACACTTGTTGAACTTGGCATATAACTGATGTTCCCTGAGCTTCTCGAGAACCAAACGCAAATGCTCCTTATGCTCCTCTTCATTCTTTGAGTAGACCAATATATCATCGATGAACACTACGACAAACTTATCCAAAAACTCCATAAACACCTTGTTCATCATGTTCATGAAATAGGCAGGCACATTAGTCAGACCAAATGACATAACTGTATACTCGTATAGCCCGTACCTCGTGGTAAAAGCTGTCTTAGGTATATCCTGCTCTTGAATCTTCAGCTGATGGTATCCTGACCGCAGATCGATCTTGGAAAATACTTTAGCTCCTTGCAACTGGTCAAACAAATCATTGATCATCGGCAGCGGGTACTTGTTCTTGATTGTCACCTCATTCAACGCACAATAATCAACAACTATCCTCAATGATCCATCCTTCTTCTCCACTAGAAGTACTGGGGCTCCCCAAGGTGACGAACTTGGTCGAATGTAACCTTTATCCAGTAACTCCTTAATCTGCTTCTTAATTTCCTCCAAATCCTTTGCGGGCATCCGATACGGTCTCTTTGATATTGGCCCGGTTCTTGGCAAAAGCTCAATCAAAAACTCAATGTCTCGATACGGTGGCATGCCTGGCAACTCTTCTGGAAATACATCGGGGTAATCCTTCACCACTGGTACTTCCTCCTGTACAACTCCTATTAAGGAATGCACTTGAGTCCTCTTCGGCACATGCCGGGATACATACTTGATCCTTCTTCCTTCTAGGGTGATGAGCATAATTGACTTACTGGCACAATCGATGTTTCCTCCATACATCGATAACCAATCCATACCCAAAATCACATCCAATCCTTGCGACTCCAGAATTATCAAATCCGAGGGGAAAACATGTCTACCTATGGTCAATAGCATCTGAAAACATCCTTGGCTTGCCATATGCTCCGCTCCTGGCGAGCTTACTAACATAGGTGTCCTAAGAACTTTGGAAGGCAACTTATACTTATCCACAAATCCCCTTGATATGTATGAATGCGATGCACCAGTATCAAAAGAACGATTGCAGCAAATGACTTAACCAGAAACTTACCTATAACTGCATCTGGCTGCTCTTCAACCTCCTCCATGCTAACGTGGTTCACTTGTCCCCTGTTGAAAGGGTTGGGCTTCTTCCCAGAGCTTCCGTTGCCATTTCTATTCTTTGCTTCAGAACACTCGGTGGCATAGTGTCCATTCTTCCCGCACTTGAAACAACTAATGTGACTTAGATCCTTCTTGGTGGGCGTTGCTGGGTTGGAACGGTTCTTGCTGCTGCTTCCTCCATTCCCATTCCCATTCTTTGGGCCACTATCGTTATGCGAACTTCCTCCATTGGTATTATGAACTCCATGGTTATGGTGAATGTGTCCTCCTGAGTTCGGGGTAAAACGAGGTCTCTGCTGAGCTCCTGAATTGTACTTCCCTTGTCATACTTCCTCTTGTGGCTATCTATCTGTTGCTACTTCCCTTCAATCATAAGAGCTCTGTCTACCAACTCCTGGTAGTTGTTGAATGTTTCCACCATCAACTGCATGCTCAGCTCATCATTCAGTCCTTCCAGAAACTTCTCCTGCTTAGCAGCATCTATAGCTATGTCATCCGGGGCATAACGTGCTAACTTACTAAACTCATCCACATACAGGCCCACTGTGCGTCCTCCTTGGTGCAAGTTCCGGAACTCGCGCTTCTTCATGTTCATAGCTCCTGCTGAAACATGGGCAGTACGAAAAGCTTGCTGAAACTGGTCCCATGTAACAGTGTTAATGGGGTAAGTGACTGTGAAATTCTCCCACCATGATGTTGCGGGTCCATCAAGCTGATGTGAGGCAAAACACACTCTCTCCGTTGATAACCCACAAGTATAGGGGATCACAACAGTGTTTGAGGGTAGAGTATTCAACCCAAATTTATTGATTCGACACAAGGGGAGCCAAAGAATATTCTCAAGTATTAACAGTTGAGTTGTCAATTAAACCACACCTGGATAACTTAGTATCTGCAGCAAAGTATTTAGTAGCAAAGTAGTATGATAGTAACGGTAATAGTAGCAAAAGTAGCGTTAGCAGTTTTGTAGTGATTGTAACAGTAGCAACGGTAAACTAAATAAGCAAAACACAATTTGTGAAAAGCTCGTAGGCATTGGATCAGTGATGGATAATTATGTCGGATGCGATTCCTCATGTAATAGTAATAACATAGGGTGACTGAGGGAGTCCTGGACTAGGGGGTGTCCGGATAGCCGAACTATCATCATCGGCTGGACTCCAAGACTATGAAGATACAAGATTGAAGACTTCGTCCCGTGTCTGGATGGGACTTTCCTTGGCGTGGAAGGCAAGCTTGGCGATACGGATATGTAGATCTCCTACCATTGTAACCGACTCTGTGTAACCCTAGCCCTGTCCGGTGTCTATATAAACCGGATGGTCTTAGTCCGTAGAACAACAATAACAACAATCATACCATAGGCTAGCTTCTAGGGTTTAGCCTCCTTGATCTCGTGGTAGATCTACTCTTGTAATACCCACATCATCAATATCAATCAAGCAGGACGTAGGGTTTTACCTCCATCAAGAGGGCCCGAACCTGGGTAAAACATCGTGTCCCTTGTCTCCTGTTACCATCCGCCTAGACGCACAGTTCGGGACCCCCTACCCGAGATCCGCCGGTTTTGACACCGACATTGGTGCTTTCATTGAGAGTTCCTCTGTGCCGTCGCAATCAGGAAGGATGCCTCCTCCCGTCTTTAAAGATGGTACCGTCGCCAAAGGAGCTTTGGCCGCCGGTCAAGCTATCCGGCTAGGTGGTTTTCTTATGACCGCCTGTTCGGCCACCGCTTCGACGATGACCTCTCGGGTCATCAAAAGCGATCTTCACATCAACTCGGAATTCGCCGAGCAGCTGGATCCGATGGAGGTCTCTTCCGTAAATGAGCTCTTGGATCGCATCGCCGCCCTGGGAGTCTCTACAGACTACGATCAGATTGGGCTTAAAACCGATCTGAGAGAAATTAACTCTCCCCAGGCTACCCACCATGTTGCCGTGGTAGAAGAACAACGCGGCGACTCTTCCCCTATGTTAAGAACGAGTTATGTCCGGATTCCCGATCCCTCCATGCCGGATTCCCGCGGAGGGACGGACGTCAATCGAGTACTAAACCTAAAGTCAGGCAGCGGACTAGATTCATTGGACGACCTCCAGCAATCCAAGCTTCCAAATCCGGAAATTCCTCGGCCTTTGAGCCTCAGATTGGGTGAGGTTCTGAATTTAGTTCCACCCGCCCACCCAAACACAAGCGATCTATCCCAAATACGGCAAGAGCCCGATGAAGCAGTACATCATTACTGGGCCAGATTCCTCCTGGTTATGGACAGGATAAAGGACTGCCATGAGGAAAGCGCAGTCTCTATTTTCTGCAATAATTGCATGGACAAGGGAATTATGAACGCCATAAGTCGTCGCAAGGTCACGCGCTTTGCCGACCTGGCGACCATAGTACGAAAATACTGTGCGATGGAGAGTGCCTGGAAAACCGAAACTAGATTTTAGGACAATCCGGCCCTAAACACAACCTTAGTCCGAAATAAAAGGGTGCACCATGCTCAAGCACCTGGGTCAAAAATCAAAAAGCGAAAACCTCCCAAAGGGTACGGAACCGTACTGGAGGGATGGCTCAGCGGACCCTGCAAAATCCATAATGCAGAAGGCGCCACTCCAACACATAGCCTCCGGGCATGTTGGATACTACGGCAGGTGGCCAAAAGTGGCGAAGGGCTTCTAGCCTCGGAAAACCAGCCCAACATTACCAGTACGGTATCAACAGTCTTCGAGACTTTCGCATCAAATAATATGCGAAAACGAACAATCCGCAGCCTCGCCGAAGTCTACCAAATAGCAACAACAAATCCATGGAGCGACATGGCTATCACCTTCAATGCCAGCGACGAACCTAAATTCCGAACAGCCCGAGCACCAGCCGCATTGGTCCTCAGTCCCATAGTTGACGGCTTTCATCTTACCAAGGTACTCATGGATGGCGGCAGCGGATTAAACCTCATCTACGAGGAAACTCTCCAAAAAATGGAAATAGACCGGTGCTGCATTGAGCGAAGCAGCACAACCTTTAGAGGAATAATCCCTAGTCGGGAAGTACGCTGCACAGGAAAAATCACACTAGATGTGGTGTTCGGCTCGCCGGACAACTACAGGTCCGAGGAAGTCACGTTCCAAGTGGCCCCGTTCAGCAGCGGATATCACGCTCTATTAGGGCGAGATGCATTCACAATTTTCCAAGTCGTACCCCATTACGGGTACATGAAGCTCAAAATGCTCGGGCCTAATGGAATCATCACTCTGATCAGTGATCCGGACATAGCACTCCGCGCCGAAAACAAGACAGCCGCACTAGCCCTAGAGGCATTATCCGAAGCACTAGCGGCAGAAGAACTCACGGCACTATGCTCCATGGTGAATAGGGACGATGTGACACTCGACAAGAGATCTAAGTCCATATCTTACGGACCCCACAAAGACGGCCTCCATTGGGGCACAATTAAACCCTGATGTAGAAGCCGCACTACGAGAATTCCTTCGGGAAAATTGGGACATTTTTGCCTGGCACCCTTCAGATATGCCAGGAATCCCACGCAGGCTGGCAGAGCATAGCCTAAATATCCTAAAAGGATTCAAGCCAGTCAAACAGGCTCTTCGACGATTTTCCGAACCCAAAAGACAGGCAATGGGAGAGGAGCTAGCCAAACTATTGGAAGCCGGATTCATCAGAGATATAAAACATCCGGATTGGCTAGCAAACCTGGTAATGGTACCAAAAGAGGACAAATCCTGGCGCCTTTGTGTGGATTTTAAAGACCTTAATAAGGCCTGTCCAAAGGATCCTTTCCCCCTCCCCCGCATCGACCAAATCATCGATGCTACCGCGGGGCACGATTCATTGTGTTCCCTCGACGCATACTCCGGATACCATCAAATCAAGATGGCGGAAACAGACCAGGCCGCAACGCCATTCATTACTCCATACGGACCATTTTGCTTCAACACAATGCCCTTTGGACTTAAAAACGCCGACGCAACATATCAACGCATGATTCAGACATGCCTGGCTACCCAGATCGGCAAAACAGTGGAGGCATACGTAGACGATGTGGTCGTCAAGACCAAACACGTCGAAACTCTAATAGACGATTTGAGGCTCACATTCGACAACCTCCGAGCATATGACATTAAGCTTAACCCAGAAAAATGCGTTTTCGGCGTACCAGCCGGAAAGCTCTTGGGCTTCATTGTATCCGGTAGAGGAATTGAAGCAAACCCAGCCAAGATCCGAGCTCTGTCACAATTGGACATCCCAAAATACCTCAAACAAATACAAAAATTGACTGGATGCGTGGCGGCCTTAAGCCGCTTCATCTCCCGTTTGGGAGAAAAGGCATTGCCTCTCTACTGCCTCCTCCGACGGACCGAACACTTCGAGTGGATGGATGCTGCCACAGCCAGACTCGAAGAAATAAAGGCCATATTGGCAACAAATCCGGTCCTGGCCGCGCCCAACTTGGGCGAACCAATGTTGTTATATATCGCGGCAACACATCAAGTTGTAAGCGCGGTGCTCGTCGTCGAACGAGAAACAGAAGGGCACAAATTCCTTCTTCAAAAACCAGTGTACTATGTATCCACTGTCCTAACTCCATGCAAGTCTCGGTACCCACATTATCAAAAGATAGCGTACGTGGTGTTCCTGGCATCCCGGAAGCTGCGACACTACTTTCAAGAGTGTTCGATAACAGTGGCCTCCGAAGTACCTCTCAATGACATCATAAACAATCGCGACGCGACGGGCATGATTGCAAAATGGGCCATTGAGCTTTTACCATTCAATATAACCTACGAACCACGGCGAGCTATAAAGTCGCAAGTTTTGGCTGACTTCGTCGCTGAATGGACTGAAGCCGAACTCCCTAAAGAGTACGGCGCATACTCCAATTGGATTATGCACTTCGACGGCTCTAAAATGTTGGCCGGCTTGGGGGCTGGCGTCGTCTTGACGTCCCCAACCGGAGATACAGTCCAATACGTACTTCAAATAATGTACACGGACTCCAAGAATGCAGCCGAATACGAGGCCCTTCTACATGGTCTCCGGATGGCCATCTCCATGGGCATTCAACGCCTAGAGGTCCGCGGGGATTCAAACCTCACAATATCCCAAGTAAATGGAGACTTTGACGCCAAGGATCCGAAAATGGCAGCCTACCGTAACGCCGTCTTAAAAATGTCAGCTCGGTTCCAAGGACTTGAATTCCACCATGTAGCCCGGGACAACAACCAGGCAGCCGACGTGTTGGCACGCATCGGCGCAAAATGCGACGCCGTCCCTCCAAACATCTTCCTGGAGCGGCTCTTTAAGCCATCCGTACTATGGGAAGAGGAGTCCGGAAAAAGCAACCCGGAACCAACCGCGCCACCCAACACGGAACATTCTGACACAGTCGGTGGCTCAGCCAATCAAATAACACCCTCAGCCCATGAAATAATGGCAGTAATCGCCCCATGGACAGAACCATTCCTAGCCTAGTTAACTAGGCAGGAACTCCCCGAAGACCAAAATGAGGCCCGCTGCATAGTTCGGCGATCTAAAGCCTACAAGGTCCATGAGGGAGAACTCTATAAGAAAAGCACAACCGGAGTCCTTCAAAGGTGTATCTCCGAAGAGGAAGGGCGAAATCTCCTGGCTGAAATTCACGCCGGACTCGGTGGGCACCACGCCGCAGCCCGGGCCCTTGTAGGCAAGGCCTTCCGTATAGATTTTTATTGGCCGACTGCCCGGGCAGATGCTCAGGACTTAGTCTAACGATGCGTCAGTTGCAAGCTCTTTGCTAATCAAAGCCACATGCCACCCACCGCCCTCAAAACTATACCCATCACCTGGCCGTTCGCGGTATGGGGGCTTGATATGGTTGGACCCCTTAAATGGGGAACCCACAAGCAAAAATACCTACTGGTCATGGTGGACAAATTCACCAAATGGATAGAGGCCAAGCCAGTTAAAACGGCCGAATCCGGACCCGTGATAGACTTCATATCCGGGGTAGTACACCGTTAGGGTGTCCCCCACAGCATCATCACTGATAACGACACGAATTTCACGGCCGACGAGGTTAAACTCTGGTGCAAAAACATGGGCATCAAGCTCGACTACGCTTCAGTCTATCACCCCCAAACTAACGGTCAAGTCGAACGAGCAAACAGTCTAATCATGAGCGGCATCAAACCCAGAATAGTGCGGTCCCTCACGGAATCTAACACGCACTGGGTAGAGGAGCTCGACTCCGTACTCCGGGGGCTGCGGACCACGCCAAACCGCACTACCGGATTCACACCATTTTTTATGGTGTACGGCGCAGAGGCAGTTCTGCCATGCGATATAATTCATGACTCACCTCGCGTGCGCATGTACGAAGAAAGAGAAGCCGAGTTGGATCGGCAGGATAGTTTGGACGCCTTAGAGGAGGAGCGGGACATGGCAAAAGCTCGTTCCGCATTCTATCAGCAGCAGGCTCGAAGATATCAAAGCAGAGAAGTACGAGCCAAAACTTACAATGTTGGCGAACTTGTTCTACGTCTGCCGGACAAGAAAAAGGACAAACTTAAGCCTAAATGGGAAGGTCCCTTCATCATCGACCAAGTCCTGACCGGCGGAGCATACCGTCTACGTAACGCATCTGACAACCGACTCGAGCCGAACCCATGGAACACAGCCCGCCTCCGACGATTCTATGCCTAGCGCCGGACTCAGAGTTCGTCTCCCTCCTCCGTCCACCTTTTACATTTTCACTGTCTCCTGTCCCCCTCCTTCTTCCCACTTTTTTTAGTAAAAGCCTTTGATAGGCTGATTTGCGCATTGTTCGCACACACTTGATGTGCTCCTAGCACTCATTATACCTGGGGGCTTCTTTAACAGAAGCTTATTTATACGGGCTTCATGCCCAACACATGTGTCATACTTCCGCATGTACCTTTTATTCACCATTATATGTATCGATATGACTTAAGTTTTGGCCAAGCTGGGTTGCCTGGCTCCTGTGCTTACCCCTACGTTCCCGATTGTTCGGCTAGGAGGGAAAGGGAGCACCTTTGTGATTGTTACTGCCGGGTCAGCCGGATGTGTACCTCAGACTGGGTGAAGCCGAAAGCTAGCGTTCTTAAGGGAATATTCGATCGGTGACTTGAAAGATGATTTATTACTTATTTAACTTATCTGCCCCCAGATGCTTTTTCTGCTCTCTTCGCAGTATGGACATGCACCATAGGGCATGCCTCCCAGGGAAAGGAACCCCTAACAGAACTATTCTCCCTGGAAGATGTTTCTTACTAACCATGTAATATAACATAACTAGTTGGGCACTTGTCTGATAAAGCACTAATGACCCCTACGCCTGGTCTCCATGCATGCCCCGGTTTTTTTATAACTGAGAAGGTATTCGGACACACTCCGGACTCTAGGGTCCCGAGGTTGAAGCGAAAAGGTCAGCAAAGACAAACGATCTATAATCTGGCTAGAAGGCATTTCACATGTCATTTTAAAATACATCATCAAATTGACTGATTGTACTCCTCTTCAATCCCGTCTAACAGGCTATCTAATTTACAGTCCTGTTGGGAATACTTAGCGGCCAACTCTACTTGGCCGTACATTAAGCTCACAGGGATCTCCTTCCTATCGGGCCCCACAGGTCCGACCTCGGCCATGTGGTTCGGATCCGCCTTCTTGTACCACGTCTTCACCATGGCCCAGGCCTCCCTGGCGCCTTGACGGCAGGCCAATATCTTCCATAGACGGAAGCGCCGCCGTGCTCCCTGAAGCTTCTCGGCAAGCCCTTCAAGGCCTTCGGGTAGGGAGACGGACGGCCATAAGGCCTGGGCGACGCCACTCATCGCTTGCCGAACACGTTCTGCAGTTGCATCAGCTCGGGGAGTTGGTCACCCGTTGAACCGGGCATTTCCTCCGTAGGGCGACCTGTGAGCACACCTAAAGACACATTTCTGTCAACCGACTTCCTCGCCGAACTCTTCTTTTCAAAGGAGTTTGCTCAAGCACTTACTATAAATGCCGCGACGAAGCCGCTGATTCTCCTTCACGGAGCCAGACAGCTGGGCCCGAACACCTTTCAGCTCTTCTCCCAGCTGGGTGTGGGAATCTTGGAGTTTGTTCCTCTCCTGCTGCACCTTCATAAGCACCCTCTCACCGGCCTTCAGCTGGCGCAGTAGCTGTTGCTTGTCCGGATCTAGTCCGGCACCCTCTGCAATATTATTGTCAGATTTACGCACACGCCGCACTTTATTAACTACTTATCTTTTCGAAGTATGTATTACCAGCGGGGGTCTCTGTGGCTCCCCCTGTGGCGGCCAGTGCGGCCTCAAGTTGGGCCTTGCACTCTTGAAGCTCCTGTGATAGGTGGTTATTCTTCTCAGTAAGATCCTGCATAACAAATGATCCTTAAATCAGTTATTTTAACTATTTTAAGTATCGGGGCTACTGGCATATATAACTATTAAAATTCCTTACCCGTATGTCCTTCACATACTGCTCCGTGGCTCTGGTTAAACCATCTTGAGCGGCATGGAGGTGCGCGTCTTCCGCATTAAAGGCATTCAACGCCTCCGGGGAGAAACACGCGTCACGAAGAACTGTCCGGCGACGCCTGTGATTCATGGAGGAGCATCCGGCTCATGCCTTGTGTTCGCCTCCCCTTCCGGACCATGCGTTGGAGCATGGCTGGTGGAGGCTTGATTGGCAACCTCTCCGGACACTGTCCGGCGAGCGCTCTTTCTCCTGGAAAAGTCATGAGCGTTAATATACCTCCTAGGGATCTTTCCCTTAAAAATGGCGGCGTGCCGTACCGTTGCGGCGACCTTTCGATTCGCGCCGCACTCCTCTTCCGCCTGCTGGGCCGAACTGACCCTTGTTGGTCAGCCGCCGCGGGTTTGGCTTCCCGCCTTAAAGACGCCTCCTGCGATGCACCATCGGTATATGATGGTCCGAAATGAGCATGGATCAAATAATGGTGTCAGGACTCCGGTCGTAGTCACCTGGGAAGCCGGAGATAAACCGGGGTAGTCAGCCATAATGGCGACTAGAGCATTGTCCATGCTAAGTTGGTGGAACACCCCGTCAATCAGCTCCACCTTTATGTCCGGATCCTCTTCGGAGGCCGTATCAAGGGATCGTCCCGGATCCTCGGGCTGTGGAGTCTGGCTTTGTATGCCCTCCACGTCCTGGCGCAGCTCCTACGTCAAAATCACAAAGTAAGACACTTGACTTTGGAAATATGGATCGGATAGATAAACGTCCGCTTACCCAGCTCCGAGGGTTATTCATGGAGAATCCATTCAATGGACTCGTGCGGAGGAATTCCTCCTTCTCCCCCTTGTACAAGCCGGACAGGATCTTTACCAGATCGACGGCCGATCCCGGCCCTTTGCGGCCATGACGGGAGGCGTCATCTTCCACATTGAAATCCCACATGGGGTGGCCCCTATATTGGAGCGGTTGCACCCCTCGCATAATGCACGTGGCCATGACTCCAATCATGGTCAATCCAGAGTGGGCCAGTAACTTAATCCGGCCCATCAGATAATGGACGCTCCCATCATCTTCCCGTTGAGGGCTCCGCGGGCGCCAACTCAGGCGTTTCTTCAAGGGAGCGTTGCTGAACTCCGGGAGGCCGATCCGAACTGGATCCGGCAGAGGGGCGTCCTCCATATAGAACCATTCCGAAGACCAGTTTTCGGACGCCTTCTTCGGGTACCGGATAGATATCCGGTCCTGGCGATGTGCCATATTTCGGCTCCACCCACTTGATATATCGACCCCTCGTGAGAACTGGGTACGAGGCAAAACAATCTCTTCCACAGCGCAAAATGGGGCTCGATGCCCAAGAATAGCTCGCAAAGAGCTACAAAGCCCGCGATGTGCAGAATGGAGGCAGGTGTAAGGTGGTGAAGCTGGAGTCCGTAGAACTCCAGGAGCCCCCGGAGAAATGGATGTATGGGAAATCCGAGTCCCCTTATTAGATAAGGGACGAAGCATACCCGCTCTCCTTTGGAAGGGTTGGGAACGCTCTCCACCTGCTTTCCGCCCCTGAAGGTGGCCAGTCCGGCTTGAACCGGAACCATGAAGGCTGGGGGAAGATATCCCTTGGTTTGGAGCGTCACTAGCTCGCTGTGTGGAACTGAGCATCTCCCCCAATCTCCTGGCTGAGGGCTGGGAGCGCGAGAGGAGGAGCCGCGTCGACTATCCATGATGGAATGGATTTTTGTCAGAGGCGCTTCGATGAGTACTTGCGGAAGGAGGATGGTGTGAGTTGGATCTAGATCCTCGCCTCTCTTATAGGCGGCTCGTTCGCGCGGCTATGGGGTAAAACGTAAAAATACCCTAGCTTTTCGCATTCATACGACACGTGGAAGAGGGCCATTATTGGACGTAGAAGCCAAGGAGCACATCATTTATAAGGAAGCCAGACACTATTCGACAGGTACATGAAGTTTGAAGGAGAACCCGCCTTGCAACATCGAAGACAATATACGCGCCGGACTCGTCATCATTGAAGCCTGGTTCGGGGGCTACTGAGGGAGTTCTGGACTAGGGGGTGTCCGGATAGCCGAACTATCATCATCGGCCGGACTCCAAGACTATGAAGATACAAGATTGAAGACTTCGTCCCGTGTCTGAATGTGACTTTCCTTGGCGTGGAAGGCAAGCTTGGCGATACGGATATGTAGATCTCCTACCATTGTAACCGACTCTGTGTAACCCTAGCCCTCTCCGGTGTCTATATAAACTGGATGGTCTTAGTCCATAGAACAACAATAACAACAATCATACCATAGGCTAGCTTCTAGGGTTTAGCCTCCTTGATCTCATGGTAGATCTACTCTTGTAATACCCACATCATCAGTATCAATCAAGCAGGACGTAGGGTTTTACCTCCATCAAGAGGGCCCGAACCTGGGTAAAACATCGTGTCCCTTGTCTCCTATTACCAGCCGCCTAGACGCACAGTTCGGGACCCCCTACCCGAGATGCGCCGGTTTTGACACCGACAGTGACACAGAACTAGCTCCAGTTCATCAATGTAATGTAGGCATGTATTCCGAATATAGTCATACATGCTTATGGAAAAGAACTTGCATGACATCTCTTGTCCTACCCTCCCGTGGCAGCGGGGTCCTAGGGAAACTAAGGGATATTAAGGCCTCATTTTAATAGAGTATCGGACCAAAGCATTAGCACTTAGTGAATACATGAACTCCTCAAACTACGGTCATCACCGAGAAGTCCCGATTATTGTCACTTCGGGTTGCCGGATCATAACACATAATAGGTGACTATAGACTTGCAAGATAGGATGAAGAACTCGCATATATTCATGAAAACATAATAGGTTCAGATCTGAAATCATGGCACTCAGGCCCTAGTGGCAAGCATTAAGCATAGCAAAGTCATAGCAACATCAATCTCAGAACATAGTGGATACTAGGGATCAAACCCTAACAAAACTAACTTGATTACATGGTAAATCTCACCCAACCCATCACCGTCCAGCAAGCCTACAATGGAGCATCCTGAAATTGGTGATGGAGGATGGTTGATGATGACGACGGCGATGAATCCCCCGCTCTGGAGCCCCAAACAGACTCCAAATCAGCCCTCCCGAGAGAGATTAGGGCTTGGCGGCGGCTCCGTATCATAAAACGCGATGAAACTTTCTCTCTGATTTTTTTCTCCATGAAAGAGAATATATGGAGATGGAGTTGAGGTCGGTGGACATCCAGGGGGCCCACGACGCAGGGGGGCGCGCCCCCACCCTCGTGGATAGGGTGTGGCCCCCTTGGCCTTGATTCTTTCGCCAGTATTTTTTATATTTTCCAAAAATAATCTCCATGGATTTTCAGGTCATTCTGAGAACTTCTGTTTCTGCACAAAAATAACACCATGGCAGTTCTGCTGAAAACAACGTCAGTCCGGGTTAGTTTCATTCAAATCATGCAAGTTAGAGTCCAAAACAAGGGCAAAAGTGTTTGGAAAAGTACATATGATGGAGACGTATCAACTCCCCCAAGCTTAAACCTTTGCTTGTCCTCAAGCAATTCAGTTGACAAACTGAAGGTAATAAAGAAAAACTTTTACAAACTCTGTTTGCTCTTGTTGTTGTAAATATGTAAAGCCAGCATTCAAGTTTTCAGCGAAGATTATGAACTAACCACATTCACAATAACACTTAGGTCTCATGTTTACTCATATCAATGGCATAATCAACTAGCGAGCAATAATAATAAAACTCGTATGACAACACTTTCTCAAAACAATCATAATATGATATAACAAGATGGTATCTCGCTAGCCCTTTCTGAGACCGCAAAACATAAATTCAGAGCACCTTTAAAGATCAAGGACTGACTAAACATTGTAATTCATGGTAAAAGAGATCCAGTCAAGTCATACCCAATATAAACTAATAGTAATGCATGCAAATGACAACGGTGCCCTCCAATGGGTGCTTATTAATAAGAGGATGATGACTCAACATGAAAGTAAATAGATAGGCCCTTCATAAAGGGAAGCAGGGATTTGTAGAGGTGCCAGAGCTTGATTTTAAAATAGAGATGAATAACATTTTGAGCGATATAATTTCACTGTCAATGCAACAACTATGAGATCTCGATATCTTCCATGCTACACACATTATAGGCGGTTCCCAAACAGAATGGTAAAGTTTATACTCCCCCACCACCAACAAGCATCAATCCATGGCTTGCCCGAAACAACGGGTGCCTCCAACTAGCAACAATCCTGGGGGAGTTTTGTTTAATTGTTTTGATTTGCTTTGATCTTTTTGATCATGGGACTGTTCATCCCATTTACCAGCCATTTTCTCGTGAATGAGGAGCGGAGTCCACTCCTCTTGAGAATAACCCACCTAGCATGGAAGATACAGACAACCCTAGTTGATACATGAGCTACTCGAGCATACAAAACATAATTTCATTTGAAGGTTTGGAGTTTGGCACATACAAATTTACTTCGAACGGTAGGTAAATACCGCATATAAGAAGGTATGGTGGACTCATATGGAATAACTTTGGGGTTTATGGAGTTTGGATGCACAAGCAGTATTCCCGCTTAGTACAAGTGAAGGCTAGCAAAAGACTGGGAAGCGACCAACTGAGAGAGCGACAACAGTCATGAACATGCATTAAATTTAGTCAACACCGAGTGCAAGCATGAGTATGATATAATCCACTGTGAACATAAATATCATGAAGGCTATGTTGATTTTGTTTCAACTACATGCGTGAACATGTGCCAAGTCAAGTCACTCGAATAATTCAAAGTAGGATACCACCCTATCATACCACATCACAACCATTTTAATAGCATGTTGGCACCCAAGGTAAACCATTATAAACTCCTAGCTAATTAAGCATGACATAAGCAACTATAATCTCTAATTGTTATTGCAAACATGTTTATTCATAATAGGCTGAATCAGGAACGATGAACTAGTCATATTTACAAAAACAAGAGAGGTCTAGTTCATACCAGCTTCTCTTATCTCAATCAGTCCATCATATATCATCATTATTGCCTTTCACTTGCACGATCGAACGGTGTGTATAATAATAATAGTGCACGTGCATTGGACTAAGCTGGAATCTGCAAGCATTCAATTCAAGGGAGAAGACAAGATAATATGGGCTCTAAGTTAAATCAACAATCATGCATATGAGAGCCACTAAACATTTTCATAAAGGTCTTCTCCTCTCCACCCGAAAGGAAAGAAAAGAAATAAAACTATTTACACGGGAAAGCTCCCAACAAGCAAAAGAAGAAGGAGAAATCTTTTTGGGTTTTCATTTAATTACTACTACAAGCATGGAAATTAAAATAACTATTTTTTTGTTTTTCTAAGGTTTATCAAACTCACAAGAAGAAAGCTAGAAAAATAAATTAAACTAGCCTGGATAGTACAATGAAAAAGTATGAGCACCGACAACTAGAATAGTGTGTGAACATGAATGTAATGTCAGTGAGAAATACGTACTCCCCCAAGCTTAGGCTTTTGGCCTAAGTTGGTCTATAGCCATGGATCACGGCTACTCTCCCCGGTGTACTGAGGAGTGTCATTGTATTGCCACTGGCTGGCGATCTGCTCTGGATCCCACTGATAAGATGATGGACGATAAGGATCAAGTAGTGGTTCCGGCTTAGGCTCTGGAGCTGATGTGTGGCCTCGGTGTGCGTACATGGACGATGACAAGACGAGGTAGTGGCGTGCAATTAAATCCAACAAAGAAGGTGCAGGCAGTGTAATAATCTCATTGTGTTTCTTATTAAATCTCAGTTTATACAGAAGCATCTTATCATCATTGTCAACAATAAACTCATGCGCTACCATGCTCCTGTAATATAAAAAGGTAAGGGGCAGCAGTGTCTCCTCTTTCTCATAATGCCTAATAGGTATCTCAAAATGTTTAGCAAGGCGTGCAACATAGATACCTCCAAAGATGGGGCCCTTTGTACGGTTCAGGCTTAATCATTTAGCAATAACGACACCCATACTAAAAGAGTTATCTCGGAATAAAGCATGGAACAAAATAATAATGTCAGGAACACTAAGGTTTCCACAGTTTCCACGACCAATTAAGCATCGACTAGCAAATATGGCAAAGTAGCGTAAAACAAGAAAATGTATGCTAGTGATTCTTGGATCGGAAACCTTCCTTGATTCCCATATAGTAATAGTATCAATAAAACCATCCACATCTTTACGATGTGGTTCATCTAACCTACCCTCGAAGGGTATTCTGCAAACCGCGCAAAAATTATGTAATGACATCTCCTTAGCCTCATCATATAAATGAAAAGCTACTGAAGGAGGTGAATTCTTAGGATAATAGTAGAAGTTTTGCACGAAAGTATTGATGAGTAAGAGATACTGTTCGATCCGGTCATGGAGGAAGTCGGTGAGGCCCGCATTATCAGCCAAAGAATAAAAGTCTTCATAAATCTCGTATGCTCTCAAGAAATTATCACAAGGCCACTCACACGACCTTACTTCCGCTAGGCGAGGAAGATTATACTTGGAATTTTCTTTCTCCTTAGATTGTTTATCCTTGGAGCTTTGACTAGAAGAGCCCCTCAAAAATCTCTTCATCGTTTTCTGAAAATTACTGAAAGTTTTAGTAACTCAAAATAAAAGTGAATCAAACTAAACAAGATTGATAGCAACTACTCCCACAAGTGCCTAGAGCCTATATCATGCATTAGAATTACTTGGGACCTCATAAATTGGACATGCAAGTTCAAGAACAGGGTCACCTAGGCAGCAAAAATTTGCAATGAATAAAGCACTAGAACAAAAACTAATTAGACCATTGGAGGAGTCACATACCAAGGAACAATCTCCCAAAGCAGTTTTATGAATGGAGCTTTGAGCAAGGAGATCGAAAATCACAGCAAACTGAGCTAGAACTCGTGCTTGAGCTGGATGGGGATTTTTTTGGGAGGAATATGGAGTGTATGGGTGCAGCAATAAGTGGAGGAGGGCCACCATGGGCTCACGAGGCAGGGGGCGCGCCCTGGACCCTCGTGGCCAGGTGCTTGCCCCCCTGCCGTGCTCTCAGTGCCTAAAATCCTCAAATATTCCATAAAAATCATACTAAATTGGCAGGGCATTTGGAGAACTTTTATTTTCAGGATATTTTTTATTGCATGGGTAATTCAGAAAGCAGACAGATAATACTATTTTTGCTTTATTTATTCTAAATAACAGAAAGTAAAAAGAGAGTACAGAAGGTTGTGCCTTCTAGTTTGATCCATCTCATGATCATCAAAAGGAATCCACTAACAAGGTTGATCAAGTCTTGTTAACAAACTCATTCCGAATAACATGGAACTGAAGAAATTTCAAATAACACTAGGTTACCTCAACAGGGATATGAACATCCCCAATAATAAGAATATCATATTTCTTCTTGACAGTAGGAAGAGGAAATTCAAAACCTCCAATAATGATAGTTGGAATTTTTCCAATAGAGTTGATACTATGAACTTGAGGTTGTTTCCTCGGAAAGTGTACCGTATGCTCATATCCACTAACACGAAAAGTGACATTGCCTTTGTTGCAATCAATAACAGCCCCTGTAGTATTCAAAAAGGATCTACCAAGGATAATCGATATACTATCGTCCTCGGGAATATCAAGAATAACAAAGTCCGTTAAGATAGTGACATTTGCAACCACAACAGGCACATCCTCACAAATACCGACAGGTATAGCAGTTGATTTATCAGCCATTTGCAAATATATTTTAGTAGGTGTCAACTTATTCAATTCAAGTCTACGATATAAAGAGAGAGGCATAACACTAACACCGGCTCCAAGATCACATAAAACAGTTTTAACATAGTTTCTTTTAATGGAGCATGGTATAGTTGCACTACTAGGAAAAGGCATGCTAGTGGCGCACCAGTTTTGCCTACTAATGGCGCACTACTGGTGCGCCACTAGCATCACGCCATTAGAATTAAATTCTAATGGCGCACCACTCGTGCGCCATTAGTATGTGGTGTTCTAATGGCGCACCATGTAGTGCGCCATTAGTATTGTCCACAGTGGGCCATTAGAATTCCTCCCAGGGGGCCATATGTACCCATGTGCTTTGGCATACTAATGGCGCACCAGTGGTTGATGCGCCATTAGTGCGATTATCACAGTGCGCCATTAGTGTCTTGTGTGGTGCACCACTAGTATGTATATTACGGATTTTTTTCTTTTCTGATATTTTCACAGGTTACAAAATATATTATTGGACATAATTTAGACAACACCACACATCAACAACAGATTCATCAAATATAATAGAAGATTAGTCTCCGAATACAATTCATCATATTAGTCTCCGAATTCAAAAGACCGAACAAAGATAGAACATTACAAGTCTCGAGACCGCTGATACGTCTCCGTCGTATCTACTTTTCCAAACACTATTGCCCTTGTTTTGGGCTCTAACATGCATGATTTGAATGGAACTAACCCGGACTGATGCTGTTATGAGCAGAACTGCCATGGTGTTGTTTTTTGTGCAGAAAATAAAAGTTCTCGGAATGACCTAAGACTCCACGGAACACCTTAGAAAAAACAATAAAAAATCCTCGCAAAAGATGAAGACCAGGAGGCCCACACCCTGTCCACGAGGGTGGGGGGCGCGCCCCCCTACCTCGTGGGCCCCCTGGTGGCCCTTCGACGCCAACTCCAACTCCTTATATTGGCTTTCGGGGAGAAAAAAATCAGAGAGAAGAAATCATCGCGTTTTACGATACGGAGCCGCCGGCAAGCCCTAATCTCTCTCGGGAGGGCTGATCTGGAGTCCGTTCGGGGCTCCGGACAGGGGGATTCATCGCTGTCATCATCATCAACCATCCTCCATCACCAATTTCATGATGCTCACCGCCGTGCGTGAGTAATTCCATCGTAGGCTTGCTGGACGGTGATGGGTTGGATGAGATTTATCATGTAATCGAGTTAGTTTTGTTAGGGTTTGATCCCTAGTATCCATTATGTTCTGGGATTGATGTTGCTATGACTTTGCTATGCTTAATGCTTGTCACTAGGGCCCGAGTGTCATGATTTCAGATCTGAACCTGTTATGTTTTCATGAATATATGTGTGTTCTTGATCCTATCTTGCAAGTCTATAGTCACCTACTATGTGTTATGATCCGGCAACCCCGAAGTGACAATAATCGGGACCACTCCCGGTGATGACCATAGTTTGAGGAGTTCATGTATTCACTATGTGCTAATGCTTTGTTCCGGTTCTCTATTAAAAGGAGGCCTTAATATCCCTTAGTTTCCAATAGGACCCCGCTGCCACGGGAGTGTAGGACAAAAGATGTCATGCAAGTTCTTTTCCATAAGCACGCATGACTATATATGGAATACATGCCTACATTACATTGATGAACTGGAGCTAGTTCTTATGGAAAAGAACTGTATTTCGTATATAGTCATACGTGCTTATGGAAAAGAACTTGCATGACATCTTTTGTCCTACCCTCCCGTGGCAGCGGGGTCCTATTGGAAACTAAGGGATATTAAGGCCTCCTTTTAATAGAGAACCAGAACAAAGCATTAGCACATAGTGAATACATGAACTCCTCAAACTATGGTCATCACCGGGAGTGGTCCCGATTATTGTCACTTCGGGGTTGCCGGATCATAACACATAGTAGGTGACTATAGACTTGCAAGATAGGATCTAGAACACACATATATTCATGAAAACATAATAGGTTCAGATCTGAAATCATGGCACTCGGGCCCTAGTGACAAGCATTAAGCATAGCAAAGTCATAGCAACATCAATCTCAGAACATAATGGATACTAGGGATCAAACCCTAACAAAACTAACTCGATTACATGATAAATCTCATCCAACCCATCACTGTCTAGCAAGCCTACGATGCAATTACTCACGCACGACGGTGAGCATCATGAAATTGGTGATGGAGGATGGTTGATGATGTTGGAAATATGCCCTAGAGGCAATAATAAATTAGTTATTATTATATTTCCTTATTCATGATAATTGTCTTTTATTCATGCTATAACTGTATTATCCGGAAATCGTAATACACGTGTGAATACATAGACCACAATATGTCCCTAGTGAGCCTCTAGTTGACTAGCTCGTTGTGATCAACAGATAGTCATGGTTTCCTGGCTATGGACATTGGATGTCGCTGATAACGGGATCACATCATTAGGAGAATGATGTGATGGACAAGACCCAATCCTAAGCCTAGCACTAAGATCGTGTAGTTCGTTTGCTAGAGCTTTTCCAATGTCAAGTATCTCTTCCTTAGACCATGAGATCGTGTAACTCCAGAATACCGTAGGAGTGCTTTGGGTGTATCAAACGTCACAACGTAACTGGGTGACTATAAAGGTGCACTACAGGTATCTCCGAAAGTGTCTGTTGGGTTGACACAGATCGAGACTGGGATTTGTCACTCCGTGTAAGCGGAGAGGTATCTCTGGGCCCACTCGGTAGGACATCATCATATGCGCAATGTGACCAAGGAGTTGATCACGGGATGATGTGTTACGGAACGAGTAAAGAGACTTGCCGGTAACGAGATTGAACAAGGTATAAGGATACCGACGATCGAATCTCGGGCAAGTACAATACCGCTAGACAAAGGGAATTGTATACGGGATTGATTAAGTCCTTGACATCGTGGTTCATCCGATGAGATCATCGTGGAACATGTGGGAGCCATCATGGGTATCCAGATCCCGCTGTTGGTTATTGACCGGAGAACATCTCGGTCATGTCTACATGTCTCCCGAACCCGTAGGGTCTACACACTTAAGGTTCGATGACGCTAGGGTTATAAAGGAAGTTTGCATGTGGTTACGAATGTTGTTCGGAGTCCCGGATGAGATCCCGGACGTCACGAGGAGTTCCGGAATGGTCCGGAGGTAAAGATTTATATATGGGAAGTCCTATTTTGGCCACCGGAAAATGTTCGGGATTTTTCGGTATTGTACCGGGAAGGTTCTAGAAGGTTCCGGAGTGGGGCCCACCTGCATGGGGGGACCCACATGAACGTGGGTAGTGGGGGAAAGGCCCCACACCCCTGGTCAAGGCGCACCAAGATCCCCCCTTAGAAGGAATAAGATCATATCCCAAAGGGATAAGATCAAGATCCCTAAAAAGGGGGGATAGCAATCGGTGGGGAAGGAAATGATGGGATTTCTTTCCTCCCACCTTTGCCAACGCCCCAATGGACTTGGAGGGCAAGAAACCAGCCCCCTCCACCCCTATATATAGTGGGGAGGCACATGGGAGCTTCACCCTTGCCCCTGGCGCAGCCCTCCCTCTCCGAAGTGCTCCTCCTCTCTCGCGGTGCTTGGCGAAGCCCTGCAGGATTGCCATGCTCCTCCACCACCACCACGCCGTTGTGCTGCTGCTGGATGGAGTCTTCCTCAACCTCTCCCTCTATCCTTGCTGGATCAAGGCTTGGGAGACGTCACCGGGCTGTACGTGTGTTGAACGCGGAGGTGCCGTGCGTTCGGCACTTGATCATCGGTGATTTGAATCACGACGAGTACGACTCCATCAACCCCGTTCACTTGAACGGTTCCGCTTAGCGATCTACAAGGGTATGTAGATGCACTCTCCTTCCCCTCGTTGCTAGTCTCTCCATAGATAGATCTTGGTGACACGTAGGAATTTTTTTGAATTTCTGCTACGTTCCCCAACAGTGGCATCATGAGCTAGGTCTATTGCGTAGATTCTTTGCACGAGTAGAACACAAAGTAGTTGTGGGCGTTGATTTTGTTCAATATGCTTACCGTTACTAGTCCAATCTTGTTTCAACGGTATTGTGGGATGAAGCGGCCCGGACCGACCTTACACGTACTCTTACGTGAGACAGGTTCCACCGACTGACATGCACTTGGTGCATAAGGTGGCTAGCGGGTGCCAGTCTCTCCCACTTTAGTCGGAACGGATTCGATGAAAAGGGTCCTTATGAAGGGTAAATAGCAATTGACATATCACGTTGTGGTTTTGCGTAGGTAAGAAACGTTCTTGCTAGAAACCCATAGCAGCCACGTAAAACATGCAAACAACAATTAGAGGACGTCTAACTTGTTTTTGCAGGGTATGCTATGTGATGTGATATGGCCAAAAAGAATGTGATGAATGATATGTGATGTATGAGATTGATCATGTTCTTGTAATAGGAATCACGACTTGCATGTCGATGAGTAGACAACCGGCAGGAGCCATAGGAGTTGTCTTAAATTTATTGTATGACCTGCGTGTCATTAAACGACGCCATGTAATTACTTTACTTTATTGCTAACCGGTAGCCATAGTAGTAGAAGTAATAAGTTGGCGAGACGACTTCATGGAGACACGATGATGGAGATCATGGTGTCATGCCGGTGACGATGATGATCATGGAGCCCCGAAGATGGAGATCAATGGAGCTATATGATATTGGCCATATCATGTCACTACTATATAATTGCATGTGATGTTTATCATGTTTTTGCATCTTGTTTACTTAGAACGACGGTAGTAAATAAGATGATCCCTTACAACAATTTCAAGAAGTGTTCTCCCCTAACTGTGCACCGTTGCTACAGTTCGTCGCTTCTAAGCACCACGTGATGATCGGGTGTGATGGATTCTTACGTTCACATACAACGGGTGTAAGACAGATTTACACAGCAATACACTTAGGGTTAACTTGACGAGCCTAGCATGTACAGACATGGCCTCGGAACACGGAGACCGAAAGGTCGAGCATGAGTCGTATAGTAGATACAATCAACATGAAGATGTTCACCGACGTTGGCTAGTCCGTCTCACGTGATGATCGGACACGGCCTAGTTGACTCGGATCATGTGATCACTTAGATGACCAGAGGGATGTCTATCTGAGTGGGAGTTCATAAGATGAACTTAATTATCTTGAACATAGTCAAAAGACCTTTTGCAAATTATGTCGTAAGCTCGCGCTTTAGTTCTACTGTTTAGTTATGTTCCTAGAGAAAATATAGTTGAAAGTTGACAGTAGCGATTATGCGGACAGTAGAAAGCTTATGTCCTTAATGCACCGCTCAGTGTGCTGAACCCCAAACGTCGTCTATGGATGTTGTGAACATCGGACATACACGTTTTGATAACTACGTGATAGTTCAGTGAAACGGTTTAGAGTTGAGGCACCAAAGACGTTTTTCGAAATGTCGCGGAACATATGAGATGTTTCGAGGGCTGAAATTGGGATTTCAGGCTCGTGCCCATGTCAAGAGGTATAAGACCTCCGACAATTTTCTTAGCCTGCAGACTAAGGAGGAAAGCTCAATCGTTGAGCTTGTGCTCAGATTGTCTGAGTGAAACAATCACTTGAATCGAGTGGGAGTTGATCTTCCATATGAGATAGTGATGTTTCTCCAAAGTCATTGCCACCAAGCTGCTAGAGCTTTGTGATGAACTATAACATATCAGGGATAGATATGATGATCCTTGAGGTATTCACGATGTTTGACACCGCAAAAGTAGAAATCAAGAAGGAGCATCAATTTTTGATGGTTGGTGAAACCACTAGTTTCAAGAAGGGCAAGGGCAAGAAGGGATACTTCATGAAACGTCAAATCAGCTGCTGCTCTAGTGAAGAAACCCAAGGTTGAACCCAAACCCGAGACTAAGTGCTTCTGTAATAAGGGGAACAACCACTGGAGTAGGATTACCCTAGATACTTGGTAGATGAGAAGGCTGTCGATAGAAGTATATTGGATATACATTATGTTAATGTGTACTTTACTAGTACTCCTAGTAGCACCAGGGTATTAGATACCGGTTTGGTTGCTAAGTGTTAGTAACTCGAAACAAAAGGCTACGAAATAAACGGAGACTAGCTAAAGGTGAGCTGACGATATGTGTTGGAAGTGTTTCCAAGTGTTGATATGATCAAAGCATCGTACGCTCCCTCTACCATCGAGATTGGTGTTTGTGTTGAGCATAGACATGATTGGATTATGTCTATTGCAATACGGTTATTCATTTAAGGAGAATAATGGTTGCTCTGTTTATTTGAATAATACCTTGAATGGTCTTGCACCTAAAATGAATGGTTTATTGAATCTCGATCGTAGTGATACACATGTTCATGCCAAAAGATAGTAATGATAGTACCACCTACTTGTGGCACTGCCACGTAAGTCATATCGGTATAAAACGCATGAAGAAGCTCCATGTTGATGGATCTTTGGGCTCACTCGGTTTTGAAAAGTTTGAGACATGCGAACCATGTCTATTGGTGTATATGCATGAAGAAACTCCATGCAAATGGACCGTTTGAACTCACATGATCTTGAATCACTTGAGACATGCAAATCATACCACATGGGCAAGATGACTGAAATCCTCGGTTTCAGTAAAATGGAACAAGATAGAAACTTGTTGGAAGTAACACATTTTGATGTGTGCAGTCCAATGAGTGCTGAGGAATGCAGTGAATATCGTTATGTTCTTACTTCACAGATGATTTGAGTAGATGTTGAGAATATTTACTTGATGAAACACAAGTCTGAATTATTGAATGGTTCAAGTAATTTCAGAGTGAAGTAGAAGATCATCGTGACAAGAGGATGAAATGTCTATGATATGATCATAGAGATGAGTATATGAGTTACAAGCTTTGGCACACAATTATGACATTGTGGAAATTGTTTCACAATTAATACCGCCTGGAACACCATAGTTTGATGGTGTGTCCGAACATCATAACTGCACCCTATTGGATATGATGCATACCATGATGTCTCTTATCGAGTTACCACTATCGTTCATGGGTTAGGCATTAGAGACAACCACATTCACTTTAAATAGGGCACCACGTAATTCCGTTGAGATGACACCGTATGAACTATGGTTTAGAGAAACCTAAGTTGTCGTTTCTTAAAGGTTTGGGGCTGCGATGCTTATGTGAAAAAGTTTCAGGATTGATAAGCTCGAACCCAAAGCAGATAAAATGCATCTTCATAGGACACCCAAAATAGTTGGGTATACCTCCTAATTCAGATCCGAAAGCAATATGGATTGTTTCTTGAATCGGGTCCTTTCTCGAGGAAAGATTTCTCTCGAAAGAGTTGAGTGGGAGGATGGTGGAGACTTGATGAGGTTATTGAACCGTCACTTCAACAAGTGTGTAGCAGGGCACAAGAAGTTGTTCCTATGGCACCTACACCAATTGAAGTAGTAGCTTATGATAGTGATCATGAAGTTTCGGATCAAGTCACTACCGTACCTTGTAGGGTGACATGGATACGTACTACTTCAGAGTGGTACAGTAATCCTGTCTTGAAGGTCATGTTGCTAGACAACAATGAACCTACGAGCTATGGAGAAGCGATGGTGGGCCCAAATTCCGACAAATGGTTAGAAGCCATAAAGTCCGAGATAGGATCCATGTATCAGAACAAAGCATGGACTTTGGTGGACTTGCCCGATGATCGGCAAGCCATTGAGATAAATGGATCTTTAAGAAGAAGACGGACGTGGACGGTAATGTCACCGTCCATGAAGCTCGACTTGTGGCGAAGAATTTTTCACAAGTTCAAGGAGTTGACTACGATGAGATTTTCTCATCCATAGCGATGCTTAAAGTCCGTCAGAATCATGTTAGCATTGGCTGCATTTATGAAATCTGGCAGATGGATGTCAAGACAAGTTTCCTTACCAGTTTTTGTAAGGAAAGGTTGTATGTGATACAATCAGAAAAGTTTTGTCAATCCTAAGGATGCTAAAAGGTATGCTAGCTCCAGCGATCCTTCTAAGGACTGGAGTAAGCATCTCGGAGTTGGAATGTACACTTTGATGAGATGATCAAAGATTTTGGGTTTATACAAAGTTTATGAGAAACTTGTATTTCCAAAGAAGTGAGTGGGAGCACTATGGAATTTCTGATGAGTATATGTTGTTGACATATTGATGATCAGAAATGATGTAGAATTTCTAGAAAGCATATAGGGTTATTTGAAAACTGTTTTTCAATGGAAAACCTGGATTAGGCTACTTGAACAATAAGCATCAAGATCTATAAGATAGATCAAAATGCTTAATAGTACTTTTAAATGAGCACGTACCTTGACATAATCTTGAAGGTGTTCAAGATGGATCAGTCAAAGAAGGAGTTCTTGCCTGAGTTGTAAGGTATGAAGTTAAGACTTAAAGCTCGACCACGGCAGAAGAAAGAGGCTTTTATCATAGGCTCTCTACAGTATGCTATGCTGTGTACCGCACCTGAAGTGTGCCTTGCAATGAGTCAGTCAAGGGGTACAAGAGTGATCCAAGAATGGATCACATGACAGCGGTCAAAGTTATCCTTAGTAACTAGTGGACTAAGGAATTTTCTGGATTGCGGAGGTGATAAAGAGTTCGACGTAAAGAGTTACGTCGATGCAAGCTTAACACCTATCCGGATAGCTCTGAGTAGAGATACCGGATACGTATAATGGAGCAACTTTTAATATAGCTCCAAGTAGAACAATTATTTGGAATATCTCCAAATAGAGCGTGGTAGCTACATCTAGGAGATGACATAGAGATTTGTAAAGCACACACGGATCTAAAAGGTTCAGACCCGTTGACTATAACCTCTCTCACAAGCATAACATGATCAAACCCAGAACTCATCGAGTGTTAATCACATGGTAAATGTGAACTAGATTATTGACTCTAGTAAACTCTTTGGGTGTTAGTCACATGGGGATGTGACCTTGAGTGTTAATCACATATCGATGTGAACTAGATTATTGACTCTAGTGCAAGTGGGAGACTGTTGGAAATATGCCCTAGAGGCAATAATAAATTAGTTATTATTATATTTCCTTGTTCATGATAATTGTCTTTTATTCATGCTATAACTGTATTATCCGGAAATCGTAATACACGTGTGAATACATAGACCACAATATGTCCCTAGTGAGCCTCTAGTTGACTAGCTCGTTGTGATCAACAGATAGTCATGGTTTCCTGGCTATGGACATTGGATGTCGTTGATAACGGGATCACATCATTAGGAGAATGATGTGATGGACAAGACCCAATCCTAAGCCTAGCACTAAGATCGTGTAGTTCGTTTGCTAGAGCTTTTCCAATGTCAAGTATCTCTTCCTTAGACCATGAGATCGTGTAACTCCCGGATACCGTAGGAGTGCTTTGGGTGTATCAAACGTCACAACGTAACTGGGTGACTATAAAGGTGCACTACAGGTATCTCCGAAAGTGTCTGTTGGGTTGACACAGATCGAGACTGGGATTTGTCACTCCGTGTAAGCGGAGAGGTATCTCTGGGCCCACTCGGTAGGACATCATCATATGCGCAATGTGACCAAGGAGTTGATCACGGGATGATGTGTTACGGAACGAGTAAAGAGACTTGCCGGTAACGAGATTGAACAAGGTATAAGGATACCGATGATCGAATCTCGGGCAAGTACAATACCGCTAGACAAAGGGAATTGTATACGGGATTGATTAAGTCCTTGACATCGTGGTTCATCCGATGAGATCATCGTGGAACATGTGGGAGCCATCATGGGTATCCAGATCCCGCTGTTGGTTATTGACCGGAGAACGTCTCGGTCATGTCTACATGTCTCCCGAACCCGTAGGGTCTACACACTTAAGGTTCGATGACGCTAGGGTTATAAAGGAAGTTTGCATGTGGTTACGAATGTTGTTCGGAGTCCCGGATGAGATCCCGGACGTCACGAGGAGTTCCGGAATGGTCCGGAGGTAAAGATTTATATATGGGAAGTCCTATTTTGGCCACCGGAAAATGTTCGGGATTTTTCGGTATTGTACCGGGAAGGTTCTAGAAGGTTCCGGAGAGGGGCCCACCTGCATGGGGGGACCCACATGAACGTGGGTAGTGGGGGAAAGGCCCCACACCCCTGGTCAAGGTGCACCAAGATCCCCCCTTAGAAGGAATAAGATCATATCCCAAAGGGATAAGATCAAGATCCCTAAAAAGGGGGGATAGCAATCGGTGGGGAAGGAAATGATGGGATTTCTTTCCTCCCACCTTTGCCAACGCCCCAATGGACTTGGAGGGCAAGAAACCAGCCCCCTCCACCCCTATATATAGTGGGGAGGCACATGGGAGCTTCACCCTTGCCCCTGGCGCAGCCCTCCCTCTCCCAAGTGCTCCTCCTCTCTCGCGGTGCTTGGCGAAGCCCTGCAGGATTGCCACGCTCCTCCACCACCACCACGCCATTGTGCTGCTGCTGGATGGAGTCTTCCTCAACCTCTCCCTCTCTCCTTGCTGGATCAAGGCTTGGGAGACGTCACCAGGCTGTACGTGTGTTGAACGCGGAGGTGCCGTGCGTTCGGTACTTGATCATCGGTGATTTGAATCACGACGAGTACGACTCCATCAACCCCGTTCACTTGAACGCTTCCGCTTAGAGATCTACAAGGGTATGTAGATGCACTCTCCTTCCCCTCATTGCTAGTCTCTCCATAGATAGATCTTGGTGACACGTAGGAAATTTTTTGAATTTCTGCTACGTTCCCCAACAGATGATGACGACGGCGACGAATCCCCCTCTCCGGAGCCCCGAACGGACTCCAGATCAGCCCTCTCGAGAGAGATTAGGGCTTGGCGGGGGCTCCGTATCATAAAACGCAATGAAACTTTCTCTCTAATTTTTCTCTCCCCAAAAGCCAATATATGGAGTTGGAGTTGGCGTCGAAGGGCCACCAGGGGGCCCACGAGGTAGGGGGCGCGCCCAGGGGGGAGGGGCGCGCCCCCCACCCTCGTGGACAGGATGTGGGCCCCCTGGTCTTCATCTTTGGCGAGGATTTTTTATTATTTATTCTAAGATATTCCATGGAGTTTCAGGTCATTCTGAGAACTTTTGTTTTCTGCACATAAAACAACACCATGGCAATTCTGCTGAAAACAGCGTCAGTTCGGGTTAGTTCCATTCAAATCATATAAATTAGAGTCCAAAACAAGGGCAAAAGTGTTTGGAAAAGTAGATACGATGGAGACGTATCAACTCCCCCAATCTTAAACCCTTTCTTGTCCTCAAGCAATTCAGTTGACAAACTGAAAGAGAAAAATTAAAACTTTTACAAACTCTGTTTGCTCTTGTTGTTGTAAACATGAAAAGTTAGCATTCAAGTTTCAGCAATTATTATGAACTAACCATACTCACAATAACACGTAGGTCTCACAACTACTCATATCAATAATAAAATCAGCTAGCGAGCCATAATAATAAAGCTCGGATGACAACACTTTCTCAAAATAATCATAACATGATATAACGAAATGGTATCTCGCTAGCCCTTTCTGAGACCGCAAAACATAAATGCAGAGCACCTTTGAAGACCAAGGACTGACTAAACATTGTAATTCATGGTAAAAGAGATCCAGTCAAGTCATACCCAATATAAACCAATCATAATGAATGCAAACGACAGTGTGCTCCCCAGCGGGTGCTTTTAATAAGAAGGGTGATGACTCAACATAAAAGTAAATAGATAGGCCCTTCGCAGAGGGAAGCAGGGATTTGTAGAGGTGCCAGAGCTTGATTTTGAAATAGAGATAAATTATATTTTGAGCGGCATACTTTCACTGTCAACGCAACAACTATGAGATGGCTATATCTTCCATACTACATGCATTATAGGCAGTTCCCAAACAGAATGGTAAAGTTTTATACTCCCCCTCCTCCACAAGCATCAATCCATGGCTTGCTCGAAACAACGAGTGCCTCCAACATTCAACGGGTCCCAAGGGGAGTTTTTTTTTAATTATTTTGATTTGCTTTGATCTTTTTGGATCATGGGACTGGGCATCCCGGTTACCGGCCCTTTCTCGTGAATGAGGAGCGGAGTCCAGTCCTCTTGAGAATAACCCACCTAGCATGGAAGATATAGGCAGCCCTAGTTGCACATGAGCTGCTCGAGCATACAAAACATAATTTCATTTGAAGGTTTGGAGTTTGGCACATACAAATTTACTTGGAACGGCAGGTAGATACCGCATATAGGTAGGTATAGTGGACTCATATGGAACAACTTTGGGTTTTAAGGAGTTGGATGCACAAGCAGTATTCCCGCTTAGTACAGGTGAAGGCTAGCAAAAGACTTGGAAGCGACCAACTGAGAGAGCGACAACAGTCGTAAACATGCATTAAAATTAATTTACACCGAATATAAGCATGAGTAGGATATAATCCACCATGAACATAAATATCATGAAGGCTATGTTGATTTGATTCAACTACATGCGTGAACATGTGCCAAGTCGAGTCACTCAATTCATTCAAAGGAGGATACCATCCTATCATACCACATCATAATCATTCTAATATCATGTTGGCACACAAGGTAAACCATTATAACTCATAGCTAATCAAGCATGGCACAAGCAACTATAATCTCTAAATGTCATTGCAAATATGTTTACTTCATAATAGCTGAATCAGGAACGATGAATCATCATATTTACAAAAACTAGAGAGGTCGAGTTCATACCAGCTTTTCTCATCCCAATAAGTACATTATATATCATCATTATGGCCTTTCACTTGCACGACCGAACGGTGTGAATAATAATAAGAGTGCACGTGCATTGGACTAAGCTGGAATCTGCAAGCATTCAACTCAAAAGAGAAGACAGGTAATATGGGCTCTAAGTTAAATAAACAATCATGCATATGAGAGCCACCAAGCATTTGCAATATAGTCTTCTCGACCCCCAAAGAAAGGAAAAGAAATAAAAACTATTTACACGGGAAAGCTCCCAACAAGCAAAAGAAGAACGGGAAATATTTTTGGGTTTTCTTTTTAATTATTACTACTACAAGCATAGAGAGTAGACTAACTAATATTTTTTGTTTTTCTTAAGGTTTATCAAACACACAAGAAGAAAGCAGGAAAAAGAAAATAAACTAGCATGGATATTACAGTGAAAGAGTATGAGCACCGACATCTAGCAATGAGTGTGTGTGAACATGAATGTAATGTCGGTGGGAAATACGTACTCCCCCAAGCTTAGGCTTTTGGCCTAAGTTGGTCTATTGCCAGGGATAGCCTGGCAGATACCCGTAGGTGAAGCTGGGGTCGTACCGCGATGCAGCGGCTACCGCCTACTGAGCAGCAGCATGGCGTCGAGCTGCCTCCACTCGCCTCTCGTACTCATTTGCCTCCTCTCTGGTAATAATATATTTTCCTCTCGCCTGAAAATCAAAGAAGGTAGGGGCAGGAAGAGAAACACGGACCACATGCCGTTTGTCAAATATTAATCGATACTGGTAAGGTGGTCCAGTCCTCTCAATGAACTGATGGGAAAACATAGAATCAAGATCTAAATAAGAAGTGGGCAACTCCACATCACCCTCAAGAATGTCTATATCAAGAAAATTAACTAAGCGGGTTGCATAAATTCCTCCAAAGAAATCTCCATTACGTCTATTAAGATGCAACCTACGAGCTACAATGGCTCCCATATGATAAGCTTGGTCTCCTAACACAGCACTTCTGAGAATGCTGAGATTAGGGGCACACATGTGACATGCTTCATCCTTAGCAGTTATGCATCTACCAATGAAGAGAGCAAAATAATGTATAGCAGGAAAGTGAATGCTCCCTATAGTAGCCTGCGCTATATCTCTAGATTCCCCCACAGTTATTCTAGCAAGAAAGTCTCTATATTCAGATTTAGGGGGATCCCTAATACTACCCCATGATGGAAGTTTGCATGCAAGAGTGAAATCCTCTAAGTCCATGGTATAAGATTTGTCATAAAGGTCAAACATGACTGAAGGAGAATGAACTTGTGAGATCATGATACTGGGGGCATTTATCAGCTTCAAAGTCCTCAAGACCGGCATTACGCAAATATGCGTAGAATTCTTCTTTAATTCCCACTTGATTCATAAAATTTTCCGAAGGCCATTCACAGGGCCTCACTAGAGCGTCTCTTGGTGGTTCCTCGTCACCATCACGCATTGCAAGCCTGGGACCTTGCTTCCTTGAAGAACCACCTTGGAACATCTTCCTAAGCATATTGTTTTCTCTGAAAATAATTCTGAAATTTTTAGTAACTTCAAACAAAAGTGAACCAACTTCAATAAAACTGATAGCAACTACTCATACAAGTGCCTAGAGCATATATCAAGCATTAGAACTACTTGGAACCATATAAATCTGTCATGCAAGCTCAAGAACATGGTCACCTATGCAGCACAAATTTGCAATGAATAAAGCACTAGAACAAAAACTAATTGGACCAATGGAGGAGTCACATACCAAGGAACAATCTCCCCAAGCAGTTTTGCGAGAGGTGCTTTGAGCAACGGGGGCTGGAACTCGTGCTTGAGTTGGTTTTTCGTGTTTGTGTGAGACAGAGGAAGAAGATGGGTGCAGGGATAAGTGGAGGAGGGCCACCGTGGGCCCACGAGGCAGGGGCGCGCCCAGGGGGGTAGGGCGCGCCCTCCACCCTCGTGGCCAGGTGGCAGCTCCCCCCGTGGTAATTTTTGCATAGTAAATTCTCAAATATTCCCGAAAAAACCATATTAAACTGGCATGGCATTGTGAGGACTTTTATTTTCGAGATATTTTTATATTGCACGGATAAGTCAGGAAATAGGCAGAAAAATTCTATTTTACTTTATTTCTACTAAGTAACAGAAAATATAAAGAGGGTACAGAAGGTTGTGCTTCTAGTTTCATCCATCTCGTGATCATCAAAATGAACCCACTAACAAGGTTGATCAAGTCTTGTTAACAAACTCATTCCGAATATGTCACAGCCCTAGCTCAGCCCCTGCTGCCTTTGCTTGTTTCTCTTGTCATCATGTTTACAATTTAAATAAACTTGAAATGGGGATTGATAAACCCTAGCACAAATGCAATTCTAATAGGTTCAACCAAAATATCTTCAATGACCTCAAAATATCCTTTTTAAATGTTCATGATTTATGGAAAAAGGTGAAAGCCTCTACCAGAGATGATGCATATTTTTCCAGGACATTTTGGTCATTGAATTAAATCATTATGATTTTGAGTTGGAGTTTAAAATCACCATTAAATATTGGTTGCTCCAAATATTCTGATATTTGTTGTGTGGTTTGAAAATAGTTCAAATATTCCTCACAAAAATTTACAGAATTAACCAAAGTGTTTTGGTTAGTATTTTATTTGCAAAACAGTAGCAGAAATTAGAAAAACTGAAACAAATTATAAAGAGAGGGAGAGAAGGCCACCAGGCCACCTACCTAACCTACCTGGTGGCCCAACAGGATCGGCCCAGCGCGGCCCAGCCCACCACCGCCTCCTTCTCTGTCGCCTTCCTCCTCTGCCAGGAGGATGAGCGCGTGCCGACGCGCGCACGGCCACCGCACGCCACCTCCTGCTTCCCCCGGCCTCCCTAGTGATGCCACGACGACGCCCCGTGTCCCCTCGCTCCTCTTCCTCTCTCGCTTCTCCCTCTCTCCTCCCCTGGCTCTCTTCCCTGAGATCACCCGAACGGAGCCGCCGCCACCGACGAGCTCCACCGCGGCCACTGCCTCCCCCTCGCCTCTCCTACATGCCCCGAAGCCCCGCCATCGATCGCCGCTTCGCCCCAACCTGGCCCCAAGCGCTGGGACGGCCTGCATCGCCGACTACCTCATCTTCTTCCTTCTAGGGAGCCGGTCGCCGCCGATGTCGATTCGCCGCCGACAGGACGTCCCCGAGCCCGCTGACCTACCCTGCCGCATCCCTGTGAGCTCCTGCTCCTTTCCCCACTTGCTCGCCCCTCCATTCCCGTCCCCTAGCCCCGTCCTCCGACCACGGCCGAGCTTGCCGCAGCCGTGCCATGTCCTTGCCGTGGCCACAGTCGCCCCCGCCCGTTTTTGAGCGTGTCCCCGTGCTCACCGAGCTCCCAGGAGCCGAACGCGTCCAACACCGGCCCCTGCCGTGCACCGTAGCTCCTTCTCCCCTCCCCGCCGAACTCTGGTCGCCGCCAAAGCTCGTCGCCGGCGAGATTCCGGCTGCCCCGTGACCACCCGTCTGGTCCATTAGATGCGCGAGTGCAAGAGCTCCTCCCCGGTGCGCTCAGCGCGCCAAACCACCGCCCAAAGCTCAAATCCGAGCCGCGCCGCCGTCGTTTTGGTCGCCGCCGGCCAGGCTCCGGCGACTGCCGACGTGGCCATCATTAGCGCTAACCCTGCCAGCTAATGACCCCTCTAATCAACCCCTTAAGCCACTGACACGTGGGCCCATGCGCCTGTTTAGTTTAGATTAATTTTCCTGTTAGTTTAGGTTAACCCAGTGGGACCCACGCGTCAGCCTTGACCACGCTGACGTGGCTGTTGACTGGCCCCACATGTCATGTTGACTTCGCTAACGTGGGCATTGACCGGACCCACCTGTCATTGGCACTAACCAGCCCTAGTCACTGACCAGTGGACCCCACTGGTCAGGTTTGACCAGCAGCAGCGTCTGTTGACCTGCTGACGTCATAGTGACGCAATGCTGACGCAATAAGTATTTTCTGGATTTATTTTTATACAGGAAATTCCAGAAAATGCCTAAAACTTCTAAAATTCATAGTAATTCAACCGTAGCTCCAAATCAAACAAGTTATATATGAAAAATGATCAGAAAAATTCAAGGAATCCATCTGTACCATTTTCATGCATGTTAGAACAACTTATGCCTACTGTTTAGGACAAATCATATAAATGGCATTTGAATTTCACATATGGAGTTTGAATTTGAACTTAGGGTTCAAACCAACTTCATTTAACTTTGTTGCTAGTTGCATTAGCTCAAACCACAGCATATTGCCATGTCACATTCATGCATCATATTGTTGCATTGCATTGATTGTGTTTCTTCTTTGTTTGCCGGTAATTGTGCCCTCTCGATAGACGTGGTTTCGATGACGAGTTCGATGACACCGATGAAGAACTATAATATCTTCAGAAGTGCCAGGCAAGCAAAACCCCCTTGTTCATTCCGATACAATCCCACTCTCTCGCTCCTGCTCTCTTTTACTGCATTAGGACAACAACGACTCAACTGTTACTTGCTGCGGTAGTTGAACCCCTTTATCCTTTGCGTGACCTGTCATTGCCACAGTAAATAGATGAAACCCACTAGCATGAGTAGGAATTGTTTGAGCCCTGTTGTGCCTACTCATTCATGCTTGTTTGTCATGCCTGCTATTGCTTAGAGTTGTGTCAGGTCTGATTCATCCGGGATGAATCAGAGGTGTGTGAACATGTCCTACGGTGTGTGAGCTAAGCGTGTGAACACGATTTGGTAAAGGTAGCGGTGAGAGGCCATGTAGGAGTACATGATGGGTTGTCTCATTGCAGCCGTCTTCAGGAACTGAGTTCTGTGTTTGTGATCCATGATACAGTTACTACCACGCATTGGGCCCGAAACCAATGGACCCTCTCGGCTTCTTAATCACCCTTATCCTCCGTCCAGGAGTTGCAAATAGTTCCTGGTGTTTGTAGTATGCTGGAGGCCGTGGGCAGCGCTGACCGGAGGGGTGGGCTGTGATGCGGTAGGCACGTGGCACAGTGTACCAGGCGCCCGTTTGGTGTCTTGGGAACCCTGTTCACATCGTTTGGGGCTGTGAGCAAAACCCCGGCCAGATCTCCTCATGGATGGAACCCGAATAGGCGATAAACCTGGACTAGAGACTTGAGTGTTTAGGTAGGCCGTGGCCGACACCCATGTTGGGCTTCCGCTTGAAGGTTGCCGAGTACATGTCGTGTAAACGGCGGTAAGTGGTGAGAGCGTGTGTGAAGAAGTACACCCCTGCAGGGTTAACATCATCTATTCGAATAGCCGTGTCCGCGGAAAAGGACTACTGGGTTGCCTGTACAGTTCATAGACAAGTGAAAGTGGATACTCTAAAATACGCAAGATAAGCGTGAGTGCTATGGATGGCGTTCTCGTAGGGAGACGGGAGTGGATCCATAGTGGTGTATTGGTTGGTGAATATGTGGACTCGTGTGCGCCACCTCAAAAGAGTTACTTGCAGTCGTAGTTTAGGATAGCCACAGAGTCAAAGCTGGCTTGCTGCAGTTAAACTCCACCACCCCCTTTTTGATAATGATGCATATGTAGTTAGTTCTGATGTAAGTCTTGCTGGGTACATTTGTACTCACGTTTGCCTATTTTATGTTTTTGCAGAGAGACTTCAGTCTCACTAGTAATTCCGCGTGGACTTCGACGTTTAGCTTGTTACCTCAGCTACGATCTTGTGCCCTCGGCAGGATCTGGTAGATAGTCAGGCTTCTAAGCCTTTTTCATTTGTAGATGTCTGTACTCAGACATGTTAGCTTCCGCTTGTGCTTTGACTTGTATGCTCTAAATGTTGGGTCGTGAGACCCATGTTTGTAATATCTCGCTCCTCGGAGCCTAATGAATAAATACTTGAGTCATAGAGTCATGATGTGATGCCATGTTGTATTTGCACATATCGAGCATATTGTGTGTATGTTATTGAAATGCTTGGTATGTGTGGGATCTGACTATCTAGTTGTTTATCCTTAGTAGCCCCACTTACCGGGAAATGTCTCCTAGTGTCTCCACTGAGCCATGGTAGCTTGCTATTGCTCCGGAGCACTTAGGCTGGCCGGCATGTGTCCTTCTTTGTTCCAGTGTCTGTCCCTTCGGGGAAATGTCACGCATTGAGTACCGGAGTCCTGTTAGCCCGCTACAGCTCGGTTTACCGGAGTCCTGCTAGCCCAGTGCTACAGCCCGGACCCACTTGCTGATGACCGACACGTTCTATGCTGGGTCATGGATGCCTGTCCCTGTAAGTTTGTGCCACTTTGGGTTTACGACTAGTCATGTTAGCCCGGGCTCCTTATCATATGGATGCTAGCGACACTATCATATACGTGAGCCAAAAGGCGCAAACGGTCCCAGGCAAAGGTAAGGTGACACCCGTGGGGATACCGTGCGTGAGGCCGCAAAGTGATATGAGGTGTTACAGGCTAGATCGATGTGACACTGAGTCGGGGTCCTGACAGCTTTGGTATCAGAGCTTGACTGCTTGTAGGATTACCAAGCCAAACTGGTCGAAGTTGAGTCTAGAAATTCTTTAGTTATATAAGGGAATTGATTGTGGGATGGAACGTAAGGCTCTTTTTACTCCTTATACCTTATGCCTTCTGATTTGAGTCATCTTATCTTTCCTGCGGGGTTAAGGAACTAGGCCTTCCCTTCTTTCTATCAGGATCACGTGTTACTAATCCATAGACTTATAGAATTGTTAGTTTCAAATCTCAGTTCAGCTTTTACTACTTCCGTATGTTAACTGTTGAACTCGAAACCTTGATATCGTGCTTCTGAGTGGCTATACCACCATTTTTGAAGGATGTCTCAAATCTTTTCTGAGCATTTACAGCCGTTATGTTGTCCGAGTCATCCCAGGTTTCTAAATAGTCGGAGGTATTTGCAAATCCTTTCTTTCCGTTCCCGGTGTCCTTATGGTTAGAATAAGCACACTAATCGGTGAGTTGAGGTACTCTATTGCCTTAACATATATGTTGGTGTTATTATTATGACCCTAGGTGTCTAGAGTATCACCTAGTAATTTAGCCATGTTTTGTGTTCCCCGTGTGATGAATCTGGCCATCATTCTCGAAAGCATCCCGTGATGTTTTTAGTTAGTAGGTATTCTATTCCGGGGTTCTTGAACCCGAGGTTCACCCTTCTTACCTCATGTTGATAGTGTTTGCTAGTTCCTTTAGGATATTAGTAACCTTTGCGATAGTCCTTGAGGTCCGTGGTATTTCCTTCTTCCAAATACTATGAACCACTTATGGCAGAAGTTTGTTGGATTAAAGGATCACAACGGGAGTGCTCTCGATGAGTTCTCCATGCTATATTGTGACTCTGCCAGTTCTACCTTTCTGCATGGGTTATCTGGAAGAAATGTTGAGCTTGTTCGACATACCAACCTATGCGTCCACAACTCAGAAAATCGTATGTTCTTTTCAGTTGTCCCTCTTTAGTTGTATCCTGACTTTCGTCTATCAAGTGATAGTCAGGACTAGTTGTGCATTCATGTTATCGATGCCTATTATTCTTGTGGTCCGTCGAGCCATTCTATTCTGGAATGACTAGGAGAAACAAACTCCAGTACCTCATCCATACCTAGGATTGGGTCAAAGTAGTTGTATCTCGCAGATCAAAATGCCAACCCAACTTTTGATTCTGTTCTACCCTGGAGTATTACCCCCTTTATGTCAGGAGTTTCATGAGAAATGCACCAGCTCTTGTGAATTATTGACGCAGTGATACTTCTCGCCATCATTTTTCATTTCTCGGTTCCATGTTATTGTAACTGGAATGCTGACAAGTGAACTGTGATGTGTGAAATCAATACTCCTAGCAACTTCGTTGCTTGGTAGTAAATGGACAATATTCTCATTCTTAGCGTGTTGGTTATTAAATCATCATCCTGCGATTGATCGTGCTACCTAGTCCATTTTTCCTGGTGCACTCTTCGATCAAGGAGTCAGGATTGTGCCAATTCTTGCTTATTTGATCATATCGTCTTGCCTGAGAAGCAAGATTGTTCTCGGGCTTAGTAACATACCGGTGGTTCGTGATTTTCTGAATTTCTTCTCGGAAGTATCACCGGGTCGTCACCCGACCGCTATGTTGAGCTCGTGATCAAGTTGGTTTCTTGTAAACCAACCTTCTCCAAGGATCTGTGCAGGATACCCCTGAGCTAGTTGGTTAAGCTAAACAACAGCTTGGAGAGTTGGAAGATAGAAGCTTGTCCGATTTAGTTCATTTAAGGGATATCTTGTACGTGTGCTGAAGAAAGATGGTATTTTCATCGATTGACCCTCGTGATCAGTTAATGGACCTATCATTTTATCCAACCTTTGATTTGAGTATGGGCTGTCATCAAATCAGACCAGAACCAACGATATTCGTAATGTTGTCTTACTCGTGGTTGATCCCTCGAGCATACACCATTATATCTTTTGGGTCTGACCAATACTATCACTTGTTCACATAATTATGGAATTCCATTTACATGAAAATCTCGATAACTTGTTGTTGAGCCCATCAGCAGCATTTTTTCTCCTCTATGATTTGTGTTGAACATCCAACTAGTGTTGGAAACTTTTGAAAGCATTTCTTCATGCCATCTCATGAAGCATATGTTCGGATGAAAGAAGTGACTTTCTCCAAGTTCACGTGCATTAGGTGTAAGTTGCCGCCATGAATTTGAGAAAGGTTTGTTTTGTTTCCCCTGGAATCATCCCAAATTAGTCACACATGTGCAAAGTATACTATGGTTTGGTAGACTAATTACCTCCACTCCATATGTATTCCGTAGCACACCAAGCCACTGATTGATTTGTTCAAGGAGAAGAAGCTCCTTCTTAAGAGTATACCTTATGCAAGGATTTTGATATCCTCGATGATGATTCCCCACCTGAACTCGATAGTGTTTTATTATAAGACTACTAGGTGGTCATGCTTGTCTGGGACAGCGTGCTCACATGTTTGCAGCAGAACCAGCTCATGTCTTGGAGCTTGCTATCGTAGTTCACTTCCCGAGAATCTCGCAACGTCATCTCGTCGATTTGTGTTGCAAACTTTCATTTTTCTTCCTAGACTCGATGAGTCCGGAATATCCTGACACCAACCAGATCTGAATCTCAGGCAGTTATGATGGTTGGAACATTTCCCAAGAACTATAATATTGGTCTCTCCATAACCGGTAAAGTGGATGTCGTGGCCAACACACCCAGCCGGAAGACCTGTTGTTGTTGTATCTTGATTGAGGAAGTTGGCCACCTCCGCATAAAGATTTCATAGGATTTACTCCAATAAGTTACTCCTTATGGATTCCCATGCTCCCGAAGTCCAACTTTGTACTTGATGTTCTAGATACCAAACCATGTAAATGGGTTACGCTAGCACATCAACGAGAACATTAGAAGCGGAGTGCTAAATGTCTCTCGGTCGATCATCCGGATTTTGATTCCTTGGCCTCGCTAAGGTGAAATTTGAGAAGGTGTTATCTTCCTTTGCACCTGCATCTTCCATGGGTATTCATCATGGTAGTAAGTTGTGTTGCCAGGATCCTTGATGCGGATATTGGTAAAACCTTGATGATTATGGAGATGCTCAAGTTCTTGAAAGCACGCACAAGCATTAGGTGCTATCATAGTTACTAACCGGGATTGTTCTCAGCTTCCCCGGTTATGCTATAACCATTCCAACAGTGGAACCACTTTCTGCTGTTGAGCTTCTCCCCAGTTACTAAAATCATCCCTTGTGTTGTTTTCAACAAGGTAATCCACATCATCCATTCTAATCTGGGTATGCCATTCCACCGGACTCCTCCAAATGATCGATTGTGATTTGCCTTAGGCTGGTATAAAGAGTTTCAATGATCTCTGAATCAAAGGTAATTCTTTTTGCCACTTAAGGGGTGATCCTATGAGTCACCTCCTCTATGATGTCTCATTATGGTTTCATGGCAACTTAACTCCTCGCTGCGCTGACAACCATTCACCACCTTCTTAAGTGTGGAATTGTAGTCTATCTGGTAAACCTCCGTCATCTGTTCCACTCCATTCCTCTAGAGGTGTGCTTCGTCTCTCAGCTCGAGAGATGTTGCTATGTCTCATTCCGTGAGTTAATCCTGAGTTGTTCGACCTTCGAGTAGATCGATCCTTCTAGAGTTTTCTTTCTCCTCTCGTTGTCATGTCGGTTGGAGTTCTCGGAGCAAGGCATCAAGATAATGATGGTGATCGAATCAACGTTCATTTGAAGTGCAACCTGGATTGTGAAGATTGTGTTAGCTACGTTCCCCCGTCATCCTACCCTACGCTTGAATCTCGGGGCGAGATTCTTGTTAGTGGGAGTGAGTTGTCACAGCCCTAGCTCAGCCCCTGCTGCCTTTGCTTGTTTCTCTTGTCATCATGTTTACAATTTAAATAAACTTGAAATGGGGATTGATAAACCCTAGCACAAATGCAATTCTAATAGGTTCAACCAAAATATCTTCAATGACCTCAAAATATCCTTTTTAAATGTTCATGATTTATGGAAAAATGTGAAATCCTCTACCAGAGATGATGCATATTTTTCCAGGACATTTTGGTCACTGAATTAAATCATTATGATTTTAAGTTGGAGTTTAAAATCACCATTAGATATTGGTTGCTCCAAATATTCTGAAGTTTGTTGTGTGGATTGAAAATAGTTCAAATATTCCTCACAAAAATTTACAGAATTAACCAAAGTGTTTTGGTTAGTATTTTATTTGCAAAACAGTAGCAGAAATTAGAAAAACTGAAAGAAATAATAAAGAGAGGGAGAGAAGGCCACCAGGCCACCTACCTAACCTACCTGGTGGCCCAACAGGATCGGCCCAGCGCGGCCCAGCCCACCACCGCCTCCTTCTCTGTCGCCTTCCTCCTCTGCCAGGAGGATGAGCGCGTGCCGACGTGCGCACGACCACCGCACGCCACCTCCTGCTTCCCCCGGCTTCCCTAGCAACGCCACGACGACGCCCCGTGTCCCCTCGCTCCTCTTCCTCTCTCGCTGCTCCCTCTCTCCTCCCCTGGCTCTCTTCCCTGAGCTCACCCGAACGGAGCCGCCGCCACCGACGAGCTCCACCACGGCCACCGCCTCCCCCTCGCCTCTCCTACATGCCCCGAAGCCCCGCCATCGATCGCCGCTTCGCCCCAACCTGGCCCCAAGCGCTGGGACGGCCTGCATCGCTGACTGCCTCATCTTCTTCCTTCTCGGGAGCCGGTCGCCGCCGACGTCGATTCGCCGCCGATAGGACGTCCCCGAGCCCGCTGACCTACCCTGCCGCATCCCTGTGAGCTCCTGCTCCTTTCCCCCCTTGCTCGCCCCTCCATTCCCATCCCCTAGCCCCGTCCTCCGACCATGGCCGAGCTTGTCGCCGCCGTGCCATGTCGTTGCCGTGGCCACAGTCGCCCCCGCCCATTTTTGAGCATGTCTCCGTGCTCACCGAGCTCCCAGGAGCCGAACGCGTCCAACACCGACCCCTGCCGTGCACCGTAGCTCCTCCTCCCCTCCCCGCCGAACTCCGGTCGCCGCCAAAGCTCGTCGCCGGCGAGATTCCGGCTGCCCCGTGACCACCCATCGGGTCCATTAGATGCGCGAGTGCAAGAGCTCCTCCCCGGTGCACTCAGCGCGCCAAACCACCGCCCAAAGCTCAAATCCGAGCCGCGCCGCCGTTGTTTTGGTCGCCGCCGGCCAGGCTCCGGCGACTGCCGACGTGGCCATCATTAGCGCTAACCCTGCCAGCTAATGACCCCTCTAATCAACCCCTTAAGCCACTGACACGTGGGCCCATGCGCCTGTTTAGTTTAGATTAATTTTCTTGTTAGTTTAGGTTAACCCAGTGGGACCCACGCGTCAGCCTTGACCGCGCTGACGTGGCTGTTGACTGGCCCCACATGTCATGTTGACTTCGCTGACGTGGGCATTGACCGGACCCACCTGTCATTGGCACTAACCAGCCCCAGTCACTGACCAGTGGACTCCACTGGTCAGGTTTGACCAGCAGCAGCGTCTGTTGACCTGCTGACGTCATAGTGACGCAATGCTGACGCAATAAGTATTTTCTGGATTTATTTTTATACAGGAAATTCCAGAAAATGCCTAAAACTTCTAAAATTCATAGTAATTCAACCGTAGCTCCAAATCAAACAAGTTATATATGAAAAATGATCAGAAAAATTCAAGGAATCCATCTGTACCATTTTCATGCATGTTAGAACAACTTATGCCTACTGTTTAGGACAAATCATATAAATGGCATTTGAATTTCACATATGGAGTTTGAATTTGAACTTAGGGTTCAAACCAACTTCATTTAACTTTGTTGCTAGTTGCATTAGCTCAAACCACAGCATATTGCCATGTCACATTCATGCATCATATTGTTGCATTGCATTGATTGTGTTTCTTCTTTGTTTGCCGGTAATTGTGCCCTCTCGATAGACGTGGTTTCGATGATGAGTTCGATGACACCGATGAAGAACTATAATATCTTCAGAAGTGCCAGGCAAGCAAAACCCCCTTGTTCATTCCGATACAATCCCACTCTCTCGCTCCTGCTCTCTTTTACTGCATTAGGACAACAACGACTCAACTGTTACTTGCTGCGGTAGTTGAACCCCTTTATCCTTTGCATGACCTGTCATTGCCACAGTAAATAGATGAAACCCACTAGCATGAGTAGGAATTGTTTGAGCCCTGTTGTGCCTACTCATTCATGCTTGTTTGTCATGCCTGCTATTGCTTAGAGTTGTGTCAGGTCTGATTCATCCGGGATGAATCAGAGGTGTGTGAACATGTCCTACGGTGTGTGAGCTAAGCGTGTGAACACGATTTGGTAAAGGTAGCGGTGAGAGGCCATGTAGGAGTACATGGTGGGTTGTCTCATTGCAGGCATCCTCAGGAACTGAGTTCTGTGTTTGTGATCCATGATACAGTTACTACCACGCATTGGGCCCGAAACCAATGGACCCTCTCGGCTTCTTAATCACCCTTGTCCTCTGTCCAGGAGTTGCAAATAGTTTCTGGTGTTTGTAGTATGCTGGAGGCCGTGGGCAGCGCTGACCGGAGGGGTGGGCTGTGATGTGGTAGGCACGTGGCACGGTGTACCGGGCGCCCGTTTGGTGTCTCGGGAACTCTGTTCACATCGTTTGGGGCTGTGAGCGAAACCCCGGCCGGATCTCCTCATGGATGGAACCAGAATAGGCGATAAACCTGGACTAGAGACTTGAGTGTTTAGGTAGGCCGTGGCCGACACCCACGTTGGGCTTCCGCTTGAAGGTTGCCGAGTACATGTCGTGTAAACGGCGGTAAGTGGTGAGAGCGTGTGTGAAGAAGTACACCCCTGCAGGGTTAACATCATCTATTCGAATAGCCGTGTCCGCGGAAAAGGACTTCTGGGTTGCCTGTACAGTTCATAGAAAAGTGAAAGTGGATACTCTAAAATACGCAAGATAAGCGTGAGTGCTAGGGATGGCGTTCTCGTAGGGAGATAGGAGTGGATCCATAGTGGTGTATTGGTTGGTGAATATGTGGACTCGTGTGCGCCACCTCAAAAGAGTTACTTGCAGTCGTAGTTTAGGATAGCCACAGAGTCAAAGCTGGCTTGCTGCAGTTAAACTCCACCACCCCCTTTTTGATAATGATGCATATGTAGTTAGTTCTGATGTAAGTCTTGCTGGGTACATTTGTACACACGTTTGCCTATTTTATGTTTTTGCAGAGAGACTTCAGTCTCACTAGTAATTCCGCGTGGACTTCGACGTTTAGCTTGTTACCTCAGCTACAATCTTGTGCCCTCGGCAGGATCTGGTAGATAGTCAGGCTTCTAAGCCTTTTTCATTTGTAGATGTCTGTACTCAGACATGTTAGCTTCCGCTTGTGCTTTGACTTGTATGCTCTGAATGTTGGGTCGTGAGACCGATGTTTGTAATATCTCGCTCCTCGGAGCCTAATGAATAAATACTTGAGTCGTAGAGTCATGATGTGATGCCATGTTGTATTTGCACATATCGAGCATATTGTGTGTATGTTATTGAAATGCTTGGTATGTGTGGGATCTGACTATCTAGTTGTTTATCCTTTGTAGCCCCTCTTACCGGGAAATGTCTCCTAGTGTCTCCACTGAGCCATGGTAGCTTGCTACTGCTCCGGAGCACTTAGGCTGGCCGGCATGTGTCCTTCTCCGTTCCAGTGTCTGTCCCTTCGGGGAAATGTCATGCATTGAGTACCGGAGTCCTGTTAGCCCGCTACAGCCCGGTTTACCGGAGTCCTGCTAGCCCAATGCTACAGCCCGGACCCACTTGCTGATGACCGACACGTTCGATGCTGGGTCGTGGATGCCTGTCCCTGTAAGTCTGTGCCACTTTGGGTTTACGACTAGTCATGTCAGCCCGGGCTCCTTATCATATGGATGCTAGCGACACTATCATATACGTGAGCCAAAAGGCACAAACGGTCCCGGGCAAAGGTAAGGCGACACCCATGGGGATACCGTGCGTGAGGCTGCAAAGTGATATGAGGTGTTACAGGCTAGATCGATGTGACACTGAGTCGGGGTCCTGACAGAATAATCCCGGAACCGGAGAAATTTCGAATGACACTAAGTTACCTCAACGGGGATATGAAAATCCCCAACAATAAGAATATCGTATTTTTCTTGACAGTAGGGAGAGGAAATTCAAAACCTCCAAATATAATCGATGGGATTTTTCCAATAGAGTTGATGCTATAAACTTGAGGTTGTTTCCTCGGAAAGTGTACCGTATGCTCATTACCATTAACATGAAACGTGACATTGCCTTTGTTGCAATCAATAACAGCCCCTGCAGTATTAAGGAAAGGTCTTCCAAGAATAATAGACATACTATCATCCTCGGGAATATCAAGAATAACAAAGTCCGTTAAAATAGTAACGTTTGCAACCACAACAGGCACATCCTCACAAATACCGACAGGTATAGCAGTTGATTTATCAGCCGTTTGCAAAGATATTTCAGTAGGTGTCAACTTATTCAAGTCAAGTCTACGATATAAAGAGAGAGGCATAACACTAACACCGGCTCCAAGATCACATAAAGCAGTTTTAACATAATTTCTTTTAATGGAGCATGGTATAGTAGGTACTCCTGGATCTCCAAGTTTCTTTGGTATTCCACCCTTAAAAGTATTATTAGCAAGCATGGTGGAAATTTCAGCTTCCGGTATCTTTCTTTTATTAGTAATGATATCCTTCATGTACAGCATAAGGATTTGTTTTGAGCACATCAGTTAATCGCATACGCAAAAAGTTGGGTCTAATCATTTCAGCAAAGCGCTCAAAATCCTCATCTTCCTTTTTCTTGGATGGTTTCGAAGGAAAAGGCATGGGTTTCTGAACCCATGGTTCTCTTTCTTTACCATGTTTCCTAGCAACGAAGTCTCTTTTATCATAACGTTGATTCTTTGATTGTGGGTTATCAAGATCAACAGCAGGTTCAACTTCTACATCATTATCATTACTAGGTTGAGCATCATCATGAACATTATCATTAACATTTCCATTAGGTTCATGTTCATTACCAGAATGTGTTTCAGCATCAGGCATAGAGATATCATGTGGATTATCAGGTGGTTCAGCAATAGGTTCACTAGAAGTTTCCACAGTCCTATCATTTTTATTTTTCTTCCTCTTAGAAGAACTAGGTATATCAATATTATTTCTCTGAGAATCTTGCTCGATTCTCTTAGGGTGGCCTTCAGGATACAAAGGTTCCTGAGTCATTCTACCAGTTCTAGTAGCCACTCTAACAGCATAATCATTTTTCTTATTATTCATTTCATCAAGCACTTCTTTCTGAGCTTTAAGTACTTGTTCTACTTGAGTGGTAACCATAGAAGCATGTTTGCTAACAAGTCTAAGTTCACCTCTAATATCAGCCATATAATCACCCAAGCGTTTAATCATAAAGGTATTCTATTTTAATTGTCTACCAAAATAAGCATTAAAGTCATCTTGCTTAAACATAAAGTCATCAAATTCATCCAAGCACTGACTAGCAATTTTAGTAGGAGGGACTTCAGCTTTATCATATCTATAGAGAGAATTTACCTTTACTACCTGTGTCGGGATATCGGGAGGTTCTTCAGTAAATAAATAATTGAGATCATATACTTCTTCAACAGGTGGTAGATTAAGACCATGTATTTCTTCAATAGGAGGTAAATTCTTAACATCTTCAGCTTCAATACCTTTTTCTTTCATAGATTTCTTTGCCTCTTGCATATCTTCAGGACTGAGAAATAGAACACCTCTCTTCTTCGGAATTGGTTTAGGAATAGGCTCAGTAATTGGCTCAGGAGCTGGCTCGGGAGTTGGCTCAGGAGGTGCCCAATTATTTTCATTTGCCAACATATTTTTCAATAGAATTTCAACGTCATCCGGTGTTCTTTCCCTGAAAAGAGAACCAGCACAACTATCCAGGTAATCTCTAGAAGTATCAGTTAGTCCATTATAAAAGATATCAAATATTTCAGGTTTCTTAAGAGGATGAACAGGCAAATCATTAAGTAACTTGAGAAGCCTCCCCCAAGCTTGTGGGAGACTCTCTTCTTCAATTTTCACAAAATTGTATATTTCCCTCAAAGCAGCTTGTTTCTTATGAGCAGGGAAATATTTAGCAGAGAAGTGATAAATCATATCCTGGGGACTTTGCACACAACCAGGATCAAGAGAATTAAACCATTTCTTAGCATCACCCTTTAATGAGAACGGAAATATTTTGAGTAAATAAAGGTGGCACGATCTCAGATTATTAGTAAACAGGGCAGCTACATCATCTAACTTACGAAGATGTGCCACAACAGTTTCAGATTCATAGCCATAAAAAGGATCAGATTCAACCAAAGTAATTATATCTGGATCGACAGAAATATCATAATAATCCTGATCAGGAACACAGATAGGCGAAGTAGCAAAAGTAGGGTCGGGTCTCATTCTACCTCTAAAAGATTCTTTACTCCACTTAACTAGCAACCTCTTACGTTCACGTTTATCCTGGCAAGCAAGAACAACTTCAAAAGATTCAGCATTAAAAACATAACCCTCAGGAATAGAAGACATAGGTTCATCATCACTAACATCATCGTGTTCAGGTTCAATAATTTCTCTTTCTCTAGACCTAGCAATTTGCTCATCAAGAAATTCACCAAGTGGCACAATAGTATCAAGCATAGAAGTAGTTTCATCATATGTATCATGGATAGCAGAAGTGGCATCATCAATAACATGAGACATATCAGAATTAATAGCAGTAGTCGGATTAGGTGTCGCAAACTTACTCATAACAGAAGGAGAATCTAGTGCAGAGCTAGATGGCAGTTCCTTACCTCCCCTCGTAGTTGAGGGATAAATTTTTGTCTTAGCATCTTACAAGTTCTTCATAGTGTCCAGCAGATATAAATCCCAAGGGACTCAAAGAATAGAGCTATGTTCCCCGGCAACGGCGCCAGAAAAAGGTCTTGATAACCCACAAGTATAGGGGATCGCAACAGTTTTCGAGGGTAGAGTATTCAACCCAAATTTGTTGATTTGACACAAGGGGAGCCAAAGAATATTCTCAAGTATTAACAGCTGAGTTGTCAATTCAAACACACCTGGAAACTTAATATCTGCAACAAAGTGTTTAGTAGCAAAGTAATATGATAGTGGTGGTAACGGTAACAAAAGTAAAGACAACAAAAGTAATGTTTTTGGTATTTTGTAGTGATTGTAGCAGTAGCAACGGAAAAGTAAATAAGCGTAAACTAGTATATGGAAAACTCGTAGGCACCGGATCAGTGATGGATAATTATGCCAGATGTGGTTCATCGTGTAACAGTCATAACATAGGGTGACACAGAACTAGCTCCAGTTCATCAATGTAATATAGGCATGTATTCTGTATATAGTCATACGTGCTTATAAAAGAACTTGCATGACATCTTTTGTCCTACCCTCCCGTGGCAGCGGGGTCCTATTGGAAACTAAGGGATATTAAGGCCTCCTTTTAATAGAGAACCGGAAAAAAGCATTAGCACATAGTGAATACATGAACTCCTCAAACTATGGTCATCACCGGGAGTGGTCCCGATTATTGTCACTTTGGGGTTGCCGGATCATAACACATAGTAGGTGACTATAGACTTGCAAGATAGGATCTAGAACACACATATATTCATGAAAACATAATAGGTTCAGATTTGAAATCATGGCACTCAGGCCCTAGTGACAAGCATTAAGCATAGCAAAGTCATAGCAACATCAATCTCAGAACATAATGGATACTAGGGATCAAGCCCTAACAAAACTAACTCGATTACATGATAAATCTCATCCAACCCATCACCATCCAGCAAGCCTACGATGCAATTACTCACGCACGGCGGTGAGCATCATGAAATTGGTGATGGAGGATGGTTGATGATGACGACGGTGACGAATCCCCCTCTCCGGAGCCCCGAACGGACTCCAGATCAGCCCTCCCGAGAGAGATTAGGGCTTGGTGGCGGCTTCATATCGTAAAACGTGATGAAACTTTCTCTCTGATTTTTTTCTCCCCAAAAGCCAATATATGGAGTTGGAGTTGGCGTCGGAGGGCCACCAGGGGGCCCACGAGGTAGGGGGGCGCGCCCAGGGGGATGGGCATGCCCCCCACCCTCGTGGACAGGGTGTGGCCCCCCTGGTCTTCATCTTTGGCGAGGATTTTTTATTATTTATTCTAAGATATTCCGTGGAGTTTCAGGTCATTCCGAGAACTTTTGTTTTCTACACATAAAACAACACCATGGCAATTCTGCTGAAAACAACGTCAATCCGGGTTAGGTCCATTCAAATCATATAAATTAGAGTCCAAAACAAGGGCAAAAGTGTTTGGAAAAGTAGATACGACGGAGACGTATCATGTCACCCTATGTTGTGACTGTTATATGATGAACCGCATCCGGCATAATTATCCATCGCTAATCCGGTGCCTACGAGTTTTCCATATACTGGTTCTCGCTTATTTACTTTTCCGTTGCTACTGTTACAATCACTACAAAATTCCAAAAATATTACTTTTGATGTCTTTACTTTTGTTACCGTTACCATCACTATCATATTACTTTGCTACTAAACACTTTGCTGCAGATACTATGTTTCCAGGTGTGGTTGAATTGACAACTCAGCTGCTAATACTTGAGAATATTCTTTGGCTCCCCTTGTGTCGAATCAATAAATTTGGGTTGAATACTCTACCCTCGAAAACGGTTGCGATCCCCTATACTTGTGGGTTATCAAGACCTTTTTCTGGCGCCGTTGCCGGGGAGCATAGCTCTATTCTTTGAGTCACTTGGGATTTATATCTGTTGGACACTATGAAGAACTTGAAAGACGATCGAACTACTATTTTGCCCTCAACTACGAGGGGAGGTAAGGGACTGCCATCTAGCGTTGCACTAGATTCTCCTTCTGTTAGGAGTAAGTTTGCGACACCTAAACCTACTACTGCTATGAATTCTGATATGTCGCATGCTATTGATGATGCTACTTCTGCTATGCATGATACTTATGATGAAACTACTTCTATGCTTGATACTACTCTGCCCCTTGGTGAATTTCTTGATGAGCAAATTGCTAGGTCTAGAGAAAGAGAAATTATTGAATCTGAACACGATGATGTTAGTGATGATGAAAATATGCCTGCTATTCCTGAGGGTTATCTTTTTGATGCAGAATCTTCTGCAGCTATTCTTGCTTGCCAGGATAGACATGAACTTAAGAGGTTGCTAGTTAAATGGAGTAAAGAATCTTTTAGAGATAGGATGAAACCTGACCCTGCTTTTGCTACTTCACCTATCTGTGTTCCTGATCAGGATTATTATGATTTTTCTGTTGATCCAGATATAATTACTTTGGTTGAATCTGATCCTTTTTATGGCTATGAATCTGAAACTGTTGTGGCACATCTTACTAAGTTAAATGATATAGCTGCCCTGTTTACTAATAATGAGAGATCGCGCTACCTTTATTTACTCAGAATATTTCCGTTCTCATTAAAGGGTGATGCTAAGATATGGTTTAATTCTCTTGATCCTGGTTGTGTGCAAAGTCCCCAGGATATGATTTATTACTTCTCTGCTAAATATTTCCCTGCGCATAAGAAACAAGCTGCTTTGAGGGAAATATACAATTTTGTGCAAATTGAAGAAGAGAGTCTCCCACAAGCTTGGCGGAGGCTTCTCAAGTAACTCAATGCTTTGCCTGATCATCCTCTTAAGAAACCTGAAATATTTGATATCTTTTATAATGGACTAACTGATGCTTCCAGAGATTTCCTGGATAGTTGTGCTGGTTCTCTTTTCAGGGAAAGAACACCAGATGATGCTGAAATTCTATTGAATAATATGTTGGCAAATGAAAATAATTGGGCACCTCCCGAGCCAGTTCCAGAGCCAATTACTGAGCCTATTCCTAAACCAACTCCGAAGAAGAGAGGTGTTCTATTTTTCAGTCCCGAAGATATGCAAGAGGCAAAGAAATCTATGAAAGAAAAAGGTATTAAAGCTGAAGATGTTAAGAATTTACCTCCTATTGAAGAAATACATGGTCTTAATTTACCGCCTGTGGAAGAAGTATATGATCTCAATTACTTATTTACTGAAGAACCTCCCGATATCCCTGTCGGGTGGTAGGTGCGACATATGCCAACGGATGGCTTATCATTGTGGGAGCTAGTAAGACATCGCCGGTGCCTGGAAACGGGATGAGGCGAAGACATGCACGCCGGTGAATCTTACCCAGCTTTGGGGCTCTCCGTGGAGATAACACCCCTAATGCTGCTCTGCGGGGTCTCCGCATGTTCACTAGATCAACAAGTAGCTACAAGAGTCTCCTCGAGCTGTTTGGTGGAAGGAGGAAGAGGGGCAAGGCTAGCTCTCTCCTCTCCCGATGGTGGTGTCTAAAACCTTCAGTGTTCAACCCTTTGCATGGGTGTCCCAGGGGGTTTATATAGGCCTACCCCCCGGGGGTACAATGGTAATCCGGCCGGGCGCGGGCCCAAGCCGTCAGTGTCTACAACCGTCGTGTTCTTCGCCGACTTCTGGGGCCCGCCGACTGGTGCGTCCCGTCGGGGGCTGGTTACTGTGGCCTCGCCTCTGATGACGAGGGTTCTGTCGAGGTAAGCATGGCTACGGTGCTGCCGCCTTACGGGCTCCCATTGTAGCCATACCACGTCTCATCTTCTTAATGGTGCGCACGCGCCCCGAGGAGAGCAAGCCGGCTACTGGAAGCCGACCCGGCCTTGGGCCGGCTGGGGGAGGCCAGGCCGCCTTCGGATGTCTCTCCGACCGATGGGGCCTGCCGCTTGCGGGACGTACTGGCATCCCGTCGTGGATGGCGTCATGATTCCTATGGCAACAGTGCCACGCCGGACGGGGGATGGCCGCCCCGTACGGCGTATTGTGGCCATGTAGCTTCCGGGATTCGAGGGTGGCAGGGTTTGCTGTAGCCACGCCCCGCCCCGTCACCGTTGTGGGTGATGGTCTTTAGAAGGCAACATTCGGCCGCCTGCTTCTTGGAGTTGGCCCTTCGCGGGCCGCCTTCCGGGAGTCGGTCCTTCATGGGCCGTCTTCCTGGAGTCGGTCCTTCATGGGTCGACCTTAGGAGTTGGCCCGATTGTGGCGCCCTCCAAAGGTTGTTTTATGGCCGGGCTGACTTCCTCCAGTCGGCTTAGGCGATAGCCGGCCGGAGGAAGGCGGCCCCATGTCTTAGGCGCTTCAAGGTCCGGTCGCCTGTTGTTTTTCTGATGATCAAAGGGAGCCGGTTAGGCTATCCGTGGTCATTTACTCCGACAGTAGTCCCTGAAGCTGGGTGGGCTTCGCAGCTGAAGAGGGAATCGTGAAGCTCGGCCAGCTTCCTATCCCGAGGAGCCGGCTGCCGGGAGCCGGCCTTCCTTGCGTGCCTTCTCGGCGAAGCTTCCCCGAAATTCGAAGGCGGGAACCAGCGGGCGCGCAAACCAAACGGCGGGCTGGCCGCCTGCCTTCTACACGCCACGTGGCACCCCCAGCTGGCAGGGCCTGCCAGCCCACGCGCGTGACGTGACACCGTTGCAGGCCGGGGCCCACCACTCCCGCGCCTCGGCCCGCGCGTGGATCTATTGCGGCCCGAACCGACCGCATGTCTTCCGGCGGCGGTTCCCACTCATCATTAAGGCGTGATAACCACGGGGCGTTGGGGAGTGGGCACTGTTAATCCCACGCCCCTCCCGCGCCTTGCCTCCTCGCCTTCGCCGCAGTAGTTCGCATGCTCGCCCTGCCTCCTTCTTCCTCTGCCTCACCGCAGCAGTTCCTCACCGTGCCCCTGCCTCGGCATCCTCTTCCTCCCAGCGTGCCGCAGGCCTGCTGCCTCCGCCCCGGGCGCCTCTTGTCGTCACGCTTGCCGCCATGGCTCTGACGTCGAGCTCTTGGGACGGCTCCATCATCCGCGACGACCACATAGATTTTCTCCGCAAGACGCGGCGGCTGCCGAGCGAGGACCACGTGCAAGTTCGCCTCGCGCTGGCGAGGGAGATCTCGCCGGCGCCGGAGGAATGCGAGCAAGTGATCTTCTACTCGCACTGCATGCGCGGCGCCGGCCTCCCCGCCAACGGCTTCTTCCGTGCGTTCCTCGAGTTCTACCAGCTCCAGCCGCACCACCTCACCCCCAACACGGTGGTGCTGCTGTCGGCCTTCGTATCTCTGTGCGAGGGCTTCCTCGGCGTCCTCCCCACCATCGAGCTCTGGGGGGGAGTTCTTCTAGTCCAAGCTTGGCACGGCCGTTGCCGGCGTGCCGGCTCAGTGCAGCGCCTTCATCGCCATGAGGTGGTCCGTCACCGACAACCCCTTTCCTGCCATCGCGCTGATCCAGTCGGTGAAGCTCTGGCAACAGTCTTACTTTTATGTAAAGAATGTTACCCCGAATGGCGACTACGTCAACTTGCCGGCTTACGTAGCCGGCCCACCGGCTTGGAGGCCGGCCACATGGTCCTACCGAGCCAGGTCGCTGACGCTGGCTGGAGCCAGAGCCGTCGCCCGCCTTCGGGTGCTCATCCAGTCGGACCGCCTGACCGGGCCTGACTTGATCGCCGCCTTCGTCGAGCGCCGGGTCCTTCCGCTTCAAGGCCGCCCTCATCTGATCTGTCAGATGAGCGGCCACTTCGACCCAAGCCAGCTCAGCACCAGGGAGATACCTCACGATGAGGTGTCCTACATGGTGAACCATATCGCCAACTGCAAGCTGAAGCCGGACTGGCAGTATGGCATGGCGCCATTCTCTCGCGCCAATTCGCCACCCATGGTAAGTTTCGCTCTTTATCTATTGCCGAATTCTTTTCCGGGCCGACTCTTGATCCATCAGTACGTCTTGAACCATAATCCCCTTCTTCATCCTCCGGCCGTGACCACGGGGCCGGAACGCGAGTTCGCCCCCGACCGCGAGGCGGACGACCCTGACAACGTCGACTTGGGGGCAGCCGCCCTAGACGAAGACGCCGCGGGGGGCAGCGGTGAGAGGGGCGGCTCCGGCTTCACCGCCAGTTTTGACGACTGGCCTGAAGATGATGAGGCCGACCTCGCCCCATGTCGCCAGCCGGCGTCCGACCCCCAAGGCACCGGTCCATCTGGCGGGCCGGCTGCACGTGGCGGCGTATTGAAGCGCCGAGTGGCACCGACTTCCGTCGGCGGCCGACCGAAGAGGCCTAGGATGCCCGCGGGAGCAATCAAGCGGGACGAGGCGGCCGCGAAGGCGGCCCGCTTCCACAAAGTGGTGAAGCAGCCGCAGGCAGTCTCAGCGTATGTTCTGATCTTTACAAAACTTCCTTTCTTTTCTTCATTTGAAGTTCTTCTAAGTTTCATCTTCTGTTTGTCAACCAGGGCTCCGCTTACCCTTGAACGAACTACCGCCGCCTCCATAGTCGGCGGAGTGGGAGGGTCTGTGGGCTCCCGCCGCGTGGATCCCCACGCCAAGCTTCAGGTGGCGACAGAGCGAAAAACGCGGGAGGCGCGGGAGGAGCAGGGGGCGGAGGAGAGAAGGGCGGCTGCCGCCGAGCCGGCCCTAGAGACGACGGCAGAGTCGGCCGAGTCGCAGGCCGATGCAGCGGCCAGGGCCCGGGCGGAGGCCGAGGCCGCAGAGAAGACGGCGGAGGCCCTGCAAGGGCAGCCTCCACAACTCGTCATCCCCCTCCGTTCAGCGCCCCCGGACGCCCCGCAGCCCCCGCCGGAGGAGGTTCGCCGCGACCCGCAGATGGCGGAGAGGGAGGAGGGCGACGTGATCGAGTGGTGCCGCCTCCGTCGGCCGGGACCGGTCAAGGCGGCCAGCCCGAGGTGCCGCCTGAGCAGCCGACTGTGCAGGCGGATCTTGTGGTCCGGGCGCCGGCTCGCTGGCGCGCGGTGAGGGCGGCTTCGGAGCCGGATCAGCAGAGATCGGCCGCCTCCAGCTCGCTGTCGCATGAATTGGAGTCGGCCATCGCTAGCTCGCCAGGGTGGACGCGGGGCGGTGGGACAGCCGTGCTGAACTTGGCGGCGCAAGACGTCCGTAGCCGGCTTCAGGCCCAAGCCACCGCGCTGCAACAATGTACCCGAGAATTTCTCGCGACGCGGGCGGTCGTTCGGGTGAGTTCATTGCTCTTGATTTCTATCCGTGGGGGCGCGTCAGCGCACCCACTGGGTGTAGTCCCCGAGTTCCGAGCCGGCTGCTGAGCAGGCGGCTTGGAACTTCTTTGAAGACTCGTTTTGCTAACTTGCTTGATTCTTCGTCCTGTTTGCAGGATTACCACAACCTCCACGCTGCTGCCTTCAACTCGCAGGTCCGGGAGGCAGACAAGAAGGCCGCCGATCTGACGGAGAGCCGGCGTGAGTGGTTTTGTCTTTTCATCTCTTGTGGGGGCGCGTCAGTGCAACCACTCGGTGTAGTCCCCGAGATTCGGGCCGACTGCTGAGCAGTCAGGTCGGATCTTTCTTGCCGATTTCTTTCTTATCTTTTTTCTTGTTTCCATACTGGTAGGAGCCAACGCCGACTTGAGGCAGCAGCTGGGTATCGCCTAGACCGCCCTTCGCACCAAGGAGGGCGAGCTCAATGCCTTGGCCCAGGAGCGTGACCGCCTGGCCAAGAGGCTGGCCGACCAGGAGGAAAGCCACCAAGCGTCCCTGATGGCGGCCCAGGACAACGAGGCTGCCCTCAAAGCCGAATTCGAGACCGAGGCGGCGGGCTGGGTCGAGGCGAGGCATGCTCTGAGCGAAGGCTATGGTCGTGTCGAGGACTTGGTCGACGGTAGGCCGCCCTCTCCTTCACTCTTTGCTTGTTTCCGCAAGTCGGTTTATCTCCTGACTTGCTCTGTTTCTTCTTCTTTGTGCAGAGTACTTCCCTGGCCACTCTGTCGCTACCAACCAAGCCGTTGAAGCCCACCGAGAGGCTCAGCGGCATGCTGGGGTTGAGATCGCGCCGGGTGCTAACCGGTCGCTTGAGGAGCAGCTTCTGGCGATCGAGGCCCGCCTCCAGCCGGCCTACCGCATGCTCCACCGGCCCCAGCGTGTCGGGGCGCAGGTGCTGGCCGCCCTTTGGCTTGGTGAGGTAATCCCTCGCACCCCCAGCCGTACTGCCGACTGGCGGGAGGTAGCCATCGGCCGCCTTGAGGCTTGGAAGGCTTCAGCAGCTCGATCCTGCGCTCGACGGGCACTGGAGTTTGTCCAGGCTTGGTACCCAGGGCTGAACATGGATCAGCTGCGCACCTGGCGGCAGGAAGCCGACGAGGAGCTGGAGGCGGTGCGATCGGCTATCATACAGCGCGCCTTGGCGATCGCCGACTTCACTGATACCAGCATCTTTGCTCCTGAGGTGAACGAGGACGGCGTCGAGCAGCCGGAGGACTGGTTCGGGCTGAACCCAGCCGAAGGTGAGGACTCGGCGGAGGAGATCGACTCCAACGACGAGGGCAAGGAGGAGGAGGAGGAAGACGGCAAGGATGCTGAGCTGGATGCTGGAGCGGCCGACCAGCCTCAACCTGACCGTGCCTCCAGCAACGAGGCGCGTGCGAACGCTCCGCCTGCCGCCTGTGACATCCAGGCCGAGACTCACCAGCCGGCCACCCCTCTAGCCGATACCACCGTCTCTACCGTTCTCCCTGAAGCTCTAGGTGCTCCGTTGGCTAGTTACTCTTTGGACAAACTTGTTATTTTGCGCAATTCCACCCACTGGGGGTGTATTCAAACTTCGTTGAACGCCGACCTTTCGAAGGTTCTATGATGTAAATATTATCATGCATGTGTTTGGCTTCCATTCCGACTTTCTTTTTATCTTTCAGCTTTCTTCCTTTGCCGCCTTCCCTTGGTTGCCGCCTTCCCAGCCGGACAGCTGCTCTGCAGTCTATGGCTGGGTAAGGAATTCGGCCGTCTAGGAAGGCAAAAGTTCAAAATTTCTTAGATTTTGGCTGAGTAGGAAAGGAAGCCGGCCAGCCGACTGCTTCGACAGTCGGTTGGCGATGGGGGAGACCGGCTTGTATTATGTAAGTTCGTTAGTCCTTATCCATTTTTTCATGTGGGCATCCTTTCCGCCTTTAGCTCTGGCTAGTCGGGCAGCTGATTCTTCAAGCTGTGACTTTCGCAAGAGAGGGCTTGGGTGCCGGCACATTACTTTTCTGACTGCAGGTAGAACTTGGACATAACTCAAGGCGGCAAGTCCCCGGGCCGACTTAGTCGAACCCGGTGCCGAACAGAGAAAGTAAATGCAGTAGGGTAATCGTGGGAGTGATACCCGGCATACATAGAAAAAATAGGGCAGTCCCCGAGAACTCCTCGGGGGCCCGTTGTCTCATACTTAATACAAAAGATAGCGTGATACATACTGCATTTCAACTGTAAAATCTTCGAAGAAGATTGGCGTTCCACGGGCGCTCCAACTCCTTGCCAGAGTTGTCTCTCTTGCGTGCCTTCGGCTTCTGTGCGTCTATTAGATAATAGGAGTCGTTTCCCAGAGCTCGGGTGATGACGAAGGGACCTTCCCAAGGGGCTGAGAGCTTGTGCTGGCCAGCTATTCGCTGGATTAGCCGGAGCACAAGGTCTCCCTCTTGGAAGGTCCTTGGCTTTACTCTCTGACTATGGTACCAACATAGTCCTTGCTCGTAGATGGCGGACCGGCTGAGGGCAAACAGCCGACTTTCTTCCAGCAAGTCAACGCCGTCCTCTCTTGCTTCCTTGGCCTCCGCCTCCGTGTACATGGTGACTCGAGGTGAGTCGAACTCGATGTCAGTTGGGATGACAGCCTCAGCACCATATACAATGAAGAAGGGGGTGAAGCCGGTCGATTTGTTCGGAGTAGCGCAGGCTTCAGAGGACGGCCGGCAACTCGTCGAGCCAGCAGCCAGCTGAACGCTCCAGCGGCACGACCAGTCGGGGCTTGATGCCAGAGAGAACGAGGCCGTTTGCTCGCTCGACTTGGCCGTTTGACTGCGGGTGGGCAACAAACGCTAAGTCCAGTCGGATGCCATGTGTTGCGCAAAAACATGCCAATGCTCCCTTGGAAAAATTTGTGCAGTTGTCGGTGATGATGCTGTGTGGAACACCGTACCGGGTTGTAATGTCGGCAATGAATGTCACGACAGTCAGGCCATTCAGCTTCTTGATCAGCTTTGCTTCGATCCACTTGGTGAATTTATCTACGGCGACAAGCAGATGTGTCATGCCGCCGCGTGCTGTCTTGAATGGTCCGACCATGTCTAGTCCCCAGACGGCAAAGGGCCACGTGATGGGGATGGTCTTGAGTGCAGAAGCCGGCAGGTGTTGCTTGGAGCCGAAGACTTGGCACCCTCTGCAGTGTTTGACTAGTTCCTTGGCATCATCCAATGCAGTCGGCCAGAAAAATCCACGGTGGAAGGCTTTGGCGACGAGTGCCCTGGAGGCGGCATGGTGGCCGCATTCGCCTTGGTGGATGTCTTCGAGGATTGCAATGCCCCTCTCTTGTTCGATGCAGCGCTGGAGGACTCCGGTAATGCTGCGCCTAACTAGCTCTCGATTCATTATTGTGTAGGCTCCGGCTCGGCGTTGGACTTGTCTAGCCGAGATCTCATCAGTCGGTAGTTCTCCATTCACCAGAAACCGGAGGATGGGCTGAGCCCATGATGGAGCTGTGATTTCTTCTACTACCAATACAGCTACTGCAACCAGGGTGGGCGGGCTGGGTTGTGAGGAGTTGGAGTCGGCCTCCGTCTGCTGTGCCACTGCAGTCCCCGGGCCGGGTTCGGCTACGGCAGTCCCCGGGCCGGGTTCGACTATGGAAGTCCCCGAGCCGGCTGCCGAAGTCCCCGGGCCACCTGCCTGGTCCCCGAAGTCGGATCCGACTGCGTCGGGGTCAGGCGGCACGAAGATGAAACTGGATTCCGGAGACGGCTTGACAGATGGCTTGAGGAGGCGTTGGAGGGCGACGCCGGTTGGTATAGCTTGTCGGGTGGAACCTATCCGTGCTAGGGCATCTGCTTGCTCATTATCGGCTCATGGCACGTGAAGGAACTCGCACCCCTCGAAATATCCGCTGAGCTGCTGGACAAGGAAGCGGTAGCTCGCCATGTTTGCGTCTTTGGCGTCCCAATCGCCGGATGATTGCTGCACCACTAAGTCCGAGTCGCCATAACACAGGATCCGGCGGATGCCGAGTTCCTTGGCTAGCCGGAGACCGTGTATGAGCGCCTCATACTCGGCCACATTGTTGGAGGAGGCAAAGTGGATTTGCAATGTATATCTGAGTTTGTCGCCTTTGGGGGAGGTGAGGACAATGCCGGCTCCCAAGCCTGTGCGCATCTTGGATCCATCGAAATGCATCCGCCAATGAGTGGAGTCCGGAGCCGGCGGCAGGTATTGGGTCTCGGCCCAGTCGATGAGGAAGTTGGCCAATGCTTGGGACTTGATGGCGGTGTGGGGCTGGTAGTAGATCGTGTATGGAGCCAACGCAATGGCCCATTTCGCCACTCGGCCGGATGCATCCCGGCTGCCTATGATCTCGGCAAGCGGGGCAGTGCATACGACCGTGATGGGATGCTCTTGAAAATAGGGCTTGAGTTTCTTGGAGGCGAAGTACACACCATAGCACATTTTTTGATAGTGCGGGTAGTTCTGCTTGGAGGTGGACAATACTTCGCTCAAATAATATACCGGCCTCTGGACTAGCTGAGCTCGACCTTCTTCTGGGCGCTGGACTACGATGATGGTGCTGACCACCCGGCTGGTGGCGGCGATGTAGAGGAGCATGGGCTCCTTCTCAGTTGGGGCCGCCAAGACAGGTGGCGTGGACAGCATCTTCTTCAACTCGTGGAAAGCTTGATCCGCTTGGTCATTCCATTCAAAGTGAGCCGACTTCTTCATAAGTCGGTAGAGGGGGAGAGCCTTCTCTCCGAGCCGGCTCATGAAACGGTTCAAAGATGCCAGGCATCCGGTGAACTTTTGGACGTCTCGCAGCTTGGTAGGGACCTTCATTCTCTCTATGGCCTTGATCTTCGCTGGGTTGCACTCAATGCCGCGTTCGGAGACCAGAAAGCCCAGAAGTTGGTCGGCTGGTGCTCCGAACACACATTTCTCTGGGTTGAGCTTGATCTGAAACCGGCGCAAGTTCTCAAAGGTTTCCTTGAGGTCTTCCAGCAGGGTGCCACGTTTCTCCGTCTTCACCACAACGTCGTCTATGTAGACGTGGGCATTTCTGCCGAGTTGCTTGAGGAGGCACTTCTGCATGCAACGCTGAAAGGTGGCACCGGCATTTATCAAGCCGAACGTCATAGTCAGGTAACAAAAAGCTCCGAATGGGGTGATGAAGGCAGTCTTCAAGCGATCAGCCGGGTTCAACTTTATCTGGTGGTAGCCGGAATAAGCGTCCAAAAAACTCAACAGCTCGCATCCGGCTGTGGAGTCTATCACTTGGTCAATCCTTGGCAGGGCAAATGGATCTTTGGGGCATGCTTTGTTGAGGCTGGTGTAATCGATACACATGCGCCACTGCTTGTTCTTCTTCAGCACGAGGACCGGGTTTGCAAGCCATTTTGGAAAGGACACTTCCATAATGAAGCCGGCTGCCAGAAGCTGGGCTATCTCTTCTCCGACTACTCTTCTCTTCTCTTCTGACAGGCGGCGCAAGGGCTGCCTGACCAGCTTTGCGTCAGATCAGACGTGTAGTTTGTGCTCGGCGAAATCCGTCGGGACACCCGGCATGTCTTTGGGAGACCATGCAAAGACGTCCCGATTCTCACAGAGGAAATCGACGAGCTCGCCTTCCTATTTGCTGTCAAGGCCTGTGCCTATGACAGCGTGCCTCTCAGGGTGCTCCGGGTCCAGGGGTATCTTCTTTGTCTCTTTGGCCGGCTGGAAAGAACCTTGAGCTTCACATTCTTTGGGGTCAGGAGACAAAGCCGGCTGCTTGCCAGCCAAGGCCACAACTCGGTCCAGCATCTTCTTTTCTTCGGCAATCACGAGGGACTCGGCCAGGCGACTGCTGGCAGCCGCACACTCAGAGGACTTCTTGTAGTCTCCGGCTATGGTGATAATGCCCTTGGAACTCGGCATCTTCATCTTGAGGTAGGTATAGTGGGGCACAACCATAAACTTGGCCAATGCTGGTCGGCCAAGCAGTGCATGGTACGGGCTCTCCAAATCCACCACCTCGAACCATATTGCCTCTCGGCGGAAATGATCCTTGTCTCCAAAGAGGACATCCATCTTGATCTTGCCGATTGGTGCGTAGGACAGGCCGGGCACGATGCCATGGAACACGATCCGGCTAGGCATGAGGTGCCTTGGCTTGATGTCGAGCTTCTCCATGGTATCTCGGTACAGAATGTTGATACTGCTCCCGCCGTCTATCAGCACGTGGGAGAAACGAGCGGCGCGCCTCTTCGTGGCAGGAGACGGCATCACCGCTGGGTGGTCATCCTTGCTCCAGCTGATGGGTTTCTCGGACCAGTGCATAAACTCAGGGTTACTGGAGGCGACCGCGTTGACTTCTTGCTGTTGTCGGCACCGGCTTCGCCGATCATCCGGTTGACTTGTGAAGATGACATAGGTGGCATGCTCGTCAGGGAACTCGTCGTGGACGGCTCCGACTGCGGGCTGGGCGGCTGGCTGCTGGGGGGCAGGAGGCGGCTGGCCCGCAGGCGGAGGCGGCAAAAGCCCTTCGCCCTTGGTGATTCGGGTGAGCCAATGGCACTTCCGGGTGGTATGGTTGGACGGCTTCGCGCTGCTGTGGAACTTGCAGGGGCCGTCAAGGGTTTGCTCGTAGGAGAAAGCCTGCTGCCAAGCCGGCCTGCCGCCCTTTGGTTTCTTGGGAGCCGGCCGTCCCTCAGGCTGCTCTTCTTCGACCGTTGCCACCTGCCGACTAGTGGAAGGCAGTATCGGGGCCTTGTGCTTGTTGTCGTTCTAGTACGAGTGCCGGGTGGACTCTCCAACCGGCGTCTTGGGAGCCGGTGCAAGCACTTTCCCAGAGGCGTCGACCCGGAGCTCGGTCTTCATGGAGGAGTCGGCCGTGGCGTATTTGTCCGCAATGATCAACAGCTCATCAAGGGTAGTCGGCTCGTCGCAGGAGGTGGTGCTTGAGGAGGGTGCCCTCTCGGCACCCGGCCGTGAAGTACTCGATCGCCTGAACCTCGTGCACCCCTTCGCAGGAGTTTCGGAGCTCGGCCCAATGCGTGAGGTAGTCACGAGTTGACTCATCGGGTCCTTGTACACACAAGGAGAGCTGTCGGGGCTTGGGTGCCCGCTTGTAGGTGCTGGTGAAGTTGCAGATGACGGCTTCTGTGAAGTCGAGCCAACTGTGATGCTATAGGGCTTGAGGCTGTTGAGCCAGGTGCGTGCCGTGCCTTGGAGCATCAAGGGAACATACTTCACGGCAACGTGCCGGTTGCCGTTTGCTATGCGAACCGCGGTGGAGTAGTTGATCAACCAGTCCTCCGGCTTCACGGAGCCGTTATACTTGGGCGTGTCTCTTGGGAGCGAGAACCCTTTGGGAAAGGGCTCGTCGCGGATTCGGGGGCCAAAACAAGGCGGGCCGACATCATCTTCTTCTTCTAGGGCCAGGGATCGTGCAAGGCGGTCGATCCGATGGCGGGCATCGTTCTCGTCGACTCCTTCGCGGCGACCAAGTCGGCCGCTGAGAGTCGGATGCTCGACAGGCGGTGGGGTGGGGTATCTCTCCCCACGAGGTGGAGGAGGGGGTAAATCGCCTCGTCTCTCCACGCCTCGGGGGCGGCCTTCCGCGTTGCGCTCGATGGTGATTCGTGTCCGGCTGCGGCTAGCAGCCGGCTCCTTCTCTTGTCTCGCACGGGCGCCACCCGCAGTCGGCGTACGCGATGTCGCGCCGTGTTCTCGGCGAGGGGGGCTTTCAGCTCGGACGCCGGCTTCGTAGCATGCTGCGGCCGCGTCGATCAGTTGCTGGATGCGTCTAGTCATGTAGGGGAGCTCGTCGACCCCCAGTCCGTTGAGCTCATCAATGATCGACTGGGCGGCATGTAGATTATCGAGGGGCGTGGCGTAGACCGGGCGCTCCGCACCCAGCATGCTGGTGATGGCCACGCCGCGTTTCTTGACGGCGCCGACCCGGCTTGGCCCTTCTAGAGGCGGCGTGCCGAAGGTGGCGCGGTCGACCTCGCGCTAGTGGGCTTCCGTGAGGCGTCTCATGGTGTTTATCTTCTGGCCCTCCGCGACAAGGGCAAGGCGGCGAGCTTCTAGCGCCTCGGCGTCGACATCAGCTGGAATGGGGACGGACAGGTCCTGCAGCACCGCTTGCAGGGCGTCGTGGGTGTTCTCGCCGGAGGCGGCTCCGTGGCTGATGACTAGTACCTCAGTGATGGTGCTGCCACCACTGCCAGCTCGCGGGAGGGGATCGTCGAAGATGATCACGTCGGAGGGGAAGGCGTCAAGCGATGCCGTGTCGGAGTCAACAAGCATTGGGTCGGTGGAACCGACCGACTCCAAGTCCGCGGTAGGCTCGCCGGAGATGTGGAGTTGGTCGAGGAGGCTGACAAGGCGGCTCTCGAGGCAGCCGGTGCCCGCGTCGGATGCGGGCTCGTCGGAGATGCAAACCTCGCCAAGGAGGTCAGCGAGGCAGCTTGCCGCGCAGACGTCGCCGACGCTTTGCAGCGCGTCGGGGCAAGCGCCATCGGGCGTGCCGGGCTGGCTATGCTCGCTGGGGAGGAAAAGGGTTACCGTCCAGAGCAGGTCTCCGGACAACGGTGCACCTGGCCCCATGGTGGGCGCCAAATGTCGGGTGGTAGGTGTGACATATGCCAACGGATGGCTTATCATTGTGGGAGCCAGTAAGACATCGCCGGTGCCTGGAAATGGGATGAGGCGAAGACATGCACGCCGGCGAATCTTACCCAACTTCGGGGCTCTCCGTGGAGATAACACCCCTACTGCTGCTCTGCGGGGTCTCCGCATGTTCCCTAGATCAACAAGTAGCTACAAGAGGCTCCTCGAGCTGTTTGGTGGCAGGAGGAAGAGGGGCAAGGCTAGCTCTCTCCTCTCCCAATGGTGGTGTCTAAAACCTTCAGTGTTCAACCCTTTGCATGGGTGTCCCGGGGGGTTTATATAGGCCTACCCCCCGGGGGTACAATGGTAATCCGGCCAGGCGCGGGCCCAGGCCGTCAGTGTCTACAACCGTCGTCTTCTCCGCCGACTTCTGGGGATCGCCGACTCGTGGGTCCCGTCGGGGGCTGGTTACTGTGGCCTTGCCTCTGATGACGAGGGTTCTGTCGAGGTAAGCATGGCTAAAGTGCTGCCGCCTTGTGGGCTCCCACTGTAGCCATACCGCGTCTCATCTACTTAATGGTGCGCGCGTGCCCCGAGGAGAGTAAGCCGGCTACTGGAAGCCGGCCCGGCCTTGGGCCGGCTGGGGGAGGCTAGGCCGCCTTCGGATGTCTCTCCGACCGATGGGGCCCGCCGCTTGCGGGCCATACTGTTGGAAATATGCCCTAGAGGCAATAATAAATTAGTTATTATTATATTTCCTTGTTCATGATAATCGTTTATTATCCATGCTATAATTGTATTGATAGGAAACTCAGATACATGTGTGGATACATAGACAACACCATGTCCCTAGTAAGCCTCTAGGACACTAGCTCGTTGATCAATAGATGGTTACGGTTTCCTGACCATGGACATTGGATGTCATTGATGACGGGATCACATCATTAGGAGAATGATGTGATGGACAAGACCCAATCCTAAGCCTAGCACAAAGATCGTGTAGTTCGTATGCTAAAGCTTTTCTAATGTCAAGTATCTTTTCCTTAGACCATGAGATTGTGCAACTCCCGGATACTGTAGGAATGCTTTGGGTGTACCAAACGTCACAACGTAACTGGGTGGCTATAAAGGTGCACTACAGGTATCTCCGAAAGTGTCTGTTGGGTTGGCACGAATTGAGACTGGGATTTGTCACTCCGTGTGACGGAGAGGTATCTCTGGGCCCACTCGGTAGGACATCATCATAATGTGCACAATGTGATCAAAGAGTTGATCGCGGGATGATGTGTTACGGAACGAGTAAAGAGACTTGCCGGTAACGAGATTGAACAAGGTATAGGTATATCGATGATCGAATCTCGGGCAAGTACAATACCGCTAGACAAAGGGAATTGTATATGGGATCGATTGAGTCCTTGACATCGTGGTTCATCCGACGAGATCATCGTGGAACATGTGGGAGCCAACATGGGTATCCAGATCCCACTGTTGGTTATTGACCGGAGAACGTCTCGGTCATGTCTGCATGGTTCCCGAACCCGTAGGGTCTACACACTTAAGGTTCGATGATGCTAGGGTTATAAAGGAAGTTTGTATGTGGTTACCAAATGTTGTTCGGAGTCCCGGATGAGATCCCGGACATCACGAGGAGTTCCGGAATGGTCTGGAGGTAAAGATTTATATATGGGAAGTCCTGTTTTGGTCACCGGAAAAGTTTCGGGTTTTATCGGTAACGTACCGGGGACCACCGGGAGGGTCCCGGGGGTCCACCAAGTGGGACCACCATCCCCGGAGGGCTGCATGGGCCAAGTGTTGGAGGGGACCAGCCCCAGGTGGGCTGGTGCACCCCCCCACAAGGGCCCAAGGCGCCTAGGGTTTGGGGAGGGGGTGCTTCCACCTAACTTGGGGGGCAAGTTTCCCCTCTTCCCCCCCTTGGCCGCCACCCTTAGATGGGATTGGGGCTGCCGCACCCCTTGGGGTGGAAACCCTAGAGGGGGCGCACCCCCTCCCTCTCCCCTATATATAGTTGAGGTCTTGAGGGCTGCCAACACATGAGTTTTGACCTCTCCCTGGCACAGCCCTACCTCTCTCCCATCTCCTCTCCCGCGGTGCTTGGCGAAGCCCTGCAGGATTGCCACGCTCCTCCACCACCACCACGCTGTTGTGCTACTGCTGGATGGAGTCTTCCTCAACCTCTCCCTCTCTCCTTGCTGGATCAAGGCATGGGAGACATCACCGGGCTGTACGTGTGTTGAACGCGGAGGTGCCGTCCGTTTGGCACTAGGATCTCCGGTGATTTGGATCACGACGAGTATGACTCCTTCAACCCTGTTCTCTTGAACGCTTCCGCTTAGCGATCTACAAGGGTATGTAGATGCACTCTCCTTCCCCTCGTTGCTGGTTTCTCCATAGATAGATCTTGGTGACACGTAGGAAAATTTTGAATTTCTGCTACGTTCCCCAACACGTACTGGCATCCCGTCGTGGATGGTGTCATGATTCTTATGGCAACAGTGCCACACAGGATGGGGGTTGGCCGCCCCGTACAGCATACTATGGCCATGTATCTTCCGGGATTCGGGGGTGGCAGGGTTTGCTGTAGCCCCGCCCCGCCCCGTCACCGTTATGGGTGATGGTCTTTAGAAGGCAACGTTCGGTCGCCTGCTTCTTGGAGTCGGCCCTTCGCGGGCCGCCTTCCGGGAGTCGGTCCTTCATGGGCCGTCTTCCTGGAGTCGGTCCTTCATGGGCCGACCTTAGGAGTTGGCCCGATCGTGGCGCCCTCCAAAGGTTGTTTTATGGCCGGGCCGGCTTCCTCCAGCCGGCTTAGGCGATAGCCGGCCGGAGGAAGGCGGCCCCACGTCTTAGGCGCTTCAAGGTCCGATCGCCTGTTGTTTTTCTGATGATCAAAGGGAGCCGGTTAGGCTACCCGTGGTCATTTACTCCGACAATCCCGACACAGGTAGTAAAGGTAAATTCTCTCTATAGATATGATAAAGCTGAAGTCCCTCCTACTAAAATTGCTAGTCAGTGCTTGGATGAGTTTGATGACTTTATGTTTAAGCAAGATGACTTTAATGCTTATTTTGGTAGACAATTAAAACAGAATACCTTTATGATTAAACGCTTGGGTGATTATATGGCTGATATTAGAGGTGAACTTAAACTTGTTAGCAAACATGCTTCTATGGTCACCACTCAAGTAGAATAAGTACTTAAAGCTCAGAAAGAAGTGCTTGATGAAATGAATAGTAAGAAAAATGATTATGCTGTTAGAGTGGCTACTAGAATAGGTAGAATGACTCAGGAACCTTTGTATCCTGAAGGCCACCCTAAGAGAATCGAGCAAGATTCTCAGAGAAATACTATTGATGTACCTAGCTCTTCTAAGAGGAAGAAAAAGAAAAATGATAGGACTTTGCAATCTTGTAGTGAACCTATTGCTGAACCACCTGAGAATCCAAATGATATCTCTGTTTCTGATGCTAAAACACAATCAGGTGATGAACATGAACCTAGTGATAATGTTAATGATAATGTTCATGTTGATGCTCAACCTAGTAATGATAAGGATGTAGAAGTTGAACCTATTGTTGATCTTGATAACCCACAATCAAAGAATCAACGTTATGATAAGGATGTAGAAGTTAAACCTATTGTTGATCTTGATAACCCACAATCAGAAACCCATGCCTTTTCCTCCGAAACCATCCAAGAAAAAAGATGATGAGGATTTTGAGCGCTTTGCTGAAATGATTAGACCCATCTTTTTGCGTACGCGATTAACTGATGTGCTCAAAACAAATCCTTATGCTAAGTATATGAAGGATATCATTACTAATAAAAGAAAGATACCTGGAACCAAAATTTCCACCATGCTTGCTAATTATACCTTTAAGGGTCGAATACCAAAGAAACTTGGAGATCCAAGACCAAGAGTACCTACTATACCATGCTCCATTAAGAGAAATTATGTTAAAACTGCTTTATGTGATCTTGGAGCAGGTGTCAGTGTTATGCCTCTCTCTTTATATCGTAGACTTGATTTGAATAAGTTGACACCGACTGAAATATCTTTGCAAATGGCTGATAAATCAACTGCCATACCTGTCGGTATTTGTGAGGATGTGCCTGTTGTGGTTGCGAATGTTACTATTTTAATAGACTTTGTTATTCTTGATATTCCCAAGGATGATAGTATGTCTATTATTCTTGGAAGACCTTTCCTTAATACTGCAGGGGCTGTTATTGATTGCAACAAAGGCAATGTCACTTTTCATGTTAATGGCAATGAGCACACGGTACACTTCCCGAGCAAACAACCTCAAGTTTATAGTATCAACTCTATTGGAAAAATTCCATCGATTATATTTGGAGGTTTTGAATTTCCTATCCCTACTGTCAAGAAAAAGTATGATATTCTTATTGTTGGGGATTTTCATATCCCCGTTGAGGTAACTTAGTGTTATTCGAAATTTCTCCAGTTCCGTGCTTATTCGGAATGAGTTTGTTAACAAGACTTGATCAACCTTGTTAGTGGGCTCATTTTGATGATCACGAGATGGATGAAACTAGAAGCACAACCTTCTGTACCGTCTTTATATTTTCTGTTATTTAGTAGAAATAAAGTAAAATAGTATTTTTTTGTCTGTCTCCTGACTTATCCGTGCAATATAAAAATATCCCAAAAATAAAAGTCCTCAGAATGCCATGCCAATTTAATATGATTTTTTCGGGAATATTTGAGGATTTACTGTGCAAAAATTACCACAAGGGGGGCTACCACCTGGCCATGAGGGTGGAGGGTGCGCCCTACCCCCCTGGGCGCACCCCTGCCTCGTGGGCCCATGGTGGCCCTCCTCCACTTATCCCTGCACCCATTTTCTTCCTCTATCTCACACAAACACGAAAAACCAACTCTAGCACGAGTTCCAGCCCCCGTTGCTGTGATTTTCGATCTCCTTGCTCAAAGCACCTCTCGCAAAACTGCTTGGGGAGATTGTTCCTTGGTATGTGACTCCTCCATTGGTCCAATTAGTTTTTGTTCTAGAGCTTTATTCATTGCAAATTTGTGCTGCATAGGTGACCATGTTCTTGAGCTTTCATGTCAAATTTATATGGTTCCAAGTAGTTCCAATGCTTTATATAGACTCTAGGCACTTGTGGGAGTTGTTACTATCAATTTTATTGAAGTTGTTATTTGAAGTTACTAAAAATTTCAGATTGTTTCAAAAATAATGAAGAAATTTTTGAGGGGCTCGTCGAGCCGAAGCTCTAAGGAAAAACAAAAGGAAGAAGAGCAGAAGCCCAAATTTAATTTGCCTCGCACCACGGAGGTTTGGCCGTGTGAATGGCCTTCCGATGACTTCTTGAGGAGAGCTAGGATTTATGAGGATTTCTATTTATTGATTGAGAACGCCGGCTCACCAACTTCCTCCGCGACCAACGTCATCAGTATCTCTTACTCACAAATAATTTTGTGCAAAACTTCTACTTTTTCCCTAAGAAATCACCTCCAACGGTAGAGTTTCATTTATATGACATTGTTAAAGAGATGACATTAGCTGAATTCTGCGAGGTTTGCAGAATACCCTTTGAGGGCGCCTTAGATGAACCCCACCGTAACGAAGTAGAAGCATTTATTAACACCATCACAGTGGGAGAAACCAGGGAGGTTTCTGATGCAAGGATCACTAGCATACATTTTCCTATCTTACGCTACTTTGCCTTATTTGCTAGTCGTTGCTTGATTGGATGCGAGAACTGTGGGAACCTTAGTATTCCTGATATTATTATTTTGTTCCATGGTTTATACCGCAATAACTCTGTTAGTATGGGTGGAATTGTTGCTAGACGGTTAAGTTTGAACCGTACTAAGGGCCCCATTTTTGGAGGCATTTATGCTTCATGCCTTGCTGAAAATTTTGAGATACCTATTAGGCATGAGGAGAAAGAAGAAATAGCGCTGCCCCGTGCTTATTTAGATTATAAGAGTATGATAGCACTTGATTTTCTTCTTAAGAGTCGCGAAGGGGAGCTCAAATATAAATTATACTTTGATAAACATCACCCTGAAACTATTACTTTGCCTGCTCCTTCTTTGTTTAACTTGTTTGCAGAACCTCACATCGTTCTGTGGTCGGCTGTTCAAGCCTATCGGAATCCTGAACCAGCCCTGGAACCAGAACCACAAGATGAGCCTCCACGACTATCTGTTTATTCTTGGGATCCAGAGGAGGCTGCCAGCCAGTGGGAGCCGGAGCCTTCTTCGTCACAGTATGACCCCAGCTTCACCTACGGATATCTGCCAGGCTATCCCAGGCAATAGACCAACTTAGGCCAAAAGCCTAAGCTTGGGGGAGTACATATTTCCCACCGACATTACATTCATGTTCACACACACTCATTGCTAGATGTCAGTGCTCATACTCTTTCACTATAATATCCATGCTAGTTTACTTTCTTTTTCTGCTTTCTTCTTTTGTGTTTGTTAAACTTTAAGAAAAAAAAAACCAAAAAAATTAGTTACTTTACTTTCCATGCTTGTAGTAGAATTAAAATGAAAACCCAAAAATATTTCCCATTCTTCTTTTACTTGTTGGGAGCTTTCCCGTGTAAATAGTTTTTATTTCTTTTCCTTTCTTTGGGGGTCGAGAAGACCATATTTAAAATGCTTAGTGGCTCTTATATGCATGATTGTTTATTTAATTTAGAGCCCATATTACTTTTCTTCTCTTGAGTTGAATGCTTGCAGATTCCATCTTAGTCCAATGCACGTGCACTCTTATTATTATACACATCCTTCGGTCTTGCAAGTGAAAGGCAATGATGATGATATATGATGGACTTATTGGGATGAGAAAAGCTGGTATGAACTCGACCTCTCTTGTTTTTGTAAATATGATGATTCATCGTTCCTGATTCAGCTATTACGAAGTAAACATATTTGCAATGACATTTAGAGATTATAGTTGCTTGTGCCATGCTTGATTAGCTATGAGTTATAATGGTTTACCTTGCGTGCCAACATGCTATTAGAATGATTATGATGTGGTATGATGGGATGGTATCCTCCTTTAAATGTATTGAGTGACTAGACTTGGCACATGTTCACGCATGTAGTTGAATCAAATCAACATAGCCTTCATGATATTTATGTTCATGGTGGATTATATCCTACTCATGCTTGTATTCGGTGTAAATTAATTTTAATGCATGTTTATGACTGTTGTCGCTCTCCCAGTTGGTCGCTTCCCAGTCTTTTGCTAGCCTTCACCTGCACTAAGTGGGAATACTACTTGTGCATCCAAACTCGTTAAACCCCAAAGTTATTCCATATGAGTCCACTAGACCTTCCTATACGCGGTATTTACCTGCCGTTCCAAGTAAATTTGTATGTGCCAAACTCTAAATCTTCAAATAAACATTCTGTTTTTCATGCTTGAATAGCTCATATGTCAACTAGAGCTGCCCTTATCTTCCATGTTAGGCGGGTTATTCTCAAGAGGAGTGGACTCCGCTCCTCATTCACGAGAAAATGGCTGGTATCCGGGATGCCTAGTCCCATGCTTCGTGCAAACTAAATCAAAATAACTGCAAACAAAACTCCCCCTGGGACCCGTTGAATGTTGGAGGCACTCGTTGTTTCGAGCAAGCCATGGATTGATGCTTGTGGAGGAGGGGGAGTATAAATTTTACCATTCTGTTTGGGAACCGCCTATAATCTGTTTAGCATGGAAGATATCGTCGTCTTTTAGTTGTTATGTTGACAACGAAAGTATGTCGCTCAAAATATAATTTATCTGTATTTCAAAACCGAGCTCTGGCACCTCTGCTAATCCCTGCTTCCCTCTATGAAGGGCCTATCTATTTACTTTTATGTTGAGTCATCGCCCTACTTATTAAAAGCACCCGCTGGAGAGCACATTCTCGTTTGCATTCATTATAATTGGTTTATATTGGGTATGACTTGACTGGATCTCTTTTACCATGAATTACAATGTTTAGTCAGTCCTTGATCTTTAAAGGTGCTCTGCATTTATGTTTTGCGGTCTCAAAAAGGGCTAGCAAGATACCATTTTGTTATATCATGTTATGATTATTTTGAGAAAGTGTTGTCATCCGACTTTTATTATTATGGCTCGCTAGGTGATTATGCTATTGATATGAGTAATTGTGAGACCTATGTGTTATTGTGAGTATGGTTAGTTCATAATAGTGGCTGAAACTTGAATGCTGGCTTTTCATGTTTACAACAACAAGAGCAAACAGAGTTTGTAAAAGTTTTTCTTTTACTCTTTCAGTTTGTCAACTGAATTACTTGAGGACAAGCAAGGGTTTAAGCTTGGGGGAGTTGATACGTCTCCGTCGTATCTACTTTTCCAAACACTTTTGCCCTTGTTTTGGACTCTAACTTGCATGATTTGAATGGAACTAACCCGGACTGACGTTGTTTTCAGCAGAACTGCCATGGTGTTGTTTTTTTGCACAAAATAAAAGTTCTCGGAATGACCTGAGACTCCACGGAACACCTTAGAAAAAACAATAAAAAATCCTCGCAAAAGATGAAGACCAGGTGGCCCACACCCTGTCCACGAGGGTGGGGGGCGCGCCCCCCTGGGCGCGCCCCCTACCTCGTGGGCCCTCTGGTGGCCCTTCGATGCCAACTCCAACTCCTTATATTGGCTTTCGGGGAGAAAAAAATCGAAGAGAAGAAATCATCGCGTTTTATGATACAGAGCCGCTGCCAAGCCCTAGTCTCTCTCGGGAGGGCTGATCTAGAGTCCGTTCGGGGCACCGGAGAGGGGGATTCGTCGCCGTCGTCATCATCAACCATCCTCCATCACCAATTTCATGATGCTCACCGCCGTGCGTGAGTAATTCCATCGTAAGCTTGCTGGACGGTGATGGGTTGGATGAGATTTATCATGTAATCGAGTTAGTTTTGTTAGGGTTTGATCCCTAGTATCCATTATGTTCTGAGATTGATGTTGCTATGACTTTGCTATGCTTAATGCTTGTCACTAGGGCCCGAGTGGCATGATTTCAGATCTGAACCTATTATGTTTTCATGAATATATGTGTGTTCTTGATCCTATCTTGCAAGTCTATAGTCACCTACTATGTGTTATGATCCGGCAACCCCGAAGTGACAATAATCAGGACCACTCCCGGTGATGACCATAGTTTGAGGAGTTCATGTATTCACTATGTGCTAATGCTTTGCTCCAGTTCTCTATTAAAAGGAGGCCTTAATATCCCTTAGTTTCCAATAGGACCCCGCTGCCACGGGAGGGTAGGACAAAAGATGTCATGCAAGTTCTTTTCCATAAGCACGTATGACTATATATGGAATGCATGCCTACATTACATTGATGAACTGGAGCTAGTTCTGTGTCACCCTATGTTATGACTGTTACATGACGAACCCCATCCGGCATAATTATCCATCGCTAATCCGGTGCCTACGAGTTTTCCATATACTGGTTCTCGCTTATTTACTTTTCCGTTGCTACTGTTACAATCACTACAAAATACCAAAAACATTACTTTTGCTGTCTTTACTTTTGTTACCGTTACCATCACTATCATATTACTTTGCTACTAAACACTTTGCGGCAGATACTAAGTTTCCAGGTGTGGTTGAATTGACAACTCAGCTGCCAATACTTGAGAATATTCTTTGGCTCCCCTTGTGTCCAATCAATAAATTTGGGTTGAATACTCTACCCCTCGAAAACTGTTGCGATCCCCTATACTTGTGGGTTATCAACCGCGAGTAGCGAGTTTGTCTTCACATTACAAGTCGATATCGATCATCTAAACTACCATCACATAGAAGAGAGCTGCGGTCATCACGATGAGTATCATTGCGATGAAACTGGTCTTCATCCGGTTCCTCCAACGCTCCCTCCTCTCTCCCGCTAGATAGCAGGCGTATCTAGATTCCGCCTCCACCCTAGTGGTGTACCCTTTGTAACTGTTACTGCTGAAATGGTAAACCTGTCTCCGACACTCCTCCCAGTCGTCATAGACTCCGGGAACCTTACCCTTGTACACAACATACAACGGCATGTCTATGCACAAGCCAAACAACAGACAATACATAAGCAATATATAAGTATGCAACAAAAGGATCAGAAGAGAAAAGCAAGACATTAATAGCACGATTCATGGTCCTACTAATAAATAGCATCGATTACATCTAAGTTGAACGACTGTCCAACCAAAGAGACATACAAGTTCATTAAAGTTTAATTACAACATGAGCCAATCAATGTTTCAGAACTACACATAGCATCACTACTTTCGACTCGACTCATGGGACCGGAGCGTGGATGAAGCCGCCGTCTGTCGTGATGGTCATGAAATCGCGGGCGTTGTCAGCCTGCATTTGTAGCGTTGTGTCTATCTCACGGTTGGACGGTTGATATCTGAGGTAGAACTGCCCTGAGGTACGAAGGACATCTTGATGGATAATCTCTGCAAACTTCAACTGGATGCGAAAGAATTCTTGTCTGATGTCCGCGTCCTGGATTGCCGACAAGCTCGCGGCCCAATCTTTGAGATTATCTGGTAGCAGAAGGTGATGATGGTCCCGTACGATTGCCCGCATGTGATGGAGGGCGTAGTAGGCATCCTTTTGACCGCTTGGCGGCTGCTTGACGCAGGAGAACTTTGTATTGTGGGCAAACACGTGCGCGCCGTACCGCCTACGAACTGGCTTGGCGAAGGTGCCTCCAGATTTGGCGTAGCCGGGGAGAACATCATCAAGAACTTTCTTGATATTTGCGTAGTCTATCTTGGAGTCACGGTCCGGGTCGAAATACGTGGCCATGGAATATTTCAGGCTTAAGAGGATGAGTGTACAATGTGTGTCACTGCACAGAACACGGAATGTTAGAAAAAAAAGAACGATCGAAATCTAAGAAATCATATGTTACGGGGCGGTTAGGGGATGACTTACTCGGGAAAGTAAGGCACGAGGAAGTTATCCTTATCTGGGTTTGCCAGAATGACGCCTTCGAGGTAAGAACTCGCGACATGCCGGTCCCCAGTGATGCACAAGTTCTTGGCACACATGTAGAAGGGGTCGACTATCACGATGTCTGGGGTCTTGTCTCTAATGATCTGCATCTCCATACTCAGCGAAAATGGCCGAACGAAGGTGTAGTGCAGCGGATGAAGGTTAAACATAGCAAAGATGTCATCAAACCGCAGGACGATCGTACCCCCGATGGGGCCATCCACAAAGCCCTTGCCCTCTGGCACCTTGGCCATGAAAACCGGGTATGCCGCATCATTCTCTCTGAGACACCGCTTCTCCAAAGAAAGAACACTGTCATGCAGATTCCGCATAGCACCGGTTGCAGCATGGAGCATATTTGTTGGTAGCATCGCCCTACCCACCACATGCACCCTCCTCGAGATATCCTTAGGTGAAGGTGGCCCGTCCTGAGCACGGATCGTACTCGGTGCCGGCTGGCTCGCACCCTTGGTACACGGAATTCTGCTCATAGACCGCCTTCTTGAGTGTGTTGTGGCTGATAATATTTGGCACCTCGGCTATCTGAGGCACGATGAAGTCGGCAGCTGGAGGCGTCTCCTAAGAACTGAATGCTAGACGACGCCTGTTGCAATTGGGTTTCTCCGCCGTACCAGCTAGACCGCGGTCGTCTTTTGTAGGGTTGGGTTCTTGAGAAAGAGGCCCGCAGAATTCGTCATCGTACCCATGTTCGGCAAAGTACTTATCGACATTGCTAAATGTACGGCCGTCGTCATTGTCGTCATCGTCCAGATCCTGTGCCATATGCATGTTCGGATCCTGTGCCATAGGGATGTCCGATAGCATTGCGGCGGTCTTGACATGTCTTGGCACCGGCACGACTGGCGGTGTTGTCTTTGGGGTGGTGTCCCCCGCCCCCAAACGAATCTGGCTCTTCGGCCAAAGCAGGGCCAGCTTAGGCAGGCGCTGACGGTCATCAGATCATCTTCGTCGACCCTGGCGGGTCAAATCGGAGGTAACAACTCGTCGCAGCCTGGTAGCAGCCAAACCAGTTGAACCCTATACACGGTGGGTGGCATCGGTTTACCGTGGAACACGGGGTTGCCCGGTTGAATGATTTTGCCCTTGGGGACATCGACCAACTCGTCGTTCACGAAGTGCAGGAGAGTGCACGGAACATCGGCGGCGCCCTGCGAAAACATGTAGGGCGTTAGGGATGCCCAGTCAAAGGAAAAAGGAGATAAAGTCCTCGGCCGAGAGGCTTAATTAGTTACCGTGATGATGGCGTCGAGCTCAGCTAATGTCGAGGCACCGCCAACGACGGGCGGGCAACTGACGGAGGGGCCGGTTGCTGCCAAGGTGCCGGCCGGCATACACCCGGGTGCATTAAGCTACAATGCCGGCCGTGCCGGCGTCGGAGACACCAATACCGCCGCCGCCGGAGACACCAATGGCGCCGCCGGAGACACCAATGGCGCCGCCTGCGCGTTGTGCGAGTTGCTGGCCGTGAAGCTGGGAATCGGGGGCGGCCCCTGTTGGCCACCCGCAATCCACGTCGTCAGCCCATGAATCAAGGTAGGCATAATGCCGGTGAGCATCGATCCCAGTTGTTGTTGCACTTGCTCTTGGACAATCTCCGGAATCCGCGCCACTTGTGCCTTGAGTTCTTGAACCTCGCGCGGCTGGCTTTCCGAGCTGGTCTTTTTCTCCTTTCCCCATCAGCGGTATAGTATGACGGCCATTTTGTGGACAAGCCTTTGCCGGCCACACGACCAGCTGATGACGGCTTACTGAGCTTATCCTTGTTTTTCATTATGTTCAACGCCCTATTTAGAGTGCTGTCCCAAGCATGGGTGATCTGAGACGACCCCGCGCTACTGCTTTCAGTCTCCTTCGCCAGAACAAGCTCAAGTGCCCTGGTGTTCGGATCCATGGTAAGCTCCTTTGTTATCGGGTCCTCCTTGTACCGGGCCCTGACATAGTTCCTGGTCTGCTTGTCACTGCTATATTTCTTGAAGTGGGGCGGTAGGCCTTGCTCGGCACGCTCCGCGTCCTCCTTGTCCCATATAGGCTCCGCCACTCTGTAGTTCAACTCCCGCATTTCTTTCCCCCACTGACTTGATTCGGAGGTTGCACTGCTCTCGCACTTGATCTTGAACTCCTTGTACTCATCTTCGTTGATCGAAGTATTTTTCGCCTTGATCTTCTCATAACTATCACCTTTCTCAATCATTCTCTTCATCGCGCTTCTCCAAGTAGACAGGGCCGTGCTCATCCTCGTGAGGGCGGCACTCTTCACTTTATTCCCTGAGAGGTGTGTGTTTTCAAATTCAGCGGGGAACTTGTATCGTTCGTGCAGCTTCGTGAAGAGGAGGTTGCGCAAATTCCCTCGGTCCTTATGCCTAAGGTTCTAAGTGTTGATCGAGACAGTGCTCCGAAGAATGCACCCGAGCTGAACCGAGTACCCCTTGACTATATGTTTGGGCTCCGTTGGATGCCCGTCGGAGTTCACTTGAGTAAATTCCTCCTTGACGGTGCGGAGCGCGTTCGGGCGCCGGTCCTTCCGTTGCCTCTTCGGTTGGCTGCCATCTATCTGTGCGCTGCCATCATCAGTGGTGGCATCCTCGGCAGCACCATCAGTGGTGGCATCCTCGGCGGAACCATCAGTGGTGTCATCCCCGATGCCACTAGGGGTTGTGTAGGCAGGATCGGTGTCTTCCGCGCCATCCTCATAGCGGTGAGGTTGTTCCTCCATCTCCTGGGACAGCTCCTAGAATTGCTTGGCGCCCGAACCGCCGGCCTCATCATTGTGGGCCATGTTTCTCTCTAAATAGGAAAAAAGTTTGGTCAAAAGTTGGTTATTGTCAAGGAACAAGATTATGGTCTCATCATTTAGGGTTTGTCGACACCGAGGCATCCTAAAAGCTAAGCTTTTATCATTTAGGGTTTGTCGACACCGAGGCACCCTAAAAGCCTAAGCTTACATCATTTAGGTTCTCATCGACACCGAGGCACCCTATAGAAGCCAAGGTTTCATCATTTAGGGTTTGTCGACGCCGAGGCATCCTAGGTTGGGCCTAATCACTTGGCTCTATTTCCACCTATGTTGGGTTTATCATCTAGGGTTTATCGATGCTAAGGAGAATTCTAAGTTGGGCCTAATCACTTGGCTCTATTGCCACCTATGGTTTAATGCAGCAAGAATAAAGGGGCAGTTGATCCTACTTAACTAAGTACTAAGATACCCCGGCCCATGCATTAGTCTCAAGTACCCCATATGTCCTATTTTTAGCAAATTCATGCTAAAATTCACGGAAAATTTCAGCATGACCTTTGCTTAAAATAGGACATATGGAGTACCCGAATTTGCCGGAACGGAAGTTAATCGACATTCCGGCAAACTCAAGGGCCTCTCGGGGTACCTGCAAATTCATCACGACACAATGGTCAGAGAAAAAACCCAGCAAACTAGCACCACAATGTGCCTCTACTTTCATATGGATGAAAAGGCCACATACCATATGGACAAAAATCATCTCAACTTATGTGAGCTTCCATTCCAGATCTAATAGGTCACCCAACAAAAAATCATCAATAGCAGCTTTCTCCCCATTCCTTGCTTCTCCAAACTAAATAAGCAAGCAAAGCAGAGTAGCAAACAAGCAATGCAATAGGTAGATAATATCACAAGTAGTCCAGTGACTACTGACAACACAACTAGCAGCAGTACATCACCAACACAATTAATGAATTAAAGCTTTAAACACTTGCTAAATAGTTATAGCAGCACATCACAAGTAAGTACTAAGTAAACAGCAGGTCAGCAACACAACACAACTAACTAGAAGCAGCAGAGCACAAAACAACACACTATGTATAGCAGCAAGCAACAATGCAGCATAGCACAAAGCACCACCGCACTAGTATACCAGCAACCAGCAGCAGCAGAGCATGACCAGCTACAAGAAAAACAGCAGCAGCAACCAGCAGCTTGAAAATGTTCAGTTAGAATCAAAATGTTGGCCATAGTCCACAAATCCAATAAATCTACAGCACACATGACTACATGAGCATATCTGTATATGACACAATAGAGCAGCCACAACTACACTACAGAACTACTAGCAGCCTAACACTAGCAGAAGCCAACGAGCAACCGAAGTAACTAACAACAGCACACGAGCAGCAGACTAGCAGTTGCACATCCAGCACAAGTAGCAGACTAGCCGTAGCACCAGTGCCCCACCAACAAGTAGCTTTAGCAACATACAAAAGCAGCCAGTAGATCTAATAGGTCACCCAGCACAAGTAGCAGAATGTGAGCTATTTATGGTTCATAGATGAATGTGGTTCAGTAGAGGCAGCTGCTCATGTGTTAATGATCACCAGCTAAAGATGCCACTACTCAAACAAACCAGCAACTGAATACTAGGGCTTTAAGTCATGGACAAATACATGATACAGTGCATTTTTCTTCAGTGTGTCCAGTGCATTTTTCAGTGTGTCCAAATCTTGCAGGTACCAAGTACTCCAATGCACATGGAGTACTAATTATTCATGTTTGCTAGGCACTACTCCCACAATTTTTTGAACCTAATTTGACCTAAATTCGAGAGGGATTTGACCTAAACCTAGCAAAAGAGAGAAGAAGAGGGCATGGCCAGGAGGGAGGAGAGGAGGAAGAGAGGAGAAGAGAGGCAGAGGGAGGAGGGTTGCCTGACCACGATGAGGTGGTGGCCGGAGCGGAGACGATGGAGGGCGGAGACGGCGAGCTTGGGGGAGGCGGGGATAGATGGCGGGGAGGTCGCGGGACTCCTCTCCTGGTGGACGTGGGGCCTCCTCTCCTGGTGGATGTGGGGCCTCCTCTCTTGGTGGACGTGGGGCGGCTCCGAGGCTCCAAGTCTCCGGCGGCTCCGAGGCTCCAAATCTCCGGCGGGTTTCTAGGGTTTCGAGGGAGGCGAGGGAGGCGGCGCTCGTGAGGGAGGCAGGGCTCGGGGGAGAGGCGACACTAGAGGGGGAGGAAGGGGAGAGGGAGGCGGCGGGGGCACGTGGGCGGCTGCGGCGCATTGGGTCGGGGCAGCGGCGGCGGCGGCGCGGTGGAGGAGGGACGAGAGAGGGAGCGGCGCGGTGGAGGGAGAGGGACGAAGTGTCTGGGAAGAGGGAGGGACGAGGGAGGGACGAAGTGTATGGATGGGGGAAGATTACTAATGGCGTACCCCCTGGCGGTGCGCCATTAGAATGTTTTTTTCATAGCTATGGCACACCACCGGGACCGTGCGCCATAAGTATTCTTTTTTTAGATAGCAACGGCGCACCAGCCAGCCATGCGCCATAAGTAAGATTTTTTTATTATTTTGTTGCATCTAGTAATTTTTTAGAAAATAAATATGAATATGAAACAGTAATATATTTTTATAAAAACAGTAATACTTTTTAAAAAAATATCATCAGATTTGTTATTTGAAAATATTTATGAATATAAAAAATATCATCAAATTTGTTATTTGAAAATATAATCAAATTTGTTTTTTTGAAAATATAATCAAATTAGTTTTTTTTGGTTTTTTAGTTGCATTCATTTGTGACGGTGGAGCGGGGGAAGGTGCGGGGGTCGTCGGCGGCGGTGGAGCAGGGGAGGGTGCGGGGGTGCTCGGCGGGGAGGGGGATTTGACAAGGGGGATTTGGCGAGGGGGGATAGCGATCAAGATGGAAGGGGATCGAGATCGAGTGTCCTCATGAATATTCAATATTTTTTCATGAATTCAAAAAGTTCCCATGAAATTTAAAAATATTCATGATAGTTCAAAAAGTGCCCATGAAATACAACCGAGAAATGAAGACTACAATTTAAATACAATCGATCTTAGCTAGCTAGCTATATGTTCACAATCTTCTTGCCCTTCTTTTTCGCAAATGGAGTTCTTCTGTGGAACGGACGTCCTTTAGGTAGGGTGGTCCTGCTTCTTCTTGTGGTGTATGCTACTACTTCATCGTCGTCGTCATGTTCAATCTTCGGGTCGCCATACTTGTCGAAGTCTTGCTCATTGACTACTCCATCCATTCCGATGATCTTCCTTTTTCCTCTCCTCACGACAACACGACTGGGCTTTGGCGGGTAGGTAATGAAGAAGCATTGGTCCACTTGGGAAGCCAGTACCCATGGCTCATTTTTTGTGGTGACGTATGCGCCCGCGGTCTTGGATTTGGCTTCGGGTATAACCATGGTGGTGAAATACCAGTCTTCTTTTAGGACGCTCTTGGCCCGTCTGACACGGAACATCAGGACCTTCTCTCCAGCGTAGCTCAGCTCCCACATCTCCTGATCCTTCCGTAGTATCTGTCCTTGTCGTTACCGGTGTAGGATTCCATCATTACCCCGGAGTTCTGGTAACCATCGCTCTTCATGTCCTTGTCCTCGGTGTAGAATGTGTAGCGTTGATATCGTACGCCTCATAGGTCATCAGGTTGTGCTCGGCGCCCTGTGTCAAGGCGAATATGAGTTGGGCTTCCACGGAAGAATCCTCATGTAAAGGGTACGACAGAAGCTTCTGCTTGAACCAACGCGTGAAACATGAGTTGTGCTCTTTGATTATATCTCCATCCGTCCTCTATTGGCCTCGGTCATTGTACGTCTTCTCAATAAAGGTTTTGTGCTCTACCACCCAAGGATCGACCACGTCTATGTGTTGTAGCGCGACTAGGTTTGCTCTTTCAAAGTCAGCGAGTCGACCCTCGAAGTCGACATGCATTTCGCGGCGACCCTCACGGTGACCCCATCCAGCGAGCCTGCCGAGGTGCCTGTTGACGGGTAGACCAACGGGGTCCTCGATGCCTAGATAATTCGTGCAGTAGGAGATGCACTCTTCGGTCAGAAAGCCCCTGGCTATGCTTCCCTCTGGACGTGACATGTTGCGAACGTATACTTTGATGACACCATTCATCCCTTCGAACGACATCATGCTGTGCAGGAACGTCGGCCCGAGTTGGATGATATCCTCCACGATATGGACCAGCAGATGCACCATAACATCGAAGAATGCGGGCGGGAAGTACATCTCAAGCTCGCATAGTATCACCACGATCTCTTCCTGTAGCCTTCTGAGTTGCCTCACGCCAACCGACTTCTGAGAGATGACGTCGAAAAAGTTGCATTGGCCAAATAGCATTTCACGGACGTGCGCATCCATGATCCCACAGATTGTAACTAGAAGTATCTGCGTCATCAGCACGTGACAGTCGTGAGACTTCATCCTGCTGAACTTCTGCTTCGCTGGGTCTAGGTATCTGCTTATCTTCCCCGCGTAACCGTAAGGAAGTTTTACTCCTGTGAGGCAGGTGAAAAATTGCTCGATCTCCTCCTGACTTAGAGTGAAGCACGTGGGAGGGTAGTCGTTTCCGGTCTTCTTAGCCTTTTTGCCTTTGCAACGATGTTCTGTGTCCTGCTTCGCCTCATCATCATCATCATCATCATCATCATCATCATCATCATCATCATCATCATCATTAGCGTGAAGCTCCTCCCTGATGCCCATTGATTTCAAGTCTGCCCTTGCTTTCGGCCCATCTTTGGTGCTCTCTGGCATGTTGAGCAGGGTACCAAGCAGACTCTCGCACACGTTCTTCGTGATATGCATGACATCAAGGCTGTGAGGCACACGGTGGATCTTCCAGTACGGCAAGTCCCAGAAAACAGACCTCGTTTTCCATACCTTCAGCAGCGGCTCTGGCGCCTTTCGCTTCTTTCCCGGCTCTGGCGCCTTTTGCTTCTTTCCTGGCAGTGGGCAATCTTTCCAATTTTTCAACAGCTGGTCTATTTCCTCGCCGCTCCTCGTACGCGGGCGTCTTCGGGGTTCGGTTTCACCATCAAACAGATCCTCGCGTTTCCTCCACGGGTCATCGTCGCGAAGCCACCTTCGATGTCCCATGAACACGGTTTTCGAAGCCGGGATCTCTATCTAGCTGGCGATACATTGTGTCATCCATGCACCTCACGCATCCAGAAAATCCGTGGACCACCTGCCCCGTGAGATATCCGTAACCGAGATAGTCGTGCACCGTCATGAGCAGTGCGGCTCTCATACGGAAATATTCTTTCTCTGCGGCGTCCCACGTATTGGCTGGCGTTTTCCACAGCGTGTCTAGCTCCTCTTTCAGCAGCCCCAGATACAGATTGATGTCGTTCCCTGGTTGTTTTGGCCCTTCAATTAGCATACTCAAGTGAATGTACTTCCTCTTCATGCACAACCAGAGGGGAAGGTTGTACATCCACACAAACACAGACCAGGTGCTATGTGTGCTTCTCTGGCTGCCAAACGGATTGACTCCATCGGTGCTCGCGCCCAGCATGATGTTCCTTGGATCCTTCCCAAATTCTGGGTGTTCGAAGTTCAACGCTTGCCACTGGCTCGCATCCTTTGGGTGACTCAGCATCTTGTCTTTTTTATTTATCTCCGGATCATTTGCGTCATCTTCTCACTTCTTCTCCTCCCTATCCGCGTGCCAACGCAGGAGCTTTGCTACCTTAGGGTCCGCGAAATACTGCTGCAGACGAGGAGTGATCAGAAAGTACCACACCACTTCTCGAGGAGCTTTCTTCCTCTTCTTGTATCAAGTGACGCCGCACACCGGACATATGGTAGACTCCGCGTGCTCGTCCCGATAAATGATGCAATTGTTCATGCACACATGGTATTTCACATGCGGTAAATCCAGAGGACACACGATTTTCTTCGCCTCCTCGAAATTGGTTGGGGACTTGTTCCCCTTGGGAAGACGTTCGTGCCAGAATGACATGTTCTCGTCCAAGCATGCGTCGGTCATTTTGTGTTTTACCTTCATCTCCAGAGCCATGAGCATTACTTTCAGGCGGGTATCCTCGGGCCTGCATCCTTCATACAATGGAGTAATCGCGTCTATCTCCAGTTGATCCAGCTTGGCTTTCTCTCGGGCGGCAGCTCTTGCGTTATCCGTCTGCTTGAGAAGCAGCTCTTGAATATGAGGGTCCTGCACCCAGCCCATCGATGGTCCATCGTCGTGTGCTCCGTCGGCATCTTCATCTTCATGATCATGCCCTTTGTCTGCTTTGGCATCTTCCTCATCATCATGTCCGGCATCTTCTACATGATGACTGTGTACAGCATCACCGTCGTGATCATGTCCTGGAGATTCTTCGTCTTCTCGCCCGCCCGAGCCGCGGTGGTTGTCTTGCTGCCCTTCCTCATTTCTTGCCTGCCCCCCATGGATGACTTCATAGTCATCTTCATCACCTTGCCACCGATAGCCATCCATGAAACCACGCAAGAGCAGGTGGTCCCGCACCTGCCCGGAATCCGGGTCCGCAATAAGGCTCTTCAGCTTGCATCTTTGACATAGACATCTTATCTCCATCTCGTTCTTTTGAAGCATCTTGGCCTTCGCGGAGCTCAAAAACCTATTCACGATGCCTTCGGTCATTGTGCGGACCATGATCGCCTGTGGGGTAGAGCAAAACGATATTTTAGAACCAAGAAAAAATTTGGCATGACTTTCCCTAAAAATAGGACCAAAAAGAATGCATAGTGCCAAAATTCTCGCCGAAACGGAAATGAATCAACATTCCGGCAAAATATTGGCAACTATCGCATTTCAAATACCGGTACCTGCAAACACAAACATATATGCAACACCACAAACATATGCAACACCACGAACATACATAGATCTAGCTAGGCCACAAAAAGTGCATGTGCACATTGTTGGAGAGGGAGAACAACATAAAGATAGCTCCCCCTTACTTACCTATCAAAAAAGGTAATTTAACCACTTAATTTGGACAATCTATGGTGCAAATGAGGTGAGGAGGAGGAGGTAGCCGAGACAAGCTTGGAGGAGGAGGTGGAGAGAATAAAGTGGGGAAAGTGAGTGGGTAGGTGGGCTGTCCAAAATATCTTGTTGGTCCCAGGTTACTAATGGCGCACCACATGCAAATGCGCCATTAGTAACCCTGATTACTAATGGCGCACCTGCTGCTGGTGCGCCATTAGAAGTTTTGCAAAAAAATAAAAATAAAAAATATATATTCTAATGGCGGACCGTGGCACAGTGCGCCATTACTAGTTTAAACTAGTAATGGCGCACTATGCTACGATGCGCCATTAGTAGTTTTGCAAAAAAAAAAGAATAAAAAAAACAACAGTAGTGGCGCACTGTGTGGCCGGTGCGCCATTACTAGTTAGCACTAGTAATGGCGCACCGCGCCATGATGCGCCATTAGTATGTTTGGAAAAAAATTGTTACTAGTGGCGCACCATGCGCCTGGTGCACCATTAGTGTCTTCCACACTAATGGTGCACCTTCACATCGTGCGCCACTGGTATATAGTAGTGGGGCACCACATGACAGGTGTGCCATTAGTGTCCATATCATCTATAGCCCTTTTCCTAGTAGTGTTTGTACTCCTGGATCTCCAAGTTTCTTAGGTATTCCACCCTTAAAAGTATAGTTTGCAAGCATGGTGGAAATTTCAGCTTCCGGTTGATGTCTACTACACAACCTTCTTCTTGTAGACGTTGTTGGGCCTGCAAGTGCACAAGTTTGTAGGACAGTAGAAAATTTCCCTCAAGTGGATGACCTAAGGTTTATTAATCCATAGGAGGCATAGGATGAAGATGGTCTCTCTCAAGCAACCCTGCAACCAAATAACAAAGAGTCTCTTGTGTCCCCAACACACCCAATACAATGGCAAATTTTATAGGTGCACTAGTTCGGCGAAGAGATGGTGATACAAGTGCAATATGGATGGTAGATATAAGTTTTTCTAATATGAAAATATAAAAACAGCAAGGTAACTAATGATAAAAGTGAGCGTAAATGGTATTGCAATGATAGGAAACAAGGCCTAAGGTTCATACTTTCACTAGTGCAAGTTCTCTCAACAATAATAACATAATTGGATCATATAACTATCCTCAACATGCAACAAAGAGTCACTCCAAAGCCACTAATAGGGGAGAACAAACAAAGAGATTATGGTAGGGTACAAAACCACCTCAAAGTTAACCTTTCTGTTCTATCTATTCAAGAGTCTGTAGTAAAATAACATGAAGCTATTCTTTCCGTTCAATCTATCATAGAGTTCATACTAGAATAACACCTTAAGACACAAATCAACCAAAACCCTAATGTCACCTAGATACTCCATTGTTACCTCAAGTATCCGTGGGCATGATCATATGATATGCATCACACAATCTCAGATTCATCTATTCAACCAACACAAAGTACTTCAAAGAGTGCCCCAAAGTTTCTACCGGAGAGTCAAGACGAAAACGTGTGCCAACCCCTATGAATAGGTTCATGGGTGGAACCCGCAAGTTGATCACCAAAACATACATCAAGTGGATCACGTGATAACCCATTGTCACCACAGATAAGCACGGCAAGACATACATCAAGTGTTCTTAAATCCTTAAAGACTCAATCCGACAAGATAACTTCAAAGGGAAAACTCAATTCATCACAAGAGAGTAGAGGGGGAGAAACATCATAAGATCCAACTATAATAGCAAAGCTCGCGATACATCAAGATCGTGCCATAGAGAGAACACGAGAGAGAGAGATCAGACACACAACTACTGGTACATACCCTCAGCCCGAGGGTGAACTACTCCTTCCTCATCATGGAGAGCACCGGGATGATGAAGATGGCCACTGGTGAGGGATCCCCCTCCGGCAGGGTGCCGGAACGGACTCCCGAGAGGTTTTTGGTGGCTAAAGAGGCTTGCGGCGGCGAAACTCCCGATCTATCTTCGTCTTCAATGGTTTTAGGGTATATGGGAATATATAGGCGAAAGAAGTCGGTCGGTGGAGCCACGAGGGGCCAATGAGATAGGGGGCATGCCCAGGGGGTGGGCGCGCCCTCCTATCTCCCGGCCTCCTCGAAGCTTCCCTGGCTTGTACTCCAAGTCTCCGGGATCATGTTCGTTCCAAAAATCACGCTCCTAAAGGTTTCATTCCGTTTGGACTCCGTTTGATATTCCTTTTCTTCGAAATACTGAAACAGGCAATAAAATAGCAGTATGGGCTGGGCCTCCGGTTAGTAGGTTAGTCCCAAAAGTAATATAAAAGTGTATAATAAAGCCCATAATCATTCAAAACAAATAATAAAATAGCATGAATGCTTCATAAATTATAGATACGTTGGAGACGTATCAACATACCCAAGCTTAATTCCTACTCGTCCTCGAGTAGGTAAATGATAAAGAAAGAATTTATGAAGTGTGAATGCTAGAAGGTGCACAAGTTTTATCAATGATAATTTCAATCACCTTTTCTAGCATGATTATATGTCATAACAGTAGTTCATCTCATAAGACATCTCACGGTCAAGTAACAAGCAATTCACACGTTAAAGCATAGACCATAAACTTTATTGAAAACTAGCAAACTTCATTCTTAGTCATCAAACAATTACAATTCATCTTATTTTCAGGAAGGGTCTATGTCAGAGCTTTGATTTAGCAAACTCCACGTACTCAACTATCATATAGTCCTCTACAATTGCTAACACTCACGCAATACTTATGGTTATGGAGTTTTAATCGGACACTGAGAAAGATAGGGGCTTATAGTGTTGCCTCCCAACGTATTCACCTTTGGGTGATGTCAACAATAATAGTTCATGCTAACTTACATCCAATTGGATATATATATATATATATATATATATATATATATATATATATATATATATATATATATATCATGATCTTTCCAACACGAGGTGCTTGCCAAAGGATAAAATGAAAAAGGGAAAGGTGAAGATCACCTTGACTCTTGGATGAAGTAAAAGACATAAAGTAAAAGATAGGCCCTTTGCAGAGGGAAGCAGAGGTTGTCATGCGCTTTTATGGTTGGATGCACCAAATCTCAATGTGAAAGAACATCACTTTATACTGCCACTTGTATATGGACCTTTATTATGTAGTCCGTTACTTTTATTGCTTCCACAACAAGATCGTATAAAGCTTATTTTCTTCACACTAATAAATCATACATATTTAGAGAGCAATTTTTATTGCTTGCATCGATGACAACTTACTTGAGGGATCTTACTCAATCCATAGGTAGGTATGGTGGACTCTCATGGCAAAACTGGGTTTAAGGATATTTGGAAGCACAAGTAGTATCTCTACTTGGTGCAAGGAATTTGGCTAGCATGAGGGGGAAAGGCAAGCTCAACATTTTTGAATGATCCATGACAATATACTTTAACTGAGATGTGAGAAAACATAACCCATTACGCTGTCTTCCTTGTCCAACATAAACTCTTTAGCATGTCATTCTTAATGAGTGCTCAAGATTATAAAAGATGTCTAGGTTAGTATATTTATATGTGAAATCTCTCTTCAATATTCTTTCATGAATTGTTCAAGTGACTAATACAATGCTTGCTAATCTTAAATAAATTTACAACCTCTACTTCTTAGATGTGAAGTCATTACTCCCCATGGGATAAGCAAATGAGACATATATAATTTCAGATTTATGACAATCAACTCATTCAACCATTTACTCATAGGATATAAGTGAAGCACACGAGTAAATGACAAACTACTCCAAAAATATATAAGTGAAGATCAATGAGTAGCTAAATAATTATGTAACTATGTGAAGGCTCTCTCTCATTTAAGAATTTCAGATCTTGGTATTTTATTCAAACAGCAAACAAAACAAAATAAAATGACATTGCAAGGATAGCACAACTCATGTGAAGAAGCAAAAACTTAGGCTCAACCGATACTAACCGAACGTTGTTGAAGAAAAAGGTGGGATGCCCCAGCTTAATTAGATGCTTGATACTTCTTGGAATATTATCTTGGGGTGCCTTGGGCATCCCCAATATTGAGCTTTTGTGTCTCCTTAATTCCTCTCATATCATGGTTTCTCTATTTCTCAAAAACTTCATCCACATAAAACTCAACAAGAACTCGTGAGATAAGTTAGTATAAACCAATGCAAAACCTTATCATTTTCTACTGTAACAAATCACTAAAATTATTATTCAACATAGCATACTAAATGCCTCTGCATATTTAATACTCCTATCCTCAAATAGAATCATTAAACAAGCAAACATATGCAAACAATGCAAACATAACAACAATCTGCTAAAACAGTATAGTATGTAAAGAATGCAAGATTCATCATACTTCCCTAACTCCAAAAATTATGAGAAAAATACTAAGCTGTAGAAGATTTATCAGAGCTCAATATGCAAAAAGTTTCAACATTATATCATTCTCTGACTTTTCTAGGGATTTTTTGCAACAGCGGTAAACTTTCTATTTTCAAACAGCAACATGTATACTAGCAAAATAAGCATGGCAAAGGCTATCCTTGACATATTTATTGAAAATAAAGATGCAAAACATTATTCTAAATAACAGCAAGAAAATACTAACAAAATAAAATGACGCTCCAAGCAAAACACATATCATGTGGTGAATAAAAATATAGCTCCAAGTAAAGTTACCGATGAACGAAGACTAAAGAGGGGATGCCTTCCGGGGCATCCCCAAGCTTAGGCTCTTAGTTGTCCTTGAATATTACCTTGGGGTTCCTTGGGCATCCCCAAGCTTAGGCTATTGCCATTCCTTATTCCATAGTCCATCGAATCTTTACCCAAAACTTGAAAACTTCACAACACAAAACTCAACAGAAAACTCGTAAGCTCCGTTAGTATAAGAAAATAAAACCACCACTTAGGTACTGTAGTGAACTCATTCTAAATTCATATTGGTGTAATTACTACTGTACTCCAACTTATATATGGTTCATACCCTCCGATACTACTCATAGATTCATCAAAATAAGCAAACAACACATAGAAAACAGAATCTGTCAAAAACAGAACAGTCTGTAGTAATCTGTATCAAACGTATACTTCTGGAACTCCAAAAATTCTACCAAATTAGGAAGTCCTAAGAAATTTGTGTACCAAACCATAGCTAGAACAATCAGATCAAAAGCACGTTTCTGTGAACTAAAAAAACTAATTTACTGGGTGCAAAAGTTTCTGATTCTCAGCAGGATCAACACAACTATCACCGTAAGCTATCCTAAAGGTCTTACTTGGCACTTTATTGAAACAAAAGCTATAAAACATGATTATTACAGTAGGATAATCATGTGGACACACAAAAACAGTAAGGGTAAATATTGGGTTGTCTCCCAACAAGCGCTTTTCTTTAATGCCTTTCTAGCTAGGCATGATGATAACAATGATGCTCACATAAAAGATAAGAATTGAAACATAACGGGAGCATCATGAAGCATATGGCTAGCACATTTAAGTCTAACCCACTTTCTATGCATAGGGATTTTGTTAGCAAACAACTTATGGGAACAATAATCAACTAGCATAGGAAGGTAAAACATGCATAACTTCAAGACTTTAAGCACATAGAGAGGAAACTTGACATTATTGCAATTCCTACAAGCATATGTTCCTCCCCCATAATAATTTTTAGTAGAATAATGAATTAATTCAAAAATATAACCAGCACCTAAAGCATTCTTTTCATGATCTATAATCATAGAAAATTTACTACTCTCCACATAAGAAAAATTCTTCTCATTCGGAATAGTGGGAGTATCATAAGAGACTTGAACACTAAAAATTGTTTCCACATTAAAAGAGTAATGTTCAGAAAAAGGGTAATCATAATCATGACAAGTTTTATATAATCATCACTACTTTTTATAGCATAAGTTTCATCACAATAATCATCATAAGTAGCAACTTCGTTCTCATCATAATCGATTGAAACCTCTCCCAAGATAGTGGAATCACTAAATAAAGTTGACACTCTTCCAAATCCACTTTCGTTTTCATCAAAATAAAATTCAACATCCTCCAAAATAGTGGGATCACTACTTCCTAAAGTTGACACTCTTCCAAACCCACTTTCAGCAATATAATCATCATAGGTAAGAGGCATGCTATCATCATAACAACTTTGCATATCAAAACTTGGGATGCTAAAAATATCATCTTCATTAAATGTAGCATCCCCAAGTTTGGGACAAACATTAATTTCAGCAAATATATTCTCAAATATTTCCTTATCAAACATAGCTTCCCCAAGCTTGGGCCTTTTCATATCATAAGCATAATCACTCTCATCATTAAAAATATGGATAGCACCAATAGTATAGCAATTATCATCATCACAATGAGTAGTAGGAGCAACATCATTTGGGAGGGATACCTTTTTACCTTTGTTACTCCTTCTTTTCTTTTTCTTCTTCACATTATGCATGGGTTCAAGCTTCTTCTTTGAGCTCCTTATTGATGAGATTGGTTGAATAGAAAGTTCCTCCTCGTTACCTGATTCATCATAAGAAGGAGGATATTGGGAAGTATCTTCCCTTTCATTAGTGTTCTCTTCATCTTCTATTTGCTTCCTTTTCTTTAGGTAATTGGCAATATAAGGATTTTCAATGCAATTCACCGCACAAAACATATAAATATCCTCTAGATCAAAATCAAGAAATCTATCAAGATTAAATTTTGGAATACCATCAGTTATACGTTTCATTTCTTCATACCCCAAAAGAAGACTAAGCTCTTTATGATGCTCAAGGGTAATCAAGTTATCACAATTTTTGGACACGATTCTATCATGAAACAGTTTGCATTGGAGATTTAAATGACCACGTTCATTGCAAAGTTCACAAGGAGCACGAAAAATATTGAATCTTTCAGCACACACATCTAGCCTTTCTTGCAACAATTTAGTTTCTAAACGCTTATGCCTCTTGCAATATCTATCTTCCCTATTTGGTCTGTCCATGGAAACCCAATGCTCTCCACAAAAATAGACATGCTTATAGGAGACATTTTCATCATAACTAGTGCAATCATCATTAGTACTATGGATATTCAAAGAGTTCATACTTACAACATTGCAATCATGCTCATCATTCAAAGATTTAGTATCAAGCATTTTATAGATTTCATCTTCTAGCACTTGAGCACAATTTTCCTTTTCATCATACTCACGAAAGATATTAAAAAGATGAACCGTATGAGACAAACTTAACTCCATTTTTTTGTAGTTTTCTTTTATAAACTAAACTAGTGATAAAAACAAGAAACAAAAAGATTCGATTGCAATATATAAAGATATACCTTCAAGCACTCACCTCCCCGCCAATGGTGCCAGAAAAGAGCTTGATGTCTACTACACAACCTTCATCTTGTAGACGTTGTTGGGCCTGCAAGTGCACATGTTTGTAGGACAGTAGAAAATTTCCCTCAAGTGGATGACCTAAGGTTTATCAATCCGTAGGAGGCATAGGATGAAGATGGTCTCTGTCAAGCAACCCTGCAACCAGATAACAAAGAGTCTCTTGTGTCCCCAACACACCCAATACAATGGAAAATTGTATAGGTACACTAGTATGGCGAAGAGATGGTGATACAAGTGCAATATGGATGGTAGATACAAGTTTTTTTAATCTGAAAATATAAAAACAGCAAGGTAACTAATGATAAAAGTGAGCGTAAATGGTATTGCAATGATAGGAAACAAGGCCTAAGGTTCATACTTTCACTAGTGCAAGTTCTCTCAACAATAATAACATAATTGGATCATATAACTATCCCTCAACATGCAACAAAGAGTCACTCCAAAGCCACTAATAGCGGAGAACAAACGAAGAGATTATGGTAGGGTACAAAACCACCTCAAAGTTATCCTTTCTGTTCTATCTATTCAAGAGTCCGTAGTAAAATAACATGAAGCTATTCTTTCCGTTCAATCTATCATAGAGTTCATACTAGAATAACACCTTAAGACACAAATCAACCAAAACCCTAATGTCACCTAGATATTCCATTGTCACCTCAAGTATCCGTGGGCATGATCATACGATATGCATCACACAATCTCAGATTCATCTATTCAACCAACACAAAGTACTTCAAAGAGTGCCCCAAAGTTTCTACCGGAGATTCAAGACGAAAACGTGTGCCAATCCCTATGCATAGGTTCATGGGCAGAACCCGCAAGTTGATCACCAAAACATACATCAAGTGGATCACGTGATATCCCATTGTCACCACAGATAAGCACGGCAAGACATACATCAAGTGTTCTCAAATCCTTAAAGACTCAATCCGACAAGATAACTTCATAGGGAAAACTCAATTCATCACAAGAGAGTAGAGGGGGAGAAAAATCATAAGATCCAACTATAATAGCAAAGCTCTCGATACATCAAGATCGTGTTATAGAGAGAACACGAGAGAGAGAGATCAAACACATAGCTACTGGTACATACCCTCAGCCCCAAGGGTGAACTACTCCCTCCTCGTCATGGAGAGCGCCGGGATGGTGAAGATGGCCACCGGCGAGGGATACCCCCCTCCGGCAGGGTGCTGGAACGGTCTCCTGTGAGGTTTTTGGTGGCTACTGAGGCTTGCGAAGGCGGAACTCCCAATCTATCTATGTCTTCAATGGTTTTAGGGTATATGGGAATATATAGGCGAAAGAAGTCAGTCGGGGGAGCCACAAGGGGCCCATGAGACAGGAGGGTGAGGGAGTCCTGGATTAGGGGGTATCCGGACAACCGGACTATATACTTTGGTCGGACTATTGGACAATGAAGATACAAGACTCAAGACTTCGTGCCATGTCCGGATGGGACTCTCCTTTGCGTGGAAGACAAGCTTGGCGATCCGGATATTGTATTTCCTTCTTCCATGTAAACCCTAGCCCTCTCGTGGTAGATCTACTCTTGTATTACCCATATCATCAATATCAATCAAGCAGGAAGTAGGGTTTTACCTCCTCCGAGAGGGCCCGAACCTAGATAAACATTGTGTCCCTTGCCTCCTGTTACCATCAGCTTTGACGCACAGATCGGGACCCCCTACCCGAGATCCGCCGGTTTTGACATCGACATTGGTGCTTTCATTGAGAGTTCCTCTGTGTCGTCGCTACGAGGCTTGATGGCTCCTTCAATCATCAACGACACGGTCCAGGATGAGACTTTTCTCCCCGGACAGATCTTCGTGTTCGGCTGCTTCGTACTGTGGGCCAATTGACTTGGCCATCTGGAGCAGATCGACAGCTACGCCTCTGGCCATCAGGTCAGGTTCAGAAACTTGAACTACACGGCCGATATCCCCGGAGACTTGATCTTCAACGGATTCGGGCCTGCGCCAAGAGTGCCAGACAGTAACGATGAGCACGGCTGAGACTTGCTGTCGAACAATGCTCGAGATATCGCCCCCGCAGAAGCCCCGGACCTAAATTCGGAGCAGATTGCCTCACCCAAGGATGGGTGGATGGGCCCCACCCCGGAGGCCGCACACCCATCGACGGTAGATCCAAACACAGGCTTCACCCCCAAGGAAGCCTGTGACACCGAACCCCCGGACTCGTATCCGGCTGTAGGTTCCAGTCCGCGCACCCCCGAGCCCGCCGACTCTGGTTGGGCTCCGGTAATAGAGTTTACCACTGCGGATATCTTCCAGTACTCGCCCTTTGGCGACATGCTGAACTGATTAAAATATCTCTCTTTGTCAGGAGACTCTCGGCCGAACTATGTCCGGCTCAAGGGGGAAGAAGGCGACGAAGAAATCCGTTGCCCACCGACCACCCACTTCATAGCCACTGTCGACGATATATCATACATGCTTGACTTCGGCTCCGATGATACTGACGGTATGGACGTCGGCGCAAGAGACGATTCGGAACCAACGGGGCGCTGGACTGCCACCTCGTCATACGATATATACATGGTGGATACGCCTAAGGAGGACGACAGCGACAAACCGGAGGATAAAACCCCCGCACAAAAGCCAAAACAATGGCGCAGATGCCGCTCCAAGTCCAGCAACAGTAAAAATAGCGATAACAACACTAGAAAGATCGACACCCCAGTCAACTCCGAAGGCAACAACGACCATATGGACCCAGCAATGGAGCAGGATATGAGCCAGGTCACGCCGAACACAGCTCGGAGCAGACGCCCGATCACAATGATCCCGAGGGACGAACTCATCAAACCACCCTGGGACAAGAGCACAGTCTGGATGACGATGCATTCATCATCCAGGAAACACGCTTGGAACGAGATAACCTCCACAGAAGGCTTATGGCCACTGCGAGAAGTCTAAAGAAGTAGAAGCAAATGCTTAAGGCCGCACAGGAAACACTTAATCGCAGATGGAATAAAGTGCTAAACACTGAAAAAAGTACGGCGACGATCGCCACACAAAGAGCTATCCAAAACGCGAGCTGCTGCCAGAAAACAATGAGGCCGTTCCGCCAAAGAACAATACGGCTGAGGGAGTCCTGGATTAGGGGGTGTCCGGATAGCCGAACTATCACCGTTGGCCGGACTCCTAGACTATGAAGATACAAGATTGAAGACTTCGTCCCGTGTCCGGATGGGACTTTCCTTGGCGTGGAAGGCAAGCTTGGTGATACGGATATGTAGATCTCCTACCATTGTAACCGACTCTGTGTAACCCTAACCCTCTCCGGTGTCTATATAAATCGGAAGGTTTTAGTCCGTAGGACGAACAACAATCATACCATAGGCTAGCTTCTAGGGTTTAGCCTCTTCGATCTCGTGGTAGATCTACTCTTGTACTACCCATATCATCAATATTAATCAAGCAGGAGTAGGGTTTTACCTCCATCGAGAGGGCCCGAACCTGGGTAAAAACATCGTGTCCCTTGTCTCCTGTTACCATCCGCCTAGACGCACAGTTCGGGAACCCCTACCCGAGATCCGCCGGTTTTGACATCGACATTGGTGCTTTCATTGAGAGTTCTTCTTTGTTGTCACCTTTAGGCCCTATGGCTCCTTTGATCATCAACAACGACGTGGTCCAGGGCAAGACTTTTCTCCCCGAACAGATCTTTGTATTCGGTGGCTTCGCACTGCGGGCCAATTCACTTGGCCATCTGGAGCAGATCGAAAGCTACGCCCCTGGCCATCAGGTCAGATTTGGGAGTTTGAACTACACGGCTGACATCCACGTAGACTTGATCTTCGGCGGATTCGAGCCACAGCCAAGCGCGACGCACTGCCTCGATGGGCATGATTTAGCTCAGCCGCCGAACAGTGCCCTGGAGGCCGCACCAGCGTCCGCTCCGACCCTTAGCTCAGAGTCGACTTCGCCGATCGAGGACGAGTGGCTGGACACCGCCTCGGGGGCTACGATTTCTACGGCGATTGAGCCGAACACCATCCCTGTCCTTTGCAAAGCCCATAACTCCGAGGTGCCGGACTCCTCTCCGGACTCTGAACCTCCCGCGCCCCTGCCAATCAAATCCGATTGGGTGCCGGTTATGGAGTTCGCTGCCGCAGACATCTTTCAGCACTCGCCCTTTGGCGACATTCAGAATTCACTCAAGTCTCTCTCTTTATCAGGAGAGCCCTGGTCGGACTATGGACAGGAAGGTTGGGATGCGGACGACGAAGAAATTCAACGCCCACCCACTACCCATTTTGTCGCCACTGTCGATGATTTAACCGACATGCTCAACTTCGACTCCGAAGACATCGACGGTATGGACAACGATGCAGGAGACAACAAAGAACCAGCGGCTACAAGGCACTAGAAGGCCACCTCGTCATATGACATATACATGGTGGACACCCCAAAAGATGGGAATGGCAATGGAACAGCGGAGGATGACCCCTCCAAGAAGCAGCCCGAGCGCCGGCGTCAGCGGCACCGCTCTAAATCCCGCCACAGCAAAAAACGGTGATTCCGGCACGGGAGATAATAACACCCCGGACAGTGCCGAAGACAACCCCCTCCAGCAGGATTCAGCACAGGAGGAGGGAGAAGCCAGCCCTCATGATAGAGCGGTAGACAAAGAGGTAGAGGACGATAATTATATGCCTCCCTCCGAAGATGAAGCAAGCCTCGACGACGACGAATTTGTCGTGCCCGAGGATCCCGTCGAACAAGAACGTTTCAAACGCAGGCTTATGGCCATGGCAAGCAGCCTCAAGAAAAAGCAGCAGCAGCTTAGAGCTGACCAAGATTTGCTAGCTGACAGATGGACCGAAGTCCTCGCAGCCGAAGAGTATAAACACGATCGCCCCTCCAAGAGCAACCCAAACCGCAGGCTGCTACCCCAATTAGAGGAGGAAGCACCCAAACCTACATCACCAGTGCATGACGCGGCCGACCGACCACCTCGTGGCCGCGACAGAGAGGCCTCTAGGCCCTCCACTAAAGCCGCACCCCGGCGTCGCTCGAAAAGTACAAAGCCGCGGGGAAATGTGCCAGACTTGCGAGACATATTGGAGGACAAGGCAAGGCAAATAAGATCGATCTACGGATCGCGTGGGTGCCCCAAGACACGTGATGACAACCGTCACGCCGGATACAGCAATTTCGGCCGGGCCGAACACAGTAGACAAAGCTCATTTGAGCTGCATCGTGATATAGCCCAATACAGAGGCGCCGCACACCCAATATGCTTCACAGACGAAGTAATGGCTCATCAAATCCCCGAGGGTTTCAAACCCATAAACATTGAATCATACAACGACACAACAAATCCTGCGGTTTGGATCGAGGACTATCTCCTCCACATCCACATGGCCCGCGGTGATGATCTACACGCCATCAAATACCTCCCACTCAAGCTTAAAGGACTAGCTCGGCATTGACTCAACAGCTTGCCAGCAGAATCAATTGGTTGTCGGGAAGACCTGGAAGCCGCATTCCTTGATAACTTCCAGGGCACATATGTGCGACCACCAGACGCTGATGACCTAAGCCACATAATTTAGCAGCCAGATGAATCGGCCAGACAATTCTAGACACGGTTCTTAACCAAGAAAAATTAAATCGTTGACTGTCCGAATGCAGAGGCCCTTGCAGCCTTCAAACATAACATCCGCGATGAGTGGCTTGCCCGGCACCTAGGATAGGAAAAGCCGAAATCCATCGCAGCCCTCACATCACTCATGACCCGTTTCTGTGTGGGAGAGGACAGCTGGCTAGCTCGCAGTAACAACATGACCAAAAACCCTGGTAGTTCGGATACCAAGGATAGCAATGGTAGGTCGCATCGCAACAAGCACAAGTGCCGCATTAACAGCGATAATACTGAAGATACGGCAGTCAATGCCGGATTCAGAGGCTCTAAACCCGGTCAGCGGAAAAGGCTGTTCAAAAGAAATACTCAGGGTCCGTCCAATTTGGACCGCATACTCGATCGCTCGTGCCAGATACATGGCACCCCCAAAAAACCAGCCAACCACACCTACAGGGATTGTTGGGTATTCAAGCAGGCAGGCAAGTTAAGTGCCGAACACAACGACAACGGGCTGCATAGCAATGACGTGGAGGAGCCCCGGCCGCCAAACAATAGAGGACAGAAGGGCTTTCCCGCACAAGTGCTGATAGTGAACATGATATACGCAACTCACATACCCAAAAGGGAGTGGAAGCGTGCACTAAGGGACGTATATGCGATGGAGCCAGTCGCCCAAAAGTTCAACCCGTGGTCCTCCTACCCGATCACTTTCGATCGAAGGGACCACCCCACTAGCATCCGCCACGGCGGATTTGCCGCATTGGTTCTTGACCCAATCATTGACAGATTTCACCTCACTAGAGTCCTGATGGACGGTAGCAGCAGCCTGAACCTGCTTTACCAGGATACAGTGCACAAAATGGGCATAGACCCCTCAAGGATTAAACCCACAAAAACGACCTTTAAAGGCGTCATACCAGGTGTAGAGGCCAACTATACAGGCTCAATTACACTTGAAGTGGTCTTCGGATCCCCGGATAACTTCCGAAGCGAGGAATTAATCTTCGACATAGTCCCATTCCGCAGCGGCTATCACGCACTGCTCGGACGAACCGCATTCACAAAGTTCAATGCGGTGCCGCACTATGCATACCTCAAGCTCAAGATGCCAGGCCCTCGAGGAGTAATCACGGTCAATGGAAACACCGAACGCTCTCTCCGAACGGAGGAGCATACGGCGGCCCTCGCGGCGGAAGTACAAAGCAGCCTCTTAATGCAATTTTCGAGTCCGACTACTAAACGTCCTGACACCATCAAGCGCGCCCGGAGTAACCTACAACAAGACCGCCTGGCACGTTCTGAGAATGCATAGCAATGCGGCCCCAACCCTAGCCCTTGCGAAATCGCGAGACCAGTGCCACGCGTACATAACTACGCACTGGAGATACCATGGGCATAGGGGGAGGGGCACGACCACGGCATGCCCATAGTGCAGCTCAACCGCACAAGGGGCTCCCAATTGTGTCGTTCCTTTTTTTCTCTTCTTATTCACAGGACTCGGTTTTCCAGAAGCCCTGTCCGGCATGAGAATCGCTGAACTCACGATGCAACAGCCAGGGAACATGTTAAATAGTCCGGCATGAGTGTCCAAGTGGTCTCTATTACGAGCAGTATACCTGTTTTACATACTATCCCATAGCCTACCCCTGGAGGGGGACATGTTAAATAGTCCCATCCCTTGCTTATCGCACTATTTGTATCGTTCTGCTTTCATTGCAGTATCTTTTGAATAAACAATACATAGCTTCTGCTTATTATTGCTTTTCTTTTTTCTTTATAAATGTTCATCTATGACATGTTGCACCCGTACAATTTGGTACGGTCAATACACCAGGGGCTTAAGTACCCCAAAACATGGTGTGATAAGTCCGAACACTTTCACAAGTACGGCACCCCGAACTTATAGCATTATAAGCATCGGCTCCGAATCATGTCTTGGGATCAATAGTTGGGTTTGCCCGGCTCCCATGTTTTGGTACCTTACGTTCCGTTATATCGGCTAAGGTAGCGCTGGGAGAACCACTGCGATTGTGCCCCGGTTGAGCTGGGTTGAGCACCTCAGTGGAGAAAGCTAAAACTGACCATCATGATAGGGCGAGAGCCGGTCGCTGTTCGAGAGGTTTTTCGGGTCTCTAAAGACTCATGCCGCTTAGAGCAAGGAGTTGGCATTGTCCGGCCAAGGCGTGGATAGCGACCCGAACTCGGTCTTCCGAATACCAGGGGCTTCGCCGAAATATAAATTTATAGAATTCTATGGCTAAGTGAGAGTGTTCAAGCATTATAGTCCGGTTGCCTCGTTCGTCGTGTTGAACGCCTCCCTCGAAGGACTCAAGAATGGGAACAAGAGCGCTCAAGTTTATCCCGAACACCCCAGCACTCGTGGCATGGGGGCTGAAGCCAACGACTCACCATCTCTCAAATTTGATAAACGGCTGCACAGAAGGTAATATTTTAAATTAACAAGCGTTGCTTAGCGCATATGAACAAAGTTTTTAGTGTATAGGATAACAAATGCGAGTTTACTCAAAAATTACATCTTTGGAGCATTCACCCGCTATAATACGGGCACCCTTGAGGACGCCCTTATAGTAAATCTCGGGCTTGCGATAGTCCTTGCCCGGCGGTGGCGCGTCCGTCACAAGCTTCTCAGCATCCATCTTGCCCCAGTGCACTTTACCACGGGCCCGACGGGCACCTTCAATGCGGACGGAGTGCTTGATGACTTCAATCCACGGACAAGCGTCCACCAGCCGCCACACCAGACCGAAGTAGCTCTCAGGCATGGCTTCTTTAGGCCACAGCCGAACAATGAGGCCCTTCATGGCCTGTTCGGCCACCTTGTGGAGCTCGACCAGCTGCTTTAGCTGGTCGCTCAGGGGCACCGGATGTCCGGCCTCAGCATATTGAGACCAGAACACCTTTTCCGTCGAGGTCCCCTCCTCGGCTCGGTAGAACGCGGCAGCATCAAACACACTACAGGGCAGATCGGCCAACGCTCCTGGAGAGCTCCGGATTCGGGTAAGTAACAGATAATTCACTTTTACATGCTTGCTTTGCATAAAGAATGCCTTACCCGCCGCTATCTTCTTTATCGCCTCGATCTCCTGGAGGGCCTTCTGGGCTTCGGCCTTAGCAACTTTGGCACTCTCAAGAGCCAAGGCAAGCTCGGACTCTCGATTCTTCGAGTCACGCTCCAAACCCTCGTGTTTTTCCACGAGAGCCTGGAGCTCTTGCCGCACCTCCACCACCCGCACCTCCTGCTTCTCTCGCTCGGTGCGCTCCAAGGCCGCACTGTTTTCGGCCTTGGACACCACTTCCTTCAGGGTCGCCACCTCGTTCGTGGCCCCTGCAATACCCACGTTATTCCTGTCATTTTTTGCAACCAAATCCTTTTTATAAGGTACTACTTTAATAAGGTATTACTTACCTTCCTTGTCCTCGAGCTGCTTTTTGGCAAGGCCGAGCTCGTTCTCGGACCGCTCGAGGCTCCCCTTGAAGGATAGACCTCCGCAGTTAGTGCGGCAGAGGTCAGCAGCGCAACCTGCATTCCCATATTGACATATTTATGTTAGACTCCTGCGTATATATTTTTAGATCCTCAGCTTGGCTTTTCTTTCCGAACACCAAACTGAGCATCACGGGCTACTATCTATGCGGTAATATTCTTACATATCTTAAAAACTAACCTCAAAGCCTGTTAGAAGGCTGGTACAGGCTTCAGTCAGCCCGCTCTTGGCGGACTGAACTTTCCGGATCACCACACTCATAACAGTACGGTGCTCCTCGTCGATGGAGGCGCCGTTAAGCGCCTCCAGCAAGCTATCCGGTGCCTCTGGTTGGACGGAGGCCGCCGACATTGCAGTCTTGCCCTTCTTACGAAGGGGCTGCCCGCAGGACTCCGGAACCACTGAAGGTTCCAGTGCGGAGTCCGGCATAGGGACGGACTTAGAGCCCTCTGGGGTTTTGCCCCCTTTGCACCCGGAGTCCGGAAGGTCGCCTTGCGGCGCCTCCAGGACCACCTCCTCCTGGTTGGGCCCCTTTTGGGACTCCACCGCAGCATCGTATGCGTCACGAGGGGAGGAGGCGGTCGGAAGTGAAGTGCTATTCACATCCGGCGAATCCAGGGAACCGCTCGACGAAGCGGGGAGCTCGTCCTTGGGCGGGCTACATGGTTGTATTCGGCGTTAGAAGACACTATGTGACAAATGAAAAATCATGAGTTATTCTGAAATCCGGACACTTACGATCTCGCCAGGGGCTTGGCCCTCAAGGGCCACTCCTCTTCGCCATTGCCGACATTGGCGGAGTAGTCCGGAGGAAGGTTCCTTCCCTTCTTGGACCCTCCGGCCTCCCCAGTTGGGGAGGTCTTCCTTTTCTTCTCTCCCCCCCGCTGGGGGAGAAGCCTCTTTCTTCTCCTCCTCGTCTTCGCGGGAGGAGTCCGCCTTGGAGTCGTCGGATGATGAGTCCGATAACACCTAACACCGGGAACTCTTTCGAGTTCCCGTGGCCTTCTTCTTGGCCTTCTTCTCCGGCACCACGTGAGGTGCCGGAACCAGCAGCCCCGTTAAGCGGGCATCCGCTGGGTCTTCTGGCAAAGGAACCGGACAGTTAACCTACTCGGACTTCCTCAGCCAGTCCTGTCAAAGGTAAGGGAGTTTAGATCCCATATAGATTCAGACTATGAAAAAAGTGTCTTGTAAAGGGTAAAACAGCTTACCTCGCCGGCTTGACGCTACGAGTTGAATCCGCGATCTTCGGTAGCGGATGCAGGAGCCTCGGTGCCCTTGAACAGCAGCTTCCAGGCATCTTCGTACGTAGTGTCGAAGAGTCTGCTCAAGGTTCTGTGTTGTGCTGGATCAAACTCCCACAATTTGAAGGCCCGTTTTTGGCACGGGAGGATCCGACGTATGAGCATGACCTGGACTATGTTGACAAGCTTGAGATTCTTGTTCACCAGCTTTTGGACGCAGGCTTGAAGTCCGGTCAGCTCTTCCGAAACTCCCCATGTTAAGCCCGTCTCTTTCCAGGAGGAGAGCCGTGTGGGGAAACCAGATCGGAATTCGGGGGCCGCCGCCCATTTGGGGTCGCGCGGCTCGATGATGTAGAACCACCCTAATTGCCACCCCTTTATTGTCTCCATGAAGGAGCCCTCGAGCCATACGATGTTGGCCATCCGGCCCGCCATGGGACCTCCGCACTCTGCTTGGCGGCTGCCCACTACCTTCGGCTTGACATTAAAAATCTTCAGCCATAAGCCGAAGTGGGGCTGGATGTAGAGGAAGGCCTCACACACGACGATGAACGCCGAGATGTTGAGGATGAAGTTTGGGGCCAGATCGTGGAAATCTAGGCCATAGTAGAACATGAGCCCCCGGACAAATGGGTGAAGTGGAAAACCTAGTCCGCGGAGGAAGTGGGTAAGGAACCCCGCCCTCTCATGGGGCCTGGGGGTAGGAAGGAGCTGCCCCTTGTCAGGGAGCTGATGCGCGATGTCGCTGGATAAGTATCCGGCCTTCCGCAGCTTTTTGACTTGTTCCTCCATTACGGAGGAAACCATCCATTTGCCTCCCGCTCCAGACATGGCTGGGGAAGGTTGAGGCGAGATGTGCGGACTTGGGCGCTGGAGCTCGAGTGCGCAGAAATGGATAAGCAAAGGAGGAAAAAGGCGTAGGTACAAAGGTGGATCCTTATCCCCTTATATGGACGGACGAAACTATGCGTCCCCACCAGCCTGATAAAACTCGCTTATCTCCCAAGCACCGTAATCAATGGCACGGTTGGGTTACCCACGCCCGTATTGATGAGAATCCCGGAATAAGGGGACACGATCTCTGCTTTGACAAGACGTGCCAAGGAAACCGCCTCGCTAAACACGCTGAGGTGGGATAGTAAAAACGACTCCAATAAAGGTTTGGCCATGGTGTGACGTCACGCCATAGAATACGTTAGCAGATTGAATTTGTGTAAAGATTATTCTCTCTACGGTAGTATGTGGAACTTATTTTGCAGAGCCGGACACTATCCTTGTGTTCAAAATCTTCCATGAAGTATTCAGAGGAGGAACCTGCCTTGCAATGCCGAAGACAATATGCGCGCCGGACTCGTCGTCATTGAAGCCTGGTTCAGGGGCTACTAAGGGAGTCCTGGATTAGGGGGTGTCCGGATAGCCGAACTATCACTGTTGGCCGGACTCCTAGACTATGAAGATACAAGATTGAAGACTTCGTCCCATGTCCAAATGGGACTTTCCTTGGCGTGGAAGGCAAGCTTGGAGATACGGATATGTAGATCTCCTACCATTGTAACCGACTCTGTGTAACCCTAACCCTCTCCGGTGTCTATATAAACCGGAGGGTTTTAGTCCATAGGACGAACAACAATCATACCATAGGCTAGCTTCTAGGGTTTAGCCTCTTCGATCTCGTGGTAGATCTACTCTTGTACTACCCATATCATCAATATTAATGAAGAAGGAGTAGGGTTTTACCTCCATTGAGAGGGCCCGAACCTAGGTAAAAACATTGTGTCCCTTGTCTCCTGTTACCATCCGCCTAGACGCACAGTTCGGGAACCCCTACCTGAGATCCGCCGGTTTTGACATCGACAACAGCCAAGAGGCCGGACAAACCACTTCGTAACTGCAATAGAGCAGTTACCGACGCTGCACATGATTTACGTGAGCTCCTGGATAAAAAGGCCGGCGCGGCCAGGTCCATCTACGGATCTAAAGGACACGCCCCGGCGTAGGACTATGGTCACCAAAATGATCAGACCAATCGGATACCAGTTCAGAATCAGTACCAGACACAACAACAGCCGACGGCATACCACAACACGTACAGATACACAGGGGCTGCTCACCCCCTGTGCTTCATTGAAGAGGTGCCGGACCATGAATTTCCACAGGGTTTTAAACCTGTGAACATAGAGGCATATGACGGAACGACAGACCCCGGGGTCTGGATCGAGGATTTTATCCTGCATATCCACATGGCTCATGGGGACGACCTCCACGCCATCAAATACCTTCCCCTCAAGTTGAAGGGACCATCTCGACACTTGTTGAAAAGCCTCCCCGAAAATTCAATCGGAAGTTGGGAGGAACTCGAGGATGCTTTCAGGGCCAATTTTCAAGGGACCTACGTCCGGCCTCCGGACGCGGATGATTTAAGTCACATAATTCAACAACCTGGAGAGTCCGCCCGCAAGCTTTGGAACAGATTCCTCACTAAGAAGAATCAAATTGTCGATTGTCCGGATGCCGAAGTCTTAGCGGCTGAGGGAGTCCTGGATTAGGGGGTATCCGGACAGCCGGACTGCGTACAACGTCCGGACTATTGAAGCGTGAAGATACAAGACTCAAGACTTCGGCCCGTGTCCGGATGGGACTTTCCTTGGCGTGGAAGGCAAGCTTGGCGATACGGATATTATATTTCCTTCATTGTAACCGACTCCATGTAAACCCTAGCCCTCTCCGGTGTCTATATAAACCGGAGAGGTTGGTCCTTAGAAGGCCGATCACAATTACATTCATACCATCATAGGGTAGCTCCTAGGGTTTAGCCTCTACGATCTCGTGGTAGATCTACTCTTGTATTACCCATATCATCAATATTAATCAATCAGGAAGTAGGGTTTTACCTCTGTCGAGAGGGCCCGAACCTGGGTAAACATCTGTGTCCCTTACTTGTTGTTGCCATCAGCCTTGACGCACAGATTGGGACCCCCTACCCGAGATCCGCCGGTTTTGACACCGACATTGGTGCTTTCATTGAGAGTTCCTCTGTGACGTCACCACCAGGCTTGATGGCTCCTTCAATCATCATTAACGACGCTGTCCAGGGTGAGACTTTCCTCTCCGGACAGATCTTCGTGTTCGGCGGCTTCGCGCTGCGGGCCAATTCGCTTGGCCACTTGGAGCAGATCGATAGCTATGCCCCCGGCCAGCAAATAAGGTTCGGAAACCTGAACTACACGATGGATATCCGTGGAAACTTGATCTTCGATGGATTCGGGCCAGCGCCAGAACACCGAACAGTCGCGATGGGCATGGCTTAGACCTGCTGTCACACGTCGCTCGGGATATCGTCCCGGCAGAAGCCTAGGATATAAATCCGGGACAGGTTGCCTTGCCTAAGGACGGAGGGCTGGACCCCGCCCCGCAGGCCGTACCTTCATCGGTGATGGAGCCGAACACAGGTTTCACCTCTGAGGGAACCTGTGACTCCGGACCCCAGGATTCATATCCGGACACAGGTTCCAGTCCGCGCGCCCCCGAGCCCGCTGAACCAGGTTGGGCTCCGATGATGGAGTTCACCGCGGCGGACATTTTTTAGCACTCTCCCTTTGGCGACATGCTGGACTTATTGAAGTCTCTCTCCTTGTCAAGAGACTCTGGGCCGAACTATGTCCGGCTCGAGTGGGAAGCAGACAACGACGGAATTTGTTGCCCACCCACCACCCACTTCATTGCCATGATTGATGATCTAACTGACGTGCTTGACTTCGACTCCGAAGACATCGACGGTATGGACGACGATGTAGGAGAATCACAGGAGCCACCGCTCACCGGGCGGTGGACGGCCACCTCCTCATATGATATATATATGGTGGACACTCCGAAGGAAACTAATGGCGACAAGGCAATGGAGGACAACCCCTCGGGAAGAAAATCAAAGAATGGGCGTCGTCGGCGCCGCCCCAAGCCCTGCCATGGCAAGACCAGCCTCGGAGGCGAAAATAATCCGAATGGCGCCGAAGAAGAATATGACCCTGATCAGCCCGCCTTTGAGCAGGCCGAACGGGAAGACGAGCAGGTCATCCCAGAAGAACGGGCGACAGACGCATACCCGGAGGAGGACAACTACATGCCCCCCCCCCCCCCCCGAAGACAAGATCAGCCTCGGCGACGACGAAGCCGGCGTACCTGAGGATCCCGTGGAGCAGGAGCGCTTCAAGCGTAGGCTTATAGCCACTGCGAGGAGCCTGAAGAAGAAGCAGCAGCAACTACAAGCTGATCAAGACCTGCTCACAGATAGATGGACTGAAGTCCTGGCAGCCGAGGAATATGGACTCGAACGCCAAACGGCTGACCGGCCACCCCGTGGCCGGGACAAAACAGATACTAGCCCGCACCCCCACGCCGATACACTACAGCTCAGGGCAACAGGCACGACCTGCAAGATATTTTGGAAAATAAAGTAGGACAACCAAGATCGATCTACGGATCGAGGGGGTGCGCCCCAGCGCGCGATGATGACCGTCACGCCGGACACATCATCAACAAATCTGGCCGGGCCAAACATAGCAACCCAGACCAATCCGACCTGCGTAGACACATAGCCCGGCACAGAGGTGCCGCACACCCCCTCTGCTTCACGGACAAAGTAATGGATCACGAATTCCCAGAAGGGTTCAAACCCGTAAACATCAAATCATACGATGGCACAACAAACCCCATAGTATGGATCGAAGATTTCCTTCTCCACATTCACATGGCCCACGGAGATGATCTACACGCCATCAAGTATCTCCCCCATAAGCTCAAAGGACCAGCCCGACACTGGTTAAACAGCCTGCCAGCAAATTCCATTGGCAGTTGGGAAAACCTGGAAGATGCATTCCTTGACAACTTCCAGGGCACATATGTGCGACCACCAGACGCTGATGACCTGAGCCACATTACTCAACTGCCCGGAGAGTCAGCCTAGAAATTCTGGACTCGGTTCCTCACTAAAAAGAACCAAATAGTCGACTGTCCGGACGCCGAAGCCCTGGCGGCTTTTATGCATAATATCCATGACGAGTGGCTCGCTCGACACCTCGGCCAGGAAAAACCCAAGTCTATGGCAGCTCTCACAACCCTAATGACCCATTTTTGTGCGGGTAAGGATAGCTGGTTGGCTCGTAGTGGTACCACGCCACATTCCAGCACTTCGGATGGCCGCGATGCTAACGGCAAGCCACAACACAACATACATAAGAGACGGAACAATGGCGACAACATGGAAGACATGGCAGTCAATGCCGGATTCAGCGGACCTAAATCTGGACAGCGGAAAAAGCCGTTCAAAAATAATAATTAGGGACCGTCCAGTCTGGACGGCATACTAGAGCGCTCATGCCAAATTCATTACACACCGGACAAACCAGCCAACCAAACCAATAGAGACTGCTAGGTGTTCATGTTGGGGAACGTTGCAGAAAATTAAAATTTTCCTATGGTTTCACCAAGATCCATCTATGAGTTCATCTAAGCAATGAGTCATGGGAGAGAGATTGCATCTACATACCACTTGTAGATCGCGTGCGGAAGCGTTCAAGGGAACGGGGATGATGGAGTCGTACTCGCCGTGATCCAAATCACCGATGACCAAGTGCTGAACGGACAACACCTCCGCGTTCAACACACGTACGGAGCGGATGACGTCTCCTCCTTCTTGATCCAGCAAGGGGGAAGGAGAGGTTGAGGAAGATGGCTCCAGCAGCAGCACGACGGCGTGATGATGGTGGAGAGGCAGTACTCCGACAGGGCTTCGCCAAGCACTCGACGGAGGAGGAGAGGTGTTGGGGAGGGGAGGGGCTGCGCCTTGGATCAGGTGTTCAGCCCTCCCCTCACCCCTCTATTTATAGGGGAAGGGGGAAGGGGGCCGGCCCCCTCTAGATGACATCTAGAGGGGGGGGGCGGCCAGGGAGGGGGTCTTGCCCCCCAAGCAAGGGGGGAGCCCCCACTAGGGTTCCCCCCCAACCCTAGGCGCATGGGCCCAAGGGGGGGGGCGCCCAGCCCTCCAGGGGCTGGTTCCCTGCCCCTTGCGGCCCATGAGGCCCTCCGAGAGGGGTGGCCCCTCCCGGTGGACCCCCGGAACCCCTCCGGTGGCCCCGGTACAATACCGATATGCCCCCGAAACTTTCCGGTGTCCGTATGACAACTTCCCATATATAAATCTTCACCTCTGGACCATTCCGGAACTCCTCGTGACATCCAGGATCTCATCCGGGACTGCGAACAACATTCGGTAATCACATACAAGTCTTCCTAATAACCGTAGCGTCACCGAACCTTAAGTGTGTAGACCCTACGGGTTCGGGAGACACGCACACATGACCGAGACGGCTCTCCGGTCAATAACCAACAACGGGATCTGGATACCCATGTTGGCTCCCACATGCTCCTCGATGATGTCATCGGATGAACCACGATGTTGAGTATTCAATCAACCCCGTATACAATTCCCTTTGTCAATCGGTACGTTACATGCCCGAGACTCGATCGTCGGTATCCCAATACCTCGTTCAGTCTCGTTACCGGCAAGTCACTTTACTCGAACCGTAATGCATGATCCCATGACCAAACACTTGGTCACTTTGAGCTCATTATGATGATGCATTACCGAGTGGGCCCAGAGATACCTCTCCGTCATACGGAGTGACAAATCCCAGTCTCTGTCGGGGACGAGAGCTGGTCCCTCGAGCACCTATGGGACCATGGCGGACCGAAGCCCCTTTTTGGTTCGGCGGGGGCGGGGATTTGCGCAAAGAGCAGATCGAGGCGAGGCACGCGAGCGATTTTACCCAGGTTCGGGCCGCATGGATGCGTAAAACCCTACTCCTGCTTTGTGGATTGTATTGAGTTCTTGCTCGGGAGCGCGGAGTGCTACTGTACACTCCCATAGCTGGTGAGGGCGAGCGTGAATGGGTGTCCTCCTCCCCCCTGTGAGAATGATCCTCCTCCCCTACGTTGCGCTCGGGCCTCCTTTTATATGCTCAAGGGGTCACCGACAGGTGGCAACGTAGACAGAAGGGCAAAAGCGGAAGAGTGGTGGTTGGTACAACTACCTGTATAGTGGTATCGTACCTAACCCTGACGGCAGGGGACAAGGGCATTAACTGCCCGTCTGTGTCGCCCAAACAGTGCCGAAAGGGACCGCTAGGGACGCCACCGTTTGCCATGATGGTTATCTTGCCAGCGCCTGCTTGCCACCTCGCACCCCTAGCTGCACGGCCTCCTGCCACGTGAGCTTGGGAAGGTCCCAGAGCGACACGTTGGCAGGTGTGCTGGAGCGCGGGCACGATGTGGGGGCTTCCCGCGGCAAGCTCCTTGCCGCGGTCGTCGTCTTGTCGTGTTCGAGAGCTTGTCGCACACTGGGCCTTGCCGGGGCGCGCGGTGCGTCGCGGTAAGTTTTCTTGGAATGCCTTGAGTGCCCTTCCCGGCAAGCTCCTCTTGCCGGGGCCTTCTTCTTCCCGGCCAGCTTCTCTTGCCGGGGCCTCGGTCGGCCTTCCCGGCAAGCTCCTCTTGCCGGGGCCGGGGCTTGAGTACTTTGTTCCTGAATGGAATCAAAGTAGCCGCGGAGGATCTTGGCGGACGCCCGGCAAGCCCTGCCGCGGGTCGCTGCGACTGCCCGTGCACAAGTTCGGGATTCTAAGGTACCCCTACTTTACTACACCGACAGGAGCCCCCGGGCCTGGGCCATACACGATGCCGAGCGCTGTTGGGCCAGGCCCAAAACAGTGGACGGGCACGCGCGGCCTAGGTCACTCCGCATATCTCTCCGTTCCCACCGCGCACGCCCAGAACGGCACGCGTCAAACACGGCGTCGTGGGTGACGTGGGCGGCGTGCGCGGGGCTGAGCCCCGTGAGCATGCGTCAAGGCATGATGAAGGGGACGGCTCACGCCCTCCTACCTAAACGGAGGTAGGCGCGGGGGCGTGGCGCATTTACTGGACGGGGCCAGTGCGCGGTTTTCGAGGCGTCCACTCCCACGATCACGGGGTGGGGCGAGGCCGCCTCACCCATCGCCTCCGCTCTGCATCCCCGCCAAGCGGCTCCCATGCGCTTGGGGTCACGGACGGTGGGAGTGGGAATCTGGGCCGTCGCGAGTAGAGGCAGCGGGTCGGTCCCGATTCCCTGCTCTTCCCGTGCCTTGATTCGCTGAGCGGGGTGGCCGGGCCCCCACCTTGCTCCTTTATAAAGAGCAGGCGGGGGGGGGGGGGCACAGAAGCCCGCACTCTCTCATCTCCTCCTTTCTTCAGCTTCTGCTCTCCTTTCTCCCATTCGCCATGGAGAAAGGGAACCCTGGCCCTTCATCGGTGGCGGCGAGGGTCGCCGCCAGACAGCGCACCTCTCCCTCTATCGCACCCTTGGCGGGAGAGCCGGCCATAAGGGGAAGAGGGAGGGGGCGAGGTTGCGGACGAGGTCGAGGACGAGGTCGAGGCGCTCGGGGAAGAGGCGGACGGGGCGGCGCGCCAACTTCGCCTCCGCCGGCGGTCCACATAGGGGACGATCCTTGCGAGTTCTTCGTTAGGCTGCGCCGGGCGCCTCGTCGTCGCCTCCGGCTCCCAACTCCGTTCGTGAGCGCGATGGAATCGGACCCGCCCGACACGCTGAGACTGCAGATGAGGGGCTGTGGGATCAGCGGCACGCGAGTCCGCGTTGCATTCCCAGCCCCCAGTGTGATGTATCTTGATCGAGGGTGGAAGACGTTCGCCCATATCCATAGCCTGATGGAGGGGTGCACCCTCCATTTTAAGTTGATGGAGGGCGATCTCCTCTCCGTCAAGGTCTTCGGGTGCTTCGGCACTCGGGCGAAGTGCTGCGTGGACAGCTCCTCCGACGGCGAAGGCTCTCCCTCGAGCGAGAGTGACGAGGAGGGGAGTGACAGCGACGACGAGGGTAGCGGGCGGCGGGATGGCGGGTCTGACCAGGTGCCGGGTGCCGCTTTGCGCGGCACCGGCGTCCCCATCATCCGTGTCGCCGGCTCCTTGAACCCCCCGGGGGTCGTCTCCTTGGGAGGCCGGCATAGGGAGGCTGCGGAAGGGGAAGAGGGATGGCGACAAGGCCGTCAGGTCGGAGTACGAGGGCGTGGTGCCCTCGATAGCGTGCTGACGTCCTGCCGCCCCGTCTTCGGGCCCCGCTTCCGGCGCCGCCATCACCGTCCAGCCTCCGGACAGCCCCCGGGCTGTTCTCTTGGTGTCTTCTGGCACTCGTAGCTCGCCTAGGCGCTCCCTTTGCCCTTTTCGCCTCCTTGACCTATCTCCTGAAGAGGGGGACAGGAAAGGGATTACAGGCATCTTATCTTTTTAATTTGTAAGCCTTCGGGCCTTAGCTGCATCTAAAACTTGTAATCCTCTCTTTCATGTTTTTCACCCTCTATGGACTGTACCTGAGTGGGATGTTTTTTTAATGAAAAAGGGGTTGCTTGCCGGGTTATTTGTCTCGCGGGTTAAACCCACGCCAAGGAGCAAATCCTTGGTGTCCCTCGGACAGACAGTTCGCCTCCCGGCAACAGGCCCTGCCGCCTTCCCACGTCGCTCGACCTTTCTCACGCCTTTGACGGAGGCGGGAACGAGGTGGGTGCGGCCTCCTCGTTCCTTCCCTCTGCTGCCGCGACTACGACCAAACTTGGCCCTGGGAACGGGCTCCAGGGCCTAGAGTTGAGGGAGCACGGCAGTTTTTGGGAAGAAACGCGGTTTCGCATTCCCCAGTCCATAAGAGGATGCATGAAGAGGGACGAAAGACTTATCTGATATTGCAGCCCCCGGCAACTCTGGCTTGCCGGGGACGAATCTTGGCACTCGCAGCCCCCAGCGATACTGGCTTGCCGGGGCCTAGGTGCCAGCGCGCCCTTCTTCTCCTTTTTGTTCTCAAGCGGCCTGGCCAGGATATGCGAGCCCTGCGAACGAAGGGAAAGCAAAAGGACGGACTCTCGACCTCTAAGCTAAGGGTTAGCTGCTATTTGGCACTATCAACCCTAACCAAGGACGAGACTCGACCTAGCATGCATGCTATAACCCCGGGGTATCAGCGCTTCATTTACTTGTGCTCAGGGTCTGCGCCTGGCTTTGTACAAAGGGTTACATGCAACAGCGGCAAGGCTTGTACAAAAAGGTGGTTGCCAGAACAGCTTCCGGCAACCGCGCCTTATGGATAAAACTTACGAAGATGCTCTATGTTCCAGGAGTTGCTCACCGGAAAGCCATCTTCGGTCTCAAGGCGGACAGCGCCAGGCCTAGTGACTCGTTTCACCCAATAAGGGCCTTCCCACTTCGGCGTCAACTTGTTGGAATTCTTGGCAGATTGAACGCACCGAAGAACAAGGTCGCCTTCCTCGAAACTTCTGGCCCTAACTTTGCGGCTGTGGTAGCGGCGCAAAGCTTGCTGGTAACGAGCAGCTCGTACAACAGCCTGAAGACGATCTTCCTCGAGGAGCAGCGCGTCCTCCTGGCGCAGCTGCTCTTGCTCAAGCTCATCATAAGCGAGCACTCGAAGCGATCCGTATACGAGTTCCATGGGGAGAACTGCTTCTGCTCCATATACTAGAGCAAAAGGTGTCTGGCCAGTGGCTCGATTTGGCGTCGTTCTGATTGACCAAAGAACCACCGGCAGCTCCTCGATCCAATTTCTTCCGCACTTGTGCAGCCTGTCGAAAGTTCTGGTCTTGAGCCCGCGCAGCACTTCAGCATTCGCCCTCTCCGCTTGACCGTTGCTTCTCGGGTGAGCAACAGAAGCGAAGCAGATCTTGGCGCCAAGATCTTGGACGTACTGCATGAAGGTGCGGCTCGTGAATTGTGTGCCATTGTCGGTGATGATCCTGTTAGGGATTCCGAAACGGCAAACAATTGACCGGAAGAACTTGACTGCTGACTGTGCGGTCACCTTCCTCACTGCTTCCACTTCAGGCCACTTTGTGAACTTGTCGATTGCGACGTACAAGTACTCAAAGCCCCCGACTGCTCGGGTGAAGGGGCCGAGGATATCGAGCCCCCAGACCGAAAATGGCCAGGATAAAGGGATTGTTTGAAGAGCTTGAGCTGGCTGATGTATCTGCTTGGAGTGGAACTGGCACGCTTCACACATGGTTACTTGTGCAGTTGCATCCTGGAGGGCTGTCGGCTAGAAGAAACCTTGCCGGAAAGCTTTGCCGGCAAGTGCTCTTGCGCCAATGTGGTGACCACATATGCCTCCATGTATCTCCGCCAACAGCTCTTGTCCATCTTCCCGGGAAATGCACTTCAATTTCACTCCATTGAATCTTCTTCTGTACAGCTTGTTATCGACAAACTGGTACATACTTGATTGCCGGGCTACTCTCTCCGCTTCTTCTTGCTCTTCGGGAAGTTCTCCTGTTTGAAGGAAATGGACAATCTGCTGTGCCCATGCCGGAGCCTGTGGCTCGACGACAAGGACTAAAGGTGCAAATGCTGCTGCGGGAACATCTGCTTCCACGGCCAGAATCTGTGATTCAGCCACAGCATGATGCTCCCCGGCAAGCGTGTCGGGACACAGCTTGTCGGGAGCGTCTGCTTCAACGAAACAAACCCTGGGGTTTGTCGGAGCAGGCTGCCCCTCAGCATTCTTTGTGTTGATCTTGGGGACCTTCTTGGCGGCGGCTTCGGGGAGCTCTGCCGGAAGATAGTCACCAGAAACCAACTTCCTCTTCTTAGTACGTGGTGGAGCTGCCATTGCCTTCTCACACTTGCCGGTGGAGCTCGATGGTGCGTCCTCGACGACAGCGCAGCACTCCGGAGAGGTGCGTTTGCCGGTGTGGGCGCCAGAGCTCTTGCCGGACTTGGTCTTCTTGCCGGCGGAGCTTGATTGTGCGTCCTCGACGGCAGCGCAGCACTCCGGAGAGGTGCGCTTGCCGGAGTGGGCACCAGAGCTCTTGCCGGACTTGGACTTCTTGCCGGCGGAGCTCGATGGTGCGTCCTCGACGGCAGCGCAGCATTCCGGAGAGGTGCGCTTGCCGGAGTTGGCACCAGAGCTCTTCCGGACTTGGGGACGCCCATTGTGGACAAGGTGAGCAGCATCAAGAGGATCGAGGGCGACCGTGTAGACGAGGCCGCCTGCTTTCTTCTTTCCTTGTCGCTGCTAGCTATGTCATGGAAAACATCTGTTAGAGCTGCGACAAGCTATTTTGTGATATAACTTTCTTATGGGTAGTGATTGCTATGTTATTTCCTTTTCTTGCTTCCTTCCCTTGTATGTCTTTACCCTACGCTTTTAGGGAACTTGCCGGTGCGGGCACCTTGCCGCGAGCGCTGAGTGCGGAACATCAGCAACGGAACTGCAACCGACAGGAAACCTCGTCGCGCAGCTAGTCGCGGCTTACTTAAGTCGTTGAGCGGACTCGAAACGACAGTAAGGCAACTAGCTACGAGTTGGTTCCCTGCTGGCGGTGTCGCAACCGACAAGAAACCTTGTCGTTGAGCTAGCCGCAGTTCACCTAAGTTGTTGAGCAGACTCGAAACAACAGTAGGTGCGCGACTAGCTACGAGCCGGTTCCTCCGCGCACAGGTTCTTCCATACAAGGGGCGGTTGCTCAAGGAAGATAACTCTATAAATTTAATTGCGGTGTCATTTCCTTTACTTGACTCCTTCCTTTGTATGGTTTTTACCCTGCGCATATAGGGAACTTGCCGGCTCTTGGCACGCTTGCCGCGAGTGCTGAGTGCGGAACGTCATTGATCTACGGGCGGTGTGGTGGCCGACAAGAAACCTCGTCGCGGAGCTAGTCGCAGCTTACTTAGGTTGTTGAGCGGGGCTCGAAACAACAGTAAGGGCGCAACTAGCTACGAGTCGGCTCCTCTGCGCCCAGGTTTCCCATACAAAGCATGGGCGTTCGAGGAAATTAACTTAAAAACTTAAAGGAAGTCTGATTGCTCAAACTGTGGCACTTATCTTTTTCTGTCGCTTGCTTTCCCGGGGTATGTGCTGAGCACATAATCTTTATGCACGGGGTCTGCGCCCGGCTTTGTACAAAGGATTATATGCAACAGCGGCAAGACTTTGTACAAATGGGTGGTTGCCGGACAGGGTCCGACAACCGCGCCTCACGGGCAAAGCTTACGAAGATGCGCAATATTCCAGGAGTTGCTCTCTGGTATGCCTTCTTCGGTCCCAAGGCGGACAGCGCCAAGCCTAGTGACTCGCTTCACCCGGTAAGGGCCTTCCCACTTTGGTGTCAACTTGTCGGGAACCTTGGCGGACTGATCACGCCAAAGAGACAAGGTCACCTTCCTCGAAACTTCTGGCTTTAACTTTGCGTCTATGATAGCGGCGCAAAGTTTGCTGGTAGCGAGCGGCTCGCACAGCAGCCTGAAGACGATCCTCCCCAAGGAACAGCGTGTCGTTTTGCCGCGGCTGCTCTTGCTCGAGCTCATCAGAAGCGAGCACTTGAGGTGGCCCGTATACGAGTTCTGTGGGGATAACTGCCTCCGCTCCGTATATTAGAGCGAAGGGTGTCTGGCCGGTGGCTCGATTTGGCGTCGTTCTGATCAACCAAAGAACCACCGGCAGCTCCGCGCCAAAGCCCCTGCCGGAGAGGCGGGCGGTGGCGGCAAACGGTGCAAGGAACGAGATATGCTCGGACTTCTAACCGCGTTAGAAGGAGCAACATCTCTTCTGAGCGCCCGCGCCATGCTCGTGCCAGCATGTTGGCGCGTATGCTGATCCTGAGCACTCAGGGATCCGTCAGCTTGATCTTGGCCCAGCAGGCGTATGGTACCGTGGGTACCATGACGCTGCTGGTCTCGCGCCTCCTGGGATGGGCGCGGTGCATGCACGGACGCCGAGGTCTTGGAGTGGGCGCGGTCGTTGTGGGAGGCGACCGCGCCGCCGGTGGGTAGCGCAGCCCTGTCCTTGGACCTGGCGGCGCCGTGAGTTCCACCGTCGATGCCCGTTCTTCTGCCTGCGTCTCCTCCACCAGCCGTTTGCTCCGGCGGCAGTGGGTTCGGCGCGGACAGAGCGGCCGCCTCCGAAGCCTTCTTCTTCGGCGGCATGTCGGTGAAGACGATGAAGATCTGGCCCGCGAGAACGCCGGATCAGGTTTACACAACCTCGACGCCCCCTACCTGGCGCGCCAGAGATGTCGGGGACGAGAGCTGGTCCCTCGAGCACCTATGGGACCACGGCGGACCGAAGCCCCTTTTTGGTTCGGCGGGGGCGGGGATTTGCGCAAAGAGCAGATCGAGGCGAGGCACGCGAGCGATTTTACCCAGGTTCGGGCCGCACGGATGCGTAAAACCCTACTCCTGCTTTGTGGATTGTATTGAGTTCTTGCTCGGGAGCGCGGAGTGCTACAGTACACTCCCGCAGCTGGTGAGGGCGAGCGTGAATGGGTGTCCTCCTCCCCCCTGTGAGAATGATCCTCCTCCCCTACGTTGCGCTCGGGCCTCCTTTTATATGCTCAAGGGGTCACCCACAGGTGGCAACGTAGACAGAAGGGCAAAAGCGGAAGAGTGGTGGTTGGTACAACTACCTGTGCAGTGGTATCTTACCTAACCCTGACGGCAGGGGACAAGGGCATTAACTGCCCGTCTGTGTCGCCCAAACAGTGCCAAAAGGGACCGCTAGGGACGCCACCGTTTGCCATGATGGTTATCTTGCCAGCGCCTGCTTGCCACCTCGCACCCCTAGCTGCATGGCCTCCTGCCACGTGAGCTTCGGAAGGTCCCAGAGCGACACGTTGGTAGGTGTGCTGGAGCGCGGGCGCGAAGTGGGTGCTTCCCGCGGCAAGCTCCTTGCCGCGGTCGTCGTCTTGTCGTGTTCGGGAGCTTGTCGCACACCGGGCCTTGCCGGGGCACGCGGTGCATCGCGGTAAGTTTTCTTGGAATGCCTTGAGTGCCCTTCCCGGCAAGCTCCTCTTGCCGGGGCCTTCTTCTTCCCGGCCAGCTTCTCTTGCCGGGGCCTCGGTCGGCCTTCCCGGCAAGCTCCTCTTGCCGGGGCCTTGGCTTGAGTACTTTGTTCCTTAATGGAATCAAAGTAGCCGCGGAGGATCTTGGCGGACGCCCGGCAAGTCCTGCCGCGGGTCGCTGCGACTGCCCGTGCACAAGTTCGGGATACTAAGGTACCCCTACTTTAGTACACCGGCAGTCTCGATCCGTGTCAACCCAATAGACACTTTCGGAGATACTTGTAGTGCACCTTTATAGTCACCCAGTTACATTGTGATGTTTGGTAGACCCAAAGCACTCCTATGGTATCCGGGAGTTACACGATCTCATGGTCTAAGTAAGAGATACTTGACATTGGAAAAGCTCTAGCAAAACGAACTACACGATCTTGTGCTATGCTTAGGATTGGGTCTTGTCCATCACATCATTCTCCTAATGATGTGATCCCGTTGTCAATGGAATCTAATGTCCATAGTCAGGAAACCATGACTATCTGTTGACCAATGAGCTAGTCAACTAGAGGCATACTAGGGACGTATTTGGTCTAAGTATTCACACGTGTATTATGATTTCCGGATAATACAATTATAGCATGAATAAAAGACAATTATCATGAACAAGGAAATATAATAATAATCCTTTTATTATTGCCTCTAGGGCATATTTCCAACAGTCTCCCACTTGCACTAGAGTCAATAATCTAGTTACATTGTGATGAATCGAACACCCATAGAGTTCTGGTGTTGATCATGTTTTGCTCGCGAGAGAGGTTTAGTCAACGGATCTGCGACATTCAGATCCGTATGTACTTTGCAAATATCTATGTCTCCATCTTGAACATTTTCACGGATGGAGTTGAAGCGACGCTTGATGTGCCTGGTCTTCTTGTGAAACCTGGGCTCCTTGGCAAGGGCAATAGCTCCAGTGTTGTCACAGAAGAGTTTGATCGGCCCCGACGCATTGGGTATGACTCCTAGGTCGGTGATGAACTCCTTCACCCAAATAGCTTCATGCGTTGCCTCCGAGGCTGCCATGTACTCCGCTTCACATGTAGATCCCGCCACGATGCTCTGCTTGCAGCTGCACCAGCTTACTGCTCCACCATTCAACATATACACGTATCCGGTTTGTGACTTAGAGTCATCCAGATCTGTGTCGAAGCTAGCGTTGACGTAACCCTTTACGACGAGCTCTTCGTCACCTCCATAAACGAGAAACATGTCCTTTGTCCTTTTCAGGTACTTTAGGATATTCTTGACCGCTGTCCAGTGTTCCTTGCCGGGATTACTTTGGTACCTTCCTACCAAACTTACGGCAATGTTTACATCAGGTCTGGTACACAGCATGGCATACATAATAGATCCTATGGCTGAAGCATAGGGGATGACACTCATCTCTTCTTTATCTTTTGCCATGGTCGGGCATTGAGCCGAGCTTAGTCTCACACCTTGCAGTACAGGCAAGAACCCTTTCTTGGACTGATCCATTTTGAACTTCTTCAAAATCTTATCAAGGTATGTGCTTTGTGAAAGACCTATGAGGCATCTCGATCTATCCCTATAGATCTTGATGCCTAATATGTAAGCAGCTTCTCCAAGGTCCTTCATTGAAAAACACTTATTCAAGTAGGCCTTAATGCTGTCCAAAAGTTCTATATCATTTCCCATCAAAAGTATGTCATCTACATATAATATGAGAAATGCTACAGAGCTCCCACTCACTTTCTTGTAAACGCAGGCTTCTCCATAAGTCTGCATAAACCCAAACGCTTTGATCATCTCATCAAAGCGAATATTCCAACTCCGAGATGCTTGCACCAGCCCATAAATGGATCACTGAAGCTTGAATACTTTGTTAGCATTCTTAGGATCGACAAAACCCTCCGGCTGCATCATATACAGTTCTTCCTTAAGATGCCCGTTAAGGAATGCCGTTTTGACGTCCATGTGCCATATCTCATAATCATAGTATGCGGCAATTGCTAACATGATTCGGACGGACTTCAGCTTCGCTACGGGAGAGAATGTCTCATCGTAGTCAACCCCTAGAACTTGTCGATAACCCTTAGCGACAAGTCAAGCTTTATAGACGGTAATATTACCATCCGCGTCCGTCTTCTTTTTAAAGATCCATTTGTTTTCTATCGCTCGCCGACCATCGGGCAAGTCTGTCAAAGTCCATACTTTGTTTTCATACATGGATTCTATCTCGGATTGCATGGCTTCAAGCCATTTGTATGAATCTAGGCCCGCCATCGCTTCTTCATAGTTCGAAGGTTCACCGTTGTCTAACAACATGATTTCCATGACAGGGTTGCCATACCACTCTGGTGTGGAATGTGTCCTTGTGGACCTACGAGGTTCTGTAGCAACTTGATCCAAAGTACCTTGATCATCATCATTCATTTCCTCTCCAATTGATGTAGGCACCACAGGAACATTTTCCTGAGCTGTACTACTTTCCGGTTCAGAAAGGATCCATTCTTGGCAACAAAGGTCTTGCCCTCGGATATTAAGTAGAAGGTATACCCAATGGTTTCCTTAGGGTATCTTATGAAGACGCATTTTTCCGACATGGGTTCGAGCTTTTCAGGTTGTAATTTCTTGACATAAGCATTGCATCCCCAAACTTTTAGAAACGACAGCTTAGGTTTCTTCCCAAACCATAATTCAAACGGTGTCATCTCAACGGATTTAGACGGTGCCCTATTTAAAGTGAATGTAGCTGTCTCTAGAGCGTATCCCCAAAATGATAGCGGTAAATCGGTAAGAGACATCATAGACCGCACCATATCCAATAGAGTGCGATTACGATGTTCGGACACACCGTTACGCTGAGGTGTTCCAGGCGGCGTGAGTTGTGAAACGATTCCACATTTCCTTAAGTGTGTACCAAATTCGTGACTTAAGTATTCTCCTCCACGATCTGATCGTAGGAACTTTATCTTTCGGTCACGTTGATTCTCTACCTCATTCTGAAATTCCTTGAACTTTTCAAAGGTCTCAGACTTGTGTTTCATCAAGTAGACATACCCATATCTACTCAAGTCATCAGTGAGAGTGAGAACATAATGATATCCTCCGCGAGCCTCAACGCTCATTGGACCGCACACATCGGAGTCTTGGTCATTTTGCCCATGAGGCATGGTTCGCACGTGTCAAATGATTCATAATCGAGAGACTCTAAAAGTCCATCAGCATGGAGCTTCTTCATGCGCTTGACACCAATGTGACCAAGGCGGCAGTGCCACAAGTATGTGGGACTATCGTTATCAACTTTACATCTTTTGGTATTAACGCTATGAATATGTGTAACATTACGTTCGAGATTCATTAAGAATAAACCATTGACCATCGGGACATGACCATAAAACATATCTCTCATATAAATAGAACAACCATTATTCTCGGATTTAAATGAGTAGCCATCTCGTATCAAACGAGATCCAGATACAATGTTCATGCTCAAACATGGCACTAAATAACAATTATTGAGGTTCATAACTAATCTCGTAGGTAAATGTAGAGGTAGTGTGCCGACGGCGATCACATCGACCTTGGAACCATTCCCGATGCGCATCATCACATCGTCCTTCGCCAGTCTCCGCTTATTCCGCAGCTCCTGATGTGAGTTACAAATATGAGCAACGGCACCGGTATCAAATACCCAGGAGTTACTACGAGTACTGGTAAGGTACACCTCAATTACATGTATATCAAATATACCTTTAGTGTTGCCGGCCTTCTTGTCCGCTAAGTATTTGGGGCAGTTCCGCTTCCAGTGACCCTTCCCCTTGCAATAAAAGCACCCAGTCTGAGGCTTGGGTCCATTCTTTGACTTCTTCCCGGCAGCTGGCTTACCAGGCGCGGCAACATCTTTGCCGTCCTTCTTGAAGTTCTTCTTACCCTTGCCATTTTTAAAATTAGTGGTCTTATTGACCATCAACACTTGATGTTCTTTCTTGATTTCAAGCTCTGCTGACTTCAGCATGGAAAATACTTCAGGAATGGTCTTCACCATCCCCTGCATATTGTAGTTCAACACAAAGCTCTTGTAGCTCGGTGAGAGCGACTGAAGGATTCTGTCAATGACCGCCTCGTCCGGGAGGTTGATCTCCAGCTGGGACAGGAGGTTGTGCAACCCAGACATTTTGAGTATGTGCTCACTGACAGAATTGTTTTCCTCCATCTTACAACTATAGAACTCGTCGGAGACTTCATATCTCTCGACCCGGGCATGAGCTTGAAAAACCATTTTCAGCTCTTCGAACATCTCATATGCTCTGTGCTTCTCAAAACGCTTTTGGAGCCCCAGTTCTAAGCTGTAAAGCATGCCGCACTGAACGAGGGAGTAATCATCAGCACGTGACTGCCAAACATTCATAACTTCTTGGTTCTCTGGGATGGGTGCATCACCTAGCGGTTCATCTAGGACATATGCTTTCTTGGCTGCTATGAGGATGATCCTCAGGTTCCGGACCCAGTCCGAATAGTTGCTGCCATCATCTTTTAGCTTGGTTTTCTCTAGGAACGCGTTGAAGTTCATGTTGACATGAGCGTTGGCCATTTGATCTACAAGACATATTTTGCAAAAGTTTTAGACTAAGTTCATGATAATTAAGTTCATCTAATCAAATTATTGAATAAACTCCCACTCAGATTGACATGCCTCTAGTCATCTTAGTGTTACACGATCCGAGTCGACTAGGCCGTGTCCGATCATCACGTGAGACGGACTAGTCATCATCGGTGAACATCTCCATGTTGATCGTATCTTCCATATGACTCATGTTCGACCTTTAGATCTCTTGTGTTCCGAGGTCATGTCTGTACATGCTAGGCTCGTCAAGTTAACCCTAAGTGTTCTGCATGTGTAAATCTGTCTTACACCCATTGTATGTGAACGTAAGGATCTATCACACCCGATCATCACGTGGTGCTTCGAAATGACGAACTTTAGCAACGGTGCACAGTTAGGGGGAACACTTTCTTCAAATTATTATAAGGGATCATCTTATTTACTACCGTCGTTCTAAGTAAACAAGATGCATAAACATAATAAACATCACATGCAATTATATAAAGTAGTGACATGATATGGCCAATATCATATAGCTCCTTCGATCTCCATCTTCGGGGCTCCATGATCATCTTCGTCACCGGCATGACACCATGATCTCCATCATCGTGTCTTTATGAAGTTGTCACGCCAATGACTACTTCTACTTATATGGCTAACGCTTTTAGCAATAAAGTAAAGTAATTTACATGGCATTCTTCAATGACACGCAGGTCATACAAAAATAAAGACAACTCCTATGGCTCCTGCCGGTTGTCATACTCATCGACATGCAAGTCGTGATTCCTATTACAAGAACATGATCTCATACATCACAATATATCAATCATCATTCATCACAACTTCTGGCCATATCACATCACATGACAATTGCTGCAAAAACAAGTTAGACGTCCTCTAATTGTTGTTGCATCTTTTACGTGGCTGCAATTGGGTTCTAGCAAGAACGTTTTCTTACCTACGAATAACCACAACGTGATTTTGTCAACTTCTATTTACCGCTCCAACTAAAGTAGGAGAGACAGACACCCGCTAGCCACCTTATGCAACTAGTGCATGTCAGTCGGTGGAACCTGTCTCACGTAAGCGTACGTGTAAGGTCGGTCCGGGCCGCTTCATCCCGCAATACCGCTGAAGCAAGAAAAGACTAGTAGCGGCAAGCAAGTTGACAAGATCTACGCCCACAACAAAATTGTGTTCTACTCGTGCAATAGAGAACTACACATAGACCTAGCTCATGATGCCACTGTTGGGGAACATTGCAGAAAATTAAATTTTTCCTACGGTTTCACCAAGATCCATCTATGAGTTCATCTAAGCAACGAGTCATGGGAGAGACATTGCATCTACATACCACTTGTAGATCGCGTGGGCCCAAGGGGGGAGCGCCCAGCCCTCCAGGGGCTGGTTCCCTGCCCCTTGCGGCCCATGAGGCCCTCCGAGAGGGGTGGCCCCACCCGGTGGACACCCGGAACCCCTCCGGTGGCCCCGGTACAATACCGATATGTCCCCGAAACTTTCCGGTGTCCGTATGACAACTTCCCATATATAAATCTTCACCTCCGGACCATTCCGGAACTCCTCGTGACGTCCAGGATCTCATCCGGGACTTCGAACAACATTCGGTCATCACATACAAGTCTTCCTAATAACCCTAGCGTCACCGAACCTTAAGTGTGTAGACCCTACGGGTTTGGGAGACACGCAGACATGACCGAGATGGCTCTCCGGTCAATAACCAACAGCGGGATCTGGATACCCATGTTGGCTCCCACATGCTCCTCGATGATGTCATCGGATGAACCACGATGTCGAGGATTCAATCAACCCCGTATACAATTCCCTTTGTCAATCGGTACGTTACATGCCCGAGACTCGATCGTCGATATCCCAATACCGCGTTCAGTCTCGTTACCGGCAAGTAACTTTACTCGAACCGTAATGCATTATCCCGTGACCAAACACTTGGTCACTTTGAGCTCATTATGATGATGCATTACCGAGTGGGCCCGGAGATACCTCTCCGTCATACGGAGTGACAAATCCCAGTCTCGATCCGTGTCAACCCAACAGACACTTTCGGAGATACCTGTAGTGCACCTTTATAGTCACCCAGTTACGTTGTGACGTTTGGTACACCCAAAGCACTCCTACGGTATCCGGGAGTTACACGATCTCATGGTCTAAGGAAGAGATACTTGACATTGGAAAAGCTCTAGCAAAACGAACTAAACGATCTTGTGCTATGCTTAGGATTGGGTCTTGTCCATCACATCATTCTCCTAATGATGTGATCCCGATGTCAATGACATCTAATGTCCATAGTCAGGAAACCATGACTATCTGTTGACCAATGAGCTAGTCAACTAGAGGCTTACTAGGGACGTATTTGGTCTAAGTATTCACACGTGTATTACGATTTCCGAATAATACAATTATAACATGAATAAAGGACAATTATCATGAACAAGGAAATACAATAATAATCCTTTTATTATTGCCTCTAGGTCATATTTCCAACAGTTCAAACATGTCGGCAAGATAAACACCGAAAACAAGGACAATGGGCTGCACAGTGACTATGATGATGAGCCCCGGCATCCGAGTACGGGGGGGGGGGGGGGAGAAGAAATTTCCCCCAAGGTGAAAATGGTCAATATGATCTACGCCACCCACATCCCCAAGCGGGAACGGAAGCGGGCACTACAGGACGTCTATGCGATGGAGCCAGTCGCCCCCAAGTTCAACCCATGGTCAGCTTGTCCGATCACCTTTGACCGTAGGGATCACCCTACCAGCATCCGTCACGGTGGCTCAGCCGCATTGGTCTTTGACCCAATCATCAACAGATTCCACCTCATGCGTGTCCTTATGGACGGCGGTAGCAGCCTGAACCTGCTTTATCAGGACACAGTGCGCAAGATGGGCATTGATCCTTCAAGGATCAAGTCCACCAAAACCACCTTTAAGGTGTTATTCCTGGAGTAGAGGCCCGCTGCACGGGTTCTATAACATTGGAAGTGGTCTTCGGATCCCCAGAGAACTTCAGGAGCGAATAGCTGATCTTCGACATCGTCCCTTTCCGCAGTGGCTACCACGCACTGCTCAGGCGGACCGCATTTGCAAGATTCAATGCGGTGCCACACTACGCATATCTCAAGCTCAAGATGTCGGGACCACGTGGGGTCATCACTGTCAACAGAAATATGGACCGCTCCCTTCAAACAGAAGAGCATACGGCAGCCCTCGCGGCAGAAGTACAATGCGGCCTCCTCCGACAAACCAATCCGGCGACAACTTCGAGCACTGTCAAACTAGTCCGGAGCACACCGCAACAGGATCAACACGAATGTCAAGATCGTGATTAGCAGTACGGCCTCCGCTCAAGCCCCTCCAAAGCAGCATTTGTGCCACGCGTACACAATTACACACTCAAGATACCTTGGGCATTGGCGGAGGCGCATCAACGACTCAGTCGATAATGCGGGTAACCGCTAAATACCTTCATACTCTTTCCCTTTTACCTTTCAGGACACCGCGTTAGTGCAGCATCCTCAGAAGAGCCAAATTGCCAGACTCATATGGAAGAGACACCCAAGGAGGTAACAGACGTTGTGCGCAGAAGGAAATATCTAGGTGGAATCTATTTACGATCTTTATACCTGCTTCATCTATCTGCACACGGCTTGCCCCTGGATAGGACATGTCAAATAGTCCTATTTTTATCTCTGCCTAATGCATCCATTGTAAACATATGCTTAAACGTATTTTTCGTCAAATGGAGATTATATATAGCGTCAGCTTGTTATCCTTATTTGAGTATTTTTTTCTTATAAATCTTTATTTGATATTACATCCGTACACCTTGGTACGACTATTTTGCCAGGGGCTTCTTATGACACCCCGTAATATGGCAACTAAAAGTCCGAACACTTTCAATAGTGCGGCACCCCGAACTTATAGCACTATATGCATCAGCTCTGAATCATGTCTTGGGTCTACAGTTGGGATAGCCCGGCTCCCTTGTTTTGGTGCCTTACATTCCGTTATATCGGCTAAGGTAGAGCGGGAAGAACTACTACGATTGTGTCCCGGTTCTTCCGGACGAGCACCTCAGTAGAGAAAGCCGAAAACTGACCGGCATGATAGAGCTGGTCGCTGTTCGAGAGGTACTAAAATCCTTAAAATTTTCCATTTAGGCAATAAATCGGCTTTGTCCAACCAAGGCGTATATAGCGCCCCAATTCGTCCTTCTGGATTATAGGGGCTTCGCCGAAATTTAAAATTGTAGACTTCTATGGCTAAGTGAAAGTTATAAAGCCGCATAGTCCGCTTGCCTCGTTCGCTGCACTGGACACCTCCTTAAGGGACCAAACATTTGGATAAAGAGTGTCCGGGTTTTCCACGAACACCCCAGTGCTAGTCACACGGGGGCGGAAGCCGACGAGTGGCCTACTTTCAGGATTTTATAAACAGCCGCACAGAAGGTAATATTTTAAATAACAAAAGTGCTACATAGCGCAAGTAACTTCGTCCTTAAAATACAAACATGACAGAACCGAATTCATTCAAAAATGGTGTCCTTGGTACATTCGTCAGCCACGAGACGCGCACCCTTCATAACGCCATCATAGTACAGCTCGGGATGGCGATGCGCCTTGCCCTCCGGCGGTCCGTCCTTGACCAGCTTCTCCGCATCCATCTTGCCCCAATGCACTTTGACGCGGGCAAGGGCCCGGCGGGCACCCTCGATGCACAGGGATCGCTTGATCACCTCAAGCCGCGGGCAGACATCCACCATCCACTTGATTAGGCCAAAGTAGCTACTGGGCACGAGCTCACCAGGCCACATCCGGACTATGAACCCTTTCATAGCCAGTTCGGCCGCCCTGTGGAGTTCGACCAACTGCTTCAGTTCGTCACTCAGAGGCATCGGGTGTTCGGCCCCAGCATACTGGGACCAAAACAGCTTCTCCATTGAGTTCCCCTCTTGCGCACGGTAGAACTCCGCATCGTCTGATACGCTGCGTGGCAGATCTGCGAATGCCCTTGGAGAGCTCCAAATTCGAGTAAGTAATAGAAACGCCTCCTCCACATGTTTGCTTTGCATAAAGAACTTCCCGCTGCTATCTTCTTGGCCTCCTGAATCTCCTGCTGTGCTTTCTCGACTTCGGCCTTGGCGTCTTTTAAGCTCATAAGGGCCTTCGCAAGCTCGGCCTCTTTGGCCTTCAGATCATGCTCCACGGACTCGCATTTCTTGCCGAGGTCCTGGAGCTACTGCTGTACCTCACCTACCCTAGCACTTTGCTTTTCGCGCTCCTTACATTCCGAGGCCGCCTTGTCTTCGGCCTCGGACAACGCCTTCTTCAGGGCCGCCACTTCGGCGGGGGCCCCTGTTACACGGTCACGACACTTGGTTGTTAGACCCACCAATTCTGCTTATCCTTAAATACATAAGAACGGGAATTACTTACCCTTGTTCTCTTCAAGCTGCCTCTTCGTGAGGTCGAGCTCTCCCTGCGCCTGCTCCAGGTCCCGCTTCAGATCGGGAACCTCGGAAGTACGGGCAGCAGCAGCAAGCAGCACAACCTGCTTATTCAAAATAATACTCATGATTAGACTCCTGTGGGTTTTAATTGACCCTCTATAGGCTTTTCCTTCCGAACGCCAAACAGAGTATCAGGGGCTACTACCTATCGGGTGGTAATTTTACATATATTTATTACTTACCTCGAATCCTGTTAGGAGGCTGGTGCAAGCTTCGGTTAGTCCGCTCTTGGCGGACAAAACCTTCCGAATCACCGTACTCATAAGAGTACGGTGCCCTTCGTCCAGGGAAGCACCGCAAAGCGCTTCCAGCAGACCGTCCGGTGCTTCATGCGCAACGGAAGTCCGCGACACAGACGGCTCGCCCTCCTTAGCGAGGGGTCGCCTGCCTGAGTCCGGAACCATCAAAGGTTCCGGAATTGTGTTCGGCTCAGAGCCCGGCTGGCCGTGGCTCTCGTCGACACGATCCGCGGGGATCTTGAATCCCGCGTGTCCGACGTCTGGGACCCTGCCTCGGGGCGTCTTCAGAGTCACCTCCCCCCACTCTGGGAGCCTTTGGGACAACACCTCCATGTCGTCCACGGGTTGAGGAGTAGTGGCCGTCGGAAGCGAATTCATCTCCGAATTGCTCAGGGACCCGAAGGAGGATACCTCGGGGTGATCCCTCGCCGGACTGCACATATGTTCTGCATTATAAATACAAAATTTGTGAAGTGAAGTCATGATAGAGTGCAAGCACTTACGATCACGCTAGGGGTTTCCCCCTGGGCAGCCACCCCTCCTCGCTGAGAGCGACCGTGGCAGAGTAGTCTGGAAGGGGCCCCTTCCCCTTCTTGGACGCCCCAGCCTCTCCTCTTGGGGCGGCTTTCCTATTCTTCTCCCCCCCGGTGGGGGAAGGTAGGATCTCTTCCTGATTCCCCCTGCCTCCGTGGGAGGAATCCAACTCGTCGTCATCGGACAACAGGGGAATAACGGCCCTGTGCCGAGGACCTTTTCCGGCCCCCGGGTCCGCCTCCCCGGACCCCTCATCCTTTCCGGATGGGGCATCTTCTTCTTCTTCCTCCTCCCCTTTGTGGGAGGAGTCCGCCTTGTCGTCTTCGGACGAGGCTTCCGGTACAACCTTACGCCGGAGACCCTTTCGGATCCCCGGGGCCTTCTTCTCGGCCTTCTTCTCCGGCACCTTGTACGGCGCCGGGACCAGCATCTCCGTCAGGAGAACATTTGCTGGGTCTTCTGGCAGCGAAGCCGGGCAGTAAACCTGCTCTGCTGTCTCCATGTAATCCTGAAGTAAATATGCACAACCACTTAAGGCACTCCCGTGAATGTATCGGGAAGAACTGGGTCCGATATTGGTCTAAGAACTCACTAGCCTAGGAGCCCACGCGGCGTGAAGCCCGCGGTCCTCGGATGTCGGAGGAGGCACTTCGGAGGCCTTGAATAGCTCCTTCCATGTGGCTTTGTGCGTCATGTCGTAGAGCCTCTAGAGCGTCCCGTGTTCGGTGGGGACAAACTCCCACAGATTGACTGCCCGCCTCTGGCAGGGCAAGATTCGGCGAACGAGCACGACATGGATCATGTTGACAAGCTTGATGTTCTTGTCCTTCATGCTTTGGACACATGTTTGGAGTCCGGCCAGCTCCGCGAAATCGCCCCAGGACAGGCCCTTCCTCTCCCAGGAGGTGAGCCGCATGGGGGCTTCGGACCGGAACTCGGGGGCCGCCGCCCAGCTCGCGCCGCATGGCTCGGTGATGTAGAACCATCCTGATTGCCATCCTTTTATGGTCTCTGCAAAGGAGCCGTCGAGCCATGTAACGCTGGACATTCGGCCCACCATGGCCCCTCCGCACTCCACCTGTTGGCCTCTTACCACCTTGGGCTTCATGCAGCAAGTTTGCAACCATAGTCCAAAGTGAGGCCGGATGCGGAGGAAGGCCTCGCACACGACGATGAACACCGAGATGTTGAGGATGAAATTCGGGGCTAGATAATGGAAATCTAGCCCGTAGTAGAACATAAGCCCGTGGACGAAGGGATGGAGTGGGAATCCCAGTCCACGTACGAAGTGGGCGACGAATATGACCCTCTCGTGGGGTCCTGGGGTCGGAATGACCAGCCCGGCGTCTGGTAGATGGTGCGCTATGTCCACGGCCAAGTATCCGGCCGCCCGAAGATTGGTGATGTGCTTCTCCTTGACAGTGGAAGCCACCCACTTGCCTCCTGCTCCGGACATGTTTAGCTGTGCGGAGAAGACTTGGGCTTGGGCACTGGAGCTCGAGGGGGCAAGAGTGGGCAAAGGAGGAAGAAGGCGTGGGTGAAAATGGGGGAATCTTATCCCTTTATAGAGGCGCCAGAAGCAGTGCGCCTCCCCACTTGCCCGCTGGGAATCGCTTGTTTCCCAAGCACCACGGTTAATAGCACGGTTAGATTACCCATGTCCGTATTGATGAGAATCCTGTAATAAGGGGACATGATCTCTGCTTTGACAAGACGTGTCACAGAAACCGCCTCGTGATATGCGTTGTAGCTGGTTGTGTGGAAACGGTTCGAATAATGGATCCGATCATAATAACGTGTCACATCATCAGGAAAGTTGTCAGCAGATTGCATTTGTGAAATATCCTCCTCTCTACGGTGGTATGCAAAGATCATTTTTTCAGATCCGGACACGATTTGGCTGTTCTGTGATTACTTTGCAGTATTCGGTGGAGGAACCCACCTTGCAATGCCGAAGACAATACTGCATGCCGGACTCATCGTCATTGAAGCCTGGTTCAGGGGCTACTGAGGGAGTCCTGGATTAGGGGGTATCTGGACAGCCGAACTGTGTACAACGTCCGGACTATTGAAGCGTGAAGATACAAGACTCAAGACTTCGGCCCGTGTCCGGATGGGACTTTCCTTGGCGTGGAAGGCAAGCTTGGCGATCCGGATATTATATTTCCTTCCTTGTAACCGACTCCATGTAAACCCTAGCCCTCTCCGATGTCTATATAAACCGGAGAGGTTGGTCCTTAGAAGGCCGATCACAATTACGTTCATACCATCATAGGCCAGCTCCTAGGGTTTAGCCTCTACGATCTCGTGGTAGATCTACTCTTGTATTACCCATATCATCAATATTAATCAAGCAGGAAGTAGAGTTTTACCTCCGTCGAGCGGGCCCGAACCTGGGTAAACATCTGTGTCCCTTACTTCATATTACCATCAGCCTTGACGCACAGATCGGGACCCCCTACCCGAGATCCGCCGGTTTTGACATCGACAGCGGCCTTCAAACACAGCATCCGGGACAAGTTGCTCGCTAGACACCTCGGCCAAGAAAAGCCGAGGACAATGGCAGCCTTAACAAGCCTTATGACCCGGTTTTGCATAGGCAAAGATAGCTGGTTGGCCCGTAAAGGCACCAGCGACCCATGTACATCCGAAATCAGGGATGGCAACGGGAAGCCACGGCGCAATAAAAACAAACGTCAAAACAAGGAAGAAAGTCCGGATAATGCAACGGTCAATGCCAGATTCAGGGGCTCTCGACCCGGTCAACAAAAGAAGCCATTTAAAGGCAGCAAAGAGGGACCGTCCGACCTGAACAAAGTCCTGGACAGACTGTGCCAAATTCATGCCACCCCCAAAAAACCTGCGAACCACACTCATAGAGAATGCTGGGTCTTCAAGCAGGCTGGCAAATTAAATGCCGAACACAAGGGAAGGGAAACACCAAGTGAAGACGAGGATGAGCCTCGCCAGCCGAAGACTGGGGGACAGAAAAAATTCCCACCAGAGGTAAAAACAGTAAACATGATCCACGCGACTCACACATCCATGAGAAGGCGCGAATGAGCGCTCAGAGACGCATACGCTATAGAGCCCGTCGCACCCAAACTTAACCACTGGTCAGCTTGCCCGATTACTTTCGATCATAGGGACTGCCCGACTAGTATTCGACACGGAGGATCAGATGCCTTCGTGCTCGACCCAATAATCAACGGATACCATCTTACTCACGTCCTCATGGATGGCGACAGTAGTCTTAATCTAATATACCAGGACACTGTCTGCAGGACGGGGATATACACATTTGGAATCAGCAAAAGTAACACCACCTTTGAAGGGGTGATACCAGGTTTTGAAGCCTACGGCAGGGGCTCCCTCGTATTGGAGGTAACATTCGGTTCCCCAGGCAACTCCAGAAGCGAAGAACTACTCTTCACCATCGCCCCCCTCCAAAGCGGCTATCATGCATTGCTTGGAAGAACGGCCTTCGTCCGCTTCAACGCAGTACCGCATTATGCCTACCTTAAACTCAAGATGCCCAGTCCACGTGGCGTCATCACCGTTAACAGAAACACAGAGCGTTCCTTACGCGCAGAGGAATATGCGACGGCTCTAGCAGCCGGACTCTAAGCGGCCTCTAATACCAGAAAGCATGATTGGTCGTTAAGACCACGGACACGGTTAGACGAGTCCAGCAGCCCAGATCAACCTGATCTAGGCGCTACACATGTAATCCCATAGAGGACACCAGGGGCTTCAAACATTCAATAAAGCCCACCTTTTTGCCTGACCCTATTAACATGCCAAAGTCTCTTTACTTTTACTATCCGTTAGTGATAGCCAACTCTTCACACGCTTACGTCACGCTCTTCTACATGAGTTTTTCTTTTTACAGACACCATTCGTGCGATACCCTACCAGGACGCGGCACAACGGAGACAAAGGCGCAGACTTGCAGCAAGGCCCCGCTCAAATGTTTCTCTTTAGATTAAGCCCCTGTGTAAACCTTTTTATTGTCTCTTGTTGTTTACACATCCCATGGGAACTACACCCACAGAGGATATTGACGGTATTGGCATTTCGCCACGGCAGACTAATGCTTGTACCTGGAAATACAGGGTTCATAATAAAGGGTGTTACTCAGCCCAGTATATGTTATCAAGTCCGAATACCTTCGGGAGTGTTCGGCGTCGCGAGTTTGGCCTTATATGCATCAACTCCGAATCATTTCTTCGGTTAAATGTTGGGTTTGCCCGGCTCCTGGGTTTGCCACCTTATGTTCCGTTCTTATCGGCTAAGGCGGCCAAAGGAGAACTACTACGATTGTGCCCTGGTTATTCTGGATGAGCACCTCAGTAGAGAAAGCCGAAAACTGACTATCATGATATAGCGAGAGACTGTTCAACCACTCGAAGACTTATCAGAATCTTTAGGATTCCTCCGCATTAACGAAGGACCGTTTCCCGGTCATGTACACACGCGCCCGTATTCGGATGCACATAAAGGTACCAGGGGCTACATAGTAGCCACACCGTCAAACTCCTATGGCTAAGTGAAAGTGTTACATCTATATAGTCCGGTTGCCTAGTTCGACGTGCAATCACCTCCTTAATGGACCAAGACGTTGGATCAAGTGTGATTACGCGTATTTTTTGCAAACACCCCTGCATTGTATGCATGGGGGCTGAAGCCAACAACTGCTAACCTCAGATTACACATATACATAAAAACGGCCGCACAGGAGGCACAATAATACTTTCGGGCAAAAAGTATAAATATAGCCTCCATAATCAAAATAAGATTGTTTTTACAATGACATGATTGGTCACTCGAACATGTCATTCTTCGAGCACTGAGCCTCTATTAAGCGAGCACCTTCTGCTACCTGCTGCAAGATGTGCTCGGGCAGATCTTGGCCCCCCACCGCATTCTGGGTCGCAACGATGGTGGACCCCATATCTGTCCAGTATGCTTTAACACGGGCAAGAGCCGTCCGTGCACCCTCTATGCATACCGACCTCTTCATGGCATCGATCCCGATACGGCTCCAAGGAATTGTTGCACTAAACCAAAATAATTGTCCGGCTTAGGCCCCTTCGGCCATAGATGGTCTATTATAGACTGTATTGCAAGACCGGACAGCCTATGGAGCTCGGCCACAGCAGCCATCTTCTCACTCAAAGGCAATGTGCGCGTTGGAGCGCTGAACTGCGATCAGAACAGCTTTTCCGCTTCATCATCTTTTTGATCCTCAAAAAACTTGGCTGCATCGGCCGTACTCTTCGCCAAATCCGCATAGACATCTGCAAGACTCCAGCGTCGATCCAGAGGAGCGTACTTCGGATCTAAAAACTTTATCCACAACAAATAGGGGTTTCCAGCCGCGATTTCCCCGGCCTGTCGAAGCTCCTCCCGCGCATCCCTAATGTCGGAACGCGTCTCCTTGGCTGCATCAAGGGCCTTCTTCAAGTGAGCCTTATTCGCATGATTTTCTTTTTCAAGAAGCTCATACCGGTTGACAGCGTTTTCCAGCTCCATAGCCATTTCGGCTAGTTTGTCTTCGCTCCGGCGACGAGCAGCCTATTCGGCTCTCAACTCTTTGGCCGCCTTTAGGGCAGCCGCATTGCTCGCCCGGGCCTGTTCCTTGGGCAGGGCAAGCTCCGCCCTCAGGGCTTCCACGGCAGCAGCACCGTCTGCAGTCGAAGCATATAACATTAGCATTATGCTCCTCTCATTTTTTCCTATAAAAAATAATAAGGAAAGCAGGGCACATACCTTGTGACTCGTTAAGCCGCTCATTCACCAGTGTGATATCGGCATCAATAGCTCCAATCTGCCTCCTTAGTTCGACAACTTCAACGGACCGGCCGGCTGCCGGATCCTTAGACACCTGCGCATAAATACAGCGCGATCATTACTAAAACAATATGATCCTCCGATTGCTGCCTAGGGCAGGCAACCAGAGTCTCAGGGGCTACTATCCATGTGGAGCACACCTAGCGCGTGCGTTATAGCCAAAAATTATGTATTTTTCATTACATACCTCAAAGCCTCTAAGCAGGCTCGTAAAGGCTTCATTCAACCCGCTTGTGGCGGATGAAATCTTCTCGAGCACCGTGCTCATTAATGTATGGTGCTCCTTCGAGAGAGCAGCTCACTCCAGAAGGCCCGTCAGTGTGTCCGGCCGGGCGCCAAATTGTGCCGGACCCTTCTTATCGCCCCCCGTGGGAGCCGAACGCTCCGGGCTCAGGGCGGCCGAAGTATTAGCTTCTGGCTTCGGCAGATCTGGATCCTCCGTGACAACACCTCGGGGTCGCCCGCCTCATGAGGAGAGGTTGGTGGGGTCTCACTATCCATCATCTTCGGAAGGAGATCCCCCGAAGACGAACTCTATCGAGAAGAGCTGCTAGCCGGACTGCAAAGAATGGATCCTGGTTATTGTTCTCGGAGAAGGAAGCAGTACCTTCATATTTACAATTAACTTATAGCTCGGCTGAGGGCTGGCCCATTGGCAGGCATGGCGCAGTGAGGACGCCCTTCGGGGCAGGGCCCCCTGGTGAAGCTTTCTTCCCTTGTCTGGGCACCTCCGTCTCCAAGTCTTTGGAGGCGGCCCTCTTCTTCCCACGAGGGGAGGAGGCCTTAGATTCCCCTCCCCGACTATCCTCCTTTGGGGAGCTAGCAATTCCCCCGGTTTGGATGCGCAATGTGTGAAGTTCTGCTTCTCTGTTCTTCCCTTCGTCTTTCCCTGAGGGCACTTTACTTAGCACTCGGCCAAGCATCTTGGCTATGGCGGGACTTGGTGAGCCTTCGGGAAGTGGCACCGGACACCTGATTCTCTCCGCCTTGCTGAGCCATTCCTGGCCACGGAGGATTTTCAGAATAATGCTTATGACAAAAATAGACGAAGTGTTCGGTTTCTGGGTTACTTACTTGGGTATCTGGGCGATTGCAGCTCAGGACCGCATCCTCGGTGGTGTCCGGACACTTCACTTGTGGTTCGAAGAATAATTTACACATCCCTTCGAGCATCAGGCCGAAGAAGTGCAGGATAGTCCGCAGACCTTCCGGATTGAACTCCCATATCTGGAGAGGCTGGCGTTTGCATGGCAACATCCGTCAGATTAGCATTACATTAATTATGCTTACAAGGCAAATGTCCCTCTCAAGAAGCTCCCGGATACGGCTCTGCAGTGTTGGTACATCACTAGCAGATCCCCAATCCCGTCCTATATTGGTCCATGACGCCAATTGAGAAGGAGGGCCCGAACGGAAGTCGGGGGCAGCCACCCACTTTTTGCCTCTGGGAGCCGTGACGTAGAACCACCTCCACTGCCATAGATCGGATGCCTCTGGGAAGGAGCCCTCTGTCCATGGGGCGTCGGCATTCCTGCTTATTACAGCTCCTCCGCACTCCGTGTGTCGCCCCTCAACCATCTTCGGCTTCACATTGAAGGTCTTGAGCCATAAGCCGAAGTGTGGAGTGACGTGGAGAAAAGCTTCGGACACAACGATGAACGGCGAGATATGAAGGATAGCGTCCGGAGCTAGATCGTGAAAATCTAACCCGTAATAGAACATGAGCCCTCTCACCAAGGGATCAAGGGTGAAGCCCAAGCCATGGAGGAAGTGAGAAACAAATACGACGCTCTCGTTGGGATCGGGAGTAGGGATGACCTGCCCTGGAGTAGGAAGCCTGTGCTTGATGTCGGCGGTCAGATATCCGACCTCCCTAAGCTTCGCAATGTCCTCCTCTATGACCGAGGAGGCCACCCACCGGCCTTGAGGGTTGGATCCGGACATGGTTGAGGGTCCAAGGTGCTTGAGCTCGGTTTTCGGGTGTTAGAACTCGAGATGCGAAAAGGCCAAAGGGTGGTGGAAAAGAGGGATAGGCCTCGGCCCCTTTATAAAGGGGGTGAATATCAAGCGTCCTCAGCTAACCGCTTGGACTTACCTAAAAACACGAAGTCATACCAACAGACGTCGTGGGGATGCATGCACCCGTATAAATGGAAGATCATGCGATAGGGGGAGCACGATCTCTGCTTTGACAAGGCGTGTCAGTAAAACCGCCTCGCAGCGTGTATCGAGGAAGGCTAAGAAAACCGGTTCGTGTTGGGCCAGGCCACGATGTAGGAGCACGCCGTATAAAAATTGCCAGCAGATCAGATTTATGGAGTATCACTCTTTCTATGGTGGTATGTGAAGATCATCTTACAAATCCGGACATGGTTGAGTGTTCGATAATTACTTTGGAGTATTCGGAGATAGAACCCGCCTTGCAATGCCGAAGACAAACTGCACGCTGGACTCATCGTCATTGATGCTTGGTGCAGGGGCTACTGAGGGAGTCCTAGATTAGGGGGTATCCGGACAGCCGGACTATATACTTTGGCCGGACTGTTGGACCATGAAGATACAAGACTCAAGACTTCGCCCCGTGTCCGGATGGGACTCTCCTTTGCGTGGAAGACAAGCTTGGCGATCCGGATATTGTATTTCCTTCTTTGTAACCGACTCCATGTAAACCCTAGCCCTCTCCGGTGTATATATAAACCGGAGGGTTTAGTCCTTAGGGACAGAGTCATAATCATCATAGGCTAGCTTCTAGGGTTTAGCCTCTACAATCTCGTGGTAGATCAACTCTTGTAATACCAATATCATCAATATCAATCAAACAGGAAGTAGGGTTTTACCTCCATCGAGAGGGCCCGAACCTGGGTAAAACATTGTGTCCCTTGCCTCCTGTTACCATCAGCCTTAGACGCATAGATCGGGACCCCCTACCCGAGATCCGCCGGTTTTGACACTGACAAGGGGCGCGCCCAGAGGGGTGGGCGCACCCTCCTATCTCCTGGCCTCCTCGAAGCTTCCCTGGCTTGTACTCCAAGTCTCCCGGATCATGTTCGTTCCAAAAATCACGCGCCCGAAGGTTTCATTCCGTTTGGACTCCATTTGGTATTCCTTTTCTTCGAAATACTGAAATAGGCAATAAAACAGCAATATGGGCTGGGCATCCGGTTAGTAGGTTAGTCCCAAAAGTAATATAAAAGTGTATAATAAAGCCCGTAATCATTCAAAACAGATAATAAAATAGCATGAATGTTCATAAATTATAGATACGTTGGAGACGTATCACCGGTATCTTTCTTTTATTTGTAATGATATCCTTCATGTATCTAGCATAAGGATTCACTTTAAGCATATCAGTTAAGCGCATACATAAGAAGATAGGTCTAATCATTTCAGCAAAGCGCTCAAAATCCTCATCATCCTTTTTCTTGGATGGCTTAGGAGGAAAAGGCATGGGTTTCTGAACCCATGGTTCTCTTTCTTTACCATGCTTCCTAGCAACGAAGTCTCTCTTATCATAACGTTGATTCTTTCATTGTGGGTTATCAGGATCAACAGCAGGTTCAATCTCTACATCATTATTACTGCTAGGTTGAGCATCAACATGAACATTATCATTAACATTATTGCTAGGTTCATGTTCATCACCAGATTGTGTTTCAGCATCAGAAATAGAAATATCATTGGGATTCTCAGGTGTGTCTACAACAGGTTCACTAGAAGCATGCAAAGTCCTATCATTTTTCTTTTTCTTCTTTTTAGAAGGACTAGGTGCATCTAAATTATTTCTCTAAGAATCTTTCTCAATTCTCTTAGGGTGGCCTTCAGGATACAAAGGTTCCTGAGTCATTTTACCAGTTCTAGTAGCCACTCTAATAGCAAAATCATGTTTATTATTTAATTCATCAAGCAAATCACTTTTAGCTTTAAGTACTTGTTCTGCTTGAGTGGTAACCATAGAAGCATATTTGATAATGAGTTTAAGTTCACCTTTAACTCTAGCCATATAATCACTCAAGCGTCCAATCATGTAAGCATTACTCTTTAATTCTCTACCACCATAAGCATTAGAACTTTCTTGTCTAGCCATAAAGTCATCAAATTCATCTAAACATTGGCTAGGAAACTTAGTAGACGGGATTTAACTTTATCATATCTATAGAGAGAATTTACCTTTACTACCTGTGTCGGGTTATCAAGACAATGTGTTTCTTCAATAGGTGGTATATTAAGACCATTTATTTCTTCAACAGGAGGTAAATTCTTAACATCTCCAGCTTTAATACCTTTTTCTTTCATAGATTTCTTTGCCTCTTGCATATCTTCAGGACTGAGAAATAGAACTCCCCTTTTCTTTGGAGTTGGTTTAGGAATAGGCTCGGGAGTTGGCTCAATTGGCTCAGGAATTGGCTCGGCAAGAGTCGAATTATTTTCATTAGTCAACATATTATTCAATAACAATTCAGCTTGGTCGACTGTTCTTTCCCTGAAAACACAACCCGCACAACTATCCAAGTGGTCCTTGGAAGCATCAGTTAGTTCATTATAAAAGATATCAAGTATTTCGTTTTTCTTAAGAGGATGATCAGGCAAAGCATTAAGTAATCGGAGAAGCCTCCCCCAAGCTTGTGGGTGACTCTCTTCTTCAATTTGCACAAAATTATATATTTCCCTCAAGGCAGTTTCTTTCTTATGAGCAGGGAAATATTTAGCAGAGAAGTAATAAATCATATGCTGGGGACTACGCACACAACCAGGATCAACAGAATTAAACCAAGTTTTAGCATCACCTTTTAATGATAATGGAAATATCTTAAGGATATAATAATAGCAGGATTTCTCATCATTAGTGAACAGGGTGGCTATATCATTATACTTAGTAAGATGTGCCACAACAGTTTCAGATTCATTGCCATAAAAAGGATCGGATTCAACCAAAGTAAATATCTCAGGTTTGACAGAGAATTCATAATCCTTATCAGTAACAAAGATAGGTGAAGTAGCAAAAGCAGGGTCATATTTCATTCTAGCATTTAGAGATTTCTGTCTCAGTTTAGCTAATAATTTCTTAAGATCAGATATATCATTGCAAGCAAGAAAATCTCTAGCAGTTTCTTCATCCATAACATAACCCTCTGGAACAACATGCAATTCATACTTAGGGGGAGAACCTTCATCATCACTATCTTCAATAGTATCATCTTCAATAATTTCATTCTCTCTAACCTTAGCAAGTTGTTCATCAAGAAATTCACCTAATGGCAAAGTAGTATCAAGCACAGAAGTAGTTTCATCATAAGTATCATGCATAGTAGAAGTGGCATCATCAATAACATGCGACATATCAGAATTCATAGCAGTAGCAGGTTTAGGTGTCACAAGCTTACTCAAAACAGAAGGAGAATCAAGTGCAGAGCTAGATGGCAGTTCCTTACCTCCCCTCGTAATTGAGGGAAAAATCTTTGCTCTTTCGTCTTTCAAGTTCCTCATAGTGATCAGCAGATATAAATCCCAAGTGACTCAAAGAATAGAGCTATGCTCCCCGGCAACGGCGCCAGAAAATAGTCTTGATAACCCACAAGTATAGGGGATCGCAACAGTTTTCGAGGGTAGAGTATTCAACCCAAATTTATTGATTCGACACAAGGGGAGCCAAAGAATATTCTCAAGTATTAGCAGTTGAGTTGTCAATTCAACCACACCTGGATAACTTAGTATCTGCAGCAAAGTATTTAGTAGCGAAGTAGTATGATAGTAACAATAACAGTAGCAAATGTAGCGGCAGAAGTTTTGTAGTGATTGTAGCAGTTGCAACGGTAAAGTAAATAAGCAAAGCACAATTTGTGAAAAGCTCATAGGCATTGGATCAGTGATGGATAATTATGTCGGATGTGATTCCTCATGTAATAGTTATAATATAGGGTGACACAGAACTAGCTCCAGTTCATCAATGTAATGTAGGCATGTATTCCGAATATAGTCATACGTGCTTATGGAAAAGAACTTGCATGACATCTTTTGTCCTACCCTCCTGTGGCAGCGGGGTCCTAGTGGAAACTAAGGGATATTAAGGCCTCCTTTTAATAGAGTTCCGGACCAAAGCGTTAGCATTTAGTGAATGCATGAACTCCTCAAACTACGGTCATCACCGAGAAGTATCCCGATTATTGTCACTTCGGGGTTGTCGGATCATAACACATAATAGGTGACTATAGACTTGCAAGATAGGATCAAGAACTCACATATATTCATGAAAACATAATAGGTTCATATCTGAAATCATGGCACTCGGGCCCTAGTGGCAAGCATTAAGCATAGCAAAGTCATAGCAACATCAATCTCAGAACATACACTACAAAAAAAATACACTTCCGTGATGATACGTGTTTGTCACAGTAGGTCGCGTTTTTTGTCATGCATGTACATCCATGACAAATTTATGACAGAATCAAGATAGTCATACCTGTGTTGTCGTAGAAGTGTTCCATGACAGTACCAAAATTATCATCACGGAAGTGTCCACTTCCATGACGATAAATTGCGTGTCACAGAAGTGCTTTCTCAATGGTGACCGACACGTGGCATCCACCGTAACGGAACGCCGTTAAGCTACCGGGTCGGGTTTTGGATTCGATAATCTGTTAACAGCCCCGACCAATGGGGATTTTCCACGTGTAAAATCATCATTGGCTGGAGGAGACACATGTCAGGTCCGCGCTGGCACAGGTGTCACTCATCCAATGGGCGAGACGCGCCGATGATATGTTGACACGTGGACCGGCCCATCAAGTTTAAATGGGCCAGCCCAACTAAAGGCCCACAAGATTTTGCAGACCATAATGGGCCGGCCCAGCTAAAGGCCTACGAGATTTTGCGGGCCATAATGGGCTGGCTCAGATCGCGGATCCAATCCGCATCATTGCTACTAACATTTTTCAACACAATTTTCTCTAGGAACATATCAAAATAAACATATGAAAGCAACAACGCAAGCTATTGATCTTACAACATAATTTGCAAAATACTACCAGGACTAAGTTCATGATAAATTTAAGTTCAATTAATCATATTACTTAAGAACTCCCACTTAGACAGACATCTCTCTAGTCATCTAAGTGATCACGTGATCCAAATCAACTAAACTATAACCGATCATCACGTGAGATGGAGTAGTTTTCAATGGTGAACATCACTATGTTGATCATATCTACTATATGATTCACTCTCGACCTTTTGGTCTCCGTGCTCCGAGGCCATATCTTATGCTAGGCTCGTCAAGTTTAACCTGAGTATTCCGCGTGTGCAAAACTGGCTTGCACCCGTTGTAGATGGACGTAGAGCTTATCACACCCGATCATCACGTGGTGTCTGGGCACGACGAACTTTGGCAATGGTGCATACTCAGGGAGAACACTTCTTGATAATTAGTGAGAGATCATCTTACAATGCTACCGTCAATCAAAGCAAGAATAAGATGTATAATAGATAAACATCATATGCAATCAAAATATGTGACATGATATGGCCATGATCATCTTGCGCCTTTGATCTCCATCTCCAAAGTACTGTCATGATCTCTATCGTCACCGGCACGACACCATGATCTTCATCATCTTGATCTATATCAATGTGTCATCACATGGTTGTCTCACCAACTATTGCTCTTGCAACTATTGCTATCGTATAGCGATAAAATAAAGCAATTATTTGGCACTTGCATCTTATGCAACAAAGAGACATCCATAGGGCTTCTGCCAGTTGCCGATAACTTCAACAAAACATGATCATCTCATACAACAACTTATATCTCATCACGTCTTGACCATATCACATCACAACATGCCCTGCAAAAACAAGTTAGACGTCCTCTACTTTGTTGTTGCAAGTTTTACATGGCTGCTACGGGCTTAGCAAGAACCTTTCTTACCTACGCATCAAAAACCACAACGATAGTTTGTCAAGTTGGTGTTGTTTTAACCTTCGCAAGGACCGGGCGTAGCCACACTCGGTTCAACTAAAGTTGGAGAAACTGACACCCGCCAGCCACCTGTGTGCAAAGCACGTCGGTAGAACCAGTCTCGCGTAAGCGTACGCATAATGTCGGTCCGGGCCGCTTCATCCAACAATACCGCTGAACCAAAGTGTGACATGCTGGTAAGCAGTATGACTTGTATCGCCCACAACTCACTTGTGTTCTACTCATGCATATAACATCAACGCATAAAACCTAGGCTCGGATGCCACTGTAGGGGAACGTAGTAATTTCAAAATTTTCCTATGCACACGCAAGATCATGGTGATGGCATAGCAACGAGAGGGGAGAGTGTTGTCCGCGTACCCTCGTAGACCGTAAGCGGCAGCGTTATGACAACGCGGTTGATGTAGTCGTACGTCTTCACGTTCCGACCGATCCAAGTACCGAACGTACGACACCTCCGAGTTCAGCACACGTTCAGCTCGATGACGTCTCCGGCCTCCGATCCAGCCGAGCTCCGGAGATGAGTTCCGTCAGCACGACGGCGTGGTGATGATGTTGATGTTCTACCGGCGCAGGGCTTCGCCTAAGCTTCGCGACGATATGACCGAGGTGGAATATGGTGGAAGGCGGCACCGCACACGGCTAAGGAACGATCCGTAGATGAACTTGTGTGTCTATGGCGTGCCCCCCCGCTCCCGTATATAAAGGAGCAAGGGGGGAGGCCGGCCGTCCCTTGGGGCGCGCCAAGGAGGGGGTAGTCCTCCTCCTAGTGGGAGTAGGACTCCCCTTTCCTAGTCCAACTAGGAAGGAGGAAGGGGGAAGGAAGGAGGGGGAGAGGGAGAGGGAAAGAGGGGCCGCGCCCCCCTCCCCTAGTCTAATTGGGACTCCCCATGGGAGGGGGAGCGCCACCTCCTGGGCTGCTGCACTCTCTCTCCCCTCAAGCCCACTAAGGCCCAATACTTCCCCGGGGGGTTCTGGTAACCCCTCCGGCACTCCGGTTTTCTCTGAAATCACCCGGAACACTTCCGGTGTCCGAATATAGTCGTCCAATATATCAATCTTTATGTCTCGACCATTTCGAGACTCCTCGTCATGTCCGTGATCACATCCAGGACTCCGAACAAACTTCGGTACATCAAAACTTATAAACTCATAATAAAACTGTCATCGTAACGTTAAGCGTGCGGACCCTACGGGTTCGAGAACTATGTAGACATGACCTAGAACCATTCTCGGTCAATAACCAATAGCGGGACCTGGATGTCCATATTGGTTCCTACATATTCTACGAAGATCTTTATCGGTCAAACCGCATAACAACATACGTTGTTCCCTTTGTCATCGGTATGTTACTTGCCCGAGATTTGATCGTGGGTATCCAATACCTAGTTCAATCTCGTTATCGGCAAGTCTCTTTACTTGTTCTGTAATACATCATCTTATAACTAACTCATTAGTTACAATGCTTGCAAGGCTTAGGTGATGAGTATTACCGAGAGGGCCCAGAGATACCTCTCCGACAATCGGAGTGACAAAACCTAATCTCGAATTATGCCAACCCAACATGTACCTTTGGAGACACCTGTAGAGCACCTTTATAATCACCCAGTTACGTTGTGACGTTTGGTAGCACACAAAGTGTACCTCCGGTAAACGGGAGTTGCACAATCTCATAGTTGCAGGAACTTTGTATAAGTCATGAAGAAAGCAATAGCAATACACTAAACGATCAAGTGCTAGGCTAACGGAATGGGTCATGTCAATCACATCATTCTTCTAATGATGTGATCCCATTAATCAAATGACAACACATGTCTATGGTTAGGAAACATAACCATCTTTGATTAATGAGCTAGTCAAGTAGAGGCATACTAGTGACTATATGTTCGTCTATGTATTCACACATGTATCATGTTTCCGGTTAATACAATTCTAGCATGAATAATAAACATTTATCATGATATGAGGAAATAAATAATAACTTTATTATTGCCTCTAGGGCATATTTCCTTCAGTCTCCCACTTGCACTAGAGTCAATAATCTAGATTACATAGTAATGATTTTAACACCCATGGAGTCTTCGTGCTGATCATGTTTTGCCCGTGAGAGAGGCTTAGTCAATGGATCTGCAACATTCAGATCCGTATGTATCTTGCAGATCTCTATGTATCCCACTTAGACTTGGTCCCGAATGGAATTGAAGCGTCTCTTGACGTGCTTGGTCCTCTTGTGAAATCTGGATTCCTTTGCCAAGGCAATTGCACCAGAATTGTCACAGAAGATCTTCATTGGTCCCGACGCACTAGGTATGACACCTAGATCGGAAATGAACTCTTTCATCTAGACTCCTTCATTTGCTGCTTCTGAAGCAGCTATGTACTCCGCTTCACATGTAGATCCCGCCACGACGATTTGTTTAGAACTGCACCAACTTACAGCTCCACCGTTTAATAAAAACACGTATCCGGTTTGCGATTTAGAATCGTCTGGATTAGTGTCAAAGATTGCATCGACGTAACCATTTACGACTAGCTCTTTGTCACCTCCATATACGAGAAACATATCCTTAGTCCTTTTCAGGTATTTCAGGATGTTCTTGACCGCTGTCCAGTGATCCACTCCTGGATTACTTTGGTACCTTCCTGCCAAGCTTATTGCTAAGCATACGTCAGGTCTGGTACACAACATTGCATACATGATAGAGCCTATGGCTGAAGCATAGGGAACATTTTTCATTTTCTCTCTATCTTCTGTTGTGGTTGGGCATTGAGTCTGACTCAAGTTCACACCTTGTAGCAAAGGCAAGAATCCTTTCTTTGCCTGATCCATTTTGAACTTTTTCAAAAAAAATTCAAGGTATGTGCTTTGTGAAAGTCCTATTAAGCATCTTGATCTATCTCTATAGATCTTGATGCCCAGTATGTAAGCAGCTTCACCGAGGTCTTTCATTGAAAAACTTTTATTCAAGTATCCCTTTATGCTATCCAGAAATTCTATATCATTTCCAATTAATAATATGTCATCTACATATAAAATCAGAAATGCTACAGAGCTCCCATTCACTTTCTTGTAAATACAGGCTTCTCCAAAAGTCTGTATAAAACCATATGCTTTGATCACACTATCAAAACGTTTATTCCAACTCCGAGATACTTGCACCAGTCCATAAATGGATCGCTGGAGCTTGCACACTTTGTTAGCACCTTTTGGATCAACAAAACCATCTGGCTGCATCATATACAACTCTTCTTCTAGAAATCCATTCAAGAATGCAGTCTTGACATCCATTTTCCAAATTTCATAATCATGAAATGCAGCAATGGCTAACATGATTCGGACAGACTTAAGCATCGCTACGGGTGAGAAAGTCTCATCGTAGTCAACCCCTTGAACTTGACGAAAACCTTTCGCAACAAGTTGAGCTTTATAGACAGTTACATTACCATCAGCGTCAATCTTTTTCTTAAAGATCCATTTATTCTCAATTGCTTGCCGATCATCGGGCAAGTCAACCAAAGTCCATACTTTGTTTTCATACATGGATCCTATCTCAGATTTCATGGCCTCAAGCCATTTTGCGGAATCTGGGCTCATCATCGCTTCCTCATAGTTCGTAGGTTCATCATGGTCAAGTAACATGACTTTCAGAATAGGATTACCGTACCATTCTGTTGCGGATCTTACTCTAGTAGACCTACGAGGTTCAGTAGAAACTTGATCCGAAGTTTCATGATCATTATCATTAGCTTCCTCACTAATTGGTGTAGTTGTCACAGGAACCAGTTCTTGTGATGAACTACTTTCCAATAAGGGAGTAGATACAGTTATCTCATCAAGTTCCACTTTCCTCCCACTCACTTCTTTCGAGAGAAACTCCTTCTCTAGAAAGGATCCATTCTTAGCAACGAAAGTCTTGCCTTCGGATCTATGATAGAAGGTGTACCCAACAGTCTCTTTTGGGTATCCTATGAAGACACATTTCTCCAATTTGGGTTCGAGCTTATCTGGTTGAAGTTTCTTCACATAAGCATCACAACCCCAAACTTTAAGAAACGACAACTTTGGTTTCTTGCCAAACCACAGTTCATAAGGCGTCGTCTCAACGGATTTTGATGGTGCCCTATTTAACGTGAATGCGGCCGTCTCTAAAGCATAACCCCAAAACGATAGCGGTAAATCAGTAAGAGACATCATAGATCACACCATATCAAGTAAAGTACGATTACAACGTTCGGACACACCATTTCGTTGTTGTGCTCCAGGTGGCGTGAGTTGCAAAACTATTCCACATTGTTTCAAGTGTAGGCCAAACTCGTAACTCAAATATTCACCTCCACGATCAGATTGTAGAAAGTTTATTTTCTTGTTACGATGATTTTCTACTTCACTCTGAAATTCTTTGAACTTTTCAAATGTTTCAGACTTGTGTTTCATCAAGTAGATATACCCATATCTGCTCAAATCATATGTGAAGGTGAGAAAATAACGATACCCGCCGCGAGCCTCAACATTCATTGGACCACAAACATCAGTATGTATGATTTCCAACAAATCAGTTGCTCGCTCCATAGTTTCGGAGAACGGCGTTTTAGTCATCTTGCCCATGAGGCACGGTTCGCAAGTACCAAGTGATTCATAATCAAGTGATTCCAAAAGCCCATCAGTATGGAGTTTCTTCATGCGTTTTATACCGATATGACCTAAACGACAGTGCCACAAATAAATTGTACTATCATTATTAACTCTGCATCTGTTGGTTTCAACACTATGACTATGTGTATCACTACTATCGAGATTCAATAAAAATAAACCACTCTTCAAGGGTGCATGACCATAAAAGATAATACTCATATAAATAGAACAACCATTATTCTCTGATTTAAATGAATAACCGTCTCGCATCAAACAAGATCCAGATATAATGTTCATGCTCAACGCTGACACCAAATAACAATTATTTAGGTCTAAAACTAATCCCGATGGTAGATGTAGAGGTAGCATGCCGACCGCGATCACATCGACTTTGGAACCGTTTCCCACGCGCATCATCACCTTGTCCTTGGCCAGTGCTCGCTTATTCCGTAGTCCCTGTTTCGAGTTGCAAATGTTAGCAACAGAACCAGTATCAAATACCCAGGTGCTACTACGAGCTCTAGTTAGGTACACATCAATAACATGTATATCACATATACCTTTGTTTACTTTGCCATCCTTCTTATCCGCCAAATACTTGGGGCAGTTCCGCTTCCAGTGTCCAGTCTGCTTGCAATAGAAGCACTCAGTTTCAGGCTTAGGTCCAGACTTGGGTTTCTTCTCTTGAGCAGCAACTTTCTTGCTGTTCTTTTTGAAGTTCCCCTTCTTCTTCCCTTTTCCCTTTTTCTTGAAACTGGTGGTCTTGTTAACCATCAACACTTGATGCTCCTCTTTGATTTCTACCTCCGCGGCTTTTAGCATTTCGAAGAGCTCGGGAATAGTCTTGTTCATCCCTTGCATATTATAGTTCATCACAAAGCTCTTGTAGCTTGGTGGCAGTGATTGAAGAATTCTGTCAATGACACTATCATCAGGAAGATTAACTCCCAGTTGAATCAAGTGATTATTATACCCAGACATTTTGAGTATGTATTCACTGACAGAACTATTCTCCTCCATCTTGCAGCTATAGAACTTATTGGAGACTTCATATCTCTCAATCCCGGCATTTGCTTGAAATATTAACTTCAACTCCTGGAACATTTCATATGCTCCATGACGTTCAAAACGTCGTTGAAGACCCGATTCTAAGCCGTAAAGCATGGCACACTGAACTATCGAGTAGTCATCAGCTTTGCTCTGCCAGACGTTCTTAACGTCGTCAGTTGCATCAGCAGCAGGCCTGGCACCCAGCGGTGCTTCCAGGACGTAACTTTTCTGTGCAGCAATGAGGATAATCCTCAGGTTACGGACCCAGTCCGTGTAATTGCTACCATCATCTTTCAACTTTGCTTTCTCAAGGAACGCATTAAAATTCAACGGAACAATGAACCAGGTATGTATGCAAGTACAATGATACAGGACAACAGGTACTAACAAGAGCAAAGCAGCGGGCAGCATATTTGCGATATCCTGTCATTCTTTTCAAACTAGAATTCTTCTTCGAGCAGATTTCCTGCAAACAAGATCCGTAAGGCACATGAAAAGTAGAAGTTCAAATTGTCATGTGATTTCATAGACAGTACCTCATCCTGGGAACGAGACCAGTGCATAACAATGTTTTCCCATTCAATGTCTTCTAAATTTAGCACATGAGACTTCACCGGAAATTCGTTTATAGATTTGCCACCAAAGTGTGATTTCCTCAGGTAACACCGATACTGCTGCAATGCTTCCTTGAAAAGCACAAGCAAGCTTTCCTTGTCATGACTATCCAGATTGACCCTCGCCTAGTTACAACAATGTAATGTAAATCATTGATGTGTTCAATCAGCAGAAAACAGGAAAATAATAACCATGAATAATAGCACTTACACATAAGTTGGACAGGAAGATGTGAAAATGGTGTTTGTCTTCACAATAATCTTCCCATGATGGGAATATATGCACGTAGTCCCTAACAACATTGAAAGCATTGTATTTTAAACTGGGAATAAATGGAATGGGGTTCCAATCTACAGGAATTGGCCATCTTTATAGTTGGGATAGGTCTTCGGCCGGTGGAATTGCTATACTTTTTGCTGGAGTGGGATTTTTCTGTGGTAGAGCTGGTGCTATGGCAAATGAAATCGGTATACCTTTTGCTGGAGTGCAGCTCCTGTGTGGTGGGGCTAGTGGTGTGGCCAGTGAAGTATGGGTACAGTCTGCTGGAGTCGGTCCTACATTTTGTGTCACAGCTCTATCGAACATGGTAAAGAAGAGCAAGCAATTTTTTGATAATAAAATGTTGGTTGCGCAGTGCCCACACATGATGAACCAGAGCACATTAAGAATGCAACTCCCAGCTGTCTCTCGACCATTTCAGGCGGTTGGATGAAGATCCTACGTCTCCTAACCCTTCTTCTTCCTCGTCTGTGATTCTTCCCATACAGAACACCGCACAGGCCGCCGGTCAGACCACCGGCCGCCACCGCCTATGTTCCTCCGCCACCCCCACCCCCCACCCGCATCGAGTTTTCTTCGTTCGGTGAGGCCCCACAACCACCCGAGCCCCTTGGATCGCACCGACGAACTCCGGCGAGCTCTGAAAAATCAACTAACCCAATTTTGAGATTTAGTCTACTGTGATTTAACTAGTGTGGAATATAAAAGGGGAAAACCATAAGCATTGGGAGTATAGTGTTGAGCGTGCCATGGCGGATCTGAAGGTGCAAACTGGACAAAGGCAACTTCGCAACCAAGACAAGAAATCAGAGTAAAGCAGTGGCGATCTATTTTCTTGCTGCGATAAATAAGTTGAGCAGATACGAAAGAGTACCGCCTCTGGTGCGGCGCCGTGTACGCATCTGGTGTGAATTTGACGGTGCTGCAGTAGCGATGGCTGTCGGCAGTGTGGAAGCAGATCTAGGAGGGTAGACGGTGGCGGCAGGGCGCGGTGGACGAGACGGTCGTAGGAGCGGCGCCGGCAAGGTGGACGACGGCGGGGATGAAGCGAGAGGACGGGATGCAAGGATCCCAGTCCGAAGGCGTGGACGAGAGACGTCGATCTCTTGTAATGGACGGCGGCATCAGGGTATCAGCTCCGACATGGTGGAGGAGGACGGCGGTGGATGGGGTGGCGGACGGCAGCGGACGGAGGAGGGTGGGGTGGAGAGGGTGTTTTGGCGCCCACAGAGTACGAATGGGGAAAAGGGAGGTAGAGAGGAAGGGGGGAACCATGTAGTTAGGGCCCGTTTGTCTCAAATGCGAGGAAATTTACAAACTTAGCCCCCGTTTCAAATTTCTACTACATCACAGCAACATTAGTCGGTTGGGGATAGTACGGTAATCTCGCATACACCGAATATTTGCCGACGAGAGTTTGTTTTTGGCGCCCACCGTGTATGAATATGAATCGGGGAGGGAGTCGATTTCAGCTGAGGGCACACTGTGTTTTGCGCCCACCGTGTATGAATCCGGGTGAGAGGCGGTTATGTCACGTTTGGGTGAAATTACAAACCTACTGCTATCGAAACCTATAGAAATCCAGCAGATGGGCTTTGCGCGGCAGGGATAGGCAGTAGTGATTTCCAACTCGCAAATTTTGGTTTTGGGTGGTTACTGCGACTTTCCCCGCTTCGTTCAAATTTTGCACAGTGCACGTTTACCGTGCCAACTCAATTCGAATCCTGTTTGTATTCTACTATTTTTTTTCGGCCGGGATCCATTTTCAATTGGAATTACATTCTATATACATCATTTTTTTACATATAAACTTTCAAAAGCACAACAAAGAATTCTGCTCTTTTATATGTATAATATGATTTACAAATACAACGATCTCGAAATCTTAAGGTTGAATTCGAAAAAATTTAACCAAATTATGTTCTACTAAAATGTATGGATTAGTAATATCTACATATTAAATAACATAGATGTGCGTGAATTCATATGAGTATGCATGTTTGATAGATCAATTTTGGTTCGAGTATGGATTACATGTATCATCATCTCGAATTCAAATATTTGAATCCCTTTTTTGTTCACTCCTTTCACGCCCATCTCTCTCGCATGCATGCTCCTTCAGGTAGCCATCACTCTCTTTTCTCCACCTCACCTGCACGCTCACGTCATGTTTCTCCTATCCTCGCAAACATGGTCTCTCGATGTCTCCCTTGAGAAGTGTCACACTCTCCCTATCATTATACATTACACGGTTTTCATTATCTCTCACGTCTCTACTGTTCTCTGGTATCACTCGGTACCTAAGCTTTCTTTTTAACCGCCACACACACAGTCTCCACTCGTCTTTCACTTTGTCTTTCTCTCTATGGGATTCTCTCACACACCCTATATGTCTCTACATATGAATCATACCACTAAAATTACTCTCTCTCTCTCCTTTTCGTCTCCATCCCAGACTGACACCGATCAGACAACCCCGACTACCGTCTCCTCTCTCTCTCTCTCTCACAGACACACACACACAACTCCTCCTTCCACCCCCCCTTCCCGACTACCGTCTCTCTCTCACACACACAAAACTCTCGCTTTCGCACCCCGACTCGTATTTCTCTCACACGCATTTATCGACTATCTAGCCTCTAGATAGGTTTATACACCCGCACACTCATGCTTCCACCATCGCATACATGTCTCTCTCTCGCTCCTTGTATCTATGTAGCTTTTTCTTCTCTTCTTGAGACAAGCCCTCTCGATCGTGCACACACACACTATCGCCTCATTTTAAGCTGATACCTATCGCACACACACTACTTGTGTCTTTGTCACACATGCACTCCGTCCTCCTCCACTCTCCCTCTCTCTCACACACACATGGGCTTTTTGCAACAACTAGCAAGATGCCATGTGTTGCACGGAACATCAAGATGCATTTGTATGAGTAGTTTATCTTGTGGGGGAAAAGGATGAACGAGGGAAGACCTTATTTGCAAATGTGGAGAGGGGTGTGGGTATCTTTTTGCAAAATTGCCATAGTTTCCTTCCTATCCATCAGATATAGATTGGACGGCCTATATTGCAGGATGGCAGGCACATGATCATCACCGACAATGCTTTTTATAAGAGTAGGGATAAAAAATAGAGTTGGTGATGATGGTGGGCCTGCCATCCTGCAATGTAGGTCGCCCGATTTATATCTCACGGATAGGAAGGAAAATATGGCAATTTACCCACACTCTTCACCACATTTGCAGATAAGGCCTTCCCTCGTTCATCCTTTTCTCCCACGAGATTTTGATGTTCCGTGCAATGCACGGGCATCTTGCTAGTAAGAGTAGAAATTAGACATATACCACTTCTCAAATCTCGAAACCAACAACATGCCTCCCTTATCTCATCAAAACTGCCAAAGGAATATATTTTGAGTGAAACATAACATATTTTTAGTGATGTACGTATTTCAAAACTAGACTTTTTTCTATCAAATTGGTGAATATGTATTAATCTACTTTGATCGTGTGGCAACGCATTGGCACATTGCTAGTAGTTATTATAATTTTTTGGACACCAGACAAACGGTGGAGTACATATACAAAGAGAAGAGGCGCACGCACGCAGTTGGCCTCTCGCTGTCTCGCACACATGAGTGTTACGTAAAGGCGACGTTAACAAATAATCCCTAAAACCCTAGGTGCATGATTGCTGCATTCGCGGGTACCGGGTACGTGGTGGAGCACCTTTGTAGGAGTTGATGGTCGGGCCCACGGGTGAACGAATTGGAGCGCGGTGGCTCGCCAGTTGCCACAGACCGAGTAGTCACATTTAAAATATCATTTTTTAGCAGGGTTAAGAGTTCCAATTTTAAATGGCACGTTATAAGTAGTAAGTAGTTTTTAGAACGATTGGTATGGAGCGAAAATGGAATTCATAGTACTACGTACCTCCTTGGCGTATGGTTGTATGGGTTCATGTTATGAGATGTTGAACCTGGTAGTTCTAGGGCAAATACTATGGTTTAGATTTAGATGCTGGTTTTCAGTAATCGGAAGGGGAAACCCTTCTTTGATTAAAAAACTACTACCTCCATTCTGGTTTACTAGTCCCCATCGTACTTTGGGTCAAAGTTTGTCCACAAATTTTACTTGTAAAATGTGAATGGAAAATGAGATTTTGTTATACCCAAACAAAAAATGACAAGAGGGAGTGATTGCTCTGACACGGACGCGACCTCTCATAGCGCAGGCATTGAACCGGCGCGCCGGCTAAGAGGGCCGCACTTGCTGCAGGCCCGGCTGAGCATGCCTCCTCGCCGCGTAAAACCAGCTTAAGACTGCCCCGCCTGTTGGGGAACGTTGCATAAAATAAAATATTTCCTACGTTCACCAAGATCAATCTAGGATTTCATCCAGCAACGAGAGAGAGGAGTGCATCTACATACCCTTGTAGATCGCGAGCGGAAGCGTTCAAGAGAACCGGGTTGAGGGAGTCGTACTCGTCGTGATCCAAATCACTGATGATCCTAGTGCTGAACGGACAGCACCTCCGCGTTCAACACACGTACGATTGAGGAAGACGTCTCCTCCTTCTTGATCCAGAAAGGGGGAAGGAGAGGTTGAAGGAGATCCAGCAGCACGACGGCATGGTCGTGGATGCAGCAGTGATCTCGGCAGAGCTTCGCCGAGCTTCTACGAGAGGGAGAGGTCTAGCAAGGGGGGGAGGGAGGCGCCAAGAGCATGGGTGCGGCTGCTCTCCCTCCCCCCTCTTTATATAGGCCCCCTAGGGGGGCCGGCCCTAGGAGATTCCATCTCCAAGGGGGGGCGGCGGCCAGGGGGGTGGCTTGCCCCCCAAGGCAAGTGGAGGCGCCCCCACCCTAGGGTTTCCAACCATAGGCGCAGGGGGGCCAAGGGGGGGCGCACCAGCCCACCAGGGGCTGGTTCCCCTCCCCACTTCAGCCCACGGGGCCCTCCGGGATAGGTGCCCCACCCGGTGGACCCCTAGGACCCTTCCGGTGGTCCCGGTACAATACCGGTGACCCCCGAAACTTTCTCGATGGCCGAAACTACACTTCCTATATAAAATTCTTCACCTCCGGACCATTCCTGAACTCCTCGTGACGTCCGTGATCTCATCCGGGACTTCGAGCAACTTTCGGGTTACTGCATATTCATATCTCTACAACCCTAGCGTCACCGAACCTTAAGTGTGTAGACCCTACGAGTTCGGGAGACATGCATACATGACCGAGACGCCTCTCCGGTCAATAACCAACAGCGGGATCGGGATACCCATGTTGGCTCCCACATGCTCCTTGATGATCTCATCGGATGAACCACGATGTCGAGGATTCAATCAATCCCGTATACAATTCCCTTTGTCAATCTGTACGTTACTTGCCCGAGACTCGATCGTCCGTATCCCAATACCTCGTTTAATCTCGTTACCGGCAAGTCACTTTACTCGTACCGTAATGCATGATCCCGTGACCAGACACTTGGTCACAGTGAGCTCATTATGATGATGCATTACCGAGTGGGCCCAGAGATACCTCTCCGTCATACGGAGTGACAAATCCCAGTCTCGATTCGTGCCAACCTAACAGGCACTTTCAGAGATACCCGTAGTGCACCTTTATATTCACCCAGTTACATTGTGACGTTTGGCACACCCAAAGCACTCCTAAAGTATCCGGGAGTTGCACAATCTCATGGTCTAAGGAAATTATACTTGACATTTGGAAAAGCTCTAGCTAAACGAACTAAACAATCTTTGAGCTATGCTTAGGATTGAGTCTTGTCCATCACATGATTCTCCTAATGATGTGATCCCATTATCAATGACATCCAATGCCCATAGTCAGGAAACAATGAATATCTGTTGATCAACGAGCTAGTCAACTAGACGCTTACTAGGGACATGTTGTGGTCTATGTATTCACATGTGTATTACGATTTCCGGATAACACGGTTATAGCATGAATAATAGACAAGTATCATGAACAAAGTAATATAATAATAACCATTTTATTATTGCCTCTAGGGCATATTTCCAACAGTCTCCCACTTGCACTAGAGTCAATATTATAGTTACATTGTGATGAATTGAACACCCATAGCGTTCTCGTGTTGATCATGTTTTGCTATAGGGAGAGGTTTAGTCAACGGATCTGCTACATTCAGATCCGTATGTACTTTACAAATATCTATGTCTCCATCTTGAACATTTTCACGTATGGAGTTGAAACGACGCTTGATGTGCCTGGTCTTCTTGTGAAACCTGGGCTCCTTGGCAAGTGCAATAGCTCCAGTGTTGTCACAGAAGAGTGCGATCGGCCCCGGCACATTGTGTATGACTCCTAGGTCGGTGATGAACTCCTTCACCCAGATTGCTTCATGCGCTGCGTCCGAGGCTGCCATGTACTCTGCTTCACATGTAGATCCCTCCACGACGCTTTGCTTGCAACTGCACCAGCTTACTGCCCCACCATTCAAAATATACATGTACCCGGTCTGTGACTTAGAGTCATCGAGATCTGTGTCGAAGCTAGCATCGATGTAACCCTTTACGACGAGCTCTTCGTCACCTCCATAAATGAGAAACATATCCTTAGTCCTTTTCAGGTACTTTAGGATATTCTTGACTGCTGTCCAGTGTTCCTTGCCAGGATTACTTTGGTACCTTCCTACCAAACTTACGACAAGGTTTACATCAGGTCTGGTACACAGCATGGCATACATAATAGACCCTATGGCTGAGGCATAGGGGATGACACTCATCTCTTCTTTATCTTCTGCCGTGGTCGGGCATTGAGCCAAGCTCAATCTCACACCTTGCAATACAGGCAAGAACCCTTTCTTGGACTGATCCATATTGAACTTCTTCAATATCTTATCAAGGTATGTGCTTTGTGAAAGACCTATGAGGCGTCTCGATCTATCCCTATAAATCTTGATGCCTAATATGTAAGCAGCTTCTCTAAGGTCCTTCATTGAAAAATACTTATTCAAGTAGGCCTTAATGCTATCCAGAAGTTCTATATCATTTCCCATCAAAAGTATGTCATCTACATATAATATGAGAAATGCTACAGAGCTCCCACTCACTTTGTTGTAAACGCAGGCTTCTCCATAAGTCTGCATAAACCCAAACGCTTTGATCATCTCATCAAAGCGAATGTTCCAACTCCAAGATGCTTGCACCATCCCATAAATGGAATGCTGGAGCTTGCATACCTTGTTAGCATTCTCAGGGTTGACAAAACCTTCCGGTTGCATCATATACAGTTCTTCCTTAAGATGACCATTAAGGAATGCCGTTTTGACGTCCATTTGCCATATCTCATAATCATAGTATGCGACAATTGCTAACATGATTCGGACGGACTTCAGCTTCGCTATGGGAGAGAATGTCTCATCGTATTTAATTTCTTTAACCCGTCGATAACCCTTAGCGACAAGTCGAGCTTTATATATGGTAACATTACCATCCGCGTCCGTCTTCTTCTTAAAGATCCATTTGTTTTCTATTGCTCGCCGATCATCGGGCAAGTCTGTCAAAGTCCACACTTTGTTTTCATACATGGATCCTATCTCGGAATGCACGGCTTCAAGCCATTTGTTGGAATCTGGGCCTGCCATCGCTTCTTCATAGTTCGAAGGTTCACCGTTGTCTAACAACATGATTTCCAAGACACGGTTGCCGTACCACTCTGGTGCGGAACGTGTCCTTGTGGACCTTCGAAGTTCAGTAGGAGCTTGATCCGAAGTATCTTGATCATCATCATTAACCTCCTCTCTTGTCGGTGCAGGCACCACAGGAACATCTTCCTGAGTTGCGCTACTTACCGTTTCAAGAGGTAGTACTTCATCAAGCTCTACTTTCCTCCCACTTAATTCTTTCGAGAGAAACTCTTTCTCCAGAAAGGACCCGTTCTTGGCAACAAAGATCTTGCCCTTGGATCTTAAGTAGAAGGTATACCCAATGGTTTCCTTAGGGTATCCTATGAAGACACATTTTTCTGACTTGGGTTCGAGCTTCTCAGGTTGAAGTTTCTTGACATAAGCATCGCATCCCCAAACTTTTAGAAATGATAGCTTAGGTTTCTTCCCAAACCATAATTCATACGGTGTCGTATCAATGGATTTAGATGGTGCCCTATTTAAAGTGAATGTAGCTGTCTCTAGAGCGTATCCCCAAAGTGATAGTGGTAAATCGGTAAGTGACATTATAGATTGCACCATATCCAATAGAGTGCGATTACGACGTTCGGACACACTGTTACGCTGAGGTGTTCCAGGCGGCATGAGTTGTGAAATGATTCCACATTTCCTTAAGTGCGTACCAAATTCGTGACTTAAATATTTTCCCCCACGATCTGATTGTAAGAACTTTATCTTTCGGTCGCGTTGATTCTCTACCTCATTCTGAAATTCCTTGAACTTTTCAAAGGTCTCAGACTTGTGTTTCATCAAGTAGACATACCCTTATCTACTCAAGTCATCAGTGAGAGTGAGAACATAACGATATCCTCCGCAAGCCTCAACGCTCATTGGACCGCACACATCAGTATGTATGATTTCCAATAAGTTGGTTGCTCGCTCCATTGTTCCGGAGAACGGAGTCTTGGTCATTTTGCTCATGAGGCATGGTTCGCATGTGTCAAATGATTCATAATCGAGAGACTCTAAAAGTCCGTCAGCATGGAGCTTCTTCATGCGCTTGACACCAATGTGACCAAGGCGGTAGTGCCACAAGTATGTGGGACTATCGTTATCAACTTTACATCTTTTGGTATTCACACTCTGAATATGTGTAACATTACATTCGAGATTCATTAAGAATAAACCATTGACCATCGGGGCATGACCATAAAACAAATCTCTCATATAAATAGAACAACCATTATTCTCGGATTTAAATGAGTAGCCATCTCAAATTAAACGAGATCCTGATACAATGTTCATGCTCAAAGCTGGTACGAAATAACAATTATTGAGGTTTAAAACTAATCCCGTAGGTAAATGTAGAGGTAGCGTGCCGACGGCGATCACATCGACCTTGGAACCATTCCCGACGCACATCGTCACCTCATCCTTCGCCAGTCTCCGCTTATTCCGCAGCTCCTGCTTTGAGTTACAAATATGAGCAACCGCACCGGTATCAAATACCCAAGAGCTACTACGAGTACTGGTAAGGTACACATCAATTACATGTATATCACATATACCTTTTGTTTTGCCGGCCTTCTTGTCCGCTAAGTACTTGGGGCAGTTCCGCTTCTAGTGACCACTTCCTTTGCAATAAAAGCACTCAGTTTCAGGCTCGGGTCCATTGTTTGACTTCTTCCCGGCAACTGGCTTACCGGGCGCGGCAACTCCCTTGCCGTCCTTCTTGAAGTTCTTCTTACCCTTGCCTTTCTTGAACTTAGTGGTTTTATTCACCATCAACACTTGATGTTCCTTTTTGATCTCTACCTCCGATGATTTCAGCATTGAATATACCTCAGGAATGGTCTTTTCCATCCCCTGCATATTGAAGTTCATCACAAAGCTCTTGTAGCTCGGTGGAAGCGACTAAAGGATTCTGTCAATGACCGCGTCATCCGGGAGATTAACTCCCAGCTGAGTCAAGCGGTTGTGCAACCCAGACATCTTGAGTATGTGCTGACTGGCAGAACTATTTTCCTCCATATTACATCCGAAGAACTTGTCGGAGACTTCATATCTCTCGACCGGGGCATGAGCTTGGAAAACCATTTTCAGCTCTTTGAACATCTCATATGCTCCGTGTTGCTCAAAACGCTTTTGGAGCCCCGGTTCTAAGCTGTAAAGCATGCCGCACTGAACGAGGGAGTAATCATCAGCACGAGACTACCAAGCGTTCATAACGTCTTGGTTCTCTGGGATTGGTGCTTCACGTAGCGGCGCTTCTAGGACATAATCTTTCTTGGCTGCTATGAGGATGATCCTCAGGTTCCGGATCCAGTCCGTATAGTTGCTGCCATCATCTTTCAGCTTGGTTTTCTCTAGGAACGCGTTGAAGTTGAGGGTAACATGCGCCATTTGATCTACACGACATATTGTAAAGATTTTAGACTAAGTTCATGATAATTAAGTTCATCTAATCAAATTATTTAATGAACTCCCACTCAGATTAGACATCCCTCTAGTCATCTAAGTGATACATGATCCGACTCGACTAGCCCGTGTCCGATCATCACGTGAGACGGACTAGTCATCATTAGTGAACAACCCCATGTTGATAGTATCTTCTATACGACTCATGCTCGACCTTTCGGACTTCCGTGTTCTGAGGCCATGTCTGTACATGCTAGGCTCATCAAGTCAACCTAAGTGTATTGCGTGTGTAAATCTGGCTTACACCCGTTGTATTCGAACGTTAGGATCTATCACACCCGATCATCACGTGGTGCTTCGGAACAACGAACCTTTGCAACGATGCACAGTTAGGGGGAACACTTTTCTTGAAATTATTATGAGGGATCATCTTATTTACTACCGTCGTTCTAAGTAAACAAGATGAAAAACATGATAAACATCACATGCAATCAAATATTGATATGATATGGCCAATATCATATAGCTCCTTTGATCTCCATCTTCGGGGCTCCATGATCATCTTCGTCACCGGCATGACACCATGATCTCCATCATCGTGTCTCCATGAAGTTGCTCGCCAACTATTACTTCTACTACTATGGCTAACACGTTTAGCAATAAAGTAAAGTAATTTACATGGCGTTTCTGAATGACACGCAGGTCATACAAAAAATAAAGACAACTCCTATGGCTCCTGCCAGTTGTCATACTCATCGACATGCAAGTCGTGATTCCTATTACAAGAACATGATATCATACATCACATATATATCATTCATCATTCTTCACAACTTTTGTCCATATCACATCACAAATCATGTGCTGCAAAAACAAGTTAGACGTGCTCTAATTGTTGTTTCATGTTTTACGTGGCTGCAATAGGGTTCTAGCAAGAACGTTTTCTTACCTACGTAAAAGCCACAACGTGATTTGCCAACTTCTATTTACCCATCATAAGGACCCTTTTCATCGAATCCGCTCCAACTAAAGTGGGAGAGACAGACACCCGCTAGCCACCTTATGCAACTAGTGCATGTCAGTCGATGGAACCTGTCTCACGTAAGCGTACGTGTAAGGTCGGTCCGGGCCACTTCATCCCACAATACCGCTGAAGCAAAATAAGACTAGTAGTGGCAAGAAAGTTGACAACATCTACGCCCACAACAAATTTGTGTTCTACTCGTGCAAAGAGAACTACGCATAGACCTAGCTCATGATGCCACTGTTGGGAACGTTGCATAAAATAAAAAAATTCCTACATTCACCAAGATCAATCTAGGAGTTCATCCAGCAATGAGAGAGAGGAGTGCATCTACATACCCTTGTAGATCGCGAGCGGAAGCGTTCAAGAGAACCGGGTTGAGGGAGTCGTAGTCGTGGTGATCCAAATCACCGATGATCCTAGTGCTGAACGGACATCACCTCCGCATTCAACACACGTACAGTTGAGGAAGACGTCTCCTCCTTCTTGATCCAGCAAGGGGGAGGAGAGGTTGACGGAGATCCAGCAGCATGACGGCGTGGTGGTGGATGCAGTAGTGATCTCGGCAGAGCTTCGCCGAGCTTCTACGAGAGGGAGAGGTGTAGCAAGGGGGGAAGGGAGGCGCCAAGAGCATGGGTGCGGCTGCCCTCCCTCCCCCTCTTTATATAGGCCCCCTAGGGGGGGTGCCGGCCCTAGGAGATGCCATCTCCAAGGGGGGCGGCGGCGAGGGGGGTGGCTTGCCCCCCAAGGCAAGTGGAGGCGCCCCCCCACCCTAGGGTTTCCAACCCTAGGTGCAGGGGGCCCAAGGGGGGCGCATCAGCCCACCAGGGGCTGGTTCCCCTCCCAACTTCAGCCCACGGGGCCCTCCGGGATAGGTGGCCCCACCCGGTGGACCCCCGGGACCCTTCTGGTGGTCCCGGTACAATACCGGTGACCCCCGAAACTTTCCCGATGGCCAAAACTGCACTTCCTATATATAATTCTTCACCTTCAGACCATTCAGGAACTCCTCGTGAAGTCCGGGATCTCATCCGAGACTCCGAACAACTTTCGGGTTACTGCATATTCATATCTCTACAACCCTAGCGTCACCGAACCTTAAGTGTGTAGACCCTACGGGTTCGGGAGACATGCAGACATGACCGAGACGCCTCTCCGGTCAATAACCAACAGTGGGATCTGGATACCCATGTTGTCTCCCACATGCTCCTCGATGATCTCATCGGATGAACCACGATGTCGAGGATTCAATCAATCCCGTATACAATTCCCTTTGTCAATCGGTACGTTACTTGCCCGAGACTCGATCGTCGGTATCCCAATACCTCGTTTAATCTCGTTACCGGCAAGTCACTTTACTCGTACCGTAATGCATGATCCCGTGACCAGACACTTGGTCACAGTGAGCTCATTATGATGATGCATTACCGAGTAGGCCCGGAGATACCTCTCCGTCATACGGAGTGACAAATCCCAGTCTCGATTTGTGCCAACCCAACAGGCACTTTCAGAGATACCCGTAGTGCACCTTTATAGTCACCCAGTTACGTTGCGACGTTTGGCACACCCAAAGCACTCCTACGGTATCCGGGAGTTGCACAATCTCATGGTCTAAGGAAATGATACTTGACATTTGGAAAAGCTCTAGCTAAACGATCTACACGATCTTTGAGATATGCTTAGGATTGGGTCTTGTCCATCACATCATTCTCCTAATGATGTGATCCTGTTATCAATCACATCCAATGCCCATAGTCAGGAAACCATGACTATTTGTTGATCAACGAGCTAGTCAACTAGAGGCTTACTAGGGACATGTTGTGGTCTATGTATTCAGACGTGTATTACGATTTCCGGATAACACAGTTATAGCATGAATAATAGACAAGTATCATGAACAAAGATATATAATAATAACCATTTTATTATTGCCTCTAGGGCATATTTGCAACACCGCCTGCCTTCATTGAATATGCGCGTGTGCCGGCAACACGTCCTTCCACGAGCCGGCAGGCATTTTAGAACACAAAAAATGACTAAAATATAATTAATTTACGCATGGTCTTGTTGTGCTCACACTGGTAGCACGAACTAGTAGAGGTTTTTCGTTATTTATAACTCTCCTCACATTTTTTTTGGCTTTGAAGTGAATCATGGTTGTGGACATTATGTATGAATGTGTAGATATCTGTGAACATGATTTTGATGTGGAAGTTGGACTTGGAATGTCGGGCTTGCACGTGAACTATACCATGTCCAATGCTTCGTCTGTTATTGTTTGGCAAGTAATTGCTGTTATTACATGACCCAAAAAAACATTTTGTGCCACATCAGTAGATGCACAGACATCACAACAAGCATGCTGACTGGAACATTTGAACCTAGCTATTATGAAGGAAATTTTGTATTGACAAAAGTTTTAGATAGTAGGAGACGGCTAGCCTGCTCTGCCTCTGCTAGCTTATTTCTGGCTTCTTCCATCTCTTCTTTGGCTTGGGTGAAGAGAGCATCTGATTGCTCTTTTCGCTTCTTCAGGAACTCAGCTACATTCTCAAGGGCTGCTGCACGCTTTCTTTCAGCCTTTACTAATGCCACGAGGACACGAACAGCTGACGACTCCACCTGGCTTGTGTGTAATCCAGCATCATCTGGGAATTTGCACCTTGTGTCTAATCCAACATCATTAGGGAACTGGCACCTTGTGTGTAATCCAGCCTCATTTTGGAAACATGATCTCGAGGTCGACCATACTTCCCTCCTCGCAGGAACTGCATCCTGACATGAAGTTACTTCTTTTTTACATCAATACTCAAAGAAACCTAGATCCATTTAGTAGAAGCAAGATAAACAGAACTCGGAGAAGTGAATTCAAAAGGAAAAGAAATATAAAAACAGACTACACGGTGAGAACACCCACTTCCTACATCAAGTTAAAAACAAAAGCATTAGGACAATTAAGACTCTTCTTATTACACATCAAAGAACACCATGCTTAAGAGAAATAGAAACTACAACATATACACATCGAAGAACACGAGGCTAAACGAAAGTAATTGAAAGGGTGTTACTTACCAAAGCTCGTTTTACAAGTTTGGTGCAGCTCCTATTTAACTTGCCACGCTCCTTGAAGATGTCCCAAATATCCCATATTTGGTCTTCATTGCTCCTCTGCATGTTCACACTCGTGGTTTCAAAATCTCAGCATGGCAAGAAAAATACTACTAGTAATACTCGCGCATCTTGTGGGCAACATTAAAGCACTCGTCTGCCATGTTTGAGCATCTCCAACAGAATCGCAACGCGTGGCGCTTTAAAAAAGCGTTTACAGTGCTGAGATCGAGAAGTAGATACTAGAGAGTAGAGGATAGTTCTCAGCATAGATAGATACAAAAAAGATAATTCAACTTCTCCTCGTCGTCCGACTGCTCCTCAGTGATGTCCTC